>CM067358.1:58159589-58391400 GCA_034190875.2 Urechis unicinctus | reverse complement strand
TTTTCCTCTGCTTATCGAACTTAACCACAGGATAGAGTATTTTCATTGCTTATGCAAATCCCTTGACAGTGTAATCTTGCTCGCCATATAACCACTCTTAAGGTGCGTCCAACATGTAAGTCCCCAACGAACAGGAACCAGTCTTACTCTATAGTGGGTGTAGATGCCGTGTAGATGATGTGCGCGTTAGAACCGCTGTCAGCGTCTGTAGCATTCATGAAGATGATGGGGTCGATTTGAAGCGCCGGCACTGGTTCAAACGTGTAGCTGGTCGTGTTTAGGATGGGGCAGTTGTCGTTGACATCGAGAACATGCACCTGTGCGTTAACAAAACACCGCAAATATATACACATTTCTATATATATATACTTTCCTGAAGTTTCCTGTATGTCATGGTGAATTAAGCAGATCGTGATGTAGGATTATGTTGTATGACTTACGCGGACTACGATGGTACCCGTCCTGATCGGGGTCGTACCTCGGTCAACAACCGTCATCGTGACCACATATCGCGTGACCACCTCGTAATCCAGCTCTGTTTTCAGCGTGAACAGAGCTGTGTTGCTGGTGATGAGGAAGGGTTCAGAACCCGGTATGTTTGGCTCCTCTGCTATATTAGCCGGACCCGTGCATTCTGTCCACATGAACACAACGGTTCACAGTAATTAAAGTATATATAACAAACTGTCAATAATAAATAAATCTCTTTGAATTATTTTGTTGTAAGTTTGAGTCTATCTATCAGAACATTTGACATGGTCGAAGTGGCCTGCATCAACATCCAGTGTACTTCTACATAGTCAAAGTGGCCTGCATCACCACCCAGTGTGCTTCTACATAGTCAAAGTGGCCTGCATCACCATCCAGTGTGCTCCTACATAGTCAAAGTGGCCTGCATCACCATCCAGTGTGCTCCTACATAGTCAAAGTGGCCTGCATCACCATCCAGTGTGCTCCTACATAGTCAAAGTGGCCTGCATCACCACCCAGTGTGCTTCTACATAGTCAAAGTGGCCTGCATCACCATCCAGTGTGCTTCTACATAGTCAAAGTGGCCTGAATCACCATCCAGTGTGCTTCTACATAGTCAAAGTGGCCTGGATCATTTACCAGTGTGCTCCTACATAGTCAAAGTGGCATGCATCACCATCCAGTGTGCTTCTACATAGTCAAAGTGGCCTTCATCACCATCTAGTGTGCTCCTACATAGTCAAAGTGGCCTGGATTATTTACCAGTGCGCTCCTACATAGTCAAAGTGGCATGCATCACCATCCAGTGTGCTCCTACATGGTAAAAGTGGCATGCATCACCATCCAGTGTGCTTCTACATAGTCAAAGTGGCCTGGATCATTTACCAGTGTGCTCCTACATAGTCAAAGTGGCCTGCATCACCATCCAGTGTGCTCCTACATAGTCATAGCGGCATGCATCACCATCCAGTGTGCTCCTACATAGTCAAAGTGGACTGCATCACCATCTAGTGTGCTTCTACATAGTCAAAGTGGCCTGCATCACCATCTAGTGTGCTCCTACATAGTCAAAGTGGACTGCATCACCATCCAGTGTGCTCTTACATAGTCAAAGTGGACTGCATCACCATCCAGTGTGCTCCTACATAGTCAAAGTGGCATGCATCACCATCAAGTGTGCTCCTACACAGTCTAAGCGGCATGCATCACCATCCAGTGTGCTCCTACATAGTCAAAGTGGCCTGCATCATCTACCAGTGTGCGTCTATTTATCTATAAAGGTCGGGCATAATCAACTACCGAGGCGTTTTTTGACAGTCTTCTCACCTTTGGGGAACATTAGCTTTAGCCAAAGTCTTCTGGCTTATAAAGAGCGTGGCAACATCAGTCTATGCACATCATCAGACTTTGGATACATGAAGAGCTAGGCAATATAAAGCTATGCGTGTCGCCGCAGACCACTGACCAATAAAGGGCGGGGCATAGTTATATTCATCTAACGGCCATTTTTGCAGTCTACGGATTTTTCAAGAGAGAAGTATAGAAGCCAATATGCGCCTTTATAGTCTACTGAACTTTCAAAAGTGGAGCACAAACCGCTAATGCGCGCTTTACAGTCTACTGAACTTTCAAGAATGGAGTATAATCAGCTAGTACGTGCTTTACAGTCTACTGACATATAAGACTGAAACATTAAGGGGATACTAACCTATAAAGGGCTTGTCGATTCCAGGCAGCACCGTGTAGTTGTATACAGGGGGTGGTGGGGCCATAGAGGCATTCCGATTGTCTTCTGTGTCCGATTTCAATTTAAAATGGCGTGCTTCATTACCTGGACATTTTGTAAACATTTGACTTAAAGGCAAGCAATGCACAGTGGCTGCATAGCTAATGAGGAATCGTCAAATCATTTCAACAAAACGAACCAGTTTCTATTGTCATCTCAAATAATGGTCCAATTGAGAAGACGTCGACGAGATCTAACTCGGCCACGATCCCATCCAGGTGGAAGTCTTCGTCGAGGTAAACGAAGTAATCCATAGTGGGTTCTTCTGACGTGGTGTTCTGTACAAACTCGATGTCTTTGGTCTCTATGAAGAGGCGTGATGTACACAGGGAATTCTCCACGTGGAAGAGGTCAAAGTGGAAACTGTCACCCACCTAAATATTGTCCAGAGTGGAATCACATGAACGGTCGGACCATTGAAGAGCCTCACAGCATTATTTCAAATCAGTCGTCTTTCGTGCATCACTTGAATATAATCAAAGTTTTAAAAGAGTTTTTGTTGTGAAAGCATGGGAATAATCAATGAATTCCATCAACAAACAGGCTGTTTATGCCAACCCACGGCACAATGCGACGTATGGCATCATCCATTTATTGATATGGCATATGCTAATCTGTGTTTACTTGGTAAGACTGACTCAATTACCTCGAGTTGTAGGAAGACTTGTTCGCTGGTGAGGGCCGTTGTAGTAACACACGTACTCCCTGACACGGTCCCCAGGTACGGCATTACATATGCCCCACCTGTACGACATAACAAGAGACGCTTTCTTGAAAAAAAAACTAGCGAGTATTCCAAGCCTACCCAACGTCAAGCCATTCCAAATAAAATGATAAAGCAAGTTGAAGTCCTCAAGAAAGAAACAGAAAGTGACATCAATGGTGTGGCTGCCGGGTTGATATATATTATAACACTAAATTGAATTTGGTGTGGCTGTCGGGCTGATATATATATTGTTATAATGCTGAATTGAACCTGGTGTAGCTGCCGCACTGATGTCGACTTTCTTGCAGATAAAATTGGAATCATCCGGGTTATTGACTTCCAGAACGAGGGTGTTGTTGAGGTAGAGCCACACCTGTTCCCCTCCTCCCACCGAGATCTCGCCCTTCCCCGAGAATTTGAAGCCATTACGACCAGCAGACGTGAACCTGAAACAAGAACAAGGTCATCCAATCGATATCATACATTACATCCCAATCAAAATAAGTTTTATGCAATAACCCGAAAATGTGGAAGATATTTTGTGCTGTATAAACAGAGAACCACAATAAAATGAGGAGCGTCAGTTTGTTCATGAAATCAAACTCCGACTCGATGTGAATGCATGTCCTGCTCTCAGCTGTAATAACAGGGTAGTACGTACCCAAAATTCTGTAGCACCTGCTTACAGTCCCGCTGACCCTCGTGTCCATAACCAAGTGTGTTTATTGGGAAATACGCATCGTTGTAAAACCTGTGCAGACAAGAGACATAACGAGTAGTACAGATCAACAACATCAAGGATCTGGAGAGGATTAAGCTGATAATTTGTGAATGCATGGTATGGATGGCTGGTTGAACTTACAAGTGAGTGTCGGTGCCCGGCTGGTACTGCAGAACAATAGCGCTGTCCAGATGTACATTGGTACCTGGATTGTACCTGAACCAATCAGAGAAGGTGTCCGCTGTCGGATTGGACGACTTGTACAACCAGCTGCCGTACGGGCTGGGGACTATACCGGGTGCGGACACCGTCGTGTCATAGACGTCCATGAAGTCTGGGTGAGTCACGCTGAAGTCGTAGTACGCTATGTCAAAGCGGTAGTCGTTGGGTCCCAGCGTGAGATTACCACCTGGAAAACAACACAAGAAGTTAATCGTCCGAAAAGCCACGGACAGCAGCATCATTGATTAGCATGCGTTATGCGGACGCTTACCAAGTGTGTTGAGGGTTGAGACGAGTGTGCTCCTACATAGTCAAAGTGGCCTGCATCACCACCCAGTGTGCTTCTACATAGTCAAAGCTCTTGGCGCTGGCGTAACCGTCCGACTCCAGCTGGACGCTACAGCTGTAGTCCGTGCCTTCCTTAACGCCGTCAGCACCAGTGAACGTCAGTGAGAGAGGACTGGTGAGTCCGCCTGACATGTCGTCCAGGGTGTCCGTGAGAGTAGGGGCAGTGTTGCTCTCACACGTCACCGTGTACGTCCTGGCAATCATAACAGACTAACGTAAGAACTTAAATTAATCATCAGTATATCTGATTTCTCTTTGATCATACCCAAATTGCGGATTTGAGCGACTCTGGAAAAACAAATCATTTCAGCACAGCAGGGTTAATGGGTATCATCGGCGACCATTACAAATCACATGTCCTGCCTCACCATACAGCTGCGGTACTGGCGTTAGCACCTGGAAAGAGCTCGCCAGGGGCATCCCAAATCACGTGGATCAGGAAATCACCGGGTGCTGTGGCTTGGACGTTGCTGCCCGCTGTAACCATCATGCTAGTGGTTATTATGTGTTATAGCTTCTCATATATCAACTAGATAATCATTAGTTCTACAGTAAAACCACTGGTTACTCAGTATAACATTTGATCATACAATATAACCACAAGTTATAACCCTCTCTTTAACTGACGAGAGATACCACATGTATCCACCTTAGCACCGCTACCGACCGCTGATTACTCACAGCATTGAAACACAGAGGGATTCGCATTGAGGAAATAGAAGTCGCTTGCGCTGTCGCTAGCAGCAAACGAGATGCTGGCCGCGGCTGCGGGCGTACTACATTGGCCTCCGCTGATGACGTCAGCCGTGTCGTTCATTGTGGCGTAGAGGTAGCAGTCACAGCCGAGCAGGTTGTCGCTGAGGTCACTGTATCAACATATCAACAGGTTTTCATCATGGTCACTGTTTCAAAATATCAGCAGGTTATAACTGAGGTCACTATGAATCAATCAGCAGGTTGTTTCAGAGGGCACTTTGCTAACAGATCAGCAGGTTGTCACTGAGGTCACTGTATCAACATATCAATGGGTTGCTACTGGGGTCACTGTATCAACATATCAACAGGTTGTTACTAAGGTCACTGTATCAACATATCAACAGGTTGCGACTGATGTCACTGTTTCAACATATAAACAGGTTGTCATTATGGTCACTGTATCAAAATATCAGCAGGTTATTACTGAGGTCACTGTTTCAATAAATCACAGACTGTTACTGAGGTTACTGTATGAATAAACCAACAGGTTTGTTACCGAGGTCACTGTGCTAACAAATATGCAGGTTGTCACGGAGGTCACTGTATCAACATATCAACAGGTTGTTACTGAAGTCACAGCATCAGCATATCAACAAATTGTTACTGAGGATCCTACATCACATATCAATAGGTTGTTACTGAGGTCACTGCATCAGCATATCAACAGGTTATCACTGAGGTCACTGTATTGACATATCAACAGTTGTTACTGAGGTCACTGCATCAACATATCAACAAGTTGTAACTGAGATCCCTGTATCACATATCAATATGTTATTTCTGAGGTCACTGTATTAACAAATCAAGAGGTAATCACTGAGGTCACTGCATCAGCATATCAACAAGTTGTTACTGAGGTTCCCGTATCACTGTATCAACATATCAACAGATTATCACTGAAGTCAGTGTCTCAACATATCAACAGGTTGTTACTGAGGTCACTGTATCTACATATAAACCTGTTGTTACTGAGGTCCCTGTATCAATTAACATATCAACAGGTTGTCATTATGGTCACTGTACCAAAATATCAGCAAGTTATTGCTGATGTCACTGTTTGAATAAATCGTAAGTTGTTACATAGGTCACTGAATAAATAAATCAGCAAGTTGTAACTGAGGTCACTGTATGAATAAATCATCAGGTTGTTACTGAAGTCACTGAATAAATAAATCAGCAGGTTGTTACTGAGGTCACTGTATCAATAAATCAGCAGGTTGCCAATGAGGTCACTGTGTTAACAAATCAGCAGGTTGCTACTGAGGACACTGTGTTAACAAATAAGCAGGTTGTTACTAAGGTCATTGTGTTAACAGATCAGTAGTTTGTTAATTAAGGTCACTGTGTTTGCACATCATCAGGTTGTTACTGAAGTCACTGTGTAAACAGATCTGTAGTTTGTTACTGAGGTCACTGTGTTAACACATCAGCAGGTTGCTACTGAGGTCACTGTGTTAACAAATTAGCAGGTTGTTACTAAGGTCACTGTGTTAACCGATCAGCAGTTTGTTAATTGAGGTCACTGTGTTTGCACATCATCAGGTTGTTACTGAAGTCACTGTGTAAACAGATCAGTAGGTTGTTACTGAGGTCACTGTGTTAACATATCAGCAGACTGTTACTGAAGTCACTGTATACACAGATCTCCAGCTTGTCACTGAGGCCATAGTTAAAACAGAACAGCAGATTGTTACTGAGGTCATTGTACTAACAGATCAGCAGGTTGTTACTGAGGTCATTGACACACCTTGCGTTAACTTCATGGTAATGTTCACGCAGGTGCGACGTTTACCCAGGGCTCTTTCAAATATTCACGATGATGATAACAAACTACATCACGGAGCAAACATTGACTTATACATCTTTTGACATATGAACATACAATAAAACAAACAAAGCTTAAACGCCAAATGCCCAAACCATTCATCCTCTTCATCAATCCATTCCTCTGTGTCCTCTCAAACGCTGTGTCAATCATCTTACAGGTTCACCTGTATGCATTGCCTTCGCTCCACTTACAGTGTATCCAGGAAGCTGGATCTGATGTCGGAAAAGGCGAGGTTCCCCGTTGACGCCACCAGGTTGTTACTGAGGTCAAGCGAGCGCAGACTGACCAGCTCAGGCATTGTGGGCCAGTACCGAATGAGGTTGTTGCGGAGGTTAATGAGCTCAAGCGATGCCATGCCCTCAAACGCCCCCTCCTCCACGACCATGATGGCATTATCGTTCCAATGACTGCAGCAAGAGCACAAACATAGCTAACACACCTCCTTGTCAGAGCTCGTCAAACGTTCCACTTTCATGTTTCCATTATAATTTTTGCCTTATATGATCTACGTTGTTGCCATGGGAACAAGTGCCAAACATGTAATCTTCTCAGTGGTTAGATAACAAATAGCGCCGCATTCAGTACTCACAGCTCGCGCAGGTTAGTCAGAGATGAGAAAAGCCCCTTTGAGATGCGAGAAATTTGATTTCCAGATAACGTCAGTATTTGCATGTTGGCGTTGGCGTTTGTGAATGAGCCCGGTGGCACGGTGGTCATCAGGTTGTTCGTCAGGAGTCTGCCGCCAACACACCAAACATCAGCAGTATTACTAAGAAGAGCACGTTTGTCGTCGATCATTAGTTGTAAGAACGCAAATCCCAAATCCCATCCCGCATCACCCGACACAATCACACACCATTGCAGGCCGCGAACCACTCATAAACAACACAGCGCCCAAACCCACAAAGAGTTCATTCGCCATTCATTCACTATCCTTCTTTATTTTCGTGTTATACAGATCGTGTCAGTGTGGGGTGATGACTGCGTAGGCGTTGGTGTGTCAGGGTTGGATGTTGACCGTGTAGGCGTTGGTGTGTGAAGGTGAGGTGGAGGCTGTGTAGGAGTTTGTGCGTAAAGGTAGGGTGGTGACTGCGTAGGTGTTGGTGTGTCAGGGTGAGTAGGTGACTGCGTGGAGGTGGGGTAGAGACTGCGTAGGCGTTGGTGGGTGAAGGTGTTAGGTTGGGGTGGTGACTGTGTAGGTGCTGGTGTGTGAAGGTGGGGGTGGTGACTGGGTAGGTGTTAGGTTGACGTGCCTTACACAGTATTGAGACTGGGATTGGTCAGAGCTCGTCCGGGGTACACTTTTAACTTGTTGTTATCCAATGAGAGCTTGTCTAAAGTGACGTCATCGAAAGTGTCATCCGGGAGATCAGAAATGCTGTTGTCGTTTAGGTAGAGCCACTCGCCGACGCTCGACCCCGTCGTGAACATCTGACCTTCTATAGTCGTAAGTCCGTTATTGTTCAGGTAACTACAGCAAACATATGAAGGTGCATTGTAGGATGTATGGTGTTAGGATTCAGTGGCCGAGTTCTGAATGGCGTTTGATCAATATGGTCTGGTAGATAAACAAAGGTAGATATCGTGAGGCACAATGTAGAAGCTCAATCGACTTACAGATTGGAGCTGACAGTCACGGGCGAGAAGGCACCACCTTCAATTGTCTCTATGGCGTTGTTGTCTAAATACAAGTGTCTGACACCTACTCCATTGAAAGCATGCGCGCGCAATCTGCTGATCTCCATATTGCTCATTCTGAACGTGCTAAATACACACAGCAGTAACATGATTGCATTCTCCGAAAGCTGGCGGATAGTACAGAAAACAGGCTTTCGATCCGTTTATTAGGAATGAATGACTCACTCGCAGCTGAAATCCACGAAGGCATAGGGAAATATTTCCTTCAGAGGATTATTTTGCAGGGCGAAATCATTGGAAACTGTCACATCATCGAAGGCTCCAGTGTCGATGTAGGATATTTTATTACCTTGTAGATACCTGCAGTTTGACATTCTTGTTACTAATAAGGTAAACCAGTTTTTCCGCCTTACGACAGTGTAATATCTTAAGCGTGGTAGCGCAGCTCATTATACTGTCCGCAGGTAAAAGTAACATAATACTCTAATAACTAAGCCTACATTTAGACAATAATACGTACAAATTGGAGCAACTCAATCTCGCGAATGTTCCATTTACAATGGATGTTATTTGATTATTCCGAAGATCCAAGTTCGTTAACCGAATGTCATTGAAATCGCCCCCATTGGGTAAGCTGGTCAATTTGTTGTCTGCGAGATATCTGCAAAAAAATTAAAAACCGGTAAAATGATAGTTTTCAATTTTCAAATTCCATCATTTTTGTTCTTGCATTTATTAATATCGACAATATGTGTACAGAGTTCCGGTTGACGTGACGTGATCAAACGAGCCGTCCTCAATGAAAGCCAGCTCGTTGTTACTGAGGTAGACATAGCCTGAAAGTGGACAGTCCATGAAGTGAGTTGCCAGGATACGTCGGATCCTGTTGTTGTGGAGATAACTGCACAACAACAATCAGTGAAGAGGTGGAAACAGTCAACAACAATCACTGTAGCAGTGGTAACAGTCAACAGCAATCAGTGTAGCGGTGGTAACAGTCAACAACAATCAGTGTAGCAGTGGTAACAGTCAACAACAATCAGTGTAGCAGTGGTAACAGTCAACAACAATCAGTGCAGCGGTAGTAACAGTCAACAACAATCACTGTAGCAGTGGTAACAGTCAACAACAATCAGTGTAGCAGTGGTAACAGTCAACAACAATCAGTGCAGCGGTAGTAACAGTCAACAACAATCAGTGTAGCAGTGGTAACAGTCAACAACAATCAGTGCAGCGGTAGGAACAGTCAACAACAATCAGTGTAGCAGTGGTAACAGTCAACAACAATCAGTGTAGCGGTAGTAACAGTCAACAACAATCAGTGTAGCAGTGGTAACAGTCAACAACAATCAGTGCAGCGGTAGGAACAGTCAACAACAATCAGTGTAGCGGTGGTAACAGTCAACAACAATCAGTGCAGCGGTAGTAACAGTCAACAACAATCAGTGTAGCAGTGGTAACAGTCAACAACAATCAGTGCAGCGGTAGTAACAGTCAACAACAATCAGTGTAGCAGTGGTAACAGTCAACAACAATCAGTGTAGTGGTAACAGTCAACAACAATCAGTGTAGCGGTGCAGGGTAACAGTCAACAACAATCAGTGGTAGCAACAACAATCAGTGGCAGTAACAGTCAACAACAATCAGCAGTGGTAACAGTCAACAACAATCAGTGCAGCGGTAGTAACAGTCAACAACAATCAGTGTAGCAGTGGTAACAGTCAACAACAATCAGTGCAGCGGTAGTAACAGTCAACAACAATCAGTGTAGCAGTGGTAACAGTCAACAACAATCAGTGCAGCGGTAGTAACAGTCAACAACAATCAGTGTAGCAGTGGTAACAGTCAACAACAATCAGTGCAGCGGTAGTAACAGTCAACAACAATCAGTGTAGCAGTGGTAACAGTCAACAACAATCAGTGCAGCGGTAGTAACAGTCAACAACAATCAGTGTAGCAGTGGTAACAGTCAACAACAATCAGTGTAGCGGTAGGAAACAGTCAACAACAATCAGTGTAGCAGTGGTAACAGTCAACAACAATCAGTGTAGCGGTAGTAACAGTCAACAACAATCAGTGTAGCAGTGGTAACAGTCAACAACAATCAGTGCAGCGGTAGGAACAGTCAACAACAATCAGTGTAGCAGTGGTAACAGTCAACAACAATCAGTGCAGCGGTAGTAACAGTCAACAACAATCAGTGTAGCAGTGGTAACAGTCAACAACAATCAGTGCAGCGGTAGGAACAGTCAACAACAATCAGTGTAGCAGTGGTAACAGTCAACAACAATCAGTGCAGCGGTAGTAACAGTCAAGCAGTGGTAACAAACAACAATCAGTGTAGCGGTAGTAACAGTCAACAAACAATCAGTGTAGCAGTGGTAACAGTCAACAACAATCAGTGCAGCGGTAGTAACAGTCAACAACAATCAGTGTAGCAGTGGTAACAGTCAACAACATCATCAGCGGTAGCACAGTCAACAACAATCAGTGTAGCAGTGGTAACAGTCAACAACAATCAGTGTAGCGGTAGTAACAGTCAACAACAATCAGTGTAGCAGTGTAGTAACAGTCAACAACAATCAGTGTAGCGGTGGTAACAGTCAACAACAATCAGTGTAGCAGTGGTAACAGTCAACAACAATCAGTGTAGCGGTAGGTAACAGTCAACAACAATCAGTGTAGCGTGGTAACAGTCAACAACAATCAGTGTAGCGGTGGTAACAGTCAACAACAATCAGTGTAGCGGTGGTAACAGTCAACAACAATCAGTGTAGCGGTGGTAACAGTCAACAACAATCAGTGTAGCGGTGGTAACAGTCAACAACAATCAGTGTGGCGGTAGTAACAGTCAACAACAATCAGTGTAGCAGTGGTAACAGTCAACAACAATCAGTGTAGCGTCAACAACAGTCAACAACAATCAGTGTAGCAGTGGTAACAGTCAACAACAATCAGTGTAGCGGTGGTAACAGTCAACAACAATCAGTGTAGCAGTGGTAACAGTCAACAACAATCAGTGTAGCAGTGGTAACAGTCAACAACAATCAGTGTAGCAGTGGTAACAGTCAACAACAATCAGTGCAGCGGTAGTAACAGTCAACAACAATCAGTGTAGCAGTGGTAACAGTCAACAACAATCAGTGTAGCAGTGGTAACAGTCAACAACAATCAGTGTAGCAGTGGTAACAGTCAACAACAATCAGTGTAGCAGTGGTAACAGTCAACAACAATCAGTGTAGCAGTGGTAACAGTCAACAACAATCAGTGTAGCAGTGGTAACAGTCAACAACAATCAGTGCAGCGGTGGCGGCAGCGGGTAGTAACAGTCAACAACAATCAGTGTAGCAGTGGTAACAGTCAACAACAATCAGTGTAGCAGTGTAGTAACAGTCAACAACAATCAGTGTAGCAGTGGTAACAGTCAACAACAATCAGTGTAGCGGTGGTAATAGTCAAACAACAATCAGTGGTAGGTAACAGTCAACAACAATCAGTGTAGCAGTGGTAACAGTCAACAACAATCAGTGTAGCAGTGGTAACAGTCAACAACAATCAGTGTAGCAGTGGTAACAGTCAACAACAATCAGTGTAGCAGTGGTAACAGTCAACAACAATCAGCAGTGGTAACAGGTAGCGGTAACAGTCAACAACAATCAGTGTGCAACAATCAGTGCAGCGTGGTAACAGTCAACAACAATCAGTGTAGCAGTGGTAAGTCAACAGTGTAGCAGTGGTAACAGTCAACAACAATCAGTGTAGCAGTGGTAACAGTCAAGAACAATCAGTGCAGCAGTGGTAACAGTCAACAACAATCAGTGTAGCGGTGGTAATAGTCAACAACAATCAGTGCAGCGGTAGCAACAGTCAACAACAATCAGTGTAGCAGTGGTAACAGTCAACAACAATCAGTGTAGCAGTGGTAACAGTCAACAACAATCAGTGCAGCAGTGGTAACAGTCAACAACAATCAGTGTAGCAGTGGTAACAGTCAACAGCAATCAGTGTAGCGGTGGTAACAGTCAACAACAATCACTGTAGCAGTGGTAATAGGTAACAATCAATCAGTGTAGCAGTGGTAACAGTCAACAACAATCAGTGAAACAGTGGTAACAGGCAACAACAATCAGTGAAGTAGTGATAACAGGCAACAACAATAAATTGGACCAGATGATTAGCACATAAGAGGAACACTGGTGACTTACACCATGGACAGAGAGGAACAGTTGCGGAAAGCCTCGTCAGGGATAACTGTGATCTCATTGTTCCCCAGGTTGATGTACACTAGTGAGGTTAAGTTAGAAAAGGTCAGGTTGTGTAGAAAACGAAACTGGTTATTCTGTAAATCTCTGAAATCACAAACCGCGATTAAGTCAGCCTTTCATGGCTTAAATTCATAACGCTAAACTAACGCAATTTCTTTCAAAAGGACATAGTCATTTCATTGAGGCAGCATTCACCCAGACCCCACTTACATACTGCATGTCAGAAATATTTGAAAAACCACAATGTTGGTCATGTGTGGGAGAATACCCTTAAAATGACATATTTATCACATAATAATTTATACAATATATCCAAGGCAATAATTGCAGTTAGATACAACGTAAATGCAGCACTGTATTTATTACACCACAACCTACTGTGACTGCCTCACTCGTTTCTACAGTTTGATGTAACCTCTGCGATATGCAGAGAGGGTGGATGTGAGATGATATGTTGGTTCATCCGTACTTACAGGTGAGTTAGATCTAGAGGCAGCCAGGCGTCTTCCGTAGATATGATTTTATTATGCGCCACATACCTGCAACCGTCACACATAACCGTCATTCACTTTGATCGAGCGCCGATGCAATTTGCATCTAGCAGAGCGTACCGAGGATACCGATTATTTGGTTAGCACTTTAAGCTCTTGTTAGTATGGCATATTTAGCATATTGAGGTTACTCTCACAATGCTGTCAAAGTGGTTAGCCCGCTGAATGCCCCGTTCGAGATGAATGTCAAATGGTTGGAATCTAAAGAAAGAGTTCTGATAGACTGCAATCGGCGAGAAGATGTCAACGCCCGAGGGACGTACTGGCAGTCGTTAGCGTCCAGGTGTCTAGACGGGGTAATCAGAGGACAGGTATATATAACAGGCACACACATGAAGGCTTTGCAAATCAACATTGATTCCGATTGCACATGGTTCGCTTCTATTGAATACATATATGTTAATCTGCGTTGTGTTTTGCTCTTCGTCCTGTCAAATGCATCAGCCCATGTGTACCGCATCCCCCTCCCCCTACTCATTCAACCCCCATGACAGTAACACGCCTTACAGCTCGCGGAGTTTAGTTAGGCAAGTAAACGTTTCGTCTTCTATGGTATCCTCTGTCAGCAAGTTAGTGTTCAACTGCAGTATCTCTAACTGGGACATCTGACACAGGTCACCTGTATTGATGCCTCGAATGAGATTATTCGACAGGTACCTGTCAACAGAGCATGCCATCATGCAGTTTACTACATTTCCCCACATATTTCTATTGAAGAAGCATTCACCTTGAGCTATTGAATATACTTTGTATTTCAATTAATCGAGTAAATGCTTACATAATTGAGATGTTAGGAATAGTTTCGAACGGGATGAACTTTGCTTTCCGGAGCTCGTAATAGGCGGTGAGATGCTGAGGATATGCTTCACGCCCGAACTCCGTCACGTTACCGATCAAGTTATAGTCTGCATAACTGGAAGACAGCCAGTGTTCTACCCAGCACATTATCAATGTGTAATTTGTACCGAAGTATACGAGATGAATTCAGTACAGCAACAAGAAACAGTACTATATATACCACTGTATGAGGGATGGATACATCTCTTCTGACAGCACTTGGTGCGGGAACGTAGTGAGCTGGTTATCGCCCACCCATCTGTCAACATCAACAGTATAAACTCCATACAAGCTCTGTTGTGAGAATAAAATGCATAAAGTATAGTATAAACCCATACAAGCTCTATTGTGAGAATATTACACATACAGTATAGCAGTATTACCCCATGCAAGCTCTATTGTGAGAATATTACACATACAGTATAACAGTATAAACCCTATACAAGCTCTATTGTGAGTATAAAGCACATACTGTGGTGATTTGTATTAAGATCAGATAAATCAACGTCAAAGGCCCATCCTAGTAACGTAATGCCAACAGCGAATTGATGTAGTATCAAGTGCAAGATAAATGATGACATCGAATAGGTTCGACGCGTTGACGTTAGATATATAAACGACTTACAGGTGTTTGAAGCTGGTGTTTACGTTAAAGAAGGAGTTGTATGTTTGACTCATAAGTGTTTGAGGTTGGTGCTAATGTTAAAGAAGGCTTTATATGTTTGACTTACAAGTGTTTGAGGCTGATGCTGACGAATGCGTTGTATGTTTGACTTACAGGTGTTTAAGGCTGGTGCTGATGTTGAAGAAGGCGTTGTATTCTATGGCCGTCAAGCCTCCGTTATTCTGTGAGTGAAGCCTGAGTGTGATGAGCTTGGGCAAGTTAGTGATGGCACGACGTGTTAGTACGCTCAACTCGTTGTTGTTCAAATCCCTGAAACACAATGGTCTTGATAATTCAGGAAGTAATATTGGCAACATTTTCATAACTGATGAAGAACAGTGTGTGTATTTGTTACCATAGCTACTACTACCACAGACCCATCTTTCATTGCCAACACGAACTCCCATGCTATGTCCATTAATACTCACAGATGCAAAAGATGATGTAAGTTGTCCAAGGTTCCTAAGGGTATCCTTGAAATCTTATTCTGATGAAGTTCCCTGGAGAGCACAGATGCCACTTAACATTAAACTATGTCATGGTTAATGTAACCACAACAATCCGTGTCAGATCAACAAAACCATTAACGGCCAAGGGTTCAATGGAAACCTACAATATGGCAAGATGCCGCAGTCGACTTAAGGCCGTCGCTTCAATGAAGGCAATGTCGTTGTTACTGATGTTTCTGAAAAGCACAACAATTATTTTGTACAGATTTATGAGACATCAGTATACATATATATACGCACACACATACGCACACACACGCACACACACACACATATATATATATATATATATATATATATATATATATATATATATATATATATATATATATATATATATATATATATATATATATATATATATTTTAAGTATATTTCAAATATTCAACAAACAGGTGCTGTATGGTGCTAGTTGTCAAGGCCTCCATATGTGCTTTGGATATACTCTTGAGTTTATTGCCGTCCAGTCCGCTGTACCAGAGGTCCGTGAAACAGAAAGCAATAGTCAGGCGGCATTGGAAAATACTCATAGAATATAAGGTAATTCTACTGAGAATGGTAGAATGCTTGAGACTTACAAGTATAAGAGCTTGTTCATGTTCTCAACGGATTTGGTTGGAAATGAGATAATGGCGTTGTTACTGAGACTCCTGTAATCATACGCATAGAGGTAACATGTCATCGCTAAGCGCGCTGTTGTTATGATTTAATCATATTGTCTTACTTACAGAAACTTGATTTGACTGTTTGAAAACACGTTTGGAGGAATCCAGTTGATCTGGTTTTCAGCCAAATGCCTGTAGATAATCCCATTTCATTTTATTTTATGACATTGTACCTTATGGGTAAGTGATGCAGTCTATATTGCGCTTTCACCGTTTTATGACATATATAAGGGCTGAGAAGCGAGACTTACACGTGAGTAAGGGTGTCCGGCATCTGGTACGAGATGCCTCTACCCGTGTAAAACTGAATGCTGTTACCAGCAAGGTTCCTGCATGATACACCAATTATGACTTAATATCGTAGGTTATACGATACAAACGGTATGTAGGGCTAGCACAAAGCGGACGTAGACCGCAGAAAACTAGATGCTAACCAGGGGATACGATGAATGCAAAATTAGGGGCAGACCTATACAGCGGATGTAGGTCGTTGTACCAATGGGTAACTAGGGGACCCAATGAATACAGCATGAGGGGAGGACCTATGCTGCGGATGTAGGTGTTTGTAACAATGGTTAACTAGGGGATACGATGAATGCAAAATGAAGAGCGGGCCTATGCAGCGGAAGTAGGTCGTTGTTACAATGGGTAACTAGGGGATACGATGAATACAGACTGAAGGGTGGACCTATGCAGCGGATTTAGGTCTTTGTAACAGTGGGCAATTAGGCGATACGATGAATAAAGAATCAGGGGTGGACCTATGCAGCTGATGTATGTCTTTTTAACGATGGGCAATTAGGGGATACGATGAATACAGAATGAGGCGTGGACTTATGCAGCGGTTGTAGGTCGTCGAAACAATGGACAATTAGGGTATACGATGGATGCAGCATGAGGTGAGAGCATATGGTGGACATAGGTTTCTGTACCAATGGGCAATTGTATAGTTAGATCAACACAACATGTGGCCTGCAATACTATTCCAGCGTGCCATGCAGAATAAAGAAGGAAATAACAACATGACGAGAAGGATAAACGTGAACTCTATGTCAGGAGAGATGAGCATCAACAAGCTGCTGTTGTTGTCCAGAGAAAACATTAATCTCATGTACAGCCGCGTCAACAGCCGCGCACCATGATTTGTAAGGATGGGCCAACACTACGATAGTTATCTTGATGGTTTAAATATACAGTTACTCACAGAGTGGTCAGTTTTGTGTTCTGTACGTCCGGGAAGTTTGCTAAGCCAGTTTTAGAAATTCGCCTGCAATCCGAAAGAATATGATAGCACATTTAACCGGTCGTGTTTATCATCATAATGAAAAAAGATATTGCGAATAGGAACTATGATAACTCTATCAAGACTCCTGATAAGGGGCACACTGCACCGATATTAGTCACAATAAGCCAAAGAAAGTCTTACACTTCACGAAGACTTGTGAAGTTCTCAAATATTCTGTCTCCCAAAAGCTCGAACTGTGGACAGCTGAGAATTGTGCTGGAGACAAACTATCACGTGTAATACAGGTAAAATGTAGTGGACTTGTTAATGAAATAATATTAACAGCACAATGTTTTACATGTGATACTAGAAGATACTATACACTATATCCAACAGGTTTAAGATCATGCGGCGTACTCACAGGTTATTGCATACATTGTTATCATAGCTTTTCATAGATGTTATGATAGATGCATATTAACACAAATACTTACACGATCATAACAAGCACGGGGCTAAGAACTGATTACAAGAGCGACAACCTAATGGTTAATAGCATAAAGTAGAAATCATAATCGACAGTACCCGCGGCCTTGTGTACAGGGGAGTAGGTGTACTTACAATAAACAGAGGGCATGGGTTGGCGTATAGGGATTTGTGTGTACTTACAATTGACAGAGGGCACGGGTTGACGTACAGGGGTTTGTGTGTACTTACATTGACGTAACGGATGCAGGGTTAGGGAAGTGCGCCGCCGTCAGATTGTGGAAGTTGACGTTCTTCAGAGTTCTGTTCAGCATATGTTACAGCATTTAACCGATTGTGATACACCTTTATTGGTGACCAATAGAACCGCTATTACTGAGTATAAATAGGAACATTTTGGCGTTTTCATTCGGCACAGTGTGCTAAGTGGAACATTCTTGGTGTGTGTTGTAACTACTATGAGGCTTTTGTGAGCGTGGTAAAATATATCAGAGATGCCAGATTGCCATTTCCTTACCTTGTGACAGCAAGAACGAACAGCGACAACAACGCCTGTACAAACATTACGCCCATAAACGTGGGCTATCAACATGATATTATCTAATCACAATTTGGCGAAGTTCAGCAGAATTTGGTGTCTTTGCTCCTACTCTAGGCAAGGAAGCGTTTGGTGTTTTTTACCTACTTTTGGCAAGGAAGAATTTTAATCAGTAAGCGACTATGATTAGACATATGTTTGCCTCATTTTCTAGATATTATAACCACCAGTATGTTTTCAATAAAGCAGGCACTTGACGAGGACAGGACTATCGTAAGCCATGCAAAGCACTTGAGGATGTGAAACGTGTTATGACATCAACGGTAAAATCCAGATCACTGACTGCCAAAGTGGCACTTATCACCATGACAACAATCTAGTCTTCTGATCATGTTAGGAGATAACAGATAAGAGTAATGCAATCTCAGGTGGTATTACCCGGCCGTCAGGCGGCATAATCAAGCCCGTGTAATGTGAGTTATGAGTGATATCATCAGACGCTGAGTGTGTTGTATTGCCAGGCTCGTGGTGTATCGTCATAACGCCCGTTTGTTTGTCTCTGTCTATCTATGTAACCGACATGGCATTGTCATGATGTCTGTATGTCAGGGCCATTTCAGGGGCTATTTTAATTTTAATCGTCCTGATTAAACTGATGTATTAATCTCCTGAAACGCGTTAACCACAGCGCTGTGTACTCACATGGACGACCCAGTACAGGTGGTGATGATGTTGTTGGTCCTATCACAGGAACATCCGGAGCAGGAATAACCAGAGTAATCAGACGAGGCTCCCAGGTAAGGTCCGAGATATCCCGACGCATCACTCCATAGGCCGTTGGCAACATCAACTGAGGATACCAGATTAGTTATTAGTTAAGTTTTTATACTTTCTGCCACTCGCCAATTCACCAACAGACAGGATGTTTCGCCGCGCTATCTTCTTTTTACTTGAGTTCGGAATAGATTTTCACACCGAGGAACATATTGCTTTATTCTCGGATTACTGAATGATTGTTAATACGCAGCTGCTTGGTTGAGAAAAGGCATTCACGTCCATGAGCAAAAATAACATTGTGTGTTTTGTTAGCATTCAGCAACAACTTATTTGTTTTCAGTCATCTTTATATTTTACGTTATTCAACATTCATTGTCTCAATCATTACATCAATATAAAAGCCAACTGGATACACTTCCTCTTATACCATAATGCTTAAGTTTTTTTATGAGCATACTGTGGATAACAATTTCAGATGCTTTACTCAGATCTAGGATAGACCGAGGTCAAAAATATTATTTTCGTCTGCTGAGATTAATTGATCAGCGATACAAATCAGAGTTTGATTGGCATTATAACTTTTGAAATCCGAATCGTTAATCATATGTTGTATAATGTTCTGATGTAAATTCATTGAGGTGCTTGAATATTAAGTGGTCAAATATTTCATGAGACATGAGAGAACAGATATCGGTTTCTAGTTGGTAATATCGGAATATGGGTAATATCAATATTGTTGTATATTAGTATTACAATAGCAATTGTATTGTTGTGAGGAAGGGCACCCTGTGATACAGACAAATTGACTGTGTGCATTCACAAATGGGTCACTGACGCTTTGTTTAACAAACACGTTACATATATCACCCCTACATGGGAATTTATTATTCCTTTTAATTCCGGCAGTAACCCTTGTGAAGAGAGTTTGTGTGCTTGGCGTTCCCAGGTTATATGGTATATCTCCTGTTGCATACAGAATTTCGCTCGCAAGATTTTGCCAATGTTAAAAAAATATCTACTTAACGAATTAGCCATGCTGAGCCGATCGGATATATACGCCGGATTGTCTACACCCGAGCAGTAAGGCCAGAGAAGCAACACCGGAGCATTTATCGAAGCTGTCGTTTTTTTATATTTATATCTTAATTTGTAAGTCACAGTTGGATGTTTAAGGCTAAGAAGATAAAGTCGGTTTTTAGTTTTAATGTAAGTCTTGAGGCACAAGGTTAGCCACTTGAATATGTTTGTGTAGATAGAATACGAAGTCCTGACTGGTAACTGCTGGCCATAGCGTTGTTTGTATGAAAATCAGATAAAGCGTTATGACTTATGTGCTTCTGTCCCGGGGACTTCTGTGTTGTCATTGACATCGCCCCAATCAGGATTTGTCAGGACAAGTTCAGATTGTTGAATGTTTGAAGACGAATATTGAATATTGACGAATGTTGCTACACGAATACGGGATATACGAGTTTATCGACTTAGAATATATTCAAGTGAGCACTTATATCAGTTCGGAATATACCAGCTTTCCCATTTCTTTCTTGGGTAGATAGTTGGAAAAAAATTGTTGATAAGGGTACAAGAACTAGTAACCTTTGGCGGTTTCGTGATGAGCGCAATAACTTATAGGAATATAACATTACCACATATTCAGCTGAAGTCTCTATTCATATTATGGCCAAATTATTATTACCATTCGGGCTTATTTCACAAAATGCCGACTTATCTTCGATAGAATTACAATATGACACAACAATATATCAATGACGGGAGTATACCTATAACGGACGCGCGAATTTCAATCAAATACAACATAACCAACGTGCCAATGCGAGGTTTACCCGGAAGCGCATGTCAAAATCAATATCTAATCGCGCCAGTATGCCCCACAGGGACTCACACCGGGTAAAACATATGACAAACCACCGTCACTTAATATCCACTTGAAAGTCACACAATAACTTCGTGCGCTCACGGTGTGGGCGAAATACACTCGCATCGTTTCATTTTGAAGTTCAAAAGAAAGTTATGACTGGTGGAGCGGTAATGTAATAACTGGGATGGGGGGTGTTGTAGATGGATGTATACAGGACATTAACGCCTGGTGGTTGAAGGCACTCGAGCACTGATTGTCAGTGTTGACTAAACACGTGCTCATCTTGAACTTACCTCTACGATAATATTCACCATAATCTCCCTTTGATGTACAACATAATGTCACTATGAAGTTACCCCGTCTTATGATTGTCTCGTATGTTGACGTAATATAAACACGCCCTGAGGGCAGACAATCAGCTGCCTCTCCGCCAACACTCATCTAGCACTATTTATTAACTTCTTCTTAGCGAGTCGCATAAGATTCTTCCGTCTCTTCTTGGAGTCGATCCTTCCGTGCCGTGTGCAAATGACGTTTGTTGACTGAACACCTGACATCCGAATAAACTCGCCAGCATTGTAAATCCTGTTAGCTTTCTGTATCACACAAATGTTAACTTACCGCTATCGTAGGATGTGTATTCAGGGTACGCGTCATATCGCCCATTCCAGTAGGTATCAGCCGTCCACTGTGCCTCAGCATCTCCTACCAACAGTAGCAGCAGCAGGTGCATCAGACACGGCCCCATCAAATACGTCCTCATTATGATAGGAACTTATCCAACTATCCCGCATAAGGTGCTTCCTGTGCGTTCAATTGGATATGTGCTAATCCTTATCCGTGTGTATGTTAATCCCGGTCAACTTGATCGTGTTTGTGCTATTCCTACTCTGTTCGAATGGATTCGTGTTTGCATTAATCCTGCTCTATTCGACTTGATCCCTGTTTTTGTTATTCCTGCTCTATTCCACTTGATCCGTGTTTGCATTAATCCTGCTCTATTCGACTTGATCCTTATTTTTGTTATTCCCGGTCTATTCGACTTGATCCGTGTTTGTGTTAATCCTGCTCTATTCGACTTGATCTGTGTTTGCGTTAATCCAGCTCTATTCGGTGTATTTCAAATGAGGAACACCGAAGTTATGCTTTTCCTTAATTAAAACCCAGGCTTTGTTTTGTAGAGTGTTCTGGTGAACTATTACAGACATAACTCCGAATGGACAAGTATTATCTTTACCAATACGAGATCACCAAGCAATCTAAGGGCTCCACTTTGTTCGATAACGGTAAGCTGTGCAAAGTTCACTTGCACACATAGTCGTTGACGGTTGTACGTTGTATAGCTCTTCATGGCATGCACTAGCTGGCGCTCCCTTAGAGGCTTAATCCGCTCGACTCTCAAACACCAGGTTGATTGGATTCTGTAAGCTGTAGGCGAGCGTTTCATGACATTGCCCCTTCAGGTACCCAAAACTAATGTTAGCAGGGAACTGCGGTGAGTTAGTTTATTGTCAGGGATCAATGTATTTGACAAGGCATTTCAGGGCGCGTGGGCATCATCAATGAGTTGACATGGATGCGCCATATCAGCGGCAAATCGTGTCCTACATGAGGGCACACAGCTGGCAAACCGATAATTACAAACAAACAAAACCTTACTCAGGGAGAATGACGAATTTCAAAATCAGCATTGCATGCGGTGCGCATATCTGACATGGACTGGACTTCCAGAACCACTCACGTAAACAATCATGACGCTACGATGTTTCGTTCTTTCACCCATTACATGGACAATTGAATCAATTGAGACACTACAATATTGCGTTGTCTAACCTCACCTATACCACGTGAAATGACAAAAATTGTGACGCTATTTCGTTGACTTCTTTCATTTAATCCACAGGAAATGACAAAAATTATGACACTATTTCGTTTAGTTCTTTCAACTATTCCACAGGTAATGACATCATTTACGACACTGAGCCGTTGCATTATTTTCGCACGTACCCGATACGGGTGGCCGTTTTACGAGCTGATATACCTTGCGCTTTAAAAAAGACACCCATAGATCACTCATTAAAAATCCGTTCATTTAAACACCTGTTACTGTGTTAAATCATGGTTTTGGTGCTTGCCACAGGGCATTACACTACCATAATGCAATATTTGGATGCAACTAGTTCGATAAATTAAACGACATATTCCCGTTTGATTAAATACAGATGGCACTTCAGTTGGTAAACCATGTTATTGTCGTGTTGCATGCAGTAGCCATCCATCTCGGATGTGCTACAGACCTACTTTAATTACAGAAAATATATAATAACAAAAATCTTTTGTCATTGTATGAAATATCACAGGTTTTCTTGGAAGCTTTGGACGAGGCACTAACAGTTACTTGCTGTCTGGGTAAGTGATCTGGAAGCGACCCATGTGGGAGGCACTCTGGAACGGCCATCAACGGCGTGCATGAGTACCAACAATAGACGAAATGAAAGCTCGCTCAAACATTAAGATGCTATTTATACCTTTGTAAGGAAAGCACAGTCACAACTCACCTGGACAAACTTGGGGCTGCCGTAGATGTAGCCGTTGTAGCCGTAGAGACCCGTATTGTCCAGGAAAGCGTCGTCCGTGTTCTCGTTCATACTGAAGTGTGCCGTTAGGTACCGGGAGTGTACCTGCCAGGTGTTACCCGCGTCATAGACGTGTTCATCAATATCCGTCGACGGGATGTGGATATTGTACACGCGCACCTGTAATTACAAGATGTGGACATTGTTCACGCGCACCTGTAATTACGGGATGAATCAACATAAAAAAAAGTCAGAAGCACATATTCAAACAATAAAAGAGCATGCACAAAAACACGCTTATCTATCAGGCACTGACGATTAACATCAGCCAGTTGGTATTCAATTCAAACGGTTCATAACTCAGACATGAAAACGAACTAATGCTATATACCTCGTCGACATAGCCTTCAAAATAGTTGGTCAAATTCGTAGCCAGGTAGAGTGTAGGTGAATCGGTGTAATTACCCTGCAACAACATCAATATGATCGAGTAACTTGGTGATATAAGGAAGTAGAGAAACGCCTATCGATTATAAAGAGACCCACCCAGTCGATTGGCACCACGGCATAGTCGATGGCGTCCAATTGGTTGGTACCGTTCAAATAGAGACTAAGTGTGTGAGCTGCAGACACAAACATTTCAGTTTTCACCATTTGTATGATAGTGTGAACAGAAACGAATAGCTCAAGCATGAACCTCGCTGGAGAACTTTCCCTACCGACAACCAGTGTCTTGCCACTTACTCTCGGCTTCGTAGGCCATGATGAGATGATGCCATTCTTCCGGGGACAGTACAGTACTACCAACCACGCTCCCACCGCCCACTGCTCCCGACAGCTTACCCTCGTCAATGTACATACAGATGACGTCATCAGCCGTGCACAGGATGGGCAGGATTCCCGACGGCACAGAGTGGTTCCAGAAGACAAACGCCTCCAGTGTGAAACTGGAACCAATAAATCCAATTTCATTTTGTTTTATAATAACCTGCGAGGGTGCGGTGCGCCCGCCACGACGCATCATGACTTACATGACTTTCGCGTCATGACTTACGTGATCTGCACCTCACGGCGTGCATGATCTGCACGTCATGACGTGCATGACCTGCGCTTAATGGCGTACATGATGTGCACGTCTGTTAGGTGCGTGAAAAAAAATGTCAGAAACGATTGTTCTATTTATTTTTTATAGCATGAATACTATTCATTTAAAAAAAAATAATTCTAGCAGGGAGTTTTTGACGCTTTTATCATTTTGTCATGTGAGCTATGGTCTTGTGAGCTTAGGTCGTATATCCGATAAATCCAGCAAAGTGCTCCTTCAAAATGTGTATTAACGCATGTCCCATTGGTATGACATGGAAAGCAATTTCATTTGATATCTGTATTAATAAGAAATCAAAGAAACAAATTATCGGACACCGTCTACCTTTCGAGGATTCCCAGAGCAGACACATTAGTCATGGCAACATAATCGTTGACTCCGTCGAAGTAGAGCGCCTCATTTTCCGTGGCCACACAGTGTGCCTCCAGGTAAGACCACTGAGTGGCCGACTGATTAAAGACGAACACGCCGAGTCGACCACCTGCGATGGTCGTGTCGTATATGTCTCCCGTGTTCACGATCGTCGTCGAACCCTCCACCACACGCAACCTTCAATTAAGTGCTTAATGTCATATAGCGTTACATTATATTGACCTCGATAAAAATTATAAATTACAACAATGACCTTGAGCGTTGGCGCATGGAAATCCAAACATGCATTCATTTTACAAACGATGAAACCACATTTCCTCCTTGATACCATGGATACAAGCAAGTAAAGCCCACCTGATACGACCGAGAGAGGGTCTGAAGTTGAGGTGCCAGCGGTAAGCTGTTTTGTGCTGCCAGCCTCTCATTTCAGGGTCTTGCCACAGCACAGTCACCTCATCAGCGGTGTCCGCGCTGTTCCATATGGCGTTGGCTAGGGCCGAGCTTGGACCGACTGCCGAGTTGACCAACTTCAGCAAAACACCAATTGGTTGAACCTTTTGCCCTGTGTACCTCAATGATATCTTATAAAACATATACTGACGAACCAACCTTGATATGCACCCCCTTGATGCCGCCAATGTAGTTAGTGCCGCCATAGTTGTAGTTTTCATGGCGCCACGTGACGATGTAGAACTTGCGGTTGTTCTGATAACCAAAGATGAATCCCATGTAGTCCTGTCCGTCTTCGGAGTTGACGTACCACGTGCCCGAGTAGTCCACGCCCTGGTACTGCCGCTCTCCTGACAACAATATCAGCCACAATTCGACTATACCACAATATGACGTGCCGAATAATATATAACAAGGTTTCGTTATCAAATATGTGATATAAGCGACAATGGCGGCAGACAAATATGTGATATAAGCGACAATGGCGGCAGACAAATCTACCCTATGATCAATATACGGCGCCTTTTTTCCGTTAAATATATTATAATTCAATGTTTATTGCATTAAATTGTTATTTATTCATATCAAACTATTTAATTAGTAATGAACACGCTTTGTACATATCTTATAGTTCTGTTCAACGTTAGTTAGCATTTTGGACCGGGAGAAGAGATTTCACAAGAATGAAAAGGGATCTCAATGCTATTGTAGCTTCACAATCTTTCTAAGGCTAAATATGCAACTAAAATGACACACGTATATGTTGGTGTACACATCTTGACAAACAGTGGTATAATTAAGATGGATGGAAGGATGACGAGACCATGAATATACAGGTTACCTATGAGTGCAAGTGGCATCTCCGTGTCGGCCAGCTGGCGGATCTCCATGCCGTCATGAGTGAACTCCCACACGGGATCACTCGTCCCGGTGATGGTAGGATCCAACTCCACGACGAAGTGGTCCCGGAAGTCCGTGTAGTTGATGCTGGGGTTGAGGGGACAGTGATCGTACTTGTCAAGGATACCGTCACCATCCGTATCGAGTTCACACGCGTCACCCACCTCGTTACCTGGCGTCATTATAGAAGACAACATCCATAGAAATCATCTTACATTTCAACAAAGAGACTGCAAGAAATGATATATCACTGAATCGGATGTGGAGGTCATGCTTTGAAAGCAGCAATAAGCTGACCATTTCGGAGGTTATCTTTTGAAAGCAGCAATAAGCCGACCATTTTGGAGGACATGCTTTGAAAGCAGCAATAAGCTGACCATTTTAGTCAGGTTAGGTTTTGAAAGCAGTCATAAGCTGACCATTGGAGTCTTCTTGACCAGCGTTGGCCACGTATGGGCAGTTGTCGACATCATTCAGTATACCATCGCCGTCCAAGTCATCATCACACAGATCTCCTGTAGAACAATCGCACAAACACATTCAATGACGGGATGTGAATATTAATGATTTGTAAATAAGAGTTCAATCGTCTCATTTTAATTTGATTATGCAATTAAAAAAATCAAGTTAACAAGGTGTCAGGTTCAGAAAGTCGACGAGGACCTATCACGTGATCACTTGTCTCACCTGTTCCGTCCGCGTCCACATCCGTCTGGTCCGCGTTGGGAACCACTTGGCAGTTATCAAACGCGTCCAATATACCATCCCCATCTCTAGCAAAACAACCAACATCTTACACAAGTTAAATGATGTCGGTTCATAAGATATTTAATTGTGAAGATCATTACAGCAGTACAAATTTAATGACATAATTGACAGTCATGATGCAATACTATGTAGAAAGATTAGAGTTTACAAATTGGACTACAGCAATAGAACTTTCAGTAAGAACGCTCGACCGCTCCAGCGAGCAGCAGTTTGCGTTTGTCACCTGTCAACATCGGTAGCCCCTATGACGTCACAAACATCACCAAAACCATTCTCGTTAGTGTCATCTTGGTTGTTGTTTGATGTGTCGGGACAGTTATCACAAGCATCGCCGATACCATCGCCATCACTGTCAGTCTGGCCATCGTTTGACACCAGGGGGCAGTTATCAGAGCCGTCCAGAACACCTGCCAACAGAGGGAGCATATCGTCAAAGCCTCGGTCTGGTATGCTTTGCCTCATCTTAGCCCCATACGTTAATCCCGTCTTTCTCTTTGAACGATTGTATAGGTGGTTAGATTGATACAAAGAGCCTACCATCATTGTCATCATCCGTATCGCAGTCGTCGCCGTCGCCGTCACCGTCCGTGTCGAGCTGCTCGCTGTTGGCCGTAGACGGGCAGTTGTCACAGGCGTTGCCCACTCCATCATTATCGTCATCCTCCTGGTGGTAGTTGGCCACGAACTGACAGTTGTCCTGCAATCAACAGCAATACGCAAAGCTATCAATCGAGTGCACCAATTATATACAATCTGGGAAGGGTAATGATCAATGTGGGAAACTTCCACAATCTGTCGCATGAATGAATCCAAACCTTGGACGTATAACGAGAATCATACATGATACACAATTTGGGACGAGTAACGAACAGGGTATGAATTGTATCTAATCTGGTACAAGTTATTACCAGGGTATGAATTTTATCTAATCTGGTACAAGTTATAACCAGGGTATGAATTATATATAATGTAGGATCCATCAAAACTAGTGGGCACATTACACATCATAATGAGTAAAAGACCAGGGACTGAATCATTGATGACCGCGGGCAGGTGATGACAAGCGTATTGAATATAAACCACCGATGGCAGGCAATGTTACTGCATCACATATCAGCTTATACACCTTGCGCGTGCAGCTGGCGTCCTATATACCACGTGACAGACTGGTTAAGATTGGATGATGTAGGTCATCCGAGAACCACTGCTCACCGTATCGTCGAACCTGCCGTCGTTATCGTCATCATAATCACAGAAGTCACCGACTTGGTCCTGGTCGCTGTCTTCCTGGCCGCTGTTAGGTAATCCTGGGCAATTGTCCTGTTATAATTCACAGTGGCAAAATGGTAAGGTGATCCCAGACAATTATTCTTTTTGAAATGGATGTAAATGCACTGGTAGGTAACCCCCGATAATTGTCCTGGAAGAATGTAAAGAGACACAGTCCTGATATAATGGAGAACAAATAGTTAGGTACCCCAGACTGTTCTCCTGATAAAATGGAGAACAAACAATTAGGTAAACCAAGACAGTTGTCTTGATATAATAGAGAACAAACAATTAGGTAGCGCAAGACGGTTGTCCTGATATAATGGAGAACAAACAATTAGGTAGCCCAAGACGGTTGTCCTGATATAATAGAGAACAAATAGTTAGGTAACCCCAGTCAGTTGTCCTGATAAAATGGAGAACAAACAATTAGGTAGCCCAAGACGGTTGTCCTGATATAATAGAGAACAAACAATTAGGTAACCCAAGACAGTTGTCCTGATATAATGGAGAACAAATAGTAAGGTAACCCCAGTCAGTTGTCCTGATAAAGTGGAGCACAAACAACTAGGTAACCCAAGAAAGTTGTCCTGATATAATGGAGAACAAATAGTTAGATAACCCTAGACAGTTGTCCTGATATAAGGGAGAACAAATAATGAGGTAAACCTAGACAGTTGTCCTTAGAGATCAACACAGCCAGAACCACCATGATGATTTTGATATTTGGAGACCTAGCCATGTTTACACCATGAAGCGGCACAATACTGAATATGATTGGCACACCTTGAAGCAGCCTGACTCGTAGCATGACAGGTGTGTCAATGGGGCGCCATCCAAGTCGAAGTCTTCTCCACATACCTCACCAGTCCCTGCGTATCCATCCCCACACTACAACAGAAACTAATCATCATCATCATCATCATCATCGTCGTCGTCATCGTCATCACAATGACCATCTTCATCGTCATCACTATCATCATCATCATCATTACCATAATCATCATCTAAATGTTCTAACGTTGTCATAACCAATCATTTCGTTGTGTTTTCCAACCATTACCATGACGTACCTCACAGCGGTAGTCGCCTGGTCCCAAGTAGTGACATATAGCGGCAGGATCACACTTGTGCCTACCACTGAGACAGAAGTTGTCGTCATAGCAACCATAAAAAGCGTCGCCAACATAACCCTTCTTGCAGAAACCACAGTAGAAACTACCCTGAAAGGAGAACATTCCAGGATTGTTATATTGTGTACAGAGCTTAAAAGATTACTTGATCTCCCTTTTGGTTATTAACATTAGGGTTCATATCGCACATCGATAATGAACTGATCTCTTTCCTTCCATGTGTTAACTTACTATGGTATTATAGCAGTAGCTGTTTGGATCACAGCCTCCATTGTCCACGGAACACTCATCCACGTCCTCACATACCTGGGCCTGGATGGTCGGGTACGTATCCCCACAAAACACATACAGGCGTACGTTGGTGTCGACCGACAGAGCGTCGCTGTAGGAGCCCGTGTAGCCGTGGGGACATTGCTTACACTGGTAACCTGGTACCGTGTTGTAGCAATTGGTGCCGTTCCAGCACGGATGGTAAGCAGTGCACTGGAAGCACAAGTGATATATTTCGTCATATAATTCTTTCTATTGCATAACCAATCAATTGGTAACACTTATTGCCTCATGTCGGAGCAGAATCTAAACCGACTCAGTCTAAGAAGCGATACCTTGCAATTAACTGACCTAGTCGACATCAGCGCGGGTGACGACATCGCCCATGTGTCTCAGTAAACTTACCTCATCGACGTCAGCACAGTCGACGCCGTCGCCCGTGTAACCCGGAGGACACGCTCCACACGTGTGTGAGGCGCCGTCGTTGTCCAAGTTAATGCACGTACTGCCAGAGAAGCAAGGGTACGGAATGATGTCACAAGCACACTCTCCCGGCGGGCACGGGGAACACGTCATGCCGTCACCTGGCCACGTCATAACACAGAAAACTGCATTCATTAAGAGAGTTCAGGTAAAACGTTGTGCAATATTGAAGTCCACAACAGTTCAACAACACTACTGAAGGGAGCCATGAGTAGCAATGGTAATCTATCTACCCATGCAACTTTACCTCTTACTTATGGTACCCACCTGTGAAGAAGGTGCTAATTGGTAAATGCCTGGCAGGTACCCATTTCATATGGTACCCACCAACAGAGACAAAAACAATGGACATGATATCTACCTGTAGAGTAGTACCCACACAATATGTCCATTCACGTGGCACACAACCATAAAGTTTGTTACTAAATGGACAGGGTATCCACCTGTGGATTTGGTACCAACATTTGACGTAGTACCCGTGCATGGCGTTTTATGCTGAATGGACAGGGTACCCACATGTGTTGTAGGCACCCACACTTGACGTGGTACCAATGCATGGCGTTTGTTGCTGAATGGACAGGGTACCCACATGTGGAATTAGGTTTCACTAGACTCAGTACCCACAAATGAAGTTGATGGTTATTTGACATAGTACACACCTTTGGAGTAGGTTCCGACAGGACACGTGTCACAGCGGTCCTTCATCTTGGACGCGAAATGTCCAGCTGGGCAGTGGAGGCAGTCTCCACGAGCAGAGGAGTTCTGGTACGTACCAGCGGCGCACATCACGCAGAATGCTACAAAACACACGCACCTAGATAATGATAATCCGATTGATGAATGTTTGCTTGTTATTAAGGTAAACAAAGCAATTTCCCCTCGGGTCACCTGTTTCCCATCACTACTAAATTCTGTAAGTGGTCTGATATCGCGCGGAGGCCGCTGAAGGCTTTTAAAATGTCGAACTACAGGGAGAGGTATTCGTGGAATGGCTGATAAAAAACATTGCACAAACAATTTTCGAATTGAATAGATGACGTTGCAATTAAATTAAACACAAAGCACAGCATTTAATTATCTGTGCCCCGTGCGATGCCCAATGTGATCATGTGTTGCTGGCCAAGGTGATAATGTAATTATGCCCAATGTGATCATGTGTTGATGCCTGATGTGATCATGTGTTGATGCCTGATGTGATCATGTGTTGATGGAAAATGTAATTATGTGTTGATGCCCAATGTGATTATGTGTTGATGCCCAATGTGATTATGTGTTGATGACCAATATAATCATTTGTTGATGCCCAATGTGATCATGTTTTATGGCCAATGTAATCATGTGTTGATGCCCAATGTGATTATGTGTTGATAACCAATGTGATCATGTGTTGATGGCCAATGTGATCATATGTTGGTGGCCAATGTGATCATGTGTTAGTTCACACGTGCCCCGAGATAAACGACTATTATTTCTTGTCTAATATTCCCTGTAACACGGGAAGATAAGCTGATTTAATAGTCATATGCTTTACAATAAATTGTTATGTATCTACTCGCCCTATGATAACACTGCTTGCAGCCATTGGCATCATAAGGATGTGTTCATCTGGTACTTACCTACGGAGCCGTTGGAGTAGGTGCCCGGCTCACACCTGTACCTCTGTCCCCCTCGACAAGCGTAACCCTCCTCACACTGAGTACACGCCGGCGGGCAGTAGGTGGCGTTACACTCGACGTATGAATACAGGTCACAGGGCGACGCTAACCCATCGTGGCAGATCTACAAAGGTCACATTGGTCCGTATAGTCTCATTAGGCCAAAAACGTCATAAAACATGAACGAGTTATGTATTAATGTTGAGAAATGATTCTGAAATTCTAAATTGTAACTTCAAATGTTCTTCTAGACTGATTCGAACGATAGAACAGCATGCTAGTAGCGAAACAGACTACAATCTATAGTGACATGGTGAGTTACTGGGATAAAGGAGTACTGACCCAGCCCAGGGGGCAGCTGGTGCATTGGTCAGCAGCCCCAAACGAGTGTTCTGTCGACGACCGATTACAGCTGACGTTGCCGTTCATGTAAGCATCACAAACAGAACACTGGTACTTCTCTCCATCCCCCACACAATAGTACCCACTGTCACAGCGCTGACATGATATGTCATCTGTAAACACACACAATAGTAACCACTGTCACAGCGCTGACATGATATGTCATCTGTAAACAAACACAACAGTAGCCACTGTCACAGTGCTGACATGATATGTCATCTGTAAACAAACACAATAGTAGCAACTATCACAGCGCTGACATGATATGTCATCTGTCAACAAACACAAGAGTAGCCACTGTCACAGCACTGACATGATATGTCATCTGTAAACAAACACAACAGTAGCCACTGTCACGCTCATAATATCTTTACTAAAGATGCAGCTTGGAACCATTTCTCTGGTCTGTAATATGGAACTGCTACCAACCAATAACTGTTAAATGTTGCTAAGTCATCTCACACAATGTATTTTCCGCCTGAGTACATCCTGTGAAGTCTATACGCATCGATATACCTCCGGACCATGATACAGGTTGTAGGCGGATGTACTGCCCGTATATGGGCGGTGTCAGGTCCAAGATAGCGATGGTATTCTGGTCCCCAGCAGATTCAAAAATCTGGAAACAAGACAATAGATTTTACTGTACTATATTACTTGCAAGTATACGTTGTATATTTGACGTAGACATTCAGGCATACGTCGGTGTCATAAATACGTCATGGTGACAGAAGAGATTAACACTAAACGTTGCCCTCTATGCTTCGTGAGGTGGCTGTCTTACGTCAGTGCCATTCTGGTCAGAGTACTGGGTGAAGGTGACGCCGTCGTAGGAGTAGAGGATGCGGAAAGAATCCACCCATATAGCAGCATCCTCACGACCTTGGATGAACAGCTGATGGAAGATGTAGGGGTCCTGAAGGTCAACCTGGAGCCATTGGTTGGCATCCTCCACAGCAGCCACCCAGCCTCCACTAACACGGCCAATTGGATCTGAAAATAAAAGATCCTTCAGTACGTCCCTGCTAACGGATTTTATGACACCTACACACTTGTAACTCATGGGGTTAAGAAGCACTTAATTCCCTCTGAACACGTTACCGTAAGTGGTGTTGAGTCGTCCCCGGCCGGGATAGCTGTGGGATAGGAAGGACGAGGCTGTGACCCGGTCATCCAGCACGAAGCCTTTCTCCATCCACTGGCCACGATTACAAGCTGCACACAAATAATGTGCCATGCATTATCTCGGTATAAATAGCAACAGGTGAAATATAACCCGACCAGCAGGCCCGAATAACAGCGGGTTAAAGAATCACACAGCAAGCCACGGATTATAGCCCAGTAAGTAAGTAGCGATGTCCACTTGAGTTAACGTAAAGATGCATTGTCTTGAGCACTCACGGTAGTCGTATACAAAGTACTTGGGTATTCGGAACCTCACTTCTCCCGTGTCTGACGTCACATCGGGGACGATCTCGATGGGGTCATATAGTACACTGATGAGACACGTATTACTCATGTGCATGCGTACAGTGGCCGTGGCTCCCCGTGGAGGGCTGCCCTGGTCCAAAGCCACGGCGTAGAAGACCACCTCGGACGACTCGTTGTATACCACCCTATAGAGGTCTATAGTCGGGTCGTAACGGGAGAGGGGCGGCCTGAAAGCACAGTCCACATTATTGGAAGGCATCGCTTGGGCTATAAGTATGTTCTAGAACCTATAAATTGGGCGTTTTATGAAATATGCTGTTTGTAGATTTTACATCTTCTTATCGAACTTAACCACAAGAAACAGAATTTTCATTGCTTATGCTAATCCCTTGACAGTGTAACCGAGCTTGCCATATAACCACTCTTAAGGTGTGTCCAACATGTAAGTCCCCAACGAACAGTAACCAGTCTTACTCTATAGTGGGTGTAGATGCCGTGTAGATGATGTGCGCGTTAGAACCGCTGTCAGCGTCTGTAGCATTCATGAAGATGATGGGGTCGATTTGAAGCGCCGGCACTGGTTCAAACGTGTAGCTGGTCGTGTTTAGGATGGGGCAGTTGTCGTTGACATCGAGAACATGCACCTGTGCGTTAACAAAACACCGCAAATATATACACACCTCTAGATATATACTTTCCTGAAGTTTCCTGTATGTCATGGTGAATTAAGCAGATCGTGATGTAGGATTATGTTGTATGACTTACACGGACTACGATGGAACCCGTCCTGATCGGGGTCGTACCCCGGTCAACAACCGTCATTGTGACCACATATCTCGTGACCATCTCGTAGTCTAGCTCTGTTTTCAGCGTGAACAGAGCTGTGTTGCTGGTGATGAGGAAGGGTTCAGAACCCGGTATGTTCGGCTCCTCTGTTAAATTACCCGGACCCGAGCATTCTGTCCACATGAACACAACGGTTCACATTAATTAAGGTATATATAAATAACTGTCAATAATAAAAGAATCTCTTTGAGTTCTTTTGTGGTAAGTTTGGATCTATTTCTCAGAACATTTAACATAGTCAAAAGGGCCTGCATCACCATCCAGTGTGCTTCTGCACAGACAAAGGGGTCTGCATCATCTACCAGTGTGCTTCTGCATAGTCATTGGGGCCTGCATCATCTACCAGTGTGCTTCTACATAGTCAAAGAGGCCTGTATCATCTACCAGTGTGCTTCTACACAGTCAAAGTGCACTGTATCATCTACCAACGAGCTGGTACATAGTCAAAGAGGCCTGCATCATCTACCAGTGTGCTTCTGCATAGTCATTGGGGCCTGCATTATCTACCAGTGTGCTTCTGCATAGTCAAAGAGGCCTGCATCATCTACCAGTATGCTTCTGCATAGTCAAAGGGGCCTGTATCATCTATCGATAAGCTTCTACATAGTCCAAGAGGCCTGTATCATCTCTACCAATGAGCTTGTACATAGTCAAAGAGGCCTGCATCATCTACCAATGAGCTTGTACATAGTCCAAGGGACCTGCATTACCATCAAGTGTACACAGTCTACTGATTTAGCCATAATCAACGACCAATGCGCTTTGTACTGTATTCTCACCTTTTGGGGACATGACAACATTATCCAAAGCACATTTTAAGTCCTCTGGCTTATAAAGAGCGTGACAACATCAGTCTATGTACATCGTCAGAATGGAACATAAGCCGCTAATGCGCGCTTTACAGTAAAATGACATTTCAAGAATGGAGCATAAGCCCCTCATGCGCGCCTTTACAGTCTTCTGACCTTCCAAGAGTGGAGCATAAGACGCTATTGTGCGCCTTTACAGTTTACTGACTTTTCAAGAGTGGATTATAAGCTGCTAATGTGCGCTTTACAGTCTACGGATCTTTCAAGAGTGGAGTATAAACTGCTAATTTGCGCCTTTACAGTCTACTGACCTTTCAAGAGTGGATCATAAGCTGCTAATGCGCGCTTTGCAGTAAACTGACCTTTCAAGAGTGGAGTATAAGCAACTAATGCGCGCTTTACAGTCTACTGACCTTTCAAGAGTGGAGTATAAGCTGCTAATGCGCGCTTTGCAGTAAACTGACCTTTCAAGAGTGGAGTATAAGCAACTAATGCGCGCTTTACAGTCTACTGACCTTTCAAGAGTGGAGTGTAAGCAGCTAATGTGCGCTTTGCAGTAAACTGACCTTTCAAGAGTGGAGTATAAGCAACTAATGCGCGCTTTACAGTCTACTGACCTTTCAAGAGTGGAGTATAAGCAGCTAATGTGCGATTTGCAGTCAACTGACCTTTCAAGAGTGGAGTATAAGCTGCTAATTTGCGCCTTTACAGTCCACTGACCTTTTAAGAGTGGAGCATAAACCGCTAATGCACGCTTTACAGTCACTAACCTTTCAAGAGTGGAGTATAAGCATCTATTGCGCGCTTTACAGTCTACTGACATATAAGACTGAAACATTAAGGGGATGCTAACCTATAAAGGGCTTGTCGATTCCAGGCAGCATCGTGTAGTTGTATACAGGGGGTGGTGGGGCCACAGAGGCATTCCGGTTGTCTTCTGTGTCCGATTTCAATTTAAAATGGCGCGCTTCATTACCTGGAAATTCAGTCGGATGATGATACTTGACTAAACATGTACCGATAAGATTATGCTTACATTTGCTCGAAAATATAACAATTCAAGACATGGAATAGCTTTGCACATGTAATCATCGGGAGGTAAACATGTATTCTGATATCCTAACAAGTTATATTGTAAACATATGACTTTAAGGCAAGCAATCCACAGTGGCTGCAAAGCTAATGAGGAATCATCAAATCATCCCGACAAAACGAACCCGTTTCTATTGTCATCTCAAAGGATGGTCCAACTGAGAAGACGTCGACGAGATCTAACTCAGCCACGATCCCATCCAGGTGGAAGTCTTCATCGAGGTAAACGAAGTAATCCATAGCGGGTTCTTCTGACGTGGTGTTCTGTACAAACTCGATGTCTTTGGTCTCTATGAAGAGGCTTGATGTACACAGGGAGTTCTCCACGTGGAAGAGGTCAAAGTGGAAACTGTCACCCACCTAAATATTGTCCAGAGTGGAATCACATGAACTGTTGGACCATTGTAGAGCCTCACAGCATTATTTCTAATTAGTCGTCTTTCGTACATCACTTGAATATAATCAAGAGTTTATTGTGATAGCATGGGAATAATTAATAAATTCCATCAACAAACAGGCTATATATGCCAACCCACGGCACATTGCGACGTATGGCATCATCCATTTATTGATATGACATATGCTAATCTTTGTTTATTTGTTAAGACTGACTCAATTACCTCGAGTTGGAGGAAGACTTGTTCGCTGGTGAGGGCCGATGTAGTAACACACGTACTCCCTGACACGGTCCCCAGGTACGGCGTTACATATATCCCACCTGTAGGACATAACAAGAAACGCTTTTTGAAAAAAACTAGCGATGATTCCAAGCCTTCCCAGCGTCAAACAATTCCAATAAAAGGATCAAGGAAGAACAAAACAGAAAGTGACATCAATGGTGTGGCTGCCGGGTTGATATATATTATAACACTAAATTTAATTTGGTGCGGCTGTCGGGCTGATATATATATTGTTATAATGCTGAATTGAACCTGGTGTAGCTGCCGCACTGATGTCGACCTTCTTGCAGATTAAATTGGAATCATCCGGGTTATTGACTTCCAGAACGAGGGTGTTGTTGAGGTAGAGCCACACCTGTTCCCCTCCTCCCACCGAGATCTCGCCCTTCCCCGAGAACTTGAAGCCATTACGACCAGCAGACGTGAACCTGAAACAAGAACAAGGTCATCCAATTGCTATTATACATTACATCCAAATCAAAATAAGTCTTATGCAATAACCCGGAAATGTGGAAGATATTTTGTGCTGTATAAACAGAGAACCGAAATCAAATGAAGAGCGTCGTTTTTTCATGAAACCAAACTCCGTCTCGATGAGACAGCATGTCCTTCCCTCAGCTGTAATGACAGGGTAGTACGTACCCAAAGTTCTGTAGCACCTGCATACAGTCCCGCTGACCCTCGTGTCCATAACCAAGTGTGTTGATTGGGAAGAACGCATCGCTGTAAAACCTGTGCAGACAAGAGACATAACGAGTAGTACAGATCAACAACATCAAGGATCTGGAGAGTACTCAGGATTAAGCCGATGATTCGTGAATGCATGGTATGGATGGCTGGTTAAACTTACAAGTGAGTGTCGGTGCCCGGCTGGTACTTCAGAACGATAGCGCTGTCCAGTTGTACATTGGTACCTGGATTGTACCTGAACCAATCAGAGAAGGAGTCCGCTGTTGGGTTGGACGACTTGTACAACCAGCTGCCATACGGGATGGGGACTATACCAGGTGCAGACACCGTCGTGTCATAGACGTCCATGAAGTCTGGGTGAACCACGCTGAAGTCATAGTACGCTATGTCAAAGCGGTAGTCGTTGGGTCCCAACGTGAGATTACCACCTGGAAAACAACACAAGGTGTTAATTGTCATAACTGCCTTGGACAACAGCAGTGGGGATTAGCATGCGTTATGCGGGTTCTAACCAGGTGTGGTGAGGGTGGAGACGAAGGAGACTGCGCTCTTGGCGCTAACGTAACCGTCCGACTCCAGCTGGACGCTACAACTGTAGTCCGTGCCTTCCTTAACGCCGTCAGCGCCAGTGAACGTCAATGAGAGAGGACTGGTGAGTCCGCCTGACATGTCGACTAGGGTGCCCGTCATATTAGGGGCGGTGTCGCTCTCACACGTCACCGTGTACGTCCTGACCATCATAACAGACTAACGTAAGAACTTAAATTAATCATCAATATTTCTGATTTCTCTTTGATCATACCCATTTAAATTGCTGATTTGAGCGACTCTGGGAAAACAAATCATTTCAGCACAGCAGGGTTAATGGGTGTCATCGACGACCATTACAAAGCGCATGTCCTGCCTCACCATACAGCTGCGGTACTGGCGTTAGCGCCCGGGAAGAGCTCGCCAGGGGCTTCCCAAGTCACGTGGATCAGGAAATCACCGGGTGCTGTGGCTTGGACGTTGCTGCCCGCTGTAACCATCATGCTCGTGGTTATTTTGTGTTACAGCTACAGTAAAACCACTGGTTACTCAGTATAGCCATTGATCATACAATATAACCACCAGTTATTACCCTCTCTATAACTGACGACAGATACCACTAGTATCCACCTAAACAAACAACCCGTCGCTGATTACTTACAGCATTGAAACACAGAGGGATTTGCATTGAGGAAATAGACGTCGCTTGCGCTGTCGCTAGCAGCAAACGATATGTTGGCCGCAGCATCTGGTTTGCTACATTGGCCTCCGCTGATGACGTCAGCCGTGCCGTTCATTGTGGCGTAGAGGTAGCAGTCACAGCCGAACAGATTGTCACTGAGGTCTCTGTATTAGCATATCAACAAGTTGTCATTATGGTCACTGTGTCAACAAATCAGCAGGTTATTACTGAGGTCACCGTATGAATAAATCAGCAGGTTGCTACTGAGGTCACTGTATCAACATATCCACGGGTTGTTACTGAGGTCACTGTATCAACATATCAACAGGTTGTCATTTTGGTCACTGTATCAACAAATCAGCAGGTTGTTACTGAGGTCATTGTGTTTACAGATCAGCAGGTTGTTACTGAGGTTACTGTCTTAACAAATCAGCAGATTGTTACTGAGGTCACTGTATAAACAGATCGCCAGCTTGTTACTGAGGTCACCGTAATAACAGAACAGCAGGTTGTTACTGAGGTCATTGTTATAACAGAACAGCAGGTTGCTGCTGAGTCTCGCTCTATGTCACACATGACGCACCTTGCGTTAATTTCATGGCAATGTTCACCCAGGTGCGACGTTTACCCGGGGCTCTAACAAATAGTCACAATGACGATTACAAATTACATCGAGGAGCAAACATCGACTTATACATCTTTTGACAGATGTATATACAATAAAACAAACAAAGCTGGAACGCCAAATGCCCAAACCATTCATCCTCCTCATCTACTCATTCCTCTGTGTCCTCCAAAAAGCTGTATCAATAATCTTAATGGTTCACATGTATGCATTTCATTCGCTCCACTTACAGTGTATCCAGGAAGCTGGATCTGATGTCGGAGAAGGCGAGATTTCCCGTTGACACCACCAAGTTGTTACTGAGGTCAAGCGAGCGCAGATTGACCAGCTCAGGCATTGTGGGCCAGAACCGGATGAGGTTGTTGCGGAGGTTAATGAGCTCAAGCGATGTCATGCCCTCAAACGCCCCCTCCTCCACGACCATGATGGCATTATCATTCCAATGACTGCAGCAAGTGCACAAACATAGCTCTCACACCTCCTTGTCACAGCTCGTCAAACGTTCCACTTTTATGTTTCCATTGTAATTGCTGCCTTATATCATCTACGTTGTTGTCATGGGAACAAGTGCAAAACATGTAATCTTCTCAGTGGTTAGATAACAAATAGCGCCGCATTCAGTACTCACAGCTCGCGCAGGTTAGTCAGAGATGAGAAAAGCCCCTTTGAGATGCGAGAAATTTGATTTCCAGATAACGTCAATATTTCCATATTGGCGTTGGCGTTTGTGAATGAGCCCGGTGGCACGGTGGTCATCAAGTTGTTCGTCAGGAGTCTGCCACCAACACACCAAACATCAGTTGTAATACTGAGAAGAGCACATTTGTCGTCGATCGTTAGTTGTAAGAACGCAGCACTGCCAACGAACACTGTTATAAGAACCATCACTAATCCCAAATCCCATCGCGCATCACCCGACACAATCACACACCATTGCAGGCCGCGAACCACTGATAAACAACGCAGCGCCCAAACCCACAAATAATTAATTCACCATTCATTTACTAACCCTCTTTATTTTTGTGTTATACACATTGTGTCAGAGTGGGGTGGTGACTCTGTAGGCGTTGGTGTGTCAGTGTAGGGAAGTGACTGTGTAGGCGTTTGTGTGACAGGTGCTGGTGACTGAGTAGGCGTTGGTGTGTCAGGGTGGGGTGGTGACTGTAGGCGTAGGTGTGTCAGGGTGGGATGGTGATCGTGCAGGCATTGGTGTGGCAGGTGGTGGTGACTGTGTAGGGAACAGTGTGTCAGGGTGGGGTGGTGACTGTGTAGGCGTTGGTGTGACAGGTGGTGGTGACTGTGTAGGGGACGGTATGTCAGGGTAGGATGGTGATCGTGTAGGCATTGGTGTGGCAGGTGGTGGTGACTCTGCAGGGAACAGTGTGTCAGGGTGGGGTGGTGACTGTGTAGGCATTGGTGTGACAGGTGATGTGTGAAGGTGGGGTGGAGACTGTGTTGGTGTTGATGTGTGAAGGTGGGGTGGAGACTGTGTTGGTGTTTGCATGTGAAGGTGGGGTGGAGACTGTGTTGGTGTTGGTGTGTGAAGGTGGGGTGGAGACTGTGTTGGTGTTGATGTGTGAAGGTGGGGTGGAGACTGTGTTGGTGTTGATGTGTGAAGGTGGGGTGGAGACTGTGTTGTGTTTGCGTGTGAAGGTGGTGTGGTGACTATGTTGGTGTTGGTGTGTGGAGGTGTGATGATGACTGTGTAGGCGTTGGTGTGTGAAGGTGAGGTGGAGGCTGTGTAGGAGTTTGTGCGTAAAGGTAGGGTGGTGACTGCGTAGGTGTTGGTGTGTCAAGGTGGGTAGGTGATTGCGTGAAGGTGGGGTATAAACTGTTGGTGTGTGAAGGTGTTAGGTGGGGGTGGTGACTGGGTAGGTGTTAGGTTGACGCGCCTTACACAGTATTGAGACTGGGATTGGTCAGAGCTCGTCCGGGGTACACTTTTAACTTGTTGTTATCCAATGAGAGCTTGTCTAAAGTGACGTCATCGAAAGTGTCATCCGGGAGATCAGGAATGCTGTTGTCGTTTAGGTAGAGCCACTCGCCGACGCTCGACCCCGTCGTGAACATCTGACCTTCTATACTCGTAAGTCCGCTTTTGTTCAAGTGACTACAGCAAACATATGAAGATGCATTGTAGAATGTATGGTGTTAGGATTCAGTGGCCGAGTTCTGAATGATGTTTGATCAATATGGTCTGGTAGATAAACGAAGGTAGATAACGTGAGGCACAATGTAGAAGCTGAATCGACTTACAGATTGGAGCTGACAGTCACGGGCGAGAAGGCACCAGCTTCAATAGTCTCTATGGCGTTGTTGTCTAAATACAAGTCGTCGCTGACACTTAGTCCATTGAAAGCATGCGCGCGCAATCTGCTGATCTCCATATTGCTCATTCTGAACGTGCTAAATACACAAAGCGGTAACATGATTGCATTCTCCGAAAGCTGGCGGATAGTACAGAAAACAGGCTTTCCTTCCGTTTATTACAATGAATGACTCACTCGCAGCTGAAATCCACGAAGGCATAGGGAAATATTTCCTTCAGAGGATTATTTTGCGAGTCGAAATCCCAAGAAACTTTAACATCAACGAAGGCTCCAGACTCAATGTAGGATATCGTATTACCTTGTAGATACCTGCAGTTTGACATTATTGTAACCAATATCAAGGTAAACTAGATTTTCCGCCTAACGACAGTGTAATAACTTGAGCGTGGTAGCGCAGCTCATTATACTGTCCCCAGGTAAAAGGCACCTTAAAAACCTTAATAACCAAGCCTACATTAAGACAGTAATACGTACAAATTGAAGCAACTCAATCTCGCAAATGTTCCATTTACAATGGATGTTATTCGATTATTCCGAAGATCCAAGTTGTACGTTAACCGAATATCATTGAAATCGCCCCCATTGGGTAAGCTGGTCAATTTGTTGTTTGCAAGATTTCTGTAACAAATATAATGCTGGTAAAATAATAGTGTTCAATGTTCAAATTCCATTACTTTTGTGCTTGCATTAAATTACAACGAAAATATGCGTACATAGTGTAGGCTGACGTGACGTGATCAAAAGAGCCGTCCTCAATGAAAGCCAGCTCGTTGTTACTGAGGTAGACAGAGCCTGAAAGGGGACAGTCCTTGAAGTGAGTTGCAATGATACGCCGGATCCTGTTGTTGTAGAGATAACTGCACAACAACAATCAGTGTAGCAGTGTTAGCAGTCAACAACAATCAGTGTAGCCGTGGTAACAGTCAACAACAATCAATGTAGCGGTGGTAACAGTCAACATCAATCAGTGTAGTGGTGGCAACAGTCAACCACAATCAGTGTAGCGGTGGTAACAGTCAACAACAATCAGTGTAGCGGTGGCAACAGTCAACAACAATCAACGTAGAAGTGGTAACAGTCAACAACAATGAGTGTAGTGGTAGTAGCAGACAACAACAATAGATTGGAGCAGACGTGATGATAAGCACATAAGAGGAACACTGGAGACTTACACCCAGGACAGAGAGGAACAGTTCCGGAAAGCCTCGTCAGGGATAACTGTGATCTCATTGTTCCCCAGGTTGATGTGCACTAGTGAGGTTAAGTTAGAAAAGGTCAGGTTGTGTAGAAATCGAAACTGGTTATTCTGTAAATCTCTGAAATCACAAACCGTGATTAAGTCAGCCTTTCATGGCGTCAATTCATGACGCTCAGATAACGCCATTTCTTTCATTAGGACATAATCATTTCATTGAGACAGCATACACCATGTGAAAAACCACCACGCTTGTCTTATGCCGGAGAATACCCATAAAATGACATTTTTATCACATAGCAATATATACAATATATCCAAGGCAATAATTGCAGTTAGGTGCAACGTAAATGCAGCACTGCATTTATTACACCACAACCTACTGCGACTGCCTCACTTCTACAGTTTGTTGTAACCTCAGCGATATGCAGAGAGGGTGGATGTGAGGTTATATGTTGGTTCATCCGTACTTACAGGTGAGTTAGATCTAGAGGCAGCCAGGCGTCTTCCGTAGATATGATATTATTATGCCCCACATACCTGCAAAAGTCACACATAACCGTCATTCACTATGATCAAGCGCCGATGCAATTTGCATCTAGCAGAGCGTACTTGTGATACCGATTATTTGGTATGCACTTTAAGCTCTTGGTAGTATGGCATATTTAGCATATTGAGGTTTCTCTCACAATGCTGTCAAAGTGGTTAGCCCGCTGAATGCCCCGCTCGAGATGGATGTCAAATGGTTGGAGCCTAAAGAAAGAGATCTGATAGACGGCAATCGGTGAGGAGATGTCAACGCCTGAGGGACGTACTGGCAGTCGTTAGCGTCCAGGTGTCTAGACGGGGTAATCAGAGGACAGGTATATACATGAAGGCTTTGCAAATCAACATTGATTCCGATTGCACATGGTTCGCTTCTATTGAATACATATATGTTAATCTGCGTTGTGCTTTGCTCTTCGCCCTGTCATATACATCAGCCCATGTGTACCGCATCCCCCCTCCCTCCACTCACTCAACCCCCATGACAGTAACACGCCTTACAGACTGCGGAGTTGAGTAAGACATGTAAACGTTTCGTCTTCTATGGTATCCTCTGTCAGCAAGTTACTATTCAGCTGCAGTAACTCTAGCTGGGACATCTGACACAGGTCACCTGTATTGATGCCTCGGATGCGATTACTCGACAGGTACCTGTCAACAGAGCATGCCATCATGCAGTTTACTCACATATTGCAATTGAAGAAGCTTTCACCTTGAGCTATTAAAAATACTTTGCTTACATAATTGAGAGGTAAGGAATAGTTTCGAACGGGATGAACTTTGCTTTCCGGAGCTCGTAATAGGCGGTGAGATGCTGAGGGTATGCTTCACGCCCGAACTCCGTCACGTTACCGATCAAGTTAAAGTCTGCATAGCTGGAAGACAGCCAGTGTTCTACCCAGCACATTATCAATGTGTAATTTGTACCGAAGAATACGAGATGAATTCGGTACAGCAACAAGAAACAGTACTATATATACCACTGTATGAGGGATGGATACATCTCTTCTGACAGCACTTGGTGCGGGAACGTAGTGAGCTGGTTATCGCTCACCCATCTGTCAACATCAACAGTATAAACCCAATACAAGCTCTATTGTGAGAATATAACACATACAGCATAGCAGTATAAACCCCATAAAAGCAATATTGTGAGAATACGCACACATACATTAAAACAGGTTAAACATACAAGCTCTATTGTGAGAATATAACGCATACCGTAAGTCAGTATAAACCACATATAAGCTCTATTGTGAGAATATAACACATACAGTAAGGCAGTATAAACCCCATACAAGCTCTATTGTGAGTATAAAAAGCACATAGTGAGGTAACTTGGTTTAAGATCAAATAAATCAGCGTCAAAGGCCAATCCTAGTAACGCAAAGCCAACAGGGAATACAGAACTACTGTCGTGACGCCACTGCGAATTGATGTAGTATCAAGTGCAAGATAAATTATGACATCGAATAGGTTCGACGCGTTGACGTTATATATATAAAAGACTAACAGGTGTTTGAGGCTGGTGTTTGATGTCAAAAAAGTCTTAATATGCTTGACTTACAGGCGTTTGAGGTTGGTACTGATGTTGACGAAGGCGTTGTATGTTATCTACATGTTTTTGAGGCTGGCGCTGATGTTGAAGAAGGCTCTGTATGTTTGACTTACTAATGTTTGAGGCTGATGCTGATGTTGAAGAAGGCGTTGTATGTTTGACTTACAGATGATTGAGGCTGGTGTTGATGTTGAAGAAGGCATTGTATGTTTGACTTACAGGTGTTTAAGGCTGGTGCTAATGTTGAAGAAGGCGTTGTATGTTTGACTTACAGGTGTTTGAGGCTGGTGCTGATGTTGAAGAAGGCGTTGTATTCTATGGCCTTCATGCCTCCGTTCTTCTGTGAGTGGAGCCTGAGTGTGATGATCTTGGGCAAGTTAGTGAGGGCACGACGTGTTAATACGCTCAACTCGTTGTTGTTTAAATCCCTGAAACACAAAATGAACACCAGTCACTATTCATTACTAGGTCACCAACAGTGTTGACGTCAAACGTCAAACGATTATTGAGCTAATTACAATGGCTGTTGGGTAAACTTGCCTGTTTTGTAGTTAACCTCACCTCAATGACCAGAGATGGGTATTTATATTATAGACGTTAGTCTCTACGTGCCTTCTCTAATCATGATTAATCATAATGTTTAAGATTCCTTCTGGCCACCGCAGGCCCACCACCTGCCTGATTCACCCTACGTGTCACCGCATGCCCACCACCTGCCTGATTCACCCTGCGTGTCACCGCATGCCCACCATCTCACTGAGTCATCCTACGGGTCACCGCAGTGCCACCAACTCCCTGGTTTCTTACCAAACAAGAGTATTGGAGCGATCATGACATCAGGCCTCTAATTGGTATTATATACCTGGTATTATTAATGGTTAGAGCTCAGTTTACCCATAACCATACATAACTCATCCAGAATACCTTTGATGATGTACTACACGGATGAACGTGCAACAACATGTACGTCTTTACGTCGAGTAAGACTTACAGATGTAAAAGGCGATGCAGCTGATCCAGTGTGTCCACGGGGATCCGCGATATGCTGTTCTGATGAAGCTCCCTGTAACAATGCAAGTTATTAAATACAGGCCGACGACATCGTTACACCGGACAGAACGCATGAGACAGCAAAGTGAAATACCAGGATTGATCGTTACTTTCTCCACATTATGACGCTGATATATAACGATGACACTGTGCATTATCGTCACGTTCACCAACAAGGCCATATCATGACGCTTATGGGTGATGAGGACACTGCGATTTGTCGTCACTTTCACCAACGAGGCCATATCATGACGCTGATGGGTGACGAGGACTCTGGGATTTATCGTCACTTTCACCAAGGAGGCCATATCATGACGCTGATGGGTGACGAGGACACTGGGATTAATCGTCACTTCAAGACGATGATTGCGATGCTTGGCCAGGTCATCTTGAATGTCATCGGCCGCTTGGAGCAAATCAAGTGGTCAGATCGGGCAGCGAAACCCATGTCACTAAGACGAAAGTCTACACGAAACAACGGAGCCACCTTAACGTGATCATCCAAGTCACGAGGGATTCTCGTTCCCGTATGTAACCAGTTTATCATAACTTTGAATTGAACCCACATTATATGGATCGATAGGCGAAGAAGTTGACCACCACACAACGGGGACCGGCTGCAGAATACATGTGACTGAACGAGTGTTGGCGACCCGGGAAGATGGATGGGCTAACCTGGCCTCTTGTCGGCCAGTCGACGTGTCACGTGATTACAGTGGGGGTAGTGATGTAATACTCACAAGATGGCGAGGTCTCCGAGACGACTCAGCGCCCGAGCTTCGATGAAGAAGATCTCGTTATTGCTTATGTTACTGCCGAACACACATATAACCCTTACAGCTCACATGCAGAAATGCTTACAGACCGGTATATCAGAAGGACACAAGCAAAAAAAGAATGCTTACAGACCGGCATATCAGAAAGACACAAGCAAAAAAAGAATGCTTACAGACCGGTATATCAGAAAGACACAAGCGTCAATGTCAACAAATAAACCAATATAATAATTAGTTATTCTGGGTCGTATTTCCGACACCAGGTATTTGACAGCATGCAGGCACTTACAGGTGCTGTATGGAGCTGGTCGTCAACACATCCATATGTGCTCTGGATATGCTCTTCAGCTTATTGCCATCCAGTCCGCTGCACCAACGGTCAATCAAGAAAATAATGATATAATGCACTCAATCAGTACTCAGGTACTGGTAGGGTACATGCAGTGAGGTGAGATGGCGGTACTCACAGGTAGAGGAGATTAAGCATGTTCTGTATGGACGAGGTGGGGAATGCCTTCATCTGGTTGTTACTCAGGCTTCTGTTACCCAAACGAGAAGCTTAATCTAGAGGTTAATTCTTAACATACATCTCTACAGATCCAAGCAGCGCAGCACAAAGTAGAGAAATAATTTGTAATTAATACAGAAATGCAGCACAACCTAGAGGTATAATTTACTGGTCATTTGGTAGAAGAAATAATCTGATCTGACCTGAGAAATACCGAACAACAAGGTTTAAACTGCCGATGAATTATTTCAGACACGATTTGTATAGATCGAATGAAAAGGCACTGTCCCTGCATTCATTGCTTAAAGACACGATTTGCGTAGACCTTATCAAAGCAGCTAGAATTGATTGTGTATTCTTTTCGTGCTTTTAATGTAAATATGATTTGTACAGACTAAGACAATGATAGCGACGTAAAGGCACACCTCATGAATAATATACACTTACAGTATTTTGATTTGGCTGTTGGAAAACAAATTTGGTGGCACCCAATCGATTTGGTTCTCGGCAAGATGCCTGCACACATGGACATTGCAACTTAAGGAGGCGCAACATTGGTCACACAGTTCGGCGATTCTCATGGATTCTCATTTCAACATGTCGACAAATTGGACTCACACGTGTGTAAGCGTAGACGGCATCTGGAAGGCGGAGCTATTGACCGTGTGGAACTTGATGGCATTCCCAGCTAGATTCCTACAAAGTACACACAGTTTGGGTTATAGTGTGGCGGGGAACACCAACATTGAACACACACCCAGGTGCAATTAACCTTGGCAAAACTTTTGGGCTTTATGTCACTTTCAACAATGAGGTGATATGGTGACTGTGATGGGTGAGATTAAGTGATATGGTGACGATGATGGGTGAGATGAGGTGATATGGTAACGGTGTTGGGTGAGATGAGGTGATATGGTAACGGTGTTGGGTGAGATGAGGTGATATGGTGATGGTGATGGGTGAGAGGAGGTGATATGGTGACAATGATGAGAGATACGAGGTGATATTGTGACGGTGATGGGTGAGGGTGATTGAAATGTTGGTGCTATATCATTGCCCTGATGCAATATGCCATGGAAGGCAGATTAAAGCTGCATGCACTCTGTTCTAATATATATCATGCAAGCTACCACACGACTTATTGTAGCTATAGGGCACCGCAACCCACTCGAGCAGCATATATATAAATGTAGGATGCTACAACTACAAATTACGCTAAAAAGTGTCGATGCACACAGAGCTCAATATAGATACATCGTTATGGGAACGTGTTTTCGCCACTAAATAAACAATAATGTGTCACTTGCTGGTTCAATCAGTGCTATACTCACAAGGTAATCATCTTCGTGTTGGATATATCCGGGAAGTTTTTGAGACCAGTTTGAGAAATTCGCCTGCATTTGCAAGTACAATACTTGTGATATAAAGCGAGTAGAGCACAGCAACAAGTCGATCATGCTGTCTACGTTCATAGATACACTCAGATACTTACACAGTTTCTAGGTTGGTAAAATTTTCAAATATTCTTCCTCCCAAAACTTCGAAGCTGCCGCAGTTGAGAATGGTTCTGCAGAGGAAATGGGACGGTAATGTCATCATTCCCAAAGTGACACACACACCACAAGCTGACACACCTCACCTATTTCATCTTTATACCCCAAGTGACACACGCACCACACACCACAAGCTGGCATACCTCACCTATTTCATCATCATAACCAAAGTGACACACACACCACAAGCTGACATACCACAATTATTTCATCATCATACCCACAGTGAAACACATACCACAAGCTGACATACCTCAGCTATTTCGTTATTATACCCACAGTGACACATACACCACAAGCTAACACACCTCATCTATTTCATCATCATACCCAAAGTGATACACACACACACACCACAAGCTGACATACCTCACATACACAAACTAATACTCACATAGATTTGACCGAGGCCGGGTTGGGAAAGTGAGCCGCCGTAAGATTGGGGAAGTTGGCGTTCTTAAGAGTTCTGGAAGAAACAAAATGCCAAAATCAACGGCCTGCTTCAATCAATGTAGACTGATGAAAACCCAGACCGTCGGCTTGGTTTGGTCAATAGAGATGAAAGCTTAAATCAATGACTGGGCATGGTTAATGGAGACAGATGACAGCCCCGATTATTAGGGGGATGATGCTGTTAGCGCACTCATTACAGCGCAGTGAACTCACATGGACGACCCAGTACAGGTGGTGATGATGTTGGTAGCGCGCTCATTACAGCGCTGTGTACTCACATGGACGACCCAGTACAGGTGGTGATGATGTTGGTAGCGCGCTCATTACAGCGCTGTGTACTCACATGGACGACCCAGTACAGGTGGTGATGATGTTGTTAGCGCGCTCATTACAGCGCTGTGTACTCACATGGACGACCCAGTACAGGTGGTGATGATGTTGGTAGCGCACTCATTACAGCGCTGCGTACTCACATGGACGACCCAGTACAGGTGGTGATGATGTTGTAAGCGCACTCATTACAGCGCTGCGTACTCAAATGGACGACCCAGTACAGGTGGTGATGATGTTGTTAGCACACTCATTTTGGCGCTGCGTACTCACATGGACGACCCAGTACAGGTGGTGATGCTGTTGTTAGCACGCTCATTACAGCGCCGCGTACTCACATAGATGACCCAGTGCAGGTGGTGATGCTGTTGTTAGCACGCTCATTACAGCGCTGTGTACTCACATGGACGACCCAGTACTGGTGGTGATGATGCTGTTAGGGCGCTCATTACAGCGCTGTGTACTCATGTGGACGACCCAGTACAGGTGGTGATGATGTTGTTAGGGCGCTCATTACAGCGCTGTGTACTCACGCGGACGACCCAGTAAAGGTGGTGATGATGTTGTTAGGGCGCTCATTACAGCGCTGTGTACTCACATGGACGACCCAGTACAGGTGGTGATGATGTTGTTGGTCTTATCACAGGAACATCCAGAGCAGGAATAGCCAATGTAATCCAACGAGTCTCCCAGGTAAGGTCCGAGATATCTATACCCATCACTCCACAGGCCGTTGGCAACATCATCTGAAGATACCGAATTAGTTATTAGTTAAGTTTTCTGCCACTCGGCAACTCACCGGCTGAAAGGATGCGTCGCCGCGCGCGTTACAAGCCAAAGCGGGGCGCTGCTGCGGAATCGATACAGAGTCGGTCTGTTGGGAACTAATCTCTTGAGACGCTTCAAGTGATACTCCAGCCAACAGAACACAATTATAATAACATAGAACACGAAATTTTCAGGGCCTTAGTGACAGCGAAAACTATAGTGAGGAAAGTTTCCCGTGTTCCATTCTTACGACTGGTCCGGGCGCGAATTCTCCATTTGGGTGGTATGACGCTTGTTGCGCAGCCGGTGGTCGTGTCGTTTGTTGATAGTGCGCTGATCACCGATAAATCCATGCGAGTGGCTCGATTTTGGCTGGTTTAAATTCCTTTTTATGCACCATGTTGCGATTTGAAAATGGGAAACTTTTGCTATACCAATTCAACCCAAAGGTGTAGACTATCATTTCCCACAAAAAAAATCCGAAAGGGATATGCTAACTAAACAAGCGGTGACGACGCGGGCCCGGGGCCTGGGAAAGGACATATTACGAAAGGGACTGGGAGCCTTAGGCGATTTAGTGCTGATTATTCGAGATAATCTGTGCAAGACGATATATGCGCGACCGTGAATGGTAGTTCCCTCCCAGGTTTAATAGCAGATTGCCTCAAATCAGCTGTGCTCAGGTATATAGTGTAGTGGAAGTCATTGTAGGAAGAAACGAAACATTTAGGGACACTTTATGAACCTTTGACGAGCGAGCCATTTTGTTCTGATTGCATATGTAGGCTATATATCTAATGAAGACTAGAAGATTCTATTCTACCATCGCTATCTGTTTCTCAAGCAGACTAAATACAATGATTCGTCATTCAACTTGAATGAATCATTTTCAATTATGAATCATCTGGACGGTACAGAGAGTTTCTGGAACTCAAATACCAATACACTATATACCATTAAATGAACATTATCATCCAGGATTATACTACCACTGACAGTCAGTGCCATGTATATATATATATATATATATATATATATATATATATATATAGAGATATATATATATATATATATATATATATATATATATATATATCTATATATATATATATATATATATATATATATATATATATATATATATATATATATATATATATATATATATATATATATATATATATATATATATATATATATATATATATAGTATGCAGTTTGTGTGGAGCTGTCCCACAACTATATATATGCGTTACATTTATATATATATGCGTTACATTACTGGCGAGACCGGCAACTTACCTGTTTCCAGTCAGCGTTTTCATCGGACTTGTCTCTTTACCTTAAAAAACTCAGACGTCTTTGTGCGTTTCGCGACCTGAAGATCTTAATTCGCCGCTTCAAATGTTTATATATGCGCATGCCACAATACCACAATCTCATATAACTAGGCCGAGACACCACAGTTGTGTATTACATATTATCTACACACGGTGTACATATTGACACAATGCGATTCGCGTTACATTATTTGATAGCAAGAGGATCTTTGTTAATATCAGCTTGGCTGATATTGGAAGATATCTGTGGAAGAATAAAATACACAAATCATTATTCAATACGCATACAGTTTATTTACAGTGAGTAGATTCATTGCTTTGAACAAGGGTTCTGATTATGTATACTTAGGACTTCCAGAATAATTTTTGCAGCGTGATGATTTCGAGCCCATTGCCTAAACTTTGATGCACCGAGAAATATATCATCCCAACCTGGGCTTGTCGATTTCAGAGAATTTGATATTTCTTTTTAATTCCGACTTGACATTAAGAAGATAGTCATCCTGCTTGGGGTACCCGGGTACGATGCTATATCTCCTGTTGTATGCGGAATATTGCTGGCAAGATTTTTGCCAATGTTGAGGAAATATGTATTTAATGATAATGAATTAGCGATGTTGCGTCGATCGAAGGTATATTTCCCTTGTATACTAAAAGTATCAGGTAAGAGATTGGTTTTATGTTTGTTGATGACTGATTTGATGACATTCCTTGCTTTCTTCATATCAAAGTAAAGCACTTATCATTGTAAAAAAAATGCCACGCCTGAACACCAGCGCCGGGGCAGCAAGTCTTGTCTGGTAATTGCTGATCATAGAGCTGTTTATAAGATTTGTTCAACTCAGATTCTGTGGTTCTGCTCTGCCAGTGACATCGCCCAAATCAAGATTTGTCAGGGCAAGTTTAGATTGTTGATTGTTCAAATACGAGTATTGACGTTCCTGTGTTGCTTAACATCTACTGTATATACGCGTGGCTTTAACGATAAAAAACAGAGAGACGTGATCAATAACATCAGTGAGGAATATCCCAGATCTCCCATTTCTTTCCAGTAGATAATTGGGAAAAAATTGCCATTAAGGGTTCCAGAACTAAGTAACCCATGCCGGTTTAGTGAAAAGCTGCAATAACTCATAGGAGTACAGCATTTCTACAAATTCAGCCTTAGCAATATGACTGTCTCTATTTATATATCAGGGGCGTTGCCAGGCTTGAAGGAATGTTATGCACAGACGAGGGAGAAATCGACAGTTCCAGACAGTAAAGTATAACATCCCTTAGCTTTGACTTTGATGCCATTTTTGGCCATATTTATTTTTTCACTTTTCAAATTTATGTTACGCACGTGCGTAAGTGCGTTTCGCTGTCTACGCCCCTGTATATAATGGCCAAATTATTCTGACAAATTGGGCTAATTTCACTCGAACCGACTTATCCACATTAGTATTTTAATATGGCATAACAATATATTAACAACTGGAGTATCCCTTTAAAGGACGCGCAAATTTCAATTAAATATGACATAACCAACGCGCCAATGCGAACATAACCCGGAAGCGCGCGACAAAATCCATGTCGCGATAGTATGCCCCGTAAGGACACATGCAGGGTAAAACCTATGACAAACTGTCGTTATCTATAAATCTCGATTGACAATTACTCCGACAAGCACTTCAACTAATTATTGGCTTCTTAACATGCTCTTGTAAGATAACGTAAGCGGTCTCTTCTTTAAATCGCGGTTTTCGTTCGTCTCCAATATCCATATTCAAATGTCGCCTGTTCATTTAAATCCTAACAAAAACTCGCCCGTAATGCAAAGCCTGTTAACTCTCTTCATAACACAAATGTTAACTTACTGCTATCGTAGGGGGTGTATTCAGGGTATGTTCCGTATCGCCCGTTCCAGTAGCTATCAGCAGTCCACCACGCCTCAGCATTTCTTATAAGCTGCAGCAGCAGCAGCAGAGGCACCAGACACCGCCACATGAAATACGTCCTCATTACGACAGGAACTTTTCCAACCATCCAGCATACGGTGCTTCCTGCATGTACTAAATCTTATCCGAGTTTGCGTTAATGCTGATCTATTCGACTTGATCCGTGTTTTTGTTATTCCCGGTCAATTCGACTTTATCCGTGTTTGTGATGTTCCTGCTCTTTCCAGTGTTTATCAAATGAGGAACACCGAAGTTATGCTTTTCTTTAATAAAGATCCAGGCTTTGTTTTGTAGAGTGTTCTGGTGAGCTATTACAGACTTAACACTAAATGGACAAGTGTTGTATTTACCAATACGAAAACACCAAGCAACCTAAGGGCTTCACTTTGTTTAATAAGGGTAAACTGTGCAAAGACCACTTGCACACATAGTGGTCGACGATTGTATGTTATATAGCTCGTCATAGCATGCATTACCTGGTGCTCCCTTAGAGGTTTGATCCACTCGACTCTCAAACACCAGTTTTGTTAGATTCGGTGTGCTGTAGGCGAGTGTTTGATGACATTGCCCCCTCAGGTACCCAAAACTAATGTTAGCAGGGAAGTGCAGCGAGTTTGTTTATTGTCAGGGATCAATGTGTTTGCGAAGGCATTTCAGGGCGCGTGGGTATCATCGATGAGATGACATGGACGCGCCATATCAACGACAAATCGTGTCCTCCATAAGGGCACACAGCTGAGAATTACAAAAAAACAAAACCTTACTCAGGGGGAAGGACGAATTTCCCACTCAGCATTGCATGCGGTGTGTATATCTGACATGGACTGGACTGCGATGGCCAACGACCAACAGTCGGGGACTTTGCTGAGACGTCATCATCATAAATATTATCAATGAGGGAGCCACTTGCGTTAACAACTATGATGCAACGATGTTTCGTTCTTTCACCCATTCTATAAACAATTGAGTTAATTGAGACACTACAATATTACGTTGTCTAACCTCACCTATTCCACATGAAATGACTAGAATTATGACGCTATTTCGTTGAGTTCCTTCACCTATTCCACGGGTAATGATATCAATTACGACACTGAGCCGTTGTATTATTTTCGCACGTACACGATACGGATGGCCGTTTTACGAGCGGATTTACATGCGTTTTAAAAATAAGACACCCATAGATCACTCATTAAAAATCCGTTTATTACAACACCTGTTTGTCCCGCAAACGTAGTTACTATGTAAAATCATGATTTTGGTGCTTGCCTCAGCGCATTACACTCCCATAATGCAATATTGAGATGCAACTAGAAACATTAAATAACATATTCCCGTTTGATTAAATACAGATACAGTCATGAAAACCATGATATTGATCGTGTTGTGTTGCATGCAGTAGCCATCCATCTTGGATGTGCCACAGACCTACTTTAATTACAGAAAACTTATTATATAAAAAATCTTTTGTCATTTTATAAAATATCACATATTTTCTTGGAAGCTATGGACGAGGCACTAACAGTTACTTGCTGTCTGGGTAGGTGATCTGGAAGCGACTCATGTGGGAGGCACTCTGGAACGGACATCAACGGCGTGCATGAGTACCAACAATAGACGAAATGAAAGCTCGCTCAAAAATTAAGATGCAATTTTTACCTTTGTAAGGTAAGCACAGTCACAACTCACCTGGACAAACTTGGGGCTGCCGTAGATGTAGCCGTTGTAGCCGTAGAGACCCGTATCGTCCAGGTAAGCGTCATCCGTGTTCTCGTTCATACTGAAATGCGCAGTTAGGTACAGGGAGTGTACCTGCCAGGTGTTACCCGCGTCATAGAAGTGTTCATCAATATCCGTCGACGGGATGTGGATGTTGTACACGCGCACCTGTAATTACGGGATGAATCAACATAAAGTAAAAATGTCAAAAGCAACTAATCAGACAAAGAAAAAGTATGCACAAAACCACGCCTAGCTATCAGGCACTGACGATTAACATCAGCCAGTTAGTATTCAATTTAAACAGTACATAACTCCGACAAAAAAACGAATTAATGCTATATACCTCGTCGACATAGCCTTCAAAATAGTTGGTCAAATTCGTAGCCAGGTAGAGGTGAATCGGTGTAATTACCCTGCAACAACATCAATATGATCGAGTAACTTGGTGATATAAGGAAGTAGAGAAACGCCTATCGATTATAAAGAGACCCACCCAGTCGATTGGCACCACGGCATAGTCGATGGCGTCCAATTGATTGGTACCGTTCAAATAGAGACTAAGTGTGTGAGCTGCAGACACAAACATTTCAGTTTTCACCATTTGTATGATAGAGTGAACAGAAACGAATAGCTCAAGCCTGAACCTAGCTAGAGAACTTTCCTTACCGACAGCCAGTGTCTCGGCTTCGTAGGCCATGATGAGATGATGCCACTCTTCATGGGGACAGTACAGTACTACCCACCACGCTCCCATCGCCCACTGCTCCCGCCAGCTTACCCTCGTCAATGTACATACAGATGACGTCATCAGCCGTGCACAGGATGGGCTGTATTCCCGACGGCACCGAGTTGTTCCACAAGACATACGCCTCCAGTGTGAAACTGGAATTCATTCAGTTGTAGCGAGAACAAGCAATATGCTACAATGCTGATGTCAATGACATGTTCACCTGTATATCTGAGTGATTAAGATGTTAAACATCAAACCTTTCGAGGATTCCTAGAGCTGACACGTTTGTCATGGCAACATAATCGTTGACTCCGTTGAAGTAGAGCGCCTCATTTTCTACGGCTGCACACACGCCTCCAGTTGAGACCACTGAGTGGTCACCTGATTAAAGACGAACACGCCGAGTCTACCTCCTGCGATGGTCGTGTCGTATATATCTCCTGTGTTCACGATCGTCGTCAAACCCTCCACCACACGCAACCTTCAGTAAAATGCTGAGTTTCATTTCGATACAAGATATGAGTTCCATATGTGACCTTGAGCGTTGCTCAATCAATCATACACCACAAGGTATGATCCAAGATTTTCCTCGTAAGTCAATCATACACAGCGAGGTCTTACCCGTCAGTCAATCACATACCATGAGGTCTTACACATAAATATATTATACACCGTGAGGTCTTACATGCAAGTCAATCTTATAGCACAAGGTCTTTCCTGCAAGTCAATTATATACAGTGAGTTGATACCCGTAAGACAATCAGATACTGTGGGGTCTTACCCTTAAGTCAACGATATACCACTGTATATGATTGACTTACGGGTAAGACAACGCGGTATGATTGACTTACGGGTAAGACAACGCGGTATGATTGACTTACGGGTAAGACCTCTTGGTATGATCGACTTACGGGTAATACCACACGGTATGATTAACTTATGGGTAAGACCTCACGGTATATGATTGACTTACGGGCATAGTCTGAGACTGGAGGAGCGAAACCTAGCAGCCAAGCAGATAGTCTATGCCCCCACCTGATTAAACCAAGTGAGGGTCTAAAGTTGAGGTGCCAGCAGTAAGCTGTTTTGTGTTGCCAGCCTCTCATTCAGGGTCTTGCCACACCACTGTCACCTCATCAGCGGTGTCTGGGCTGTTCCAAATGGCGTTAGCTAACGTTGAGTTAGGCCCTGTAACGGAGTTGACCAGCTGAAGAAATAAGGATGACAATGGAATAGATGCTGAGTAGTAATACAAGCACAGAAGAAGTAAATGTGACCCTTTGGTTGTATATTCAACTGACCAACAAGTTTGATGACCTATCTACTATGTGTTAGAAAGTTAATTATAAACCAGGTTATTTTATCCGATCAGATCACAACTGAAAAAGCTTTTTACTGAATATTTGGGTGACTTTTTGGTGAATATTGCGGTGACTTTTTAGTGAATATCGAGTTGACATTTTCTAATATATGTGCTTTGTGTTGAAGTTACACAAGACAAAGCTAGATTGATAATATCAACACATCATGAGATATCTTTGAGATCCTGAATAACCTGGACAGGAAGGCGGAATAAAGTCATGAGACTATGTCAGTGTCAAGGTCATCCGCAGAGACTTATGTCAAATCGCTAGATCTACAACACAACATCATAATAGGCAATGGTGGGACACCTGCGATTGAATGGTATGACAAGGGACGTAGCACATGAGACACAAGCACTGTAATGTAGCTTTTATGATGCATTACCGAGTAAATAGAGGTTACTGTTGGGTTCAGTAGAAATGTCTCTGACGAACCAACCTTGATATGCACCCCCTTGATGCCGCCTATGTAGTTAGTGCCGCCATAGTTGTAGTTTTCATGGCGCCACGTGACGATTTAGAACTTGCGGTTGTTCTGATTACCAAAGATGAGTAGTCCACGCCCTGGTACTGCCGCTCTCCTGACAATAATATAAGCCACAATGAAACACCGTTAAGGGCGTGTTTCCCTTTCAACTTTCACAAATATTCCTTCAAATACAACTGCAGCAGTGAAATGATTTGCCAACCCGGGTACATCACTACAGGTCGTTAACATCCTGGTATGCACACATTTATCAAGGTGTTACTGTTAACATTTCCACTGCTGAAGGAATCAGCTATGAGTGCTAGTGGCATCTCCGTGTCGGCCAGCTGGCAGATCTCCATGCCGTCATGAGTGAACTCCCACACGGGATCACTCGTCCCGGTGATGGTAGGATTCAACTCCACGACGAAATGGTCCTGGAAGTCCGTGCAGTTGATGCTGGGGTTGAGAGGACATTGATCGTACTTGTCAAGGAGACCGTCACCATCCGTGTCGAGTTTACACACGTCACCCAGCTCTTACCTGGCGTGTCACAACAAGTATCATTTAAAGCCTGCTGCATAAACACTGTTAGGAGAATTAACAGAGATACTCATTATGAATATACAAGGCGTGTTATATGGGAAATAGACAAAAGCAGGTGTGATCAATATGAAATACCTAAAATCAAAACTTACAATTATGAAACAAACTTAAATGAGGTCGAAACGTCATTTTACCACAAGATAACCAGCTGTAAGGAAGAGCCAAGTACCCAATGGATTGCCTTTCAAAGTCAGCTTGGAATATAATCGACGGACGACAGAAACAAACACATGCGACCAATTACTTGTCCGACCTCTCCAATTCTGACAACACTTAGGTCAGTAGGTGTATCCTAGAGTCAGTTTACGTGTCGCAGGTAATATTATACTGTTAGGATGTTATAATACTGTTTTAGTTAGAGTTCCGCCTCCCTCCCATCTAAATTATCGGCGCGATGTGACCAGCCTGGTCTATCGCGTGGACCGGTCAAGAGTCACGGGAAAGCGAGCCGGGGACCCTTTATAAGGACCACAGATGGGTCATGCATTGGGAAATCATCTAGTCAGGGACAAGATTCAGACTGCGAGATTCCAGGGAGCTTCATTGTTGAAACTAAATAAACAAAATAAGAACCGATGAACGCACCCCAAGAGCCACTGCCTGTGCCCCAGGAGCGACTGCCCGTACCCTGCCACTGCCCGTATCCCTGGAGTCAGTGCATGAGTCTCAGGGACATTGCTGGTATCTTAGGATCAATGATCAAAGACAATATACGCGTAACAGGGGCGGTTGGTGTTTGTACCGGCAAAGTCAGCAGTAAACATCAGCACCTATAACATTAAACCGCAGGTGTTTTGATGACACTTTTACAAAACTACCCATTAATAAGTAATTCAAGCAATGGGTAGAATGTGATACCTCTACATGTGGTACATCAGCATAATGATGAAGTTGAACAAGGGCGGAATCTGGAGATTAGCAAGCTAAAACTAATCCAACCAAGTCCATTGTAATTAGATAGTAGACACCCGGTATTAGTGCCAATTCGAATTAATGGTGGGATTGCTCTAGATTAAAAATGTTGATGTTACTATCAGATAGATAAAAGTGATACAGTTTGTACAGAATTTATACCATCAAAAGGGGTCAAAAGTCTGAATAATTTACGCATGGAATAAGGGCCTTGATATGGCAATTTTGACAATACCGTCATAACATACTCCCCCTCCTTAGGAAATTTAAGCTTCCACTGCTTAACAACATAAAGGTGTAAAGGTGGGAGTAAATGGACATGATTCATACAAGCAAATATGACAATAATAACAACAGAAATTAGTAAATTACTAAAGATTGAAATAACACAAGCAACTATCTTGTAGGGAAATTGAAATATAATATTTTGTGTGGAAAGTTTTAAGTTAAAAAATGTAATTAAGTTTGAGTTAGTTTTCTTGTAATATTGAATACAACGTAAGAAAATATAAAAATGAGGTACATTATCACTATGTCATGCAATATTTGTCAAACCATTGACTATGACGGGTCTAATAATAGGCAATATATCAATTGCCACGAATATACAGGATGTAAATGATGTAGTAGTTAACAAGTGTAAAAATATTATGGTATAAAATATGTTAAATCTTGTAGAAATGACTTATAACGGTAAACGAATACATGAAATCTTATACCTTCACTAAATATCGTATTACATATATATTTATATATTCACACGCATACACATATTAAACATTTACACACACACACACACACACACACATATATATATATATATATATATATATATATATATATATATATATATATATATATATATATATATATATATATATATATATATATATATATATATATATATATATATATATATATTCATAAGTTATTATTTCATAACAAGTGAGTACAAGGCACATGTATATGAAAATAATCGTAGGCCAGATTTATATTATGAGATTGACACGGCGCAGATGGCATCCAGGTACTTAAAAATATAGAATTACATGAATATAGGTGCAAATGTCGTTTATACCAAAAGAAAAACAACAGCATAGGCTCCCGTGTGAGGTATAATAAAATTAGAGGTAGATGATATTTATCAGAAGGAAAAAGCAAAGGAATTATTAATGTTTAAGGCTGGCGTATTAGACTCAAGCGTAGATTGTTTAGATAAACATTTTTTAAATGAATATTTTGTATGTAAGTTGTGATAAGCAAGGTAAATGTTTCGCTTATTCACTAAGAGTGCGAGCATGTCGGCAATCGCTAAATAAAATAACACGACCCTTGGATACACTGATTATACTCTCAGGTATTTGCTGGTCTAAGTAACTTCTTGACAAACAAAAAATAACTGAGGACAGTCTAAAATTTAAAGACGATACGGTAATGCTAACGAGTGTTTTGCTACAAAAGTCTTATAATTTGACTGCAACAACAATACCAAACAAATGAACGATGCAACAACAATATAGTTGAACTAACTATGCAGCAGTGACAAAAGTTGTGTGAACGATCAATAAATTGTAGAAAATGTCCTTTTAATATAAGTTACCTTGCTCACCAAGTGTTGTAAGTTAATGTGAATGAAGTTTCGTAGTGTGGGCATCAGAACTGCTGATACGTATGCGTTAATTTCTCCTCTTATAAAGATTAGTTGGAGTGACCACTACTGTCCAAGCGTACGGTGATTTAACTGTTACGTGCGTTAAATTAGAGGGCTATTTTGCCTGAAACCGATGACAGTGACTGGGCCCAGGGTCAACAAAATGCATTTTGTTTAACTCCTGGCGACGCCTAATTAAAGGAATCTGACCCATTGTATTGGATAGTCGGCGTCACAATTGGTTTAGGGCGTAATTGAATCCTCATAGGGGTGTACTGTGTCATGTTGACTTAACTGGATGTAATTGTATGTAAGCATAAAATATTAAATAACCTTTTGTGAATTTCATCAGTCCCTGGATAGTTACCACAGCAGGTTTATAAATTGCATGCCTCAGTCGCAATGAAGTGAAAATGTTCAGCGTCATAATTGCTGGATATTGTTATTGTGCACATGGCCATAATGTAAACGTGACATACCATAGGGACGAAGCTACGATGTAAAGGGGTCCAATCATTTACCTTCACACGTATGTGGCCTTTCGTCAATCTCATAACATTGATTGGTTTGGAGAGATATTTTGAGCCAGACATGCGTCGCAAAATAACCGTCGTGGGAGTTCGATACTCGACCACTAGATAAGGTCCATGATAACTCTTTTGTAACTTTTTCTGGCTTTTCTGCACTTTTAAGCTTAGGTTGGTAAATATAGACGGAATCACCGATCGTAATCGATACATCAGTGGATCGTTTGTCATAGCAATCTTTCATTTTCAACTGCTGTTTACATAAGTGAGCTTCAGTATACTTATAACATTCCAGTTGGTTACTGATAATATCCACCAGGTGTTGATTGACCGTTTGCACTGCAATGCATCAGGCAAATTCATTTCAGCCGGATGTACGGGTAAGCGACCAAAAAGGAGCATGAAGCTACTGTAGCCTAATGGATAATTGTCGGAAGTGTTCAGTGCCCAAACCAAGGGAGGAATATACGTGTCCCAATCAGTTTGCTTGGAGTTCACAAAGTTCCTCAACAATGTTACAATAGAACGATTACATCGTTCTACTTCACCTTGAGCTTGTGCATGGTAAGATGTGCTGAAGCTTTGTTTGATCTTAAAAACGGCATAAAGTTCTTGAAATATTGCATCTATGAATGCTCAACTATTATCATTAAGCAAACGCTTTGGAGCACCGTAGACACATAGTAATTTTTCTTACAGCTTCTTAGCAACGGTTTTTGCTTGTCAGGCAATAACATACCTGTAATATTGGTCTGTAACGACCTCAAGATGTTGGTTTCCGTTTCTAGTTCTGCGCAATAAACCCAAGGTATCAATAATCAAAGTGTGAAATGGACCCGGTGCAAGGATCATGAAGGATAAGTGGAGGTCTGATAGAATGATTGCTACTTTTGGCAGCGTTACATGAAAGACATGTTTTGACATAATTTGTAATGTCCCTAATCATTCCAATCCAAAAGCATTTGGGTCTCATAACGGAAATCATCCTCGCAATTCCATAGTGACCACCTGTTTCTTTATCATGATGTAACCTGATAATTTGTTCTTTTCGATTATGGGGAGCCACTAATTGTGCAGAAGCGGTCTGGTGTTTTGAACCATGGGAAGTAAAAATATGATATAACAATCTTTCGATCATAATTTAGTCTTCTTGGCGCAAAAGCAAAGCACGAGCCTCAGAATGAGATTTTGGCAATGATCCATACTTTAAATAAACTATAACAGACCGGCACTGTGGATCTTTGGCTTGTTCACAACTAACATTATTTTGACTCAAATGATCTTCCTCCCAGAACTCCATAGCTTGTTGCGTTAACCTAGTCCTATGCTTTTCTCTGCGTTTGTTAGGTTTAATAGTGGTGATAGCCAATAGAGAAGGAGTCAAATTATATTTGTCTAAATTGTCATGGTCAGTAGGAAACGCAGGTGAAGGAAAGACAGAACATTTGATGTTTATATCTGCCGATCTTATTCCCTGGTTTTTCAGTAAGGACTTCATGGGTAGAATAGTTTTATTCAAGTGAGAGTCACAATGTATTACCTCATCAAATGATACATGTCTTGTTAGTGGTTCAGGATGTGCAACTACGTCCCTGATATTTTGTGTAGCGTTCACGACGGGCTAAACGCTATCGTGATCAGGAAAGCGATCTATGATTTCGTCTGCCGGAGTGTGGGTTACCTTGAACGACAGCGACTTATAGCATCTGGGACAGCATTGTCTTTCCCCTTTACATGTTGCATGTCAAATTGGAACTGTTGAATTGTGGTTATCCACTTGGCCTAGCGACCCGGCGGCTCCTTCTGGGTTAAAAGCCATTTTAGAGCGACATGGTCAGTTCGCAATTTGAATCTCTTACCAAGGCGGTAAATTTGGAAGTGTTTTAATGCAAAAACGACGGTTAATAATACCTGCTCAGTTGTGGTGTAGTTCCCTTCGGCTTTAGAAAGCCCTCGACCAGCGAATCCGACAGACAAATACCTATGCCTGTCTTGCTAGCATCAGTAGCCAGGACAAAGGGCCTATTGAAGTCGGGGAAGGCTAAGACTGAATCACTTGTCAAAGCTCTCTTAAGACAGTCAAAAGCTTTCTGGCAATCATCAGTCCAGACAAACGGACCGTCTTTCTAAGTCAGAGCATACAAGGGTTTGGCTATAAGGGCATAGTCAGAAATGAAACGCCTATAAAATCCACTCAAGCCCAAAAATACTCCGACTTGTTTGAGCTTAGTAGGAACCGGATACATTTTAATTGCCTTGACCTTATTTGGGTTGGGAAATACACCCATCAGGGCTCAAAGTGTGTCCAGGAAAATCCACGGTTTTTAAAGCAAATGAACACTTGTGCGGGTGTAGTTTTAGCTTAGCTTTACGCAAACGTTTGTAGCACCTCTTTGATGTGCTCGAGATGAATTTCCAAGGTTGGCGAGTAGATTATTACGTCATCGATGTACGCGGCCATATATTTGTATTGAAACACCTCGCAGGAGAGTATCCATAAGGGCTTGAAATGTGGCAGGCGCGTTACGAATTCATTGCGGCATTGTTTTGTAGCGATACTTGCCGGAAGGTGTGATAAACCCGGTTTTTGTACGTAACCCAAAGGAATTTGATGAAACCCCTGAGTACAATCGAGCACCGTAAAAAACTGGGGCCTTGTCTCAGCCACTGAATCCAAAACATCATCTAGACGCGGCACTCTAAGCACTTGAGGAATTGTGACGGCATTCAGGCCCCGTAATCCACTACTTATCTAAACCCACCAGAGGCCTTCTTGTCTAGTAGAGCAGGACTTGCCCAAGGTCCGTCGCGCGCTTCCTCTATGAGTTGCTGCTCTAATTGTTGTCTGACAATTTTTTTCCATCTCTTCCCTTTGACTAGGCGCCATTCTATAGGGATATTTATGGACGGGGGCAGAATCAGTGTATGTATCTATTTTGCAGGAAATCATATCAGTCAGTCCCAGTTATTTGGTCTTGGGATTAACGAAGCAATCTGGGTACTGATTGACAAGTGATCTCAACTGTACTTGTTGTTCGTTACACACTTGAGACTTGGTTCAATCTATATCCGGACACTCGTTGATCGTTTGTACTGAATCAATGGCAATTTTTGAGGCATGTTTGTTGTTAGGTGTGTAATTGAAATCATATCCATACACTTCCTCATTGGCACCCCATGGTTGGAAAGTAATAATCCGTTCCCCTTTCTTAATATTCAATGATTAATTAGTCCCATTAAAAAGTCGCACTGGAATTATCCCATCATGCACCGTAACTGCTGTGTTAGCTACCAATATTCCCTTATTGTTAACGCACAGGAACACAGTACATAAGCCTTGAGTATTAGTGAGAGATGCTCATTGAAGAATTCCGGCATATAGAACTTCACAGAAGGGTTGGATTAAGAATTTCTGATTAGAAAGCACAGGGTTATTCAGAGTCAATTAGATTTGTTTTGAGGAGAAATCCATTGCATCATTGTGCGACTCAAGGAAAGGCAAGCCCAAAAATACATCACTAGAAGGATCGGGCAATACTGTAAATGTGACATTAAACCACTGTGTTTAAGTACTGACAGGGAGCAAAATAGTGCCAAGGGTAGCAGTTGGTTGTCCGATTCGCACATATACACAATTGGGGATCGCTTTTGAATTCATTCCTAAGATGAATGGGGAGCGCTTGAACAATTTTCTGTGATATAAAGTTAAGATCCGCTCCAGTGTCAATCTTTGCACAATAATTGTGGCTCGCGATTGTGAAATTCAAAAAATTATGATCTAGCGAATGTGCCTCGTACTCACCATTGACATTGTCGCTTTGTTGAGAATGTTCATGTCGATCTAGGTCGTCGTCAGTTGCTTTTAGCAGCCCACTGGCCTGATGATGGTCAGCAGGCTTTATTCGTTTAACGCTGGTGTTGGTGCGGCCTGCTTACATCAGTTGGTCTCATGTCCCCGTTTCCCACAGCGAGCACAGGTAGGGGGAGCAGTCCCGGCCTTGGAGTATCGGCAGTCCACAGCCTAGTGTCCACCCAACTCACAATATGTGCAGAAGCGTGATTTGCGACAATCCTTCGCCACATGCCCTCTGCATTGGCATAAACAACACAAGACACCACTACCGCGGCGTCCCCACTGTTGTTATGACGTCCCTCATTGCGTCGGTATCATCATATCCAGTACTATGGTATGGGTATCTATCGTTGTTATGCTGATTGCCATGGGCACCACGTTTGTGTTGATACCCACCGTTGTTGAGTGAGTATCCTCGTGGTGCTCCCACTTCAAGGGCATCCAATCGGCGTAGTACTTGCTGCATACAATCGGCCGATGATGAGGCCGCTGGCATAGCGTTAGCCGCTACCGAACATGCCTGAGGTACCATCGGCCTATATGAGGTCGCATCCGCTGAATTCGCCTGTCCCTTTGGGATCTCTTTAAGCTGCTGTCGTATAAACTGGACGTCAGATTCATCGGAAAAATTCTCAACCGAAATGGCTGCGGACAGTGCATCATCGAATGTCCTCAGGCCTTGGACGAAGGCGTTTATCCGCTCTGGATCCCTGATCTGGCACAACTCACTAAGCTGTCACACCATCTTGCGTATCTGTCAACGCTTTCGTGCGTGTCCTGTCTCCTCTCATCGAGCTCTTCCGCGTGTGCGTCTCTTTGTACGTTCGGCCCGAACTTCTTCAACAACGCTGCCTTCAACCTATCCCAGTCTTGTGTAATTTCTGCCTCCTGGTCCAAATACCATTCTAGGTCATTTCCCAGAATGACATTGGGTGCGATAGCCACTAGCATGCTATCAAAGAGTCGTCTTGTGACTTGCTGGACTTTGAGGAATTTGGTAACCGACTCCCGCATATTACCCTCAAATTTAATATGTGTTTTCCTGAAATTTGACTCAAAGTGCGTTAAGTCTCTAAATGGTTGCGATTTTATCACCTGTAAAGCTTCTGGGATATCAAGCTCTACAGAAGTCGTGCGTAACGTTTCCTCTTCTCCCTCTTCATCATATCGATGGCTGTCTTCTGTCTCCGCAGAGGTTGAGGGTCGCACGTCCGCTATCTTAATATTGTCAGTAATTATTTTAGTATTTACGTTACCTGTAATGATGGCCACGTCCTCTTGTGTGACAGCTATCTCGCCAGTAAGCTCCGCATCAAAGTATGTCTCAGCGTCGCTGCATGTCGCTGGGATGTCATCAACGCCACTCAGCGATGTTTTCTGCCAGTTAGAAGGCGTGTCGTGTCTTGGGTTAAATTCTCGACCCGACCTGGTCCACATTCGATGTTAATGATAAGTGGGGGAGTTAGCATCTTCCAAGCGTTGGTACCGAAGTCGTTAACCGTACCTGTAGCAGTTTACTACACCCGGATTCTCCACCAGTTGTTCTAAGAGTGATTTTGCAGTTTTCTAGAAGTTGGTCGTTGTACGAAACTCGAAGACTTATAATCTGGATAAATATAGTTTATTACCTCTCGTATAGTCTTCGTCTCTCCTGGCAAGCCTCCCCGTGTTCCAAATGTCCTTCCTTTTATCCCCACCCTGGAGCTCAACCACTCCCTCAACCAGACGCATGGACTATCGTCATTGGTCATGACTGGTCACCTGGTTGGAGTGTAAGTGAGTGATTGGTTTGGGGTTGGGGACGCCAGGTGGAACAAGGGCGGAATCTGGAGATTAGCAAGCTAAAACTAATCCAACCAAGTCCATTGTAATTAGAGTCCATTGTAAATGGTGGGATTGATAGTAGACACAAATAGAATTAGTGTCAATTCGAATTAATGGTGGGCATTTTGCTCTAGATTAAAAATGTTGATGTGCAGTGTTTTTACTATCAGATAGATAAAAGTGACTGGTATTACTACTTTGTAAAGAATTTATACCATTCAAATGGAGCCAAAATTCTGACATAATTTACGCAAGTTATGAATAAGGGCCTTGATATGGCAATTTGAAAATACCTGTGATCACAAAACTGCTACCCTGATTCCGTTCGAAAAAAATACGGTTTTTAGGAAATATTTGACGATCATGGCCCCAGGATTTCCTGATCAGAGCGCACACTTAACCCCAAACCCACCATCACTATGGTATCCGAGCAAATAGGATTTTTTGGATGTTTTTTCACACGCACACCAATCGAAACCACTCACATTTCACGTTGCATGTGCGTCTGTGTGATGATACGCCCAGGGAGAAGCAACATTCATGACGCTTGACAACTCGCACCTACACTCGAAGAATATGTTAACACGCCACCTGTTAGCAGCGTGGTGCTTTGTCATAGCGTCTCTTAAAGGTCAAATACAACGATTTTCATATTTTTTTTATTATTTGTTTCAAAATAGAGATTAATGACTCATTAACCAACGGGGCCCCATAATTCATTGCACCGACATGCATCAACGCTAAAAATCCATCGATTGGGGCCCACTCGAGAGTTAATACGAAGCCATCTTTTTGATGCCGTTTTGCCTCAGTTGGCCGCTAGGGGCAGGTTGCGTGATGTCACACCTGCTGCGCGGCCTCCAAGTGAATTTAACAGCGAGCGAGTGAGTGAAGCTAAAGGCAATTTTGCAGGTTTTAAGATTACACTGTATTAACACGAAGCCATGTCGTCTTCTGATGAAGATAACGAGGTCCCATTACATGACACTAGGGAAAATGTGTCCATGGCTATTATTTGAGCCAATTCCGAGCGGGACTTGAATCATCCAAGTTAGACTTGAAAATAAAACAGGCAGCTCTGATTTAGAATCCGCTTCGGATGCAGAATCCACAAAAGATATCGACGAATAGTCATAAGGAATACCATTCCCAAGCTTTATTAAACTATGTTAACTGGTGAAAAATAATCGTTAGTATAAGTTACCTAATAAATTTGCACATTCTGTTAGTTGAAAAGGGTATGTTGACAGACCTACTACTACAGACCCTATAACCACAAAATTAATTATAGTTTTAAAGTTCAATAAATTAATGCACGTTATATTTGTTGGTCTTGAGAAATATTTGGATACTCAAATAATTGCTTCTGGCTGCTAATTAAAACTTGAAACATATGATCGCAATTAATCAGTATCGTAAATCGATCACTTTGAAATATTAAGTCTTGATCTTTAAGCATGGCTACACATAAGTCATATAAAATAAATACGCATATGTTCTTATCCTCGCCATAAGCAACACTAAACAGCCACGTGACGTAACGTGAAGCAAATGGTTAAGCATTGATGAATTTGCTTGTTCGTTAAGATCCCTGCACAAACCCATATATGAGAAAATAATTAGCTATTTAGTAGTAATAAAGCCGATAAAATAATATCTACGACTCAATACTGATAGTAAAGTCGTGTCAGGTGTCGTCCGCATATCAGTTTCAAGCAATTATCAAATTATTATATAGGGCAACTGAATGTGACGTCACATCGTCAAGGGCTCTACAACACCCTTTCTCTGTACGAGCCCTCCAATCACACACAAGCCCTCCAATCACAACTATTGGAGATAAGTTCCTCCATAGACTGAAGAACATTTCACTCCAGCTAAACAACCAACGTTCCCAAGATACAGCCCTATACATCCTCTCGTGTACAGACAAACGCCTGTACATTACTACTGCCTTAATGTGTTTTAATCTCTTGATTATAAAAAATCAAGGTAACCAAGTTGCATGTAGGTAAAAAAACTAAAAATTGGTTCAATAATTATCGTTTATGTAAACATTGTTACTGCTTATAAACTTTCAATGTATATTTGTGCACATAAATTTTATTTTTAATTTATCTTTTGCAATTGATCTCATTGTGTGATATGCATCCGTCCAACACTGACTAAATAATACAGCTGATATCATAATGTTAGTCATAATGTCTATTATATGTATCAACACTGATACCATTATAACATAATCTCTCTGTGCTCGTTATATCTCTATGTTAACCATGTAGTTCGTACATACATACATACATACATAATATGTATCGAGGCCAATAAAATTGTATTATTTTTATTATCTGTACAATTATAATCATGTCTGCGGAGCAATATGTTGGTATTCGGTAAATTGGGCGACTAAGTATGACGCCATATCAAACGGTCTTCATTGGCTCCTTAAAACCTTTTCTCTGTAGCATTGAAGTAATGTCTGGGAGGTAATATCTCAGGAATAACGAAGAGGATGAATATTAAATGTACACGGTTATAGATAGAATGACTAGGCTACAGCATATGATAGCCCACACGATGTGTGATTGCCAATTATTATACGTGGATTGCACGAGCCTTGACCTTCTGAGACCATTGTCTTCCAGGTGTCGAGACTGGCGCGCCTCGTCGCCGTCACGCTCACTGGGCATCTCGGGCTTATCCCTTTGATGTTTACCGCCTTGTATACTCATACGAAGGGCCAGTGGTGAAGACGATCTCCTCACGCATCGGCTTCAACGCAGCCTAGGATTCACGTTGGTTAAGCATAGCGTCAAACGACCCTGACATGGAGAATGGGGCTAAGACTGTGGGAGCAAATATTGCAGATGATAATTTCCCTTTATGAAATCAATCTCAAATAATCTTGTTGTATCCACACGCCTTGTAGCTAAGGCAATCCCAATAGTGATAATAGAGCATTAATTGTGTAACAGGGACTCCACCTGAGTTGTGATGAAACATGGTTTTCACTGGACGCTTTCTATTAATAAATATCTCTCGCACCATGGAGTCGTACATGGAGTCATTGACAGTTTGCTAGCATTGCTTGCTGACGGTGGCTGAAGCTGTTTGTCCAATCAGAGCTTCTGACTGTGTACGGTCATCTGATGATGCTGGCGATACATTTAGAGACTTGTTGATCAGCCAAGTACATGTGTTAGGCATTGTTTTGAGATCGTATGCATGACAGAACAAGACACTATTGAGTCTAGTTTGACATTGCCCTTTGTTTATATTGTAGGAAGTACCACAGGGGCTGTAAGAATGGCGGCTTACATCAGAGGAATATAAAGGCATATCGCGCGCCGCGCTCGACGGTCGACTGACGCACCGACCTCAACGCGACATGATCACAGGATACAGGTCAGTTCGTCCCGGACGCCGCGGCGCCTAGGCGCGACGGCTGAAGAGGGTGTGATTCGAACTCGGGTATATAAAATTCGTGTACGAAATTCTTGCTACATTCGCTCACAAACCAATTCAGCAACGAACATCGCATTCCGAGATTTATCGGTTTGATTTTTATATCATTGTTGGTTTGATCGTTTGTGACAATGGGGCTTCTGGACGAGACTCCCCGAGACTTCACATCCAACCAGATTGCCCTAGTTCTGAAGAAGACTCTAGAGAAGTGGAAAACAGCCTCCGACTTTATCCAACTAATCGGTAATTAACTAGAATATCTCACCCGTATTGATTGATAGATACGCGAATACTCATAGCCATTACCATTCGTGTGTATTCCTTGAGTGAACTGTCAACTTGTCTGTGTTATAGATCATGAAATCGTGAAGACTCTCCGCCGCAGTCTTTACGCGACACGATCAGGTCACAAAGGGATGCTGTATTCCCTCAAGTCAAGGTCAGCTTACACTCGGGTTTTCAACATATTATACATTTGATGTTAGAGATTTAGTCTTCTTCGAGCATGTGACTGTCCGTTGATAACATCCAAGCAAACGGCATATGCAACATAGACGATCGCAAATACATCATATATGAACCGAGTTTTACAGTGACAAGCGTTTAACGACCTTTTTAACGCTTGGTGATTCAGGTATTCCGTGCTGACTGAGGCTCTGGAGGTCGGGCGGAGACTGGCTGCTCTTCATATCAATTCAGTCCGCGATATTGCCAGGATGGTTGTCGACGCTAATAACGACGACGATGACGACGAAGATAATGACGTCGAATTCATCGAAGGTTTTGACGAGAATTCTGTTGATAGATTTCAACGTCATGATGTAGCTGATGACAGTGGCAATGAACTGAGCGATGATGAAGACGAACATATTCTTGGTCTGCGTTATGACGACCATGACCCTCTCCCGACCTTGACCCTCTATTCACACCATGTCACCCTGGATGCTGAACAGATGGCCTGCTTCATCAATTCAGGTGTCTTGCATAGAGCCAGCTGATTTCACCGAATCATCCACCGTTTGCTGTGAATCTGAGCCCTAAATAGTGCTATATGATAAATGCATGTAGGTTTATGCTGTCCCAATAAATGTTTAAACGAACTAAGTCGTTGTGTTTCCATCGCTCTGCTTAGTTCAAAATTCCCCAAACAGAGAGATGGTTTATCTAAAGATGTATCAGCTAAACATGACTTGTTCTAGTGGTTAAGCAATGAATACTTTCGGAATAGAGCAATAAACATAAGCACTGCACATAAGGTTGTTGGCTGTACAGGTCATTGGTAGCGCTGTCTCGGTGCCGTGAAAACATGCACACTGTAGTGTACTCACGGAGTATGTGTAATCTCCATATACAGCATTGTAGAGCTCAGGGAAACACTCAGAATGTGGCGAATTCTAGGTCATTGCAAAATCTACTACACACCACATAGAATGAACTATTGTTCTGACGATTAACTGTGAGACAGTGACCCGTCACGGCAAACCACTTGACTCATGTACAGATGTTTGAGTTGGCTACAAGGCATTAATGCTAATTGTCAATGTTCTAGTTGCGGAAAATTATCCGTCTGTCTTGTGAGTTCGTTGGTCGACACCGACGCAATAATAACATATTTAAGATATTCATTGAATCATAATAGATTCTTAAGTGGAGAAGTGTTCAACAAATCTTAATTAAAGGATATTACTAAAATCTATAACTTAGTGAGATACATATGTGATACGACAACTTGTAAAGATACATAGCACATTCCATGCGTGTCCACGTCAGTTAGGAGGCACCACATTAAGCATAAAGCACAGCACCACGTACAGCAACCACTAAACAGCACCATCTCGCTTGGGTTCACTGTACCTTGAGAATGTTTTGAAGACGATTTCACAAGTCGACAACAGCAGAATACTGATGACACCGACTAGAACGATGACTTTGATCAGCTGTATTTTGTTTATTCCGGGTTCCACGTCCGAGCAAGATACAGTTGCGTTCGTGTTGACAGAGCGATAGGTGGCGCCGGTGGCCTCGCTTTCATACCTCGTTACATGAGACGCTGTTTCCATGGTGTCCATCAACAATCCAATAGCGTTTCCGTCGCGTCACAGCTGGGAATGGATCCGACACAAACAAGCTGAGAGTTGAAGACGAACACAGGGCGATAGCTTTCTTTATGTAACGTCCGTATATGTCACATTTAAACAGCGGGTTTGCGTTGAAGGTTTGCGTTGATACAACAGTACTTGGTTGAACTGACATGCCTAATTAGGTCTATGACCATTGCATCAGGGGCCTGTTCGGTGGGTAACAGTCGACGCCATTGTCACGCCGTAGGATGAGCAGCAGATCATTGTGGATCTGGTGGCAGGGATATGAATGATTCACGCGGAGGCTATGACCAGGACTCTCTCTCGAGGAAGAATAGATCGACCCAAGTCAGCAATTATTGAAGTTTTTTCCGCCCGCACACCAATACAATAATACAACACAAGCAAGCGGCACAGACGCAGTTCACTTTGCCTTTTTCTGTGTGATGACTGACGCACAGGGACTGAAGCAACGTGCTCATAGCTACGCTGCGAGGGCTCACTCGCGCCTCCACCCGTGAGACTATGTTAACACACCACCTGTGAGCAGCGTGGTGCTTTGTCATAGTGACCCTTAAAACTACATTTAAAACTAACATTTTATGATTGATTCGGGGCAGTAGTAGCCTCGACCAATCAGAAGACTCCATGTATTTAAAAGACGCCGATCCCCGAGACGTTGGATCAACACTCCCATGTGCTCAGATTCATACTCGCCGCATAGCTTGTTGGATTAACCCTTTCAGCGTAGCTATAGACTCTTTGGCATAAGCACCAGCGGAGTGTAGGTGGCGCTATTGCTTGCGAACCATGAGAATGGAGATCACTTATTCTGCCAACGCCACTGGGATCGCATCCATCGCCCGATCACCTAAACTCTGTGTATAAACCTCCTGTGACATCATACTGCATCACAAGGCCATATTGTTCATAATAATAACCCGAGTCAGAGTTGTGTTGCAATGGGTGTTGGTTAACTGACTACCAATTAAGATGCATTTTTCAGCTATTTGGTGCAATTTTGTTTCCATTTTTGTGTAGTTGCATAAATTATTCGTTTATAGTACTCTCATATTATTGGGAACACCAAATCATATTATTGGGAACACCAAATCATATTATTGGGAACACCAAGTTATATAATTGGGAACACCAAATCATATTATTGGGAGCACCAAATCATATTATTGGGAACACCAAATCATATTATTGGGAACACCAAATCATATTATTGGGAACACCAAATCATATTATTCGGAACACCAAGTTATATTATTGGGAACACCAAATCATATTATTGGGAACACCAATTCATCGATAATTAATCAATCTGCATTGTTAACAGCCACAGAATTATGTTTACAAAAATTGAAATGGATAGTAACCTAGACCAGTAAATACGCATGCGAGACCATTTTCTGGTTTATCTCTTAAAATCCTCCCGTTTACAGCTTCGGGTGCCATATTTAGGTTAAAATTCACGTCCCATCAAAAGTAAGAAATCGAACTTTACAAAGGTCATGCAAATAATCGGGGCCACCGATTGAAATCCAGTTCTTGGATATCATTACTAAACAAAGTAGGGAATAGGTCAATGCAGATTTTTTCAAAATAGCATTTTGATGATTTGTTATGAAATGCACTTTTAAGATAGCCTTCAATGGCTACTCCATGAGAGTTTTGATGACTGGTGTATCACAAATGTGTCCATTAACATCAATGTTGATCATCACAAAGTTTAATGTAGGTAGAAGGGTAAATACTTGCCAGCTGATCAGCTAGGGAATGATATAACTACCAAGCTTTATGTTGAGGTGAGCGATAACCCGTGACTGTTCTATAATGTTTCGGTTTGGTAACTTGTCGAGCTCACAGGAGATCTATCTCAGTCTAGCAGGGCTCAGCTCGTTTATGTTGGCAGTTTGCAATCTGTTAATAATCTATGGCAAATATCTGTCTGCTAATAATAAGCAATGACCACCTGTTTCCATGTTTCCATACATACAGTCAGGGTTCGCGCTTAACTTTTTTCCTACCCGCCCCCTTAGTTTGAGAACCTCGACTAGCCCAGGACTTTTTTTCACTGGCCCTGAGTTTCTACCTAATAAAAATTCAAATATCAAAATCCCCCAAATACCTGTGAATCAACATGGCTACAATATATGGAATCACCAGCTTGAAACATTTCTATAGAAAACATTCAAGGAGCCATGTATTCCTACTTTGTATAGCATTGTTACAGGTGTTAAGGAGCCAGTTTGGACAGTTTTTGAGTGCGCAACGTGGGGTCGGATGGGATGATGACGACATCACCTTGTACATATACCCCACCCCAACTCGCCCCAACCATGCACTCCGCTATTAATAGAGATGGCTAGATATTTACATTATTCAGTGTGTGTGTGGGGGGGGGGGGGGGAGGGTGAATTTATGTGATCGATAAAAACAAAGTTGCTGTAATTAATTTACCTATATTCTTTTATTCATACTGGAACGAAAGCCGGTGCAATTTGCGGCTGATAGAACTTTGCACTAACATGATATGGATTAGTAAGTAAACTAGTGTGATGTTAAAGTTTTTCACAAATTTGAGCGTACATCCTTGCATCTTTTATCTCTGACAGCCAGCGATTACATGGAGTATGGAATCTGCTAAATCCCGTAAACAAAAAGAGCCTGTGTGACGGTTGGAGAGAAAAGCACGCCTTAGTTAGTGTACTTCTATTCTGCTGCTGTGTTATGTTTAGCTTCTGCGCTTCCTCTGCGACTTCCGGTTTATATCAGGCGATAATAAGCTGTATAACTAGGGACGTCTGTGGCGATCTAGATAATTCGACGCCCACGTAAATTCTGATTCAACCATGCAGGTCGTTTGATCAGTAAAATCGCGTCTCTCTCTGTTATCCTCATTTAGTTAACCATGCAAATGCCATCACAATAAAATGTTGATATTTGTTCCTGCAATTTTCTATAATACATTTTGTTAAGTCATTAGGTATTTTCCCTTCAATTCATGTTAAATACAAATCTTATCCAGTTTTTAATTGGCTTGAATGCTGATGGATAATGGCTTCTTTCCAGATACGCATTTTTACTACACAAATGCTGAAAAACCAAAGAGCAGTTCAAGTTTTCGCAGCCTGTACTACCATCATCGTTATCACCTGCTACAACTATAATCAGATAGGAGCACTAACGTCTTCCAGGTGTGACAGATGTGCATGATTGGAGAAGAACATCGTTACCTTATATTTGTATTGGCTCATCAGACAATTAGTTGGTGTATTGTGTTGCGCCAGTTTCGGCGAATGCCAGGTTGCACAACACCGCCGATTATGCAAAACACATTACAGTTTGGTGTAGCATGCTGACAATAGAGACTGATAGATGATGCTTAGTGAACCATATAACATCCTGGATAGACAACACTGTTCATATATTAGCGAAATGTGGTAAAAGGCTTGAAATCCACTTATTAGCGGCTTGCATAGCGGCTTAATGATAAAACCGCACAATCCATTCACAGTGACATCATCACAGGTCATTCATTGGGATATTGCCCTGACATCACACTATCTCAGGTCATGTTTTGGGATACACATTTTACCTTCATATAACACCATCGCAGGCCATGTTGTGGTACAACCTAGATATAACACCATCTCAAGGCATGTTTTGGGGTACAGCCTTGATATAACATCATTGGAGGCCATGTTTTGGGGCCATGTTTTTGGGTACAACCTTGATATAACATCATTGGAGGCCATGTTTTGGGGTTGATAACATCATTGGAGGCCATGGATAGGTACAACCTTGATATAACATCATTGGAGGCCATGTTTTGGGGTACAACCTTGATATAACATCATTGGAGGCCATGTTTTGGGGTACAACCTTGATATATCATTGGAGGCCATGGGGGCCATGGATAGGGACATATAACATTGGAGGCCATGTTTTGGGGTACAACTTGATATAACATTGGAGGCATCATGGGAGGCCATAAGAACATTATCGTAATGTGACATTATCGCTGGTCGTGTATTTTGACATTACCATGGTGTACCATCATTGCAGGTCTTGCATTGGCACATTGGGTGACGTACCATCGTTGCAGATCCTGCATTGGCACATTGGGTGATGTATCATCATTGCAGGTAATACAATGGCACACTTGCATGATGTACCATCATTGCAGGTCATGCATTGGCACATTGGGTGATGTACCATCATTGCAGGTCATGCATTGGCACATTGGGTGATGTACCATCATTACAGTTCATGCATTGGCACATTGGGTGATGTACCATCATTGCAGGTCATGCATTGGGACATTGGGTGATGTACCATCATTGCAGGTCATACATTGGCACACTGGCGTGATGTACCATCATTGCAGGTCATGCATTGGCACATTGGGTGATGTACCATCATTGCAGGTCATACATTGCCACATTGGGTCATGTACCATCATTGCAGATCATACATTGGCGCATTTTTGGTCGATGTACCATCTTGCAGGTCATGCGTTGGCACATTGGGTAGTGTAGCATAATTGCAGGTCATACATTGGCACACTGTCATGTGCCGAGTGGCATGGTGTTTTGTTTCCCATGTGCTGTTACGTGGACATATCCGGGATATTTTTCCATTTCTTTTAATCGATCAATGCAGGTTATGCATTGGCACACTATCGTGATGTACCATCATTGCAGGTAATACATTGGCACACTGATGTGATGTACCATCGTTGGCAGTCATATATTGGCACACTGGCGTGATGTACCATCGCCATATGTCATGCATTGTAACAGGAAATGGAATTTACAGCAGCACAGGCGCGGCTCCATGGGACAAGAGGGGCTATGGTGTTTTGTTTCCCATGTGCTGTTACGTGGACATATCCGGGAGTTTTTTCCATTTCTCTTAATCGATCGGATAATTCAATGCAAACTGGTTATTATTTGTTGTTTATTAATGCGCATGTCTGTCCTGCAAACAAGCTGTATCACATAGGTTTTGGATGTTTAAATATACCACACCGATACAATGTTGAGCCTCATTCATAGAACAATATCATCTCGTCAACAATACAGAAGGTTCAGTAATTACAATCTGGTCTTCGTGATTCACAGGACCGGTGAAAAAGAACGTTATGTTAGGTACAAATGGAAACAATTGGAAAAGAAAGTGCACATGCAACTGAGTCGATTGACCCCGAATCCCGTCATTGTACGCGGAGCCAGAAACGGCTAGATTCCAAGGATGTCATTTGTTGTTGGGATGGCTGATCTGGAAGCGTCCCATGTGGGATCCACTCTGGAAAAGGCAAACTCACTCAATAACCAAGTTCAACTCATCACAACCAAGCATAGAATGTTGTAACGTTTAACTTTAAGCTCACCTGGACAAACTTGGGGCTGCCGTAGATGTAGCCGTTGTAGCCGTAGAGACCCGTATCGTCCAGGTAAGCGTCGTCCGTGTTCTCGTTCATACTGAAGTGTGCCGTCAGGTACCGGGAGTGTACCTGCCAGGTGTTACCCGCGTCATAGACGTGTTCATCAATATCCGTCGACGGGATGTGGATATTGTACACGCGCACCTGTACTTACAATATGTGGAAATTGTACACGCGCACCCTTGGCAAAACCATTTTGCTTACATACGTTGTTGAAAGATTAGATTATTGGATTTAGATAAAATTTCTCATTGTTTTTGATGATTTTTGTTTTGCACGTGTTTCTACACTTGTCCTATGCCCTTGTGAAGTGATCCCATGCGCACGAGTATTGCTCTCGTTCCGTTCGTCCACACACACACACACACACACACACACACACACACACACACACACACACACACACACACACACACACACACACACACACACACACACACACACACACACACACACACACACACACACACACACACACACACACACACACACACACACACACACACACACACACACACATTTCGTTACCCTAACATAGTCCTGTATCGTGAGATCACATCCTGATCCAGCTCACCTCATCTATATATCCCTCAAAGTATTCGTCTCCGATTCTAGCCATGTAGAGGATCGGGAAGTCGGTATGGTTGCTCTGCAACAAGACTAGCATTGTTAATGCCCTGCTCATGGGTATTACGCTGAGCAACAGGTTGGATATCTGCGAGACCCACCCAGTCTACTGGTAACACAGAGTTGTTAATAGCGTCCAGTTGGCTGGAGCCGTTCAAGTAGAGACGCAGTGTGTGAGCTGTAGACACATGGGGACAACATGATCATGCCAGAATGTGCACAAATGAATAGAACCCAGCCCAAAGCGCGCTGGAGAACTTTCCTATCGACAACCAGTGTCTTGCCACTTACTCTCGGCTTCGTAGGCCATGATGAGATGATGCCATTCTTCCGGGGACAGTACAGTACTACCCACCACGCTCCCACCGCCCACTGCTCCCGCCAGCTTACCCTCGTCAATGTACATACAGATTACGTCATCAGCCGTGCACAGGATAGGCAGGATTCCCGACGGCACCGAGTTGTTCCAGAAGACAAACGACTCCAGTGTGAAACTGGAACCAATAAATCCAATTTCATTTCGTTAGATCATAACCTGCGCGGGTGCGGTGCGTCCGTCATGACGTGCGGTGCGTCCGTCGTGGCGTGCGGTGCGTCCGTCGTGGCGTGCGGTGCGTCGTGGCGTGCGGTGCGTCGTGGCGTGCGGTGCGTCGTGGCGTGCGGTGCGTCGTGGCGTGCGGTGCGCGGTATATGATCTGAACGCCATGGCGTACACGACCTGCGCATAATGGCGTACGTGATGTGCGCGTCTGTAAGGTGCGTGAAAAAAGGCTAGGTGTTCAAAAATATCAGCAACGTTTGTTCAACTTATTCTTTATAGTATGAATATTATCCATTTCAAAATTAATTTTAGCAAAGAATTTTTGACGCTTTTATCACTAACGATGTGAACTTTTGTCACGTGAGCTATGGTCTTGTGAGCTTAGGTCGTATATCCGATAAATCCAGCAAAGTGCTCCTTCAAAATGTGAATAAACGCATGCCCCATTGATATGACATGGGAAGCATTTTCATTTAATATCTGAATTTACAAGAGATAACAAAATATCAAGAAACAAAATATCGGACGCCGTCTACCTTTCGAGGATCCCTAAAGCAGACACATTAGTCATGGCAACATAATCGTTGACTCCGTCGAAGTAGAGCGCCTCATTTTCCCCGGCCACACAGTGTGCCTCCAGGTAAGACCACTGAGTGGCCGACTGATTAAAGACGAACACGCCGAGTCGACCTCCTGCGATGGTCGTGTCGTATATATCTCCTGTGTTCACGATCGTCGTCGAACCCTCCACCACACGTAACCTTATGTAAAATGTTTCTTGCTCATTATTATATTAATATGAATGAGGAGTTTCATTTCGATACAAGATATGAGTTCCATCAGTGACCTTGAGCGTTATACAATCAATCATACACCACAAGGTCTTATCCGTAAGTACCATGAGATCTTACTGGTAAGTCAATAATATACCCGTAAGTCAATCATATACCATGAGGTCTTACACATAAATATACTATACACCGCGAGGTCTTACCTGCAAGTCAATCTTATAGCACAAGGTCTTTCCCGCAAGTCAATTATATACCGTGAGGTCGTACCCGTGAGACAATCATATACTGTGAGGTCTTACCCATAAATCAATGCGGTATGATTGACTTAGGGGTAAGACCTCGCGGTATGATTGACTTAGGGGTAAGACCACGCAGTATATGATTGACTTACGTGCAAAGTCTGAGACAGCTTAAAATGAGGAGGAAAGAAACTGTTCTCCATGTAGCCTAGCAGATTGTCTATGCTCCCACCTGATTAAACCGAGAGAGGGTCTGAAGTTGAGGTGCCAGCGGTAAGCTGTTTTGTGTTGCCAGCCTCTCATTTCAGGGTCTTGCCACAGCACTGTCACCTCATCAGTGGTGTCCGCGCTGTTCCAAATGGCGTTAGCTAACGTCGAACTAGGCCCTGTAACGGAGTTGACCAGCTGAAGAAATAAGGATGACAATGGAATAGATGTTGAGTAGTAATACAAGCACAAAAGAGGTAAATGTGACCCTTTGGATGTATATTCAACTGACCGACAAGTTTGATGACCTATCTACTATGTGTTAGTAAGTTAATTATAAACCAGGTTATTTTATCCGGTCAGATCACAACTGAAAAAGCTTTTAAGGGAATATTGGGGTGACTTTTTAGTGAATATTGGGGTGACTCTTTAGTGAATATTGAGATGACATTTTGGTGAATATTATGTTTTTGTTTCTATTTTATGTGCTTTGTGTTGAAGTAACACAAGACAAAGCTAGGTAGATAAGATCAAAAGATCATGAGATATCCTCGAGATCCTGGATAAGCTGGACAGGAAGGCGGAATAAAGACGTGAGACAATGTTAGTGTCAAGGTCATCCGCAGAGACATATGTCAAACCGCTAGATCTACAACACCACAGCATAATAGGCAATGGTGGGTACCAGCGATTGACTGGTATGACAAGGGACGTAGCACATGAGACACAACGCACTGTAATGTAGCTTTTATGATGCATTACCGAGAAAAAAGAGGTTTCTGTTGCGTTCAGTAGAAATGTCTCTGACGAACCAACCTTGATATGCACCCCCTTGATGCCGCCTATGTAGTTAGTGCCGCCATAGTTGTAGTTTTCATGGCGCCACGTGACGATGTAGAACTTGCGGTTGTTCTGATAACCAAAGATGAATCCCATGTAGTCCTGTCCGTCATCTGAGTTGACGTACCACGTGCCCGAGTAGTCCACGCCCTGATACTGCCGCTCTCCTGACAACAATATCAGCCACAATTCGACTATACCGCGATATGACGAGCCGAATAATATATAACAAGGTTTCGTTATCAAATATGCGATTAAGCGACAATGGCGGCAGACAAATATGTGATGTAAGCGACAATGGCGGCAGACAAATCTACCCTATGATCAATATACGGCGCCTTTTTTCCGTTAAATATATTATAATTCAATGTTTATTGCATTAAATTGTTATTTATTCATATCAAACTATTAAATTAGTAATGAACACGCTTTGTACATATCTTATAGTTCTGTTCAACGTTAGTTAGCATTTTGGACCGGGAGAAGAGATTTCACAAGAATGAAAAGGGATCTCAATGCTATTGTAGCTTCACAATCTTTCTAAGGCTTAATATGCAACTATAATGACATAGCTTATGTTGGCGTACACAGCTCGACAAACAATGGTAAAATTAAGGTGGATGGATGCCTGACGAGACAAAGAATATACAGGTTACCTATGAGTGCAAGTGGCATCTCCGTGTCGGCCAGCTGGCGGATCTCCATACCGTCATGAGTGAATTCCCACACGGGATCACTCGTCCCGGTGATGGTAGGATCCAACTCCACGACGAAGTGGTCCCGGAAGTCAGTGTAGTTGATGCTGGGGTTGAGAGGACAGTGGTCGTACTTGTCCAGGAGACCGTCACCATCCGTATCCAGTTCACACGCGTCACCTACCTCGTTACCTGGCGTCATTATAGAAGACAACATCCAGATAAATCATCTTACACTTCAACAGAGGGACTGCAAGCAACGATATATCACTGAATCGGATGTTGAGGTCATGCTTTGAAAGCAGCAATAAGCAGACCATTTTGGAGGTTATGTTTTGAAAGCAGCAATAAGCTGACCATTTTAATGAGGTTTTGTTTTGAAACCAGGACTTTAATGATCACCACTGACCATTGGAGTCTTCTTGACCAGCGTTGGCCACGTATGGACAGTTGTCGACGTCATTCAGTATACCATCGCCGTCCATGTCATCATCACACAGATCTCCTGTAGAACACACGCACCAATCCATTCAATGACTTGGCGTATTAAGCGATCTCGGGATGTGAATATCAATGATTTGTAATAAGAGTTCAATCGTCTCATTTTAATTTGATTATGCAATTAAAAAAAGACCAAGTTAACAAGGTGTGAGGGTCAGAAAGCCGACGAGGACCTATCACGTGATCACTTGTCTCACCTGTTCCGTCCGCGTCTACATCCGTCTGGTCCGCGTTGGGAACCACTTGGCAGTTATCAAACGCGTCCAATATACCGTCCCCATCTCTAGCAAAACAACCAACATGTTACACCAAGCGTGAGAAACTTATTTACATTTATCAAACGTTTCAAACCAATAATTTCCTGTATCGGATACAATATCGAACATATTAATCCAACCACAGTGAAGCACGTCATAGCTTTTCAAACGAGTCCAAACTCCCTCGGTCAAAAAATTCGTCATGTAACACTAAATGCTGGGAATCATATCTGTCCAACAGCAACAACGCGTAGAAGACACTTGTTCAACATATAACGCCATGAACCATTTCACAAAGAACCCTGCATTCATGCTCATTTGTCACCTGTCAACATTATTGGCTCCTATGACGTCACAAGCATCACCAAAACCGTTCTGGTTTGAATCACCTGGTCCGTGTTTGTGTGGAGGGACAGTTGTCACAAGCGTCGCCGACTTTGTCAGCATCACTGTCCAGCTGGTCAGTGTTTGGCACCAGACGGCAGTTGTCGGAGGCGTCCAGACGCCCTGAATAGTAAGATGCTTTTCAATGGATTAAATGTGGATTAACAGTTAATTGATTTCCTGAATCCTATGTCAGATATAGAAGACGTTGTGTGATCTAAGTATGAAGTGATGCTGCCTCGTGTATAGTGGGTTCCAATGGAAGCATCACGTAATTTTAAAAAGCATATTTTCAAAGGAAAACAAGATGCCCACTAATCTATAAAATCGTAATGAACGTCAGCTATGTCAACTGTGACATACCGTCACCGTCGTCATCGTCATCACACTCGTCTCCGCGTCCATCGTCGTCCGTGTCGACCTGGTCAGGGTTTGAGACGTTGACACAGTTGTCACATGCGTCACCCACGTCATCACGGTCGACATCCTCTTGGTAGTAGTTAGGCACGATCCGACAGTTATCCTGTAAGGCATCCAGCAACGTGTGGGAGCATAGGCAACGAAATTTACATAATTCTTTCCATCACAGGGGATGGTAAAAGGTATCAAATGACGAGCGATGGTTTCCCACACGAATATAGTTTGATGGAGAATCGATCCCCGAATGCTGGCACCTGCATTCTTTGCAATGAGTTACTGAACTAAATGCCAATGCTAGATAAGTTTAAGGCCCAATGTTCGACCATAGCTTACCGTATCGTCAAACCTGCCGTCGTTATCGTCATCATAATCACAGAAGTCGCCGATTTGGTCCTGGTCGCTGTCTTCCTGACCGCTGTTAGGTAATCCTGGGCAATTGTCCTGTTTTCTTTTAATAATTTACAGAGGCAAAATGGTTAGGCGCAGTTGTGAGTGGATCCCAAACCATTATTTTTGGAGAGAGAAAATTGTTAGGCTACTGCGGTCAATTGTCCTATCAAATTGGGAAGCAAATTATTGTAAAGTAACCAAGGTCAGTTACCACAAAACTGATAGGTATCCCTAGACAGTTGTCCTGATATAATGGAGAACAAACAATTACGTAACCCCAGTTAGTTGTCCCGATATAATGGAGAACAAACAGTTAGATAACCCCATGCAGCTGCACAATACTGAATATGATTGGCACACCTTGAAGCAGCCTGACTCGGAGCATGACAGGTGTGTCAATGGGGCGCCATCAAAGTCGAAGTCTTCTCCACAAACCTCACCGGTCCCTGCGAATCCATCCCCACACTACAACAGAAACTCATCATCATCATCATCATCATCATCATCATCATCATCATCATCATCATCATCATCATCATCATCATCATCATCATCATCATCATCATCATCATCATCACTTCATCACCATCATCATCATTATCATAATCATCATCTTAATGTTCTAACGTTGTCATCATAAATCATTTGGTTGTGTTTTCCAACCGAGCCATTACCATGACATACCTCACAGCGGTAGTCACCTGGTCCCAAGTAGTGACATATAGCAACAGGATCACACTTGTGCCAACCACTGAGACAGAAGTTGTCATCATAGCAACCATAAAAAGCGTCGCCAAGATAACCCTTCTTGCAGAAACCGCAGTAGAAACTACCCTGAAAGGAGGACATTCCAGGATTGTTATATAGTGTACAGAGGTTAAAGGATGACTTGATCTCCCTCTTTGTTTAACATTAGGGTTAATATCGCACATCGACAATAAACTGATCACTTTCCTTACAAAGTGTTAACTTACTATGGTGTTATAGCAGAAGCTGCTTGGATCGCAACCTCCATTGTCCACGGAACACTCATCCACGTCCTCACATACCTGGGCCTGGATGGTCGGGTACGTCTCCCCACAAAACACATACAGACGTACGTTGGTGTCGACCGACAGAGCGTCGCTGTAGGAGCCCGTGTAGCCGTGGGGACATTGCTTACACTGGTAACCTGGTGCCGTGTTGTAGCAATTGGTGCCGTTCCAGCACGGATGGTAAGCAGTGCACTGGAAGCACAAGTGATATATTTCGTCATATAATTTTTTCTATTGCATAACCTATCAATTGGTAACACTTATTGCCTCACGTCGGAGCAGAATCTAAACCGACTCAGTCTAAGAAGCGATACCTTGCAATAAAACTTACCTCGTCGACGTCAGCGCAGGTGACGCTATCACCCGTGTATCTCAGTAAACTTACCTCGTCGACGTCATCACAGTCGACGCCGTCGCCCTTGTAACCCGGCGGACACCCTCCACACGTGTGTGAGGCGCCGTCGTTGTTCAAGTTAATGCATGTACTGCCAGAGAAGCAAGGGTAAGGAATGACGTCACAAGCACACTCTCCCGGTGAGCACGGGGAACACGTCATGTCGTCACCTGCGCCCCGCCATAACACAGAAGACTGCATTCATTAAGAGAGTTCAGAAAAAACGTTGTGCAATATTGAAGTCCACAACAGTTCAACAACACTACTGAAGGCAGCCATGAGTAGCGAAGGTAACCTATCTACCCGTGCAACTCTACCTATTACACATGGTACCCACATGTGAAAAAGGTGCTAATTGGTTTATGCCTAGCAGGTACCCATTACATATGGTACCCACCAACAGAGACAAACACAATGGACATGATACCTACCTGTAGAGTAGGTACCCACACAACATGTCCCTTCACGTGGCACACACCCATAAAGTTTGTTACTAAATGGACAGGGTACCCACCTGTGGAATTGGTACCCACACTTGACATAGTACCTGTGCATGGCGTTTATTGCTGAATGGACAGGGTACCCACATGTGGAGTAGGTACCAACACTTGACGTGGTACTCATACATCGCGTTTGTTGCTGAATGGACAGGGTACCTACCTGTGGAGTAGGTACCCACACTTGACGTGGTACCCATGCACGGCGTTTACTGCTGAATGGACGCGGTACCCATGTGGAGTGTGGTTTTACTTGACTCAGTACCCACATATGGAGTTGGTGGTTATTTGACATAGTGCACACCTTTGGAGTAGGTTCCGACAGGGCACGGGTCACAGCGGTCCTTCATCTTGGATGAGAAATGTCCAGCTGGGCAGTGCAGGCAGTCTCCACGAGCAGAGAAGTTCTGGTACGTACCAGCGGCACACATCACGCAGAATGCTACAAAACACACGCACCTCTATCACAATAATCCGATTTTCGAATTGAATAGATGACGTCGCAATCAAATTAAACACAAAGCACAGCATTTTATTATCTATGCCCCGTGTGATGCCCAATGTGATCATGTGTTGATGCCTGATGTGATCATGTGTTGATACCCAATGTGATTAAGTGTTGATGCCTAATGTGATCATGTGTTGATGCCTGATGTGATTATGTGTCGAAGGTCAATGTAATCATTTGTTGATGGTCAATGTGATAATGTGTTGATGGCCAATGTGATCATGTGTTGATGCTCGATGTGATCATGTGTTGATGTTCGATGTGATCATGTGTTGATGCCTGATGTGATTATGTGTTGATGGCCAATGTGATCATGTGTTAGTTTACACGTGCCCTGAGATACACGACTATCATGTCTTGTCTAATATTCCCTGTAATACGGGAAGATGGGCCGATTTAATAGTCATATGCTTTACAATAAATTGTTATGTATTTATTCGCCCTGTGATAACAATGCTTGCAGCCATTGGCTTCATAAGGATGTGTTCATCTGGTACTCACCTACGGAGCCGTTGGAGTAGGTGCCCGGCTCACACCTGTACCTCTGTCCCCCTCGACAAGCGTAACCCTCCTCACACTGAGTACACGCCGGCGGGCAGTAGGTGGCGTTACACTCGACGTAGGAATACAGGTCACAGGGCGACGCTAACCCATCGTGGCAGATCTACAAAGGTCACATTGGTCCGTATAGTCTCGTTAGGCCAAAAACGTCATAAAACCAAGCCACTCAAACATGAACGAGTTATGTATTAATGTTGTGAAATGATTCTAAGATTCTAAATTGTATCTACAAATGTTCTTATGGTATGATTCGAACGATAGGACAGCATGTGAATAACGAAATCGACTACAATCTATAGTGACACGGTGAGATGCTGAGATAAAGGTGTACTGACCCAGCCCAGAGGGCAGCTGGTGCATTGGTCAGCAGCCCCAAACGAGTGTTCTGTCGATGACCGATTACAGTTGACGTCGCCGTCCATGTAAGCATCACACACAGAACACTGGTACTTCTCCCCATCCCCCACACAATAGTAGCCACTGTCACAGCGCTGACACGATATGTCATCTGTAAACAAACAAACACAAGTAGCCAGCCACTGTCACAACGCTGACAAGATATGTCATCTGTAAACAAACACAATAGTAGCCACTGTCACAGCGCTGACATGATATGTCATCTGTAAATACACACAAGAGTAGCCACTGTCACAGCGCTGACATGATATGTCATCTGTAAACAAACACAATAGTAGCCACTGTCACAGCGCTGACATGATATGTCATCTGTAAATACACACAAGAGTAGCCACTGTCACAGCGCTGACATGATATGTCATCTGTAAACAAACACAATAGTAGCCACTGTCACAACGCTGACATGATATGTCATCTGTAAATACACACAAGAGTAGCCACTGTCACAGCGCTGACATGATATGTCATCTGTAAACAAACACAATAGTAGCCACTGTCACAGCGCTGACTTGGTGTGTCCTCTGTAAACAAACACAATGGTATCCACTATCACAACACAGACACAATTTGCTACATAACTTCCTTGTTGCACTTCAAGAAAATCAATTCCCTTTTATCCGCTTTTGCTCAGGTTGTTGCACGACATATCATGCATAGGAAGGAACAGCGTACATACACAAGTACGTCGAGGAAACGAATACTTTTTACATATACTTATGAATGCTCTTTGTGTCCCTGGGCACTTGGTCTAGATATGTCGTATGGTATGTTTTATTATCCAATAATGCAAATAGTTCTGTAACGAGATTTAAGGATAAAATTGTTAAGTTTTATAGAACCTAATATAGCTCGTAGCGAGTGATATTTGTCAATTGCGAATATGGCTCTTTGTTGGATCAAGCGCCTCGCAGTGCATACGAGGTTTTAAAACATACCATATCCTAGTGCGAGAGAAGCAGTGATACCGAGTGACGTCACACGCACACTCTCCCGGCGAGTAAGGGGCACACGCTTCGATAACAAGCACACATCTTGATGACTTGATTTGGCAAAAGCGTCACATTTCCCCTTAGAAAGATGACTTTAATAAATTATAAAAAAAAACGGACGAAAGGACGGGATTGATAATTGCAACGTGTTTGGAAGAATGCATGTTAATATGACGACTGGTCCAATATCATGCATATCCACGAAGCATGGATATCGATAGCACCGACTGAACAGTGCAACATATCACCCGAATCATTAGGACGTGATTCTATTGTGGAATCGTAGCGTCATTCCAGTAATAATTTTTAAGCTTGGTACAATTGACTATGGATATATCTGGACAAATGACCCTTTAATTAACTTAAAATAAAAGTGAATGCGTCGATGAATGCGTCAGTGAATGCGTCGATGAATGCGTCAGTGAATGCGTCGATGAATGCGTCAGTGAATGCGTTAGTGAATGCGTCGGTGAATGCGTCGGTGAATGCGTCAGTGAATGCGTCGGTGAATGCGTCGGTGAATGCGTCAGTGAATGCGTCAGTGAATGTGTCAGTGAATGTGTCAGTGAATGGCGCAATCAATCCATGAATGATAACAGAGAACCTGTCTTGTGGCAAAATGTGTGCTAGGAATATGTCGGCAAAAAATAGATGGATTCGAAGGTCTGCGGGGTTACTAACAATGGGTTGGGATCGCATTAAATATCGGGATAACGATTGTAAATAACTGGAATAACATGTGAGTCTGCCAAGACTAATTTGCATATTGCTACCAAACATATTTTACGCTCGTGATATCTTTAATAACGATGCGGCTTGGAGCCATTTCTCTGGTCTGTAATATCGAACTGCTACCAACCAATTACTGTTAAATGTTACACGCCTCAGTCAGTCAACTCACACAATGTATTTTCCGCCTGAGTACATCCTGTGAAGTCTATACGCATCGATATCCCGCCGGACCATGATACAGGTTGTAGGCGGATGTACTGCCCGAATATGGGCGGTGTCAGGTCCAAGATGGCGACGGTATTTTGGTCCCCAGCAGATTCAAAAACCTGGAAACAAGACAATAGATTTTACTGTACTATATTACTTGCAAGTATACGTTGTATATTTGACGTAGACATTCACGCATACGTCGGTGTCATAAATACGTCATGGTGACAGAAGAGATTAACACCAAACGTTGCCCTCTATGCTTCGTGAGGTGGCTGTCTTACGTCAGTGCCATTCTGGTCAGAGTACTGGGTGAATGTGACGCCGTCGTAGGAGTAGAGGATGCGGAAAGAATCCACCCACATAGCTGCATCCTCACGACCTTGGATGAACAGCTGATGGAAGATGTAGGGGTCCTGAAGGTCAACCTGGAGCCATTGGTTGGCGTCCTCCACAGCAGCCACCCAGCCTCCACTAATACGGCCAATTGGATCTGAAAATAAAAGATCCTTCAGTTCGTCCCTGCTATCGGATTTTATGACACATACACACACTAGAAACTCACGGGGTTGAGAAGTACTTGATTCCCTCTAAACACTTTACCGTAAGTGGTGTTGAGTCGTCCCCGGCCGGGATAGCTGTGGGATAAGAAGGACGAGGCTGTGACCCGGTCATCCAGCACGAAGCCTTTCTCCATCCACTGGCCACGATTACAAGCTGCACACAAATAATGTGCCATGCATCATCTCGGCATAAATAGCAACAGCTGAAATATAACCCGACCAGCATGTACGAAAAATAGCGGGTTAAAGAATCACACAGCAAGCCGCGGATTAAAGGCCAGAAGGTAAGTAGCGAGTCAACGTAAAGATGCATTGTCTTGAGCACTCACGGTAGTCGTATACAAAGTACTTGGGTATTCGGAACCTCACTTCTCCCGTGTCTGACGTCACATCGGGGACGATCTCGATGGGGTCATAGAGTACACTGATGAGACACGTATTACTCATGTACATGCGTACAGTGGCCGTGGCTCCCCGTGGAGGGTTGCCCTGGTCCAAAGCCACGGCGTAGAAGACCACCTCAGACGACTCGTTGTATACCACCCTATAGAGGTCTATAGTCGGGTCGTAGCGGGAGAGGGGCGGTCTGAGAGCACAGTACACATTGTTGTAAGACATTGCCTAGGCTATAAGTATGTTCTAGAACGTATAAATCGGGCGTTTGATGAAATATGTTGTTTATTAATTTTTCCTCTGCTTATCGAACTTAACCACAGGATAGAGTATTTTCATTGCTTATGCGAAACCCTTGACAGTGTAATCTTGCTCGCCATATAACCACTCTTAAGGTGTGTCCAACATGTAAGTACCAACGAACAGGAACCAGTCTTACTCTATAGTGGGTGTAGATGCCGTGTAGATGATGTGCGCGTTAGAACCGCTGTCAGCGTCTGTAGCATTCATGAAGATGATGGGGTCGATTTGAAGCGCCGGCACTGGTTCAAACGTGTAGCTGGTCGTGTTTAGGATGGGGCAGTTGTCGTTGACATCGAGAACATGCACCTGTTCGTTAACAAAACACCGCAAATATATACACATTTCTAGATATATACTTTCCTGAAGTTTCCTGTATGTCATGGTGAATTAAGCAGATCGTGATGTAGGACTATGTTGTATGACTTACGCGGACTACGATGGTACCCGTCCTGATCGGGGTCGTACCCCGGTCAACAACCGTCATCGTGACCACATATCTCGTGACCACCTCGTAATCTAGCTCTGTTTTCAGCGTGAACAGAGCTGTGCTGCTGGTATTGAGGAAGGGTTCAGAACCCGAATATGTTCGGCTCTGTTATATTAGCCGGACCCGTGCATTCTGTCCACATGAACACAGCGGTTCACAGTAATTAAAGTATATATAAATAACTGTCAATAATAAAAAAATCTCTTTGAGTTCTTTTGTGGTAAGTTTGGATTTATCTATCAGAACATTTGACATGGTCAATGGGGCCTGAATCATCTACCAGTGCGCTTCTGCATAGTCAAAGGGACCTGCATCATTTACCAGTGTGCGTCTGCATAGTCAAAGCGGCCTGCATCATCTACCAGTGCGCTTCTGCATAGTCAAAGGGACCTGCATCATTTACCAGTGTGCTTCGGCATAGTCAAAGTGGCCTGCATCATCTACCAGTGTGCTTCTGCATAGTCAAAGGGGCCTGCATCATCTACCAATGAGCATCTAAATAGTCAAAGGGGCCTGCATTACCATCAAGTGTGCTTCTACACAGTCTACTGATCTATCAAGGTCAGCCATAATCAACGACCAAGGCGCTTTTTAACAGTCTTGTCGCCTTTTAAGGACGTGACTACTTTAGTCAAAGCACATTTTAAGTCCTCTGGCATATAAAGAGCGTGGCTACATCAGTCTATGCACATTGTCAGAATGGAGCATATGCCGCTAATGCGCGCTTTACAGTAAACTGACATTTCCAGAATTGAGCATAAGCCCCCCATGCGCGCCTTTACAGTCTAGTGACCTTTCAAGAGTGGATCATAAGCTGCTAATGTGGATACTAACCTATAAAGGGCTTGTCGATTCCAGGCAGCACCGTGTAGTTGTATACAGGGGGTGGTGGGGCCATGGAGGCATTCCGATTGTCTTCTGTGTCCGATTTCAATTTAAAATGGCGTGCTTCATTACCTGGACATTCAGTCGGATGTACCGATAAGATTATGCTTACATTTGGTCGAAAATATAACAATTCAAGACACGGAATAGCTTTGCATATGTAATCATCGGGAGGTATTCTGATATCCTAACAATTTATATTGTAAACATATGACTTTAAGGCAAGCAATACACAGTGGCTGCAAAGCTAATGAGGAATCATCAAATCATCCCGACAAAACGAACCCGTTTCTATTGTCATCTCAAAGGATGGTCCAACTGAGAAGACGTCGACGAGATCTAACTCGGCCACGATCCCATCCAGGTGGAAGTTTTCGTCGAGGTAAACGAAGTAATCCATAGCGGGTTCTTCTGACGTGGTGTTCTGTACAAACTCGATGTCTTTGGTCTCTATGAAGAGGCGTGATGTACACAGGGAGTTCTCCACGTGGAAGAGGTCAAAGTGGAAACTGTCACCCACCTAAATATTGTCCAGAGTGGAATCACATGAACGGTCGGACCATTGAAGAGCCTCACAGCATTATTTCAAATCAGTCATCTTTCGTGCATCACTTGAATATAAGTTTTAAAAGAGTTTATTGTGATAGCATGGGAATAATTAACGAATTCCATTAACAAACAGGCTGTCTATGCCAACCCACGGCACAATGCGAGGTATGACATCATCCATTTATTGACATGACGTAGACTGACTCAATTACCTCGAGTTGGATGAAGACTTGTTCGCTGGTGAGGGCCGTAGTAGAAACACACGTACTCCCTGACACGGTCCCCAGGTACGGCGTTACATATGCCCCACCTGTAGGACATAACAAGAGACGCTTTCTGAAAAAACTAGCGAGTATTCCAAGCCTACCCAACGTCAAACCATTCAAAATAAAATGATGAAGCAAGTTGGAGTCCCCAAGAAAGAAACAGAAAGTGACATCAATGGTGTGGCTACCGGTCTGATATATATTATAACACTAAATTGAATTTGGTGTGGCTGCAGTGCTGATATATATTGTTATAATGCTGAATTGAACCTGGTGTAGCTGCAAGTCTAATACATATTGTTATAATGCTGAATTGAACCTGGTGTGGCTGCAAGTCTGATACATATTGTTATAATGCTGAATTGAACCTGGTGTAGCTGCAAGTCTGACACATATTGTTATAATGCTGAATTGAACCTGGTGTAGCTGCCGCACTAATGTCGACCTTCTTGCAGATAAAATCAGAATCATCCGGGTTATTGACTTCCAGAACGAGGGTGTTGTTGAGGTAGAGCCACACCTGTTCCCCTCCTCCCACCGAGATCTCGCCCGTCCCCGAGAACTTGAAGCCATTACGACCAGCAGACGTGAACCTGAAACAAGAACAAGGTCATCCAATCGATATTATACATTACATCCAAATCAAAATAAGTCTTATGCAATAACCCGGAAATGTGGAAGATATTTTGTGCTGTGTAAACAGAGAATCACAATAAAATGAGGAGCGTCAGTTTGTTCATGAAATCATACTCTGACTCGATGTGAATGCATGTCCTGCTCTCAGCTGTAATAACAGGGTAGTACGTACCCAAAATTCTGTAGCACCTGCTTACAGTTCCGCTGGCCCTCGTGGCCGTAACCAAGTGTGTTTATTGGGAAGAACGCATTGCTGTAAAACCTGTGCAGATAAGAGACATAACGAGTACAGATCAACAACATCAAGGATCTGGAGAGGACACAGGATTAAGCTGATGATTCGTGAGTGCATGGTATGGATGGCTGGTTGAACTTACAAGTGAGTGTCGGTGCCCGGCTGGTACTGCAGAACGATAGCGCTGTCCAGTTGTACATTGGTACCTGGATTGTACCTGAACCAATCAGAGAAGGTGTCCGCTGTCGGATTGGACGACTTGTACAACCAGCTGCCATACGGGTTGGGGACTATACCGGGTGCGGACACCGTCGTGTCATAGACGTCCATGAAGTCTGGGTGAGCCACGCTGAAGTCATAGTACGCTATGTCAAAGCGATAGTCGTTGGGTCCCTGCGTGAGATTACCGCCTGGAAAACAACACACTGTGTTAATTTTCTTAAATGCCTTGGACAACAGCAGTGGGGATTAGCATGCCTTATGCGGGTTCTAACCAGGTGTGGTGAGGGTAGAGACGAAGGAGACTGCGCTCCTGGCGCTGGCGTAACCGTCCGACTCCAGCTGGACGCTACAGCTGTAGTCCGTGCCCTCCTTAACGCCGTCAGCGCCAGTGAACGTCAGTGAGAGAGAACTGGTGAGCCCGCCTGACGTGTCGACCAGGGTGCCCGTGACATTAGAGGCAGTGCCGCTCTCACACGTCACCGTGTACGTCCTGGCCATCATAACAGACTAACGTAAGAACTTAAATAAATCATCAATATGTTTGATTTCTCTTTGATCATACCCATTTGTATTGTTATTTAAGCGACTCTAGGAAAACAAATTTCAGCACAGCAGGGTTAATGGGTGTCATCGGTGACCATTACAAAGCACATGTCCTGCCTCACCAAACAGCTGCGTTACTGGCGTCAGCTCCTGGGAAGAGCTCGCCAGGGGCATCCCAAGTCACGTGGATCAGGAAGTCACCGGGTGCTGTGGCTTGGACGTTGCTGCCCGCTGTAACCATCATGCTCGTAATTATTTTGTGTTGTAGCTTCTTTTGTTATATATCAACTAGATAACCATACAGTAAAACCACTGGTTACTCAGTATAGTCCTTGATCATACAATATAACCACCAATTATAACCCTCTCTATAACTGACGACAGATACCACTAGTATCCGCCTAAACAAGCAACCAGCCGCTGATTACTCACAGCATTGAAACACAGAGGGATTCGCATTGAGGAAATGGAAGTCGCTTGCGCTGTCGCTAGCAGCAAACGAGATGTTGGCCGCAGCATCGGGCGTGCTACATTGGCCTCCGCTGATGACGTCAGCCGTGCCGTTCATTGTGGCGTAGAGGTAGCAGTCACAGCCGAGCAGGTTGTCACTGAGGTCACTGTATTAGCATATCAACAGGTTGTCATTATGGTCACTGTATGAATCAATCAGCAAATCACACGTTGTTACTGAGGTCACTGAGTGTTAACTGATCAGCAGGTTGTTACTACTCATTCCTCTGTGTCCTCCCAAAAGCTATATCAATCATCTTAAAGTTTCACCTGTATGCATTGCCTTCGCTCCACTTACAGTGTATCCAGGAAGCTGGATCTGATGTCGGAAAAGGCGAGGTTTCCCGTTGACGCCACCAGGTTGTTACTGAGGTCAAGCGAGCGCAGATTGACCAGCTCAGGCATTGTGGGCCAGTACCGGATGAGGTTGTTGCGGAGGTTAATGAGCTGAAGCGATGTCATGCCCTCAAACGCCCCCTCCTCCACGACCATGATGGCATTATCATTCCAATGACTGCAGCGACAGCACAAACACAGCTCACACACCTCATTGTCACAGCTCGTCAAACGTTCCACTTTCATGTTTCCATTATAATTGCTGCCTTAAATGATCTACGTTGTTGCCATGGGAACAAGTGCCAAACATGTAATCTTCTCAGTGGTTAGATAACAAATAGCGCCGCATTCAGTACTTACAGCTCGCGCAGGTTAGTCAGAGATGAGAAAAGCCCCTTTGAGATGCGAGAAATTTGATTTCCAGATAACGTCAGTATTTGCATGTTGGCGTTGGCGTTTGTGAATGAGCCCGGTGGCACGGTGGTCATCAGGTTGTTCGTCAGGAGTCTGCCGCCAACACACCAAACATCAGCGAACACTGCTATAAGAACCATCCCTAATCCCCAATCCCGTCGCGCATCACCCAACACAATCACACATCATTGCAGGCGCCGCGAACCACTCATAAACAACACAGCGCCCAAACCCAAAAGGAGTTCATTAGCCATTCATTCACTATCCCTCTTTATTTTCGTGTTATACAGATTGTGTCAGTGTGGGGTTATGACTTCGTAGGCGTTGGTGTGTCAGGTGGTGATGACTGCGTAGGCTTTGGTGTGTGAAGGTGTGGGGTGGGGGTGGTGACTTTGTAGGCGTTGGTGTGTTAAGGGGTGGGGTGGGGGTGGTGACTGTGTAGGTGTTGGTGTGTGAAGGTGCGGTGGTGACTGTGTAGGCGTTGGTGTGTGAAGGTGGGGAAGAGACTGTGTAGGTGTTGGCGTGTGAAGGTGGGGTGGAGGCTGTGTAGGTGTAGGTGTGTGAAGGTGGGGTAGAGACTGTAGGTGTTGGTATGTGAAGGTGGGATGGAGGCTGTGTAGGTGTATGTGTGTTAAGGTGGGGTACAGACTGTAGGTGTAGGTGTGTGAAGGTGGGGTGGAGACTGTGTAATTGATGGTGTCTGAAGATGAGGTAGAGACTGTGTAGGCGTTGGTGTGTGAAGGTGGGATGGTGACTGTGTTGGCGTTAGATTGACGCGTCTTACACAGTATTGAGACTTGGATTGGTCAGAGCTCTTCCGGGGTACATTATTAACTTGTTCTTTTCCAATGAGAGCTTGTCTAAAGTGACGTCATCGAAAGTGGCATCCGGGAGATCAGAAATGCTGTTGTCGTACAGGTAGAGCCACTCGCCGACGCTCGACCCCGTCGTGAACATTTGACCTTCTATAGTCGTAAGTCCGTTATTGTTCAGGTAACTGGACACCGAATGGCAGTCATAAATTAACCGCGGGATAAACTCAATTTGACACACGTTAACATCAAACAGAACAATTATGTGAACATGAAATATGTAGATTCTTTATGCAACTTACAAATTACGACCAACAACAGCGGGAGTGAAAGCGTTGGCTTCTATAGTCTCAATGGCGTTGTTGTTGAGAAACATGTCAAAGGAGACGGTGACATCATTGAAGACGTGCTGGCGTAATCTCGTAATTTCCATGTCATTGAGGTAGATATAGCTAGAAATCATAAGTACTGATACATCAAATCACAGAAGACAACGCTATCATTGTTGGTTAGATATTTGTGGACTATATAAGAGCCTTGGTCAAGTATTCAAACCCATGCTACAATGAAATGTGTGATGCTATCACGAACAAACTGTATTTTAATTGCACTTCATTTGCGTACCGCGAGCTGAAGGCATTGAAGGCATATGAGTACATTTCCTTCAGTGGATTATTTCGGAAGTCTACGTCTAATGAAATCGCCACGTCATCGAATGCTCCGGTGTCTATGTACGAGATTTTGTTGTTCTGTAGATATCTGCAAAATAATGAGGGATAAGACTGACTGTGTCAGATGACCCTGGGCCGTGGTGAGGCCCTGTCGGATGACCTTGGCCCATGGTCAGGATCAGCATGGCTCACATTACCCGTGAGCTTCCTAATGATAAGACTCACAGATGGCTGCATCCGAAATTCTTGAAGGTACCATTGGCGATGGAGGTGATACGGTTGTTGTAAATCAGGACATCTTGCCCAAATGTGATATCGTGAAAGTCACCTCCATTTGGTAAGGATGTTAGCTCATTATCTTGCAAATACCTACAAACCATACAAGCATTTTGTAGGTTTATGTTGGATGCCATGATCATATGGCATAAGTATATGGAATGTTGTTCTCAAGCGGAAGCTTACATGTAATGCATAGAAGAGATGTGATCAAATGAGCCGTCTTCGATGAAGGCCAGTCCGTTGTTGGAGATTGAGAAGATAGATTGAAGGGGACAATCCTTGAAATGTGTGGCCAGAACTCGCCTGATCTTGTTGTGGTCCAAATAACTAACAGAGAAGGGAACACGACAGAAGGAACGAGATATACTGTGCGAAAATCACTCTGCTGCACGATGTCACTTACTCCGTTGTGTCCATACCTGATAGACTGCAATGAACGACCTCAATTTAAATGTACTTACATAGTGTTAAGGGATGTGCAGTTGTGGAAAGCATCATCGGGAATGACACTGATCTCGTTGTAGTGAAGATTCAGTGTGGTCATGGAAGTAAGGTTAGTGAAGGGGTTGTCATGGAAGAAGCGGAAGTCATTGCCATACAACGATCTGCAATAGAAGCATTGACTAATCAAGTACTCTTCAGCAAGTTTGTATAGCTTATCCCGGGCTTAAAGAACCAGGTGTTAAATTTTACTCTTTCGGTGCATTTCTTCTCCATCAATATTCTCACTGTTGTGCAAGCATCGCCCACCATCCAAAACAACAACTAGACTGTTCTATACAGCATACCACCACTGCACTTTATAGCTTCATACCCGTCATAACGAACACACCACCACCGCTTTATAGCTTCATACACGTCATAACCACCACCCCACCACTGCTTTATAGCAACATACAAGTCATAACCACAATACTACCACTGACTTTTATCTTCACACCCATCTTAACCACCATACCACCATTGCCTTATAGCATCAAACCCTTCACAACCACCATTGCCTTACAGCTTCACACACTTCATAACCACATTACCACCACTGCTTTATAACTTCATGCCCGTCATAACCACCATACCACCACTGCCTTATAGCTTCATACCCGTCATAACCACTATACCACCACTGTTGTCTTATAGCTTTGCACCTGTCACAACCAACATACCATTATAGCTGCTAAGCCGATATAAACACAACAAACCAACCATCTTGTTTATCACACACAACATCGTAGTCACTACCATCCACGGACTGATCCCAATATAGCCCCTAACCGGCCACTTCTGTTGCACACTTTGTTCAAATGCCAACGACTTCCCTATCACGATAATGTAACTTCGAATCTTACATAGATACAATATTGTCTGGAAAGGTTCCGTTTTCTATGGAGATGATTTTGTTTCCATCCAATGCTCTGTGACACAAGCAGAACATAATTCCCACAATATGTAGGAGATCTCAAAGTTAGTAATTGGCTGCCTCAGTTTTATCAAACACCTGCGCTTCTTCTATCGAACGAAGCCACTTACAGTTCAGAAAGCGTCGAGAGACTGCTGAAGGTTCCCGACAACAGGAAGGTTAAGTAGTTGTTGCTCAAATGTAATATGTCGATAGAAGGCAAGCGTAAGGGCGATGTTAGAGCGTCTGGTACGTACTGGAAGAGATTAGCGTCAAGGTAGCTGGTCACACAGAACACACGTTCATGCAGTCTATTATCGACCAGCAACCCTTATTCATGAGGCAATGAGGATCAAGATATGCCAGGTATTTGATGCTAAATCTTAGTATGACACGTAATTAACATAAAAATGCCGAGTGAGCGCGGGGTAAATTCGTACAGCTGATGTAGGAGTGGTACGCAAGTGAAGGTCTCGGTCTCTAGAGTGTCCTCGGTGAGCTGGTTGCTGCTAAGGTAGAGTATACCCAGGCTAGGCATTTCACACAGGTCTTCTGTATTCAACTGCGTGATCACATTGTTGTGTAAATACCTGCAGACAGGTCACGTGGTCATCACTGCGTGTATGCGCATCGTATTAGCTTCCATGAATGGTAAATGAAAGGATTTGGGGAAGACATCACTCACAGGTTTTGGGCATTTGGGACCGTCTGAAAAGGGATATAGCTCTGTTTCTGGAGCTCATAATAAGCCGTCAGATGCTGAGGGTATGCTTCACGTCCGAACTCCGTCACGTCACTGATTGCGTTATTATCAGCAAAGCTGAAAGAATATTACACCCAGTATGTCAATTTTATCAGTTCGTATGTTCGTAGCACGATAAGCCTCAAGTGGCGAGTGACGATACGTACATTTGTATGAGCGATGAATACGTCTCTTCAGCCAGCACCTGATGTGGGAATGTAGTGAGGGCGTTACTACTCACCCACCTGTACACAAGAACCATCAGTCCCTTGGATATACATCATACATCCAGAGATGCGCCACTGTTAACGACCACAGGTATCAGCGAGCTGCGCATGACGATTACAGGTGTTTTGTAGCAGGTGGTGATGGTAAAGAAGGCTTTGTATGTACAAACTAGATTGGCACAAGCGCCAATGGCATGTCTTCCAACGGCAAGTTGGACGACCAGCAACACGGTATCGACAATATTACACGAACAAAATGAATACTTGACCTATTAGTTCAGCAAATGGGACTGTGATTGTGCCTTGTTAACATAATATAAGGTTGGTGTTAAGGCACCCTATGCGCCGCACACTTTTACGATAGATGTCAGCGAGGGGAGCTGGTAACGCGCGCTAATTAGGAAAGATGTCACAAGCTGCTGCCGCTTCGACGTTTTGACATGACCCCTTAGCCAAGTCAATGCAAAGACGACGGAAGCGATGAATGCCTCTGGTCGATTACGTAAGGTTTGGCCTACTTAGACATGTCGAGCCTTCAGAAAGCCTACTCGCCAAGCTGACGCAGTAGAAAACATTCAAACTAAGCGTTCTTGTTACTGTTTTTTTTACTGTGAATGCTTAAAATACTGTTACAATCATTATCACGTGGCCAAGTTCTAAATACTGACAGCATTTTATTTGAATAAATACAGCCGTTTCAGAGATATCAGCGAGGAGAGAACTCGTAGCATAAATCGCGATAGGTACTCTAAAACACATGTCATTATACAAAGTACAAAAAGTGAAAACAAGTATTTTTTCCACCAATTCCATGCTACGATAATTGCTTGTTACAACCATGCAATTCATATGTTCGTAACTACAGTAGCTATGGAGGAAATAGTTACAGAAAATCGGGGGGAAATCGACGAAAAATTTATCACATAAGTCGACAAAGAGGATCGGTAGTTATGACCCAACTTGATCTATCATTCCCCACAATTTCATGTTCTGGAGAAAAGCCCGAAAAAATTAGGCTGGAGAAAGAAAGAAAAAATACAACGAAAACTATCGTTGGAAGACATAATAACAGTTGTTTGAGGTTGGTTCTAATATTGCAGAAGGCGTTAAATAAGCGATTTACATGTATTTGAGGTTGGTTCTGATGTTGAAGAAGGAGTTGTATATTTGAATTACTGGTGTGCGAGGTTAGTGCTGATGTTGTTGAATGCTTTGTTTACACAACTTACTGGTGCATGAGGATGGTTGATGTTGAATTAAGGCGTTGTATGATCGACTAACTGGTGTGTGAGGCTGGTGCTGATGTTAAAGAAGGCGTTGTATGTTTGACTTACAGGTGTTTAAGGCTGGTGCTGATATTGAAGAAGGCGTTGTATTCTATGGCCTGCATGCCTCCGTTCTTCTGTGAGTGAAGCCTGAGTGTGATGAGCTTGGGCAAGTTAGTGAGAGCACGACGGGTTAGTACGCTCAACTCGTTGTTGGTCAAATCCCTGAAACACAAAATGAACACCAGTCACTATTCATAACTAGGTCACCAACAGTGTTGACATCAAACGTCAAACGATTACTGAGCTAATTACAATGGCTGCAAGGAAAAGTTGCTAGTTATAGTTAACCTCACCTCAGTGACAAGAGGTGGGTATTCCCTAATCATGATGCATGATATCAACGTGCATCCGCTGATAATGATCAATCATGATGCATGATATCAACGTGCATCCGCTGATAATGATCAATCATGATGCATGATATCAACGTGCATCCGCTGATAATGATCAATCATGATGCATGATATCAATGTGAATTCGCTGGTTACGATCTACTGTAAAGCTTCCGATCAATGTGCACTCCCTGGTTATGAATAACAGACCCACAACCACCCTGATTTAACCTTCCGACAATCGCGGGCCCACCACCTCCCTGAGTTACCCCACGGGCCACTGCAGGCCCATCACCTCCCTGAGTCACCCTTCTGGCCACTGCAGGCCCACCACCTCCCTGAGTTACCCCACGGGCCACTGCAGGCCCACCACCTCCCTGAGTCACCCTTCCGGCCACCGCAGACCCACCACCTCCCTGATTTACCCTTCCGGCCACCGCAGACCCACCACCTCCCTGAGTCACCCTTCTGGCCACCGCAGGCCCACCACCTCCCTGAGTCACCCTTCCGGCCACCGCAGACCCACCACCTCCCTGATTTACCCTTCTGATCACCAAAGACACACCACTTCCCTGATTCTCCTTAATGGTCACAGCAGACCCACCACATCCTGATTTCTTACCGAACAAGAGTATGGGAGCGATCATGACATCAGGGCTCTAATTGGTATTATATACCTGGTATTATTAATCGTTAGAGCTCAGTTTACCTATAACCATATAATAACTCATCCAGAATACCTTTGATGATGTACTACACGGATGAACGTGCAGCAACAAGTACTCGTCAATGTCCATATTTACATCGAGTAAGACTTACAGATGTAAAAGGCGATGCAGCTGATCCAGTGTGTCCACGGGGATCCGCGATATGCTGTTCTGATGAAGCTCCCTGTAACAATACAAGTTATTAAATACAGACCGACGACATCGTTACACCGAACAGAACGCATGGGACAGCAAATTGAAATACCAGGAATTATCGTTTATTTCTCCACATTATGACCCTGATGGGCGACGAGGCACAGAGAGTTATCGTCACTTTCACCAACGAGGCCATATCATGACGCTGATGGGTGACGAGGACACTGGGAGTTATCGTCACGTTCACCAATGAGGTTGATGGATGAAGATTACACTGGAATAAATCGTCACTTTCACGGCGATGATAGCGATGCTTGACCAGGTAACCTTGAATATCATCGGTCGCTTGGCGCAAATCAAGTGGTCAGATCGGGCAGCGAAACCAATGTCACCAAGACGATGGTCCCACACGATCACGATACAATGGAGCCACCTTAATGTGAGTATCCAAGTCATGAGGGATTCTTGTTTCCTTATGAAACCAGTTTATCATAACTTTGTATAGAACCCACATTCTGTGGGTCGGAAGGCAAAAGAGTTGACCACCACACAACGGGGACCGGCTACAGAATGCATGAGACTAAATGAGTGTTGGCGCCCATGGAAGCTGGATAGGCTTACCTGGCTTCGTGTCACGTGATTACAGAAGGGGTAAGTGATCTAATACTCACAAGATGGCGAGGTCTCCAAGACGACTCAGCGCCCGAGCTTCAATGAAGAAGATCTCGTTATTGCTTATGTTACTGCCGAACACACATATTACCATTACAGCAAGAATGCTTACAGACCGGCATATCAGAACGACACAAGAAAAAAAAATGCCTACAGACCGGCATATCAAAAAGACACATCAAAAAATGAATGCGACAGACCGGTATATCAAAATTGCACAAGCAAAAAAAGAATGCTTACAGACCGGCATATCAGAAAGACACAAGCACAAAAAGACTGCTTACAGGTATATCAGAACGACACAAGCAAACAATGAATGTTACAGACCGGCATATCAGAATGAGACAAGCAAAAAAAGAATGCTTACAGACCGGTTTATCAGAATGACACAAGCAAAATAAGAATGCTTACAGACCGGTATATCAGAAAGACACAAGCGTCAATGTCAACAAATAAACCAATTATAATAATTAGTTATTCTGGGTCGTATTTCCGACACCAGGTATATGACAGTATACAGGCACTTACAGGTGCTGTATGGAGCTGGTCGTCAACACATCCATATGTGCTCTGGATATGCTCTTCAGCTTATTGCCATCCAGTCCGCTGCACCAACGGTCAATCAAAGCAAACAATGATATAATGCACTCAATCAGTACTCAGCTACTGGTAGGGTACATGCAGTGAGGTGAGATGGCGGTACTCACAGGTAGAGGAGATTAGGCATGTTCTGTATGGACGAGGTGGGGAATGCCTTCATCTGGTTGTTACTCAGGCTTCTGTTACCCAAACGAGAAGCTTAATCTGGTGGTTAATTCTTAACATATATGATCTCTACAGATCCAGGAAGCGCAGCACAAAGAAGAGAAATAATTTGTCATGAATATAGAAATGCAGCACAACCTAGAGGTATGATTTACTGGTAATTTGGTAGAAGAAATAATCTGTTCTGACTTAAGAAATGCCAAACAACAAGGTTTAATCTGCCGATGACTTATTTCAGACACGATTGGTATAGATCGAATGAAAAGGTGCTGTCACTGCATTCATTGCTTAAAGCCACGATTTTCGTAGACCTAATCAAAGCAGCTAGAATTTATTGTGTAGTCTTTTCGTGCTTTTAAGGTAAATATGATTTGTACAGACTAACACAATGATAGCGACGTAAAGGCACACCTCATGTATACTTTACACTTACAGTATTTTGATTTGGCTGTTGGAAAACAAATTTGGTGGCACCCAATCGATTTGGTTCTCGGCAAGATGCCTGCACACATGGACATTGCAACTGAAGAAGGCGCAACATTGGTGACACAGGTGGGCGATTCCGATGGCTATATTTCAACACATTGCTGTAGCATCGTGAATTAGTCTATGTGAGGACTCACACGTGTGTTAGCGTAGAAGGCATCTGGAAGGCGGAGCTGTTGACCGTGTGGAACTTGATGGCATTTCCAGCTAGATTCCTACAAAGTACACGCAGTTTGGGTTATAGTGCGGCGAGGAACATCAACATTGAACACACACCCAGGCATTATGTCGCTTTCCACAATGAGGTGATATGGTGACGGTGATGGGTGAGATGAGGTGATTTGGTGATGGTGATGGGTGAGATGAGGTGATTTGGTGACGATGATGGGTGAGATGAGGTGATATGGTGACGGTGATGGGTGAGATAAGGTGATTTGGTGACGATGATGGGTGAGATGAAGTGATATGGTGACGGTGATGGGTGAGATGAGGTGATTTGGTGACGATGATGTGTGAGATGAAGTGATATGGTGACGGTGATGGGTGATATAAGGGTGATATAGTGCCAGTGATGGGTGAGATGAGGTGATATGGGGACGGTGGTGGGTGAGATTAGGTCATATGGTGACAATGATGAGAGAAATGAGGTGATATGGTGATGGTGATGGGCGAGATAAGGTGATATGGTGACGGTGATGAGAGATATGAGGCGATATGGTGACAGAATGATATTTCGGATTAACCAGTGTACCGACGCACACAGATCGCAATATAGATACATCGTTAAGTGAACGTGTTCTCGCCACTAAATAAACAATAATGTGTCACTTGCTGGTTCAATCAGTGCTATACTCACAAGGTAATCATCTTCATGTTGGATATATCCGGGAAGTTTTTGAGACCAGTTTGAGAAATTCGCCTGCATTTGCAAGTACAATACTTGTGATGTAAAGCGAGTAGAGCACAGCAACAAGTCGAGCATGCTGTCTACGTTCATAGATACACTCAGATACATACACAGTTTCTAGGTTGGTAAAATTTTCAAATATTCTTCCTCCCAAAACTTCGAAGCTGCCGCAGTTGAGAATGGTTCTGCAGAGAAAATATGATTGTAATGTCATCATTCCCAAAGTGACACACACACCACAAGCTGACATACCTCACCTCTTTCATCATTATATCCAAAGTGACACACACACCACAAGCTGACATACCTTAATTATTTCATCATCATACCCACAGTGAAACATATACTACAAGCTGACATACCTCAGCTATTTCGTCATTATACCCACAGTGACACACACACCACAAGCTAACACACCTCATTTATTTCATCATCATACCCAAAGGGATACACACACACAACAAGCTGACATACCTCACATACACAAACTAATACTTACATGGATTTGACCGAGGCCGGGTTGGGAAAGTGAGCCGCCGTCAGATTGGGGAAGTTGGCGTTCTTAAGTGTTCTGGAAGAAACAAAATGCCAAAATCAACGGCTTGCAATCAATGTAGACTGATGAAAACCGTAGCGCAAGGTTCGGTCAATAGAGACGAAAGCTCAAATCAATGACTGAACATGATTAATGGAGACAGATGGCAGCCCCGATTATTAGGGTGATGATGTTGTTAGCGCGCTCATTACAGCGCAGTGTACTCACATGGACGGCCCAGTACAGGTGGTGATGATGTTGTTAGCGTACTCATTACAGCGCAGTGTACTCACATGGACGGCCCAGTACAGGTGGTGATGATGTTGTTAGCGTACTCATTACAGCGCAGTGTACTCACATGGACGACCCAGTACAGGTGGTGATGATGTTGTTAGCGCGCTCATTACAGCGCTGTGTACTCACATGGACGACCCAGTACAGGTGGTGATGATGTTGTTAGGTAGCGCGCTCATTACAGCGCTGTGTACTCACATGGACGACCCAGTACAGGTGGCGATGATGTTGGTAGCGCACTCATTACAGCGCTGTGTACTCACATGGACGATCCAGTACAGGTGGTGATGATGTTGTTGGTCCTATCACAGGAACATCCGGAGCAGGAATAGCCAGAGTAATCCGACGAGGCTCCCAGGTAAGGTCCGAGATATCCCGACGCATCACTCCACAGGCCATTGGCAACATCATCTGAAGATACCGAATTAGTTATTAGTTAAGTTTTCTGCCACTCGTCAACTCACCGGCTGAAAGGATGCGTCGCCGCGCGCGTTACAAGCCAAAGCGGGGCGCTGCGGCGGAATCGAATCTGTTGGGAACCACTCTCTTGAGACGCTTCAAGTGATACTCCAGCCAACAGAGCACAATAATAATAACATAGAACACATAATTTTCGGGGCCTTAGTGACAGCTATAGTGAGGATAGTTTCCCCTGTTGCATTCTTACGACTGGTCCGGGCGCGAATTCTCCATTTGGGTGGTAAGACGCTTGTTGCGCAGCCGGTGGTCGGGTCGTTTGTTGATAGTGCGCTGATCACCGATAAATCCATGCGAGTGGCTCGATTTTGGCTGGTTTAAGTTCCTTTTTATGCACCATGTTGCGATTTGAAGATGGGAAACTTGTGCTATACCAATTTAACCCAAAGATGAAGACTCTCATTTCCCACAAAAAAATCCGAAAGGGAAATGCAAACTAAACAAGCGGTGACGACGTGAGCCCGGGGCCTGGGAATGGACATATTACGAAAGGAACTGGGAGCCTTAGGCGAATTAGTGCTGATTATTCGAGATAATCTGAGCAAGACGATATAAGCGCGACCGTGAATGGTTGTTCCCTCCCAGGTTTAATAGCAGATTGCCTCAAATCAGCTGTGCTCAGGTATATAGTGTAGTGGAAGACATTGTAGGAAGAAACGAAACATTTAGGGACACTTTATGAACCTTTGACGAGCGAGCCATTTTGTTCTGATTGTATATGTAGGCTATATATCTAATGGAGACTAGAAGATTCCATTCTACCATCGCTATCTGTTTCTCAAGCAGACTAAATACAATGATTCGTCATTCAACTTAAATGAATCATTTTCAATTATGAATCATCTGGACGGTACAGAGAGTTTCTGGAACTCAAATACCAATACACTATATACCATTAAATGAACATTATCATCCAGGATTATATTACCACTGACAGTCAATGCCATGTGGACATAACATTAAAGGCATGAGCAATACAAGTTTTGTATAGACATTTTATTAACATGACATCAAATTGCCTCTTTGGTATCACCGACCGTAAAACATATGACCATGATATTTATGTGTCTTGTTAATGAACAACGTGTAAACAAGTCATTAGAAACTGGCCATAGTTGGACTATCATCTATAGAATGTTCACAATGTGATCATACCAATGATTAACTCATTAGTCAACGTTTATGCCACTTACAGCTTTTGCTAGTAACATATGTGATGTGAGTTCCACAGATAATAGAAATTGAAAGACTTGGAACATTGTAAGAAATCAGTAAGAAATAATCCTTATACTATAATAAGTCCGTTATACTTAATACGTTACCATCTTTCGGTTGTGCTCAGTGCATGGACACCACCAAATATAGTACTATGTTCCAAACTGTCACAAGAAATACTTCCATGTGGGGTACTTGAAGCGATTGTTCTAAATAGAACTTCCTTTACAAACTACAAATACTGATAGAAAAGAAGTTGCGTTCAAACTTTATTTCTACCAAGTTACACTTAAATGCAATAACCCTAATTAGGGATATTGAGGACATGTCGCCTACGATGACACTAACTTTACTTTAGCCAAGTTGTGGGATATATTTATCTTATAGTGTTTGTCAAGATATATATATATATATATATATATATATATATATATATATATATATATATATATATATATATATATATATATATATATATATATATATATATATATATATATATATATATATATATATATATATATATATATACATCATATATATATCATATGGGATCGATATATATCATTGGGATCGAAAAAGGGAGGCTCTATAGGAAATAATAAATTCGGATCACAAATTAAATAAAATTGCATGCTGTCAGTTGATGTGCCGTTAAACCTTATACTTACCATTCTTGATGGCGAGACTGGTAACTTACCTGTTTCCAGTCAGCGTTTTCATCGGACTTGTCTCTTTACCTTAAAAAACTCAGACGTCTTCGTGAAGATCCTAATTCGCCACTTCAAATGTTTATTGCTGTGCATACCACTTGGACGTGACACCACAGGTAATAATACTAGGATTCGGATCACAAAGTTGTGTATTACATATTATCTACACACAGCCTACATGTTGGCCCAATGCAATTCTCGTTACATTATTAGATCGAAAGAGGATCTTTGTTAATATCAGCTTGGTTGATATTGGAAGATATCCGTGGTAGAATAAAATACCATTCTTACTCAATACGCGTACAGTATATTTACAGTGAGTAGATTCATGTTTTGAACAGTCAGATGTTTATACTGAGGACTACTGTCTCTTTACCTTAAAAATTTTTGCAGCTTGATGATTTCGAGCCCATTGCGAAAACTTACATACAATAGATGAGATACGATATGAAGATCCGTGTCAGTTTGCCATTTTTTTACTTCAAATGTTTATCCCAACCTGGGCTGTGAGAATTTAATATTTCTTTATATTCCGACCATTAAGAAGATAGTCGTCCTGCTTGGGGTTGGTACGAGGCTATATCTCCTGACACCACAGTGGTGTAATGAACTACTAGCGACGAGAATCTTTGGGGGGGCGGTGGCATGATATCCGCACAATCTCGTATTACTAGGCCGTGACACCACAGTTGTGTATTACATATTATCTACACACAGTCTAGCGTCGGCCCAATGCAATTCAGCAGATAGAAAGAGGATCTTTGTTAATATCAGCTTGGTTGATATTGGAAGATATCCGTGATAGAATAATATACACAAGTCATTACTCAATACGCGTACAGTTTAGCAGCAGCGAGGAGCAGCTTTGAACAAGGGTTCCGGTGATGCATACTGAGGACAGCAGCCCGTTAGCAGCGCCAGAAGCAGCGCAGCTTGATGAACAGCAGCGCCCAGCAACAGCAGCGCCGGATGAGCAGCGCTTTAAACAGCAGCGCCGGAGCAGCAGCGCTGGAACTGCAGCGCCGAGAAATATAGCAGCCCAACCTGGGAACAGCAGATTTCAGAGCAGCAAGTCTTGTTTGGTAATTGCTGATCATAAAGCTGTTTATAAGATTTGTGAAACTCTGTGGTTCTGCTCTGCCAGTGACATCGCCCAAATCAAGATTTGTCAGGGCAAGTTTAGATTGTTGATTGTTCAACGACGAGTATTGACGTTCCTGTGTTGCTTAACATCTACTGTATATACGCGTGGCTTTAACGATAAAAAACAGAGAGACGTGATCAATAACATCAGTGAGGAATATCCCAGATCTCCCATTTCTTTCCAGTAGATAATTGGAAAAAAATTAGTCATTAAGGGTTCCAGAACTAGTAACCCATGCCGTTTTAGTGAAGAGCTGCAATAACTCGTAGGAGTACGGCATTTCTACAAATTCAGCCTTAGCAAGATGATTGGCTCTATTTATATATCAGGGGCGTAGCCAGGCTTGAAGGAATGTTACGCACAGACGGGGAGAAATCTACAGTTCCAGACAGTAAAGTATAACCCCCTTAGCTTTTGACTTTGATGCCATTTTTGGCCATATTTATTTTTTCACATTTCAAATTGATGTTACGCACGTGCGTAAGTGCGTATCGCTGTCTACGCCCCTGTATATAATGGCCAAATTATTCTGACAAATTGGGCTAATTTCACTCGAACTGACTTATCTTCAATAGTATTTTAACATGGCATAACAATATAATAACAACTGGAGTATCCCTTTAAAGGAAGCGCAAATTTCTATTAAATATGACATAACCAACGCGCCAATGCGAACTTAACCCGAAAGCGCGCGACAAAATCTATGTCGCAATAGTATGCCCCGTAAGGACACATGCAGGGTAAAACCTATGACACACTGTCGTTATCTATAAATCTCGCTTGACAATTACTCCGACTAGCACTTCAACTATTTATTGGCCTCTTAACATGCTCTTGTAAGATAACGTAAGCGGTCTCTTCATTGAATCGCGGTTTTCGTTCGTCGCCAATATCCGTGTGCAAATGTCGCCTGTTCATTTAACTCCTAACAAAAAACTCACCCGTAATGCAAAGCCTGTTAACTCTCTTCATAACACAAATGTTAACTTACCGCTATCGTAGGATGTGTATTCAGGGTACACGTCATATCTCTCATTCCAGTAGCTATCAGCCGTCCACAGCGCCTCAGCATCTCCTATAAGCTGCAGCAGCAGCAGAGGCATCAGACACCGCCCCATGAAATACGCCCTCATTACGACAGGAACTTATCCAACCATCCAGCATACGGTGCTTTCTGCATGTACTAAATCTTATCCGAGTTTGCGTTAATGCTGATCTATTCGACTTGATCCGGTGTATATCAAATGAGGAACACCGAAGTTATGCTTTCTTTAATTAAGACCCAGGCTTTGTTTTGTAGAATGTTCTGGTGAGCTATTACACACAGAACTCGGAATGGACAAGTGTTGTATTTACCAATACGAGATCACCAAGCAACCTAAGGGCTCCACTTTGTTTAATAACGGTAAACTGTGCAAAGTCCACTTGCACACATAGTCGTCGTCGATTGTACGTTGTATAGCTCGTCATAGCATGCACTACCTGACGCTCCCTTAGAGGCTTGATCCACTCGACTCTCAAACACCAGTTTTGTTAGATTCGGTGTGCTGTAGGCGAGCGTTTGATGACATTACCCCTTCAGGTACCCGAAACTAATGTTAGCAGAGAAGTGCCGTGAGTTAGTTTATTGTCAGGGATCAATGTGTTTAACAAGGCATTTCAGGGCGCGTGGGTATCATCGATAAGCTGACATGGTCGCGCCATATCAGCGGCAAATCGTGTCCTTCATAAGGGCACAAAGCTGATAATTACAAACAAACAAAACCTTACTCAGGGAGAAAGGACGAATTTTCCACCCAGCATTGCATGCGGTGCGCATATCTGACATTCACTGGACTGCCATGGACTACGACCAACAGTAGAGGACTTGCTGAGACGTCATCATCATAAATAATATCAATAAGGGAACCGCTCGCGTAATCAATCATGACGCTACGATGCTTCGTTCTTTCACACATTCCATGGACAATTGAATCAATTGAGACACTACAATATTGCGTTGTCTAACCTCGACTATTCCACGTGAAATGACTAGAATTATGACGCTATTCGTTGAGTTCTTTCACCTATTTCACAGGTAATGACATCAATTACGACACTGAGCCGTTGTATTATTTTCGCATGTATACGATACGGATGGCCCGTTTTACGAGCGGATATACCATGCGTTTTAATAAAAGACACCCATAGATCACTCATTTAAAATCCGTTTATTTCAACACCTGTTTGTCCCGCAAACGTGGTTACTGTGTAAAATCTTGGTTTTGGTGATTACCACAGGGCAGTACACTCCCATAATGCAATATTGAGATGCAACTAGTTTGAAACATTAAATAACATATTCCCGTTTGATTAAATACAGATACAGTCATGAAAACCATGATATTGTCGTGTTGCATGCAGTAGCCATCCATCTCGGATGTGCTACAGACCTACTTTAATTACAGAAAACATATTACATAAAAAAATCGTTTTGTCATTGTATAAAATATCACAGGTTTTCTTGGAAGCTTTGGACGAGGCACTAACAGTTACTTGCTGTCTGGGTAGGTGATTTGGAAGCGACCCATGTGGGAGGCACTCTGGAACGGCCATCAAGGGCGTGCATGAGTACCAACAATAGACGAAATAAAAGCTCGCTCAAACAGTAAGATGTTATTTGTACCTTTATAAGCAAAGCACAGTCACAACTCACCTGGACAAACTTGGGGCTGCCGTAGATGTAGCCGTTGTAGCCGTAGAGACCCGTATCGTCCAGGTAAGCGTCGTCCGTGTTCTCGTTCATACTGAAGTGTGCCGTCAGGTACCGGGAGTGTACCTGCCAGGTGTTACCCGCGTCATAGACGTGTTCATCAATATCCGTCGATGGGATGTGGATGTTGTACACGCGCACCTGTAATTACAAGATATGGACATTGTACACGCGCACCTGTGTAATTACGGGATGAATCAACATAAAACAAAGTAAATGTCAAAGGCAACTAATCAGACAAAGAAAAAGCATGCACAAAAACACGCCTATCTATCAGGCACTGACGATTAACATCAGCCAGTTGGTATTCAATTTAAACGTTCATAACTCAGACATGAAAACGAACTAATGCTATATACCTCGTCGACATAGCCTTCAAAATAGTTGGTCAAATTCGTAGCCAGGTAGAGTGTAGGTGAATCGGTGTAATTACCCTGCAACAACATCAATATGATCGAGTAACTTGGTGATATAAGGAAGTAGAGAAACGCCTATCGATTATAAAGAGACCCACCCAGTCGATTGGCACCACGGCATAGTCGATGGCGTCCAATTGATTGGTACCGTTCAAATAGAGACTAAGTGTGTGAGCTGCAGACACAAACATTTTATGATAGAGTGAACAGAAACGAATAGCTCAAGCCTGAACCTCGCTGGAGAACTTTCCCTACGGACAGCCAGTGTCTTGCCACTTACTCTCGGCTTCGTAGGCCATGATGAGATGATGCCACTCTTCCGGGGACAGTACAGTACTACCAACCACGCTTCCACCGCCCACTGCTCCCGACAGCTTACCCTCGTCAATGTACATACAGATGACGTCATCAGCCGTGCACAGGATGGGCAGGATTCCCGACGGCACCGAGTTGTTCCAGAAGACATACGCCTCCAGTGTGAAACTGGAATTCATTCATTTGTGGCGAGAACGAACAATATGGTACAATGCTGATGTCAATGACATGTTCACCTGTATATCTGAGTGATTAAGATGTTAAACATCAAACCTTTCGAGGATTCCTAGAGCTGACACGTTAGTCATGGCAACATAATCGTTGACTCCGTCGAAGTAGAGCGCCTCATTTTCTACGGCCACACAACGCGCCTCCAGGTGAGACCACTGAGTGGTCACCTGATTAAAGACGAACACGCCGAGTCGACCTCCTGCGATGGTCGTGTCGTATATATCTTCTGTGTTCACGATCGTCGTCGAACCCTCCACCACACGCAACCTTCAATAAAATGCTTAATTTTATACAGCGTTTCTTGCTCATTATTATATTAATATGAATGAGGAGTTCCATTTCGATAGAAAATATGAGTTCCATCAGTGACCTCACATAATATGATTGATTTACGGGTAAGACCACGCGGTATGATTGACTTACGGGTAAGACCACGCGGTATGATTGACTAACGCGCACAGTCTAAGACAGCTGAAAAAACTGGAGGAAAGAAACTATTCTCCATGTAGTTTAGCAGACAGTCTATGCTCTTACCTGATTAAACCGAGAGAGGGTCTGAAGTTGAGGTGCCAGCGGTAAGCTGTTTTGTGTTGCCAGCCTCTCATTTCAGGGTCTTGCCACAGCACTGTCACCTCATCAGCGGTGTCCGCGCTGTTCCATATGGCGTTAGCTAACGTCGAACTAGGCCCGGTAACGGAGTTGACCAGCTGAAGAAATAAGGATGACAATGGAATAGATGTTGAGTAGTAATACAAGCACAAAAGAGGTAAATGTGACCCTTTGGATGTATATTCAACTGACTGACCTATCTACCATGTGTTAGTAAGTTAATTATACACGAGGTTATTTTATCCGATCAGATCACAACTGAAAAAGCTTTTTAGTGAATATTGGGGTGACTTTTTGGTGAATATCATGTTTTTGTTTCAAATATATGTGCTTTGTGTTAAAGTAACACAAGACAAAGCTAGGTAGATAAGAAAAAAAGATCAAGAGATATCCTCGAGATCCTGGATAAGCTGGACAGGAAGGCGGAATAAAGACGTGAGACAATGTCAGTGTCAAGGTCATCCGCAGAGACATATGTCAAACTGCTAGATTACAACACCACAGCATAATAGGCAATGGTGCGATACCAGTGATTGACTGGTATGACAAGAGACGTAGCACATGAACCACAAAGCACTGTAATGTAGCTTTCATGATGCATTACAGAGAAAATAGAGGTTTCTGTTGCGTTCAGTAGAATTGTCTCTGACGAACCAACCTTGATATGCACCCCCTTGATGCCGCCTATGTAGTTAGTGCCGCCATAGTTGTAGTTTTCATGGCGCCACGTGACGATGTAGAACTTGCGGTTGTTCTGATAACCAAAGATGAATCCCATGTAGTCCTGTCCGTCATCGGAGTTGACGTACCACGTGCCCGAGTAGTCCACGCCCTGGTACTGCCGCTCTCCTGACATCAACATCAGCCACAATAAAATACCGTTAAAGTCGTGTTTCCCTTTCAATTTCAACAAATATCCCCTCAAATACAACTTCAGTGATTTGCCAACCCGGGAACATCACTACATATCTTTAACATATTTGAATGCACACATTTATCATGGTTTTACTGTTAACATATCCACTGCTGAAGGAATCACCTATGAGTGCAAGTGGCATCTCCGTGTCGGCCAGCTGGCGGATCTCCATGCCGTCATGAGTGAACTCCCACACGGGATCACTCGTCCCGGTGATGGTAGGATCCAACTCCACGACGAAGTGGTCCCGGAAGTCCGTGTAGTTGATGCTGGGGTTGAGAGGACAGTGGTCGTACTTGTCCAGGAGACCGTCACCATCCGTATCGAGTTCACACGCGTCACCTACCTCGTTACCTGGCGTGTCACAACAAGTATCGTTTAAAGCCTTCTGCATAAACACTGGCAGGAGTATTTACAAAGATACTCATTATGAATATACAAGGCTTGTTATACGGGAAATAGACAAAAGCAGGTGTGATCAATATGAAATAATTCGTTTTTCAAATCAGAACTTATAACTATGAAACTTAAATGAGGTCGAAACATCATTTTACCACAAGATAACAAGTTGTATGCAAGAGCCAAGTACCCAACGAATTGCCTTTCAAAGTCACCTCGGAATATAATGGACGGACGACAGTACAACAAAACACATGCGACCAATTACTTGTCCGAACTCTCCAATGCTGACCACACTTAGGTCAGTAGGTGTATCCTAGGGTCAGTTTATGTGTCGCAGGGTCAAACCTAGCGGGGCGGTGCATGTTCCCCAGGAGCTACTGCCCGTATACCAAGAGCCGGTGAAAGGCACCCCAGGAGCCACTGCCCGTACCCAGCCACTGCCGTACCCTGCCACTGCCCGTACCCTGCCACTGCCCGTACCCTGCCACTGCCCGTACCCTGCCACTGCCCGTACCCTGCCACTGCCCGTACGCCAGGAGCCACTGCCCGTACCCTGCCACTGCCCGTATCCCTGGAGTCAGTGCATGAATCTCAGGGACATTGCTGGAATCTTGGGATCAATGATCTCATCCTAAAAGACAATATACGCGTAACAGGGGCGGTTGGTGTTTGTACCGCCAAAGTCAGCGAGTAAACATCAGCGTCTATAACATTAAACCGCAGGTGTTTCCATGACACTTTTACACAACTACCCATTAATAAGTACTTCAAGCAATGGGAAGAATGTGATGCCTCTAACGAGTGGTACATCAGCATAATGATGAAGTTGATGCCTTAACATGCGGTACTTTAGCATAATGATGAAGTTGATGCCTCTATATGTGGTACTTCAGCATAATGAAGAAGTTGATGCCTCTACATGTGGTACTTCAGTATAATGATGAAGTTGATGCCTTTACCTGAGGTACTTCAGCATAATGATGAAGTTGATGCCTTGACATGTGGTACTTCAGCATTATGATGAAGTTGATGCCTCTACATGTGGTACTTCAGTATAATGATGAAGTTGATGCCTTTACCTGAGGTACTTCAGCATAATGATGAAGTTGATGCCTTGACATGTGGTACTTCAGCATTATGATGAAGTTGATGCCTCTACATGTGGTACTTCAGCATAATGATCAAGTTGATGCCTTTACCTGTGGTACTTCAGCATAATGATGAAGTTGATGCCTTGACATGTGGTACTTCAGCATTATGATGAAGTTGATGCCTCTACATGTGGTACTTCAGCATAATGATGAAGTTGATGCCCTGCTGAGGATAAAGGCTACACCCAAATATCAATATAGTTTTAATGATCACCACGAACCATTAGAGTCTTCTTGACCAGCGTTGGCCACGTATGGACAGTTGTCGACGTCATTCAGTATACCATCGCCGTCCATGTCATCATCACACAGATCTCCTGTAGGTTTATAAAATTCATCATTAACAATAGACTAATCCACAAGTTGTGAGGATTAAGAAGCCGATGACGTCATAACGTGATAAATTGTCTCACCTGTTCCGTCCGCGTCCACATCCGTCTGGTCCGCGTTGGGAACCACTTGGCAGTTATCAAACGCGTCCAATATACCGTCTCCATCTCTAGCAAAACAACCAACAACTTACACAAATTTAATGGTGTCGCTTCATGAGATAACTTATTGTGAAGATCATTACAACAGTACTAATTTCATGAAATAATTGACTGTCACGATGCAATGCAATGTAGATAGATTAGTGTTTACAAATTGGACTACAGCAATAAAATCTTGAGTAAGAACGCTGGACCGCTCCAGCGAGCAGCAGCTTGCGTTTGTCACCTGTCAACATTGGTAGCCCCTATGACGTCACAAACATCACCATAACCATTCTCGTTGGTGTCATCTTGGTTGTTGTTTGATGTGTCGGGACAGTTATCACAAGCATCGCCGATACCATCGCCATCACTGTCAGTCTGGGCAGCGTTTGACACCAGGGGGCAGTTATCAGAACCGTCCAGAACACCTGTCACCAGGGAGAGCATATCGTCAAAGCCTCGGTCTGGTATGCTTTGCTTATCTAATTATCAACACCTGTTTCAGTAACACCTAGGACCTCATCTGAGCCCCATACGTTAATCCCGTCTTTCTCTTTGAACGATTGTATAGGTGGTTAGATTGATACAAAGAGCCCTACCATCATTGTCATCATCCGTATCGCAGTCGTCGCCGTCGCCGTCACCGTCCGTGTCGAGCTGCTCGCTGTTGGCCGTAGACGGGCAGTTGTCACAGGCGTTGCCCACTCCATCATTATCGTCATCCTCCTGGTGGTAGTTGGCCACGAACTGACAGTTGTCCTGCAATCAACAGCAATACGCAAAGCTATCAATCGAGTGCACCAATTATATACAATCTGGGAAAAGTAATGATCAATGTGGGAAACTTAAGCAATCTGTCGCATGAATGAATCCAAACCTTGGACGTATAACGAGAATCATACATGATACACAATTTGGGACGAGTAACGAACAGGGTATGAATTATATCTAATCTGGGATCCATCAAAACTAGTGGGCACATTACACATCATAATGAGTTCAAGACCAGGGACTGAATCATTGATGACCACGGGCAGGTGATGACCAGCGTTTTGAATATAAACCACCGATGGCAGGCAATGTTACTGCATCACATATCCGCTGATACACCTTGCGTGTGCAGCTGGCGTCATGTATACCTTGTGACAGACTGGTTAAGATTGGATGATGTAGGTCATCCGAGAACCACTGCTCACCGTATCGTCGAACCTGCCGTCGTTATCGTCATCATAATCACAGAAGTCGCCGACTTGGTCCTGGTCGCTGTCCTCCTGGCCGCTGTTAGGTAATCCTGGGCAATTGTCCTTGTACAAAATGGTAAGGTGATCACGGTAAATTGTCTTGTTTAAACAAAGAGGAGGTGAAAATACTATGTAACTCCGAGGATAAGTCCTGATAAGATATAGAGAAACACTATGTTTGATAACCCCTTGCAAATGTCCTGCTCATATACGTAGATAAATTGCAAGACAACCACTGGCAATTGTCTTGTGAAAATACGAAAACAACAGCCCGGTTAAAATACGAGGGAAACACTGAGAGGCAGGCATGGATAATAGTCTTATCGAATCTAGATAATTAGCACTTGTTAAGCCATAACTCCTTTCATAATGAAATCGTCGCTCTAGAGTAACATTTGCAAACCTTAAGACAGCCTGGTTCGTTACAGAAAAGGTTGGCGACAGGGAAGTTGTCCAGGTCGAAATCTTCTCCACACATCACCCCAGTACCGGCGTAACCGTCACCACACTGTCCCAGACACAACCACATCAATAGAGGATTCTCAACATACCCACAACGTCTGTCATCATCATCATCATCATCATCATCATCATCATCAGCAGCAGCAGCAGCAGCAGCAGCAGCAGCAGCATCATCATCATCATCATCATCATCATCATCATCATCATTATCACAGCATCATCACTATCATCATCACCATTATAACAACATCCATCGTTGTAATCACCATCACTATCACTACAACACCCATAATTAACTGTATCATCATCACCGTCGGTATCATTATCGTCACCATCATCACAGCATCATCGTCACCATCACCATCATCATTACATCGTATATTATTGCTACAAAATATACACTATCAACGTTACTGATGTAATGATAATAATCTAAAATGTCTCTTTTTTTATCCTCATATTGTAATCTCACCAGCTACAGTTATTAATACCATTCATCTCATAATTCAGCAGATGAAAAGGCGCTGTGATGTCGTAAACTGTGATCAGAATCAACTGACCTCACACCGGAAGTCACCTGGCCCAGTGTAGTAACAAGTGGCAGCAGAATCACAGTTGTGGGTCCCGCTGCGGCAGAAGTTGTCGTCATAGCAACCATAAAAAGCGTCGCCAAGGTAACCTTTCTTGCAGAAACCACAGTAGAAACTACCCTACAAGGAGGAGAATAGGATCGTTAGTTAGTGAAAAAAGCTTTGAGAATGACTAGCCGTTGTACCATTGTAATGAATTATGAACCAAATTGAGTAGCACAGCGACTATTAATCGATCTCTCACCTTCCATGTGTTGACTTACTATGGTATTATGGCAGTAGCTGTTGAGATCACAGCCTCCATTGTCCACGGAACACTCATCTACGTCCTCACATTCCTGGGTCTGGATGCTCGAGTACGTCTCCCCACAAAACACATAAAGACGTACGTTGGTGTCGACCGACAGAGCGTCGCTGTAGGAGCCCGTGTAGCCGTGGGGACATTGTTTACACTGGTAACCGGGTGCCGTGTTGTAGCAATTGGTGCCATTCCAGCACGGATGATAAACAGTGCACTGGAAGCAGAACAAAATGAACTATCAGCACTGGAAATATTACTTTAATAGTGGCTTATAATTAGAACCTTGTGGGAAATTGGTCGATTCCAGCATGACATATAATACACAAAATGGTGAGCAGGAGAGCATGGAGTGGTCGTCGGTGAAGTAGACGTCGTTGTCCGAGTAACCCAGTAGATTTACATCGTCGATGTCGACGCACGTGACGTCGTCACCCGAGTAACCCAGCAAGCGTACCTCATCGACGACAGCGCAGGTGATGCCGTCGCACGTGTAACCTAGTAGACTTACCTCGTCGACTTCAGCGCAGGTGACGCTATTGCCCATGTGTCTCAGTAAACTTACCTCGTCGACGTCTGCGCAGGTGACGCCGTCGCCCGTGTAACCCGGAGGACACGCTCCACACGTATGTGAGGCGCCGTCGTTGTCCAAGTTAATGCACGTACTGCTAGAGAAGCAGGGGTACGGAGTGTCGTCACAAGCACACTCTCCCGGCGAGCACGGGGAACACGTCATGCCGTCACCTGGCCATGTCACAACGCAATCATCAGTAATCCTTATAAAAAAAAGTTATCCTTAATTGGTATTCGAGGCAAATTTCCTGATTAGCATAAGTAGAAACAACAATCAATCACAACACAGAACAAGCTGCAGCCTTTGCCCAACTAATTCCTGAGCAATTTCAACGTGGTAACAGTTTGCTTGTGAATCATATAAGCACAGTATGAATTGTCTACAGAAACATACGACCGACTATTGACCAGACACAAGACCGTCATAGTGGCTCAGCTGACAGTCATGTAAATAAAGCCGAATGAAACATAAGCGTAAGGTTTAATTGCGAGTTACAAAATCAGTAATTGGTGTTCAATCATGTTTTTCACCATCAAGGAAAACCCTTACCAGTGGAGTAGGTACCGACGGGACACGGGTCACAGCGCTCCTTCATCTTGGAAGTGAAGTATCCAGCCGGACAGTTGATACAGCCGCCCTGAGTAGTGGAGTTCTGGTACGTACCAGCGGGGCACATCACACAGTACGCTACCAACAGTACATGCACAGGTTAGAACAATCTAGTAACAAGGAACTGCAATATTTCTAATACGTTGAAACTAAAGCATCATACAACTGTTGTGATTTCATGACAAATTTAGTAACGACCCACTATTAATTAATTACATACTGACAAATCTAGTGCCGATTCGAACGCACTGAAAAAATGTACATATGCAGCTAACTGACTAATCTTGTATCAAACTACACGCACTGATACATCTGCAACAATAAACTTTAATTTGTTATCCTTTAACTCAATACTGACATATCTGGAATCAATAAGCTGCATACAGACACATCTAGCACCAATGTACTCCATATTAGCACATCAGGTATCAGATTACTCCATACTAGCACATCTAACACCAATGTACTCCATATTAGCACATCAGGTATCAGATTACTCCATACTAGCACATCTAACACCAATGTACTCCATATTAGCACATCAGGTATCAGTACTCCATACTTAGCACAATGTACTCATATTAGCACATCAGGTATCAGATTACTCTATACTAGCACATCTAACACCAATGTACAATTAGTACATCAGGTATCAGATTATTCATACTAGCACATCTAACAATCCAGGTATCTCCATACTAGCACATCTAACACCAATGTACTCCATTTTAGCACATCAGGTATCAGATTACTCCATACTAGCACATCTAACACCAATGTACTCCATATTAGCACATCAGATATCAGATTACTTCATACTACCACATCTAGCACCAATGTACTCCATATCAGCACATCTGGTATCAGATTACTCCATACTAGCACATCTAACACCAATGTATTCCATACTAACACGTTGCGTATCAACGAAAGCATCAGACCAACAGAAAGACATGTGCAACAACTATTGACCATCTGCACGTCCCATGGCTTTCCTGTTAACATCCAATACCCACGACTTACATACTGACAACTCTTACACCCACTATCTTCCAACTAACACATCCAGTACCCGTCACCCGAGCACTAGCTGGTCTCTCTGTTATTGGATACAGCATCAACTCACCTACGGAGCCGTTGGAGTAGGTGCCCGGCTCACACATATACCTCTGTCCCCCTCGACAAGCGTAACCCTCCTCACACTGAGTACACGCCGGAGGGCAGTAGGTGGCGTTACACTCGGCGTAGGAATACAGGTCACACGGCGACGCTAACCCATCGTGGCAGATCTACAAAGGTCACATAGGTCCGTATAGTCTCGTTAGACCATATGCAACACAACAAAGCTGCTCAAGCGAGTCATTTTCCGGTATAATATAGTGTCAAATATGAAACTAAACACAGCTTCTCAAGCGAGACATTTTCCGGTATAATATAGTGTCAAATATGAAACTAAACACAGCTTCTCAAGCGAGACATTTTCCGGTATAATATAGTGTCAAATATGAAACTAAACACAGCTTCTCAAGCGAGACATTTTCCGGTATAATATAGTGTCAAATAAGAAACTAAACACAGCTTCTCAAGCGAGACATTTTCCGGTGCCAAATAGTGTCAAAGATGAAACTAAACAAAGCTGCTCAAACAAGCCAATCATCAATGTTGTACACTGAGTTTAAAATTTTATGTTTCACGACTTCTCTCAATATAACGAATGTATGCTGGTAACGAAACTATCTGCACCATTGAGGAATATCTAGTTGCTGGGATTACAAACTATAGTTTAAACAAAAATGAGTACTGACCCAGCCCAAGGGGCAGCTGGTGCATTGGTCAGCAGCCCCAAACGAGTGTTCTGTCGATGACGATTACAGTTGACGTCGCCGTCCATGTAAGCATCACACACAGACCACTGGTATTACACACTGACGTTGCGCTGACCATGATATGTCATCTGTAACAAACAATAGTAGCCACTGTCACAGCGCTGACATGATATGTCATCTGTAAACAAACAATAGTAGCCACAGTCACAGTGCTGGAATGTTATGTCATCTGTAAACAAACAATAGTAGCCACAGTCACAGCGCTGACATGATATGTCATCTGTAAACAAACAATAGTAGCCACAGTCACAGCGCTGACATGATATGTCATCTGTAAACAAACAATAGTAGCCACTGTCACAGTGCTGGAATGTTATGTCATCTGTAAACAAACAATAGTAGCCACAGTCACAGCGCTGATATCGCATAATATTAAGATAGACTAAGTTGTCAAAAGTTGGTTATGAAGAAACAAATCACCAGCTCAACCAGTGCGTAACTAACCTACGCATTATAGGTTCGTAAGACACGGTGGAATTGTATGTCATTGCATTGGAAACTAAACAACAGGGTATCGACATTTCACATTATAAAAAAGGCTGAGGAGAGTGACAACGAAACATAAACATTCCCACACCATGAGTGCTGATCTTGTCATGATCTTGATCAAAGATATATAAGCAAGTTACGTTGAAGACCTTCTACATGCCAAAACTGAACCTGCCTTTAAGTGGCTAGTAACAATATTATGACAATGTGTCAGTAACTACAAAACAATGGAAGGTTGCAGAACAATTCCAGGTACTTTAGGGAGCTTTTACAAAGGTCCTTGTCTACTCACAGAATTTCTGCTCGGCCTGAGTGCATCCTGTAAAATCAGCGCGTAGTGATATTCCACCAGTCCACGTGACCGGCTTGATGCGGATGTATTGACCATATATGGGAGGTATAAGGTCAAAAGTGACAACCGTATGTTGGTCGCCAGCCGAGTAAAACAGCTGTAAGCAAACAAAAACCAATCAAATTAACGTGGATCACGTGATTTCCGGATTAACACCAATTACTTGCAAACGCAATGCGGCTCCCGCAGCATGTCAAGATTGTACTATGAACAGTGCTTATTTCTCATCGATTTTGAACACGCTTGTGCCTCTTAGTTATAATTAGTCTTGTGATAAAGAACGGTTAATTGAGTAAAACAGAGATCAGTTTCTACAAATAAGGTTGTTGTTGTTTGATTCATTGTGACGTGGATATGTCACAATGACGTCACAGTGACAGAAGGAGATTAACACCAAACGTTGCCCTCCATGCTTCGTGGGGTGGTTGTCTTACGTCAGTGCCATTCTGGTCGGAGTACTGGGTGAAGGTGACCCCGTCGTAAGAGTAGAGGATGCGGAAAGAATCCACCCACATAGCAGCATCCTCACGACCTTGGATGAACAGCTGATGGAAGATGTAGGGGTCCTGAAGGTCAACCTGGAGCCATTGGTTGGCGTCCTCCACAGCAGCCACCCAGCCTCCACTCAGCTGCCCTGTCGCATCTGCAACCAACCAAGGCAATGCATTCACGATGTGACGTCAATAATCCAGTACCAGGTTTAGTTATATAATACGTCGTGCAGCCATCAATCCATTTCATTACTAGAATCGGAACTATAGCAAATATAAACATCGACTCATTAATTCCAAGACGACCAACTTTATGTAAACGAAATACTTGTTTAATATTTGGCGGTCTTATGAAGTGCTAGAATCAGTTGCTGCCGACCTTAACCCAATATGGCAACGTACCGTAGGTTTCGTTGATCCTGGCCCGGCCTGGGTAGCTGAGGATCAAGGAGGACGAAGCGGTCACCCAGTCGTCCAACACAAAGCCGCTCTGCATGCCAGTGTCACGGTCACACGCTGTAAACAGGTAGCACTCATCAATCAAGCTGCTGCTTTACAGCGGCCATGACAGACGTCACACTATGGTGCGGAGAGGTGGTAGGGTCAGGGGTCATATGGCTAATGCGATGAATGTACACTCACGGAAGTCGAGCACGTAGTACTGGGGTATTCTGAGCTGCAACTCTCCCGTGTCTGACGTCACTTCGGGGACGATCTCGATGGGGTCATAGAGTACACTGATGAGACACGTATTACTCATGTACATGCGTACAGTGGCCGTGGCTCCCCGAGGAGGGTTGCCCTGGTCCAAAGCCACGGCGTAGAAGACCACCTCGGATGACTCGTTATAAACCACGTTGTAGAGGTCTATAGTCGGGTCGTAGCGGGATAGATCAGGTCTGAATAGATAAATGAGAGTCATTAAGGGAGGTCAAGTACAGGACGTACAGAACGTTGACGTACAGCTAACGCACGTAATGTTGACGTCCAACAGGTAAAACAAAACAAGTTAAAAGGGGATAACGCACAGATTGACGACTAACAGTATGGATAACGCACAGATAGGTGACGTACAATAGGGTAAACGCACATTTTGATGACGAACCAAATGGATAACGCACAGATTGATGACGTACAAAAAGGGATAACGCACAGATTAATGACCTACAAAGGGATAACAAACAGAAGGAGCATGTTAAAAAGGTTGTTACACGTTATAACGTATTTGGATGACGTACAAACGTTAAAGTGGATGACGTACAGTTCGACGACGGAGAGGTGGATGACGTACTGATTGAGGGCGGGCTATATTACACACGCTAAGAAGTTGTGGCTCATAACCAAATGACAACATTGTGCGATTCAATTTCATAGAAATTCAAACGACAAGCAAGTTATAAGTTAATTAATCAGTGATCATTAACACTAAGGCAATCCGACAATGTGGCATGCGCCTGAGAACCCCAGCGGCGTGAAGCTACAACCTGGAAATAATGTCATGAAACATGAGAGAGAGATCGCAATTATGAACAGGGCAGCAGAGGCGAAGAGTATCGCCACAGGCATTTGTACATCATCAATCTGTGCGAGGCAAAGAATTTTAACAATGCCACTCCTAGTTTAATTTGTGAAGGAGAGAGTAGAAATGAGGGTGTGCTCACTAGCAACATTTCGTGGACAGACCTACACCTCACATTAGCTTAGCATAAAGCGGTTACCATGAGCATGACTAGCTTTGAGCTAGTATATACCGGCTCACTACTTCTAAGGACAACGTATAGCCTACTCTATAGTGGGTGTAGATGCCGTGTAGATGATGTGCGCGTTAGAACCGCTGTCAGCGTCTGTAGCATTCATGAAGATGATGGGGTCGATTTGAAGCGCCGGCACTGGTTCAAACGTGTAGCTGGTCGTGTTTAGGATGGGACAGTTGTCGTTGACATCGAGAACATTCATCTACAAAAAGACAGCAAGACATTCACATTGAAATTCAACGTCTTGGTGGAGTGGATGTTGTTGACAAGAATATCACATGCATACCAACGCACCCGAATCACTATAGTTCCCGTTCTAGCTGGTGAGGTGCCGGAGTCAACAACAGTTGCCAGAACAACATATCTCGTAGCAACCTCGTAGTCCAGTTCTGTCTTAAGCGTGAATAGAGCCGTATCAGAAGTGCTAGTGAATGACTCCGTACCGGGGGTGTGGGTGTCCGGGTTCATTAGTGCAGGGCTGCTACATTCTGGCAATGACATCGGCACGTTATCATTTATTGTGTAAGATTCTATTCCGCAAATATCTAGGAGAGCACATAAAACTATATACTTCCACTGTCACTGGTGCGACTTGCGCCTCAATAAATACAGGTCTGAAACGTATACGTATGGCGTAGCGCAGTTATTCTGGCCATTGCGTTATGTATCAAAGCGAAACACTGACTCCTGCTTGAATTGCTCCTCGATACACAAGACGTCAACCCAGACTATTCACCTATAAACGCCGTGGCTATTCCTGGAAGCACGGTATAGTTGAGACTCGGTGCGGCGGGGGCCACAGCGTCATTGCGGTTACTTGTCGTGTCCGATTTCAGTTCAAAATGCCGAGCTTCGTTACCTGCAAAACGTCCAGACAGCGGGTTCTCGTTTGATTATCGAGGTCAATAGGTCATGAGAGCGGTCTGATTGAACCGACGTCATCTTGACATTTAATTCGAATCACGGACACCAGAAGAAATGCACCAGATTTCTAATGTGAAATAACATAACTTCTCATAATTTCTATTCATCACTACATTAATCGGAAACAGCGGTTGAAACGATCATCGCCATTTCACTTTTATCCCTGCATTGACGCATTTGAGGTAATTAAACATGACGAATTTTGATCACAGTGCAAAGGTTCAATAGTTTTCCTATTAAAGTAATTCTACATATGAGTCTATTAAACTGATACAGATTTCAAACCGACTTCCACCAAGGCGGGGTGTCCCTCCAGGGATTTCCACTTACCCTGGACGATCTCCATGGCATATGACGTCCCCACAGAGAAGACGTCGACAAGATCTAACTCGGCCACGATACCATCCAGATGGAAGTCTTCGTCGAGGTAAACGAAGTAATCCATAGCGGGTTCTTCTGACGTGGTGTTCTGTACAAACTCGATGTCTTTGGTCTCTATGAAGAGGCGTGATGTACACAGGGAGTTCTCCACGTGGAAGAGGTCAAAGTGGAAACTGTCACCCACCTAAATATTATAACAATATCGAACGCACATCATAACACATATCTGCAAAGCATAGCGTTCCCGCGACAGTTATATTGTATTTGAGGGTCTGCCATAATGGAATAATTTGCTGATACAGAAAAATTCGTCTCAATTACCTCGAGTTGGAGGAAGACTTGTTCGCTGGCGAGGGCCGTTGTAGTAACACACGTACTCCCTGACACGGTCCCCAGGTACGGCGTTACATATGCCCCACCTGTTGGACAGAGCAAGAAACGCTTTTTGGAAAAAAAACTAGCGATGATTCCATGCCTACCCAGCGTCAAACAATTCCAAATAAAACGAAGTTGATGTCCTCAAGAACGAAACAGAAAGTGACATTTATTGTGTGGCTGTAAGTCTGATATATATATTGTTATAATGCTGAATTGAACCTGGTGTAGCTGCAAGTCTGACACATATTGTTGTAATGCTGAATTGAACCTGATGTGGCTGCAAGTGTGAATATGAACCTGAATGAACCTGGTGTGGCTGCAAGTCTGATACATATTGTTATAATACTGAATTGAACCTGATGTGGCTGCAAGTCTGATACATATTGTTATAATGCTGAATTGAACCTGGTGTGGCTGCAAGTCTGATACATATTGTTGTAATGCTGAGTTGAACCTGATGTGGCTGAAGTTGAACCTCGTGTAACTGCAAGTCTGATTGTAATGCTGAATTGATGATGTGGCTGCAAGTATAATGCAGAATTGAACCTGGTGTGGCTGCAAGTCTGATACATATTGTTGTAATGCTGAATTGAACCTGGTGTAGCTGCCACACTGATGTCGACCTTCTTGCAGGTAAAATTGGAATCATCCGGGTTATTGACTTCCAGAACGAGGGTGTTGTTGAGGTAGAGCCACACCTTGTTCCCCTCCTCCCACCGAGATCTCGCCCTTCCCCGAGAACTTGAAGCCATTACGACCAGCAGACGTAAACCTGTGAAAAGAATGAACATTGGGCTGGTAAATCTATATTACCTTCTACCATGCAGCTTTGATGCTAGCGGTAAATGACGGAGCGGAGAAGATAAAGCTATGATGGGGCTCCTACAGATCGCAGCCATGTTGCTAGATATACCAAACATAACTGATTCTCATCGTGACTGACAATTTCTTTATAAAGCAGAGATAGCTATTCAGAGACAAAAACACAAACCCAAAGTTTTGGAGAACGAGGCTACAATCGCGTTGACCCTCGCTCTCATAGCCCAGAGTGTTGACTGGGAAGAACTCATCGTCGTAAAACCTACGTCAACATCAGCAACATCAGCGTAGCACAAAAACTGATGCATAAAGTATACTACCAACACATCCAACATGACGTAGTACGGACGAGTGTCGTATGATCAATAGTAGTGTATTTGGGATAATTCAATTAATAAATTTGAACTTACAAGTGAGTGCCAGTACCCGCCTGGTACTGCAGAACGATAGCGCTGTCCAGTTGTACATTGGTACCTGGATTGTACCTGAACCAATCAGAGAAGGTGTCCGCTGTCGGGTTGGACGACTTGTACAACCAGCTGCCATACGGGCTGGGGACTATACCGGGTGCGGACACCGTCGTGTCATAGACGTCCATGAAGTCTGGGTGAACCACGCTGAAGTCGTAGTACGCTATGTCAAAGCGGTAGTCGTTGGGTCCCAGCGTGAGATTACCACCTGGAAAATAGTTGAGACAGATTAGGAAGTAAAATCATTTAACTAATATTCTCCCACCTTGGGTTCTTATAGATAGCGAATTACAAACCTAGAGTGGAGAGTGTTGATAAATAAGAGAGTGCGCTCTTGGCGCTGGTGAAACCGTCCGACTCCAGCTGGACGCTACAGCTGTAGTCCGTGCCTTCCTTAACGCCGTCAGCGCCTGTGAACGTCAGTGAGAGAGGACTGGTGAGTCCGCCTGACGTGTCGACCAGGGTGTCCGTGAGAGTAGGGGCAGTGTCGCTCTCACACGTCACCGTGTACGTCCTGAATAACAGTATTAGGCATGCAGTAATACAGTTCAAAATACTCTCACTAATATTAATATTGGCTTACAATTTACCACGCCAGCATTATCATTGTCTTATACTGCCACCGGCACAATTACTTGCTTACCATAAACAAAAACCAGCGTTATTGCTGGCTCACCATATAGCGACATCAGCGTTATTACTGACTCACCATATGCCGACATCAGCGTTATTACTGGCTTAACATATAGCGACACCAGCGTTATTACTGGCTTACCATATAGCGACATCGGCGTTAACAATGGCTTATCATATATCGACATCAGCGTTATAACTGGCTTACCCCATACCGACATCAGGTTTATTACTGGCTTAAAATATACCGACGTGAGCGTCATTACTAGCTTACAATATACCACCAAAAACCTTGTTTTGCTTCTTCAGATCAATATCAATATCTTGCCATACATGCATACCAGCATTACCATTAGCCTACTCTATGACTGTGGTAGTGTAAGCGTTGATTCATAAAGTGCCATTTCGCTCACCATGTTCCCGAGCCAGGTGTTTGAGAGCGGCTTGAATACGTGACTCCGTCCGGGAAGAGCTGTTGCGGAGCATCCCACGTCACTTGTATCTGGTAGTCATCAGGGGCCGTGGCATTGACGTTTTGACCAGCTGAAGACCCAAAGCAAAAAGGTATCACACGGGAGAAACCTATCATATGGCGACATGGGATTGCATTGTTTGCCAGGATGGAAACGACTTTACTGATATCTGGCAGAATTGACAGATACAATACTGACATGTCTGGTAGGATGGACAGCTACTTAACTTATATTTCTGGCAGGATGCACAGATACAATACTGACATGTCTGGCAGAATGCACAGATACAATACTGACATGTCTGGCAGAATTGACAGATACAATACTGACATGTCTGGCAGGAGGCACAGATACAATACTGACATGTCTGGCAGAATGGACAGATACAATACTGACATGTCTGGTAGGAAGGACAGCTACTAAACTTATATTTCTGGCAGGAGGCACAGATACAATACTGACATGTCTGGCAGAATGGACAGATACAATACTGACATGTCTGGTAGGAAGGACAGCTACTAAACTTATATTTCTGGCAGGAGGCACAGATACAATACTGACATGTCTGGCAGAATTGACAGATACAATACTGACATTTCTGGCAGGAGGCACAGATACAATACTGACATGTCTGGCAGAATGCACAGATACAATACTGACATGTCTGGTAGGAAGGACAGCTACTAAACTTATATTTCTGGCAGGAGGCACAGATACAATACTGACATGTCTGGCAGAATGGACAGATACAATACTGACATGTCTGGTAGGAAGGACAGCTACTAAACTTATATTTCTGGCAGGAGGCACAGATACAATACTGACATGTCTGGCAGAATGGACAGATACAATACTGAAACGTCTGGCAGAATGGACAGCTACTAAACTGATATGTCTGGCAGAATGGACAGATACAATACTGACATGTCTGGTAGGAAGGACAGCTACTAAACTGACATGTCAGTCAGGACAACGATTTAATCGATGTTAGGTAAGAAAGGAAGGTACAGAGTTTAACGACACATAAAAACTGATTTGTTACAAAGGTGTAATGAATATGAAGCGACAATGTAAGAGCACATTGTGTCGATTGATGGCAAACAACGTTTCTGCAGTATGCGTCACTGCTTGGCAGAGCTGTTGAAGGCGGTGAACTTTTCAAAATTAAGATTATGTTGACATATTTAACTATTGAGGTAATCAGAAAGTAATGTGGCGTTGTACAATTGATTGCCGTGTTTACCGGGTCGGTATAAAGATTATGCCGACTGCTTTAAAGATAAAATATTAAAAAGCGACTGGTTGGTGTTTAGGGGTACCAAGGCTGTGATAAGGAAGTACAGAGCGGACGATTGATAACAGTTTCTGGCACGATTAAAGTGATATATTTGGGAGTGTAGACTATGTCTGAATTGATAGACGTGTCAAGATGGACAACTTGATGCGTCAGTATGTGATTAAAGAATCGGGATCGGCCACTGTTGACGTCGCTTGTCAGCATGTGATTAAAAAATCGGGATTGACCACTGATGACATCACTTGTCAGTATGTGATTAAAGAATCGGGATCGACCACTGCTGACGTCACTTGTTAGTATGTTATTAAAGAATCGGTATCGAACAATGCTGACGTCACTTGTCAGTATGTGATTATATAATCGACCACTGCTGACGTCACTTGTTAGTATGTGATTAAAGAGTCGGGATCGACCACTGCTGAACGTCACTTGTTAGTATGTGATTAAAGAATCGGGATCGACCACAATGCTGACGTCACTTGTCAGCATGTGACTTGTCAGCTAATGTCAACTGCTTAGAAAAAACACTACGTAAATACTGTATGCCACAATCATACCTCAGTCGGAACCTTGTCTTCACAATCCGACACCAAAAGACTGTCGTTAAACGAATCGGTATCGAACAATGCTGACGTCACAGCACTGTCAGTATGTGATTATAAATAGAAGTCGGGATCGTTGTCACTGCTGACGTCACTTGTTAGCATGTGACAGTAGGCGAGCGGCATCGAACACTGCTGACCTCACTTGTCAGCATGTGATTTAAGAATCGGGATCGACCACTGCTGACCTCACTTGTCAGCATGTGATTTATGAATCGGGATCGACCAATGCTAATGTCAACTGCTTGCAGAAAAAACACTACGTAATACTGTATGCCACAATCATACCTCAGTCGGAACCTTGTCTTCACACACCATACAGACTCGTTAAACGTAATTACTGGTAGCTGCAAGACACCATAGCGTTACTCACAGCACTGAAACAGGTCCGTAAAAGTGTTGATGAAATAGAAGTCTTCTGCGTTGTCGCTAGCAGCGAATGATATGTTAGCCGTGACAGTAGGCGAGCTGCACATGGCGCCGCTGATAACGCTAGCCGTGTCGTTCAAAGTGGCGTAGAGGTTGCAGTCACAGCCAAGTAGGTTGTTGCTGAGGTCACTGTATTAGAAAATCAGCAGGTTGTTACTGAGGTCACTGTATCAAAATATCAACAGGATGCTAATGAGGTCACTGTATCAACATATCAACAGGTTGCTACTGAGGTCACTGTATCAACATATCAACAGGTTGCTACTGAGGTCACTGCATCAACATATCACCAGGTTTCTACTGAGGTCACTGTATCAACATATCAACAGGTTGTCACGAAGGTCCCTGTATCATCAATTTGATAATCTGTTACGTACAGGTGAACCTCACTCCCCCCGAATCAACCAATAGTTAAAAGTATGTCGACGAAGGTGTGTATCATCAATTTGATAATCTGTTACGCGCAGGTTAACGCCACAGAAATAAAAACAAGGTGGTGCTGTGAATATTATGAATACTTACAGAGAATTGTAGTGAATGGAATTGATCGAGGAGAATGCGTAGTCACTTGTGGATTCAATCAGATTGTCACTGAGGTCAATAGAGCGCAGATTCACGAGTTCGGGCATTGTTGGCCAGAACTTGATCTGGTTATCCTGAAGTTTAATGTAATAGAGTGACGTCATCCCTTCAAACGCTCCTTCGTCGACTGTCGTGATGGTGTTGCTTTGCCAATCCCTACACAGTGTACACATATAATGCCATGAACATGGAAACGAGTCACTAGCGAATGGATGTACCTAGTGACAAGTCACAGAATAGCATGCATCCAAGACCAGTATGTTCGACACATTAGCGCAATGGGCGCTTCGAGTGAATGATCGCTGTCCGAATCAACCCAATAGCTATAATGTTCTACCCTGCTCACTCCCCGAATCAACCAACGAGTTAAAAGTATCTACCGTGCTCGCTCTCCGAATCAACCATAAAGTGATAAGTTTCTACCGTGCTCGCTCTCCGAATCAACCATAAAGTGATAAGTTTCTACCGTGCTCGCTCTCCGAATCAACCAAAAGTGATAAGTTTCTACCGTGCTCGCTCTCCGAATCAACCATAAAGTGATAAGTTTCTACCATGCTCGCTCTCCGAATCAACCATAGAGTTATACGATTCTACCGTGCTCGCTCTCCGAATCATCCAAAGGGTTATAAGATTCTACCGTGCTCACTCTCCGAATCAACCAAAGGGTTATAAGATTCTACCGTGCTCACTCTCCGAATCAACCAAAGGGTTATGAGATTCTACCGTGCTCGCTCTCCGAATCATACAAAGGGTTATAAGATTCTACCGTGCTCGCTCTCCGAATCATACAAAGGGTTATAAGATTCTACCGTGCTCGCTCTCCGAATCATACAAAGAGTTATAAGATTCTACCTTGCTCGCTCTCCGAATCATACAAAGGGTTATAAGATTCTACCGTGCTCGCTCTCCGAATCAACCATAGAGTTATAAGATTCTACCGTGCTCGCTCTCCGAATCATCCAAAGGGTTATAAGATTCTACCGTGCTCGCTCTCCGAATCATACAAAGAGTTATAAGATTCTACCGTGCTCGCTCTCCGAATCATACAAAGGGTTATAAGATTCTACCGTGCTCGCTCTCCGAATCAACCATAGAGTTATACGATTCTACCATGCTCGCTCTCCGAATCATCCAAAGGGTTATAAGATTCTACCAGAACCCAATGCTACTCACAGCTCTTGGAGACTTGTCAAATCGGAGAATAAACCCTTTTGGATCCGTGAGATCTGGTTTCCCGACAGATCCATATTTACCATGCCATTGTTGGTAGTTGAGAAGGATCCAACTGGGACGCTGGTGATCAAGTTATTTTGTAGCTGTCTGTAAATCGACAAATAACATCACAATATAACAAAGCATACAGAAGTCATGTGGTGTTGTAATCGGCGATGCCAAATCTCTCAACCCTTATGCTCATATTCAGTATAAGATTGATTCACTTCGTACTATAAAGCGACATATTTACATTGTGTGAATGTTTTGGTTAATGAGGGCGGGGCCTGGATAAACTATCAAGTTGTTGTTATCCAATGAGAGCTTGTCTAAAGTGACGTCATCAAAAGTGGCATCCGGGAGATCAGAAATGCTGTTGTCGTTTAGGTAGAGCCACTCGCCGACGCTCGATCCCGTCGTGAACATCTGACCTTCTATAGTCGTAAGTCCGTTATTGTTCAGGTAACTGGACACCGAATGGCCGTCATAAATTAACCGCGGGATAAACTCAATTTGACACACGTTAACATCAAACAGAACAATTATGTGAACATGAAATATGTAGATTCTATATGCAACTTACAAATAACGACCAACCACAACGGGAGTGAAAGCGTTAGCTTCTATAGTCTCAATGGCGTTGTTGTAGAGAAACATATCTTTGGAGACGGTGACGTCATTGAAGACGTGTTGGCGTAATCTCGTAATTTCCATGTCATTGAGGTAGATATAGCTAGAAATCATAAGTACTGATACATCCAATCACAGAAGACAACGCTAGTTAGATATTTGGGGACTATATAAGAGCCTTGCTCAAGTATTCAAACCCAAGCTACAAGGAAATATGTGATGTTGCACTTCATTTACGTACCGCGAGCTGAAGGCATTGAAGGCATATGAGTACATTTCCTTCAGTGGATTATTCCGGAAGTCTACGTCTAATGAAATCGCCACGTCATCGAATGCTCCGGTGTCTATGTACGAGATTTTGTTGTTCTGTAGCAATCTGCAAAATAGTGAGGGATAAGACTGACTGTGTCAGATGACCTTGGCCCATGGTCAGGATCAGCATGTCTCACATTACCCGTGATATCGCTTTTTTGTTTGCTTCCTAATGATGAGACTCACAGATATCTGCATCCGAAATTCTTGAAGGTACCATTGGCGATGGAGGTGATACGGTTGTTGTAAATCAGGACATCTTGCCCAAATGTGATATCGTGAAAGTCACCTCCATTTGGTAAGGATGTTAGTTCATTATCTTGCAAATACCTACAAAACATAAAAGCATTTGGTAGGTTTATGTTGAATGCCATGATCATATTGCATCAGTATATGGAATGTTGTTCTCAAGCGGAAGCTTACATGTAATTCATATAAGTGATGTGATCAAATGAGCCGTCTTCGATGAAGGCCAGTCCGTTGTTGGTGATTGAGAAGATAGACTGAAGGGGACAATCCTTGAAATGTGTGGCCAGAACTCGCCTGATCTTGTTGTGGTCCAAATAACTAACAGAGAAGGGAACACGAGAGAAGGAACGAGATATACTGCGCGAAAATCACTCTGCTGCACGACGTCAGTTACTCCGTTGTGTCCATACCTGATAGACTGCAATGAACGACATCAATTTTAAATGTACTTACATAGTGTTAAGGGAAGTGCAGTTGTGGAAAGCATCATCGGGAATGACACTGATTTCGTTGTATCGAAGATCAAGTGCGGCCATGAAAGTAAGGTTAGTGAAGGGGTTGTCGTGGAGGAAGCGGAAGTCATTGTCATACAACGATCTGCAATAGAAGCATTGACGGGTCAGGTCCTCTTAAGCATGTTTGATCATCTTATCCTTTTATCCCGGGCTTAAAGACCCAGGTGCTACTTCGTGTTAATTGCACTTTCGGTGCATTTCTTCTCCATCACTATTCTCCATCTTGTGCAGACATCGCCCACCATCCAAAACAAGACTGTTCTATACAGCATACCACCACTGCCTTATATCTTCATACCCGACATAACCACCATACTACCACTACTTTATAGCTTCATACACGTCATAACCACCATGCTACCACTACTTTATAGCTTCAGACACGTCATAACCACCATACTACAACTACTTAATAGCTACATTCACGTCATTACCACCATACACCACTACTTTATAGCTTGATACACGTCATTACCACTATACTACCACTACTTCATAGCTTCATACACGTCATTACCACCATACTACCACTACTTTATAGCTTCATACTACGTCATACCACCATACACCACTACTATAGCTGATACACTACTTTATAGCTTCATACACGTCATAACCACCATACTACCACTACTTTATAGCTTCATACACGTCATAACCACCATACTACCACTACTTTATAGCTTCATACACGTCATTACCACAATACTACCACTACTTTATAGCTTCATACGTCATTACCACTATACTACCACTACTTATAGCTTCATACACGTCATTACCACCATACTACCACTACTTTATAACTTCATACACGTAATAACCACCATACTACCACTACTTTATAGCTTCATACACGTCATAACCACCATACTACCACTACTTTATAGCTTCATACACGTCATTACCACCATACACCACTGCTTTATAATTCATATCCGTCATAACCACCATTGCATTTTAGCTGCTAAGACGATATAAATACCACAAACCAACCATCTTGTTTATCACACACAACATCGTAGACACTACCATCCACGGACTGATCCCAACATAGCCCCTAACCGGACACTTCTGTTGCATACTTTGTTCAAATGACAACGACTTCCCAACCACGATGATGTAACTTCGAATCTTACATAGATACAATGTTGTCTGGAAAGGTTCCGTCTTCTATGGAGATGATTTTGTTGTTAATCAATGTTCTGTGACACAAGTAGAACACAATTCCCACAATATATGGGAGATCTAAACGTAAGTAATTGGCTGCCTTAGTTTTATCAAACACCTGCGCTTCTTCTATCGAACGAAGCCACTTACAGTTCAGAAAGCGTCGAGAGACTGCTGAAGGTTCCCGACAACAGGAAGGTTAAGTAGTTGTAGCTCAAATGTAATATGACGATAGAAGGCAAGCGTAGGGACGACGTTAGAGCGTCTGGTACGTACTGGAAGAGATTAGCGTCGAGGTAGCTGGTCACACAGAACACACGTTAATGCAGTCTATTATCGACCAGCAACCCTTATTCATGAAGTAATGAGGCTCAAGATAAGCCAGGTATTTGATGCTAAATCTTAGTATAACGTAATTAACACATAAATGCCGAGTGAGCGCGGGGTATATTCGTACAGCTGATATAGGAGTGGTACGCAAGTGAAGGTCTCGGTCTCTAGAGTGTCCTCGGTGAGCTGGTTGCTGCTAAGGTAGAGTATACCCAGGCTAGGCATTTCACACAGGTCTTCTGTATTCAGCTGCGTGATCACATTGTTGTGTAAATACCTGCAGACAGGTCACGTGGTCATCACTGCTTGCATGCGCATCGTATTAGCTTTCATGAATGGTAAAAGAAAGGATTTGCGGAAGAAATATCACTCACAGGATTTGGACATTTGGGACCGTCTGAAAAGGGATATAGCTCTGTTTCTGGAGCTCATAATAAGCCGTCAGATGCTGAGGGTATGCTTCACGACCGAACTCCGTCACGTCACTGATCGCGTTATGATCAGCAAAGCTGAAAGAATATTACACCCAGTATGTCAATTTGTCAGTTCGTATGTTCGTAGCACGATAAGCCTCAAGTGGCGATTGACGATACGTACATTTGTATGAGCGATGAATACGTCTCTTCAGCCAGCACCTGATGTGGGAACGTAGTGAGGGCGTTACTACTCACCCACCTGTACAAAAGAACCATCAGTCACTTGGATATGCATCATACATCCAGAGATGCGCCACTGTTAACGACCACACGTATCAGCGAGCTGCGCATGACGATTACAGGTGTTTTGTAGCAGGCGGTGATGATAAAGAAGGCTTTTGTATGAACAAATAACAGGTGTTTCAGGTTGGTTCTGATGTTAAAGAAGGCGTTGAATAAGTGATTCATGGGTGTTTGAGGCTGGTTATGATATTGCAGAAGGCGATAAATAAGCGATTTACAGGCATTTGATGTTGGTTCTGATGTTGAAGGAGTCAGATAAGCGATTTGTAGGTGTTTGATGTTGGTTCTGATGTTGAAGGAGTCAGATAAGCGATTTATAGGTGTTTGATGTTGGTTCTGATGTTGAAGGAGTCAGATAAGCGATTTATAGGTGTTTGATGTTGGTTTTGATGTTGAAGGAGTCAGATAAGCGATTTATAGGTGTTTGATGTTGGTTCTGATGTTGAAGGAGTCAGATGTTTATAGGTTTGATGATTATGATGATGAAGGAGTCAGATAAGCGATTTATAGGTGTTTGATGTTGGTTCTGATGTTGAAGGAGTCAGATAAGCGATTTATAGGTGTTTGATGTTGGTTCTGATGTTGAAGGAGTCCGATAAGCGATTTATAGGTGTTTGATGTTGGTTCTGATGTTGAAGGAGTCCGATAAGCGATTTATAGGTGTTTGATGTTGGTTCTGATGTTGAAGGAGTCAGATAAGCGATTTATAGGTGTTTGATGTTGGTTCTGATGTTAAAGGAGTCCGATAAGCGATTTATAGGTGTTTGATGTTGGTTCTGATGTTGAAGGAGTCAGATAAGCGATTTATAGGTGTTTGATGTTGGTTCCGATGTTGAAAAAGGAGCTGTATATTTGAATAACTGGTGTGTGAGGCTAGTGCTGATGTTGAAGAATGCTTTGTTTAAACAACTTACTGGAGCTAGAGGATGGTGATGATGTTGACGAAGGTGTTGTATGATCGACTTACTAGTGTGTTGAAGAAGGCGTTGTGAATTTGACTTACAAGTGTTTGAGGCTGGTGCTGATGTTGAAGAAGGAGTTGTATGTTTGACTTACAGGTGTTTAAGGCTGTTGCTGATGTTGAAGAAGGCCTTGTATGTTTGACTTACAGGTGTTTAAGGCTGATGCTTATGTTGGAGAAGGCGTTGTATGTTTGACTTACAGGTGTTTAAGGCTGATGCCGATGTTGAAGAAAGCTTTGTATGTTTGACTTACAGGTGTTTAAGGCCTGATGCTGATGTTGAAGAAAGCGTTGTATGTTTGACTAACAGGTGTTTAAGGCTGGTGCTGATGTTGAAGAAAGCTTTGTATGTTTGACTTACAGGTGTTTAAGGCTGGTGCTGATGTTGAAGAAGGCGTTATGAATTTGACTTACAGGTGTTTGAGGTTGATTCTAATGCTTTGTTTAAACAATTAACTGGTGCTTGAGGCTGGCGCTGATGTTGAAGAAGGCGTTGTATATTTGACTTACAGGTGTGTGAGGCTGGTGCTGATGTTGAAGAAGGCGTTGTATGTTTGACTTACAGGTGTTTAAGGCTGGTGCTGATGTTGAAGAAGGCGTTGTATGTAGGTGTTTAAGGCTGACTTACAGGCGTGTTTTTGAACAGGCTTTAAGGTGATGCTGATGTTGAAGAAGGCGTTGTATTCTATGGCCGTCATGCCTCCGTTCTTCTGTGAGTGAAGCCTGAGTGTGACGAGCTTGGGCAAGTTAGTGATGGCACGACGTGTTAGTACGCTCAACTCGTTGTTGTTCAAATCCCTGAAACACAAAATGAACACCAGTCACTATTCATTACTAGGTCACCAACAGTGTTGACGTCAAACGTCAAACGATTATTGAGCTAATTACAATGGCTGCAAGGAAACGTTGCTAGTTCTAGTTAACCTCACTTCAGTGACCGGAGGTGGATATATATATATATATATTACAGACGTTAGTCTCTACGTGCATTCCCTAATCATTTGTATTAGATCAATGTGCATCCGATGATAATGATTAATCATAATGCTTGATATCAATGTGAGATCTCTGGTTACGATCAAATGGGAAGCTTCAGAACAATGTGCATTCCCTTGTTATGATTAACAGGCCCACCACCGCCCTGATTTGTCCTTCTGGCCACCACAGACACACCACCTCCCTGGCTACCACAGACCCACCACCTCCCTGGTTTACTCTTCTGGCCACCACAGGCCTACCACCTCCCTTATTTACCCTTCTGGCTACCACAGACAAAGACCCTTCACCACACCCGCCACCTCCCCCTTCTGGCTATTTTCACCCTTCTGGCCACCAAACCACACCTCCCCCGATTTACCCTTCTGGCTACCACAGACCCACCACCTATCTGATTTACCATTATGGCCACCGCAGGCCCCCCCACCTCTCTGATTTACCCTTCTGGCCACCACAGACCCACCACCTCCCCGATGTACCCTTCTGACCAACACAGACCCACCACCTCCCTGATATACCCTTCTGACCACCGCGGGCCCACCCTCCCTGGTTAACCCATTCAGGTCACTGCAGAACCATCACCTCCCTAATTTCTTACCGAACAAGAGTATGGGAGCGATCATGACATCAGGGCTCTAATTGGTATTATATACCTGGTATTATTAATGGTTACAGGTCAGTTTACCCATAACCATATAATAACTCATCCAGAATACCTTTGATGATGTACTACACGGATGAACGTGCAACAACATGTCCGTCTTTACATCGAGTAAGACTTACAGATGTAAAAGGCGATGCAGCTGATCCAGTGTATCCACGGGGATCCGCGATATGCTGTTCTGATGAAGCTCCCTGTAACAATACAAGTTATTAAATAAAGGCCGATGACATCGTTACACCGGACAGAACGCATGAGACAGCGAAGTGAAATACCAGGATTTATCGTTATTTTCTCCACATTATGACGCTGATGGATAACGATGACACTGTGAGTTATCGTCACTTTCACCAACGAGGGCATATCATGACGCTGATGGGTGACGAGGACATTGAGATTTATCGTCACTTTCACCAACGAGGCCATATCGTGACGCTGATGGGTGACGAGGACACTGGGATTTATCGTCACTTTCACCAACGAGGCCATATCGTGACGCTGATGGGTGACGAGGACACTGGGATTTATCGTCACTTTCACCAACGAGGCCATATTGTGACGCTGATGGGTGACGAGGACATTGTGATTTATCGTCACTTTCACCAACGAGGCCATATCGTGACGCTGATGGGAGACGAGAACTCGGGGATTTATCGTCACTTTCACCAACGAGGCCATATCATGACGCTGATGGGTGACGAGGACACTGGGATTTATCGTCACTTTCACCAACGAGGCCATATTGTGACGCTGATGGGTGACGAGGACATTGTGATTTATCGTCACTTTCACCAACGAGGCCATATCGTGACGCTGATGGGTGACGAGGACACTGGGATTTATCGTCACTTTCACCAACGAGGCCATATCATGACGCTGATGGGTGACGAGGACACTGGGATTAATCGTCACTTTCACGACGATGATTGCGAGGCTTGGCCATGTAATCTTGAATGTCATCGGCCGCTTAGAGCAAATCTGAGCATAATGTGAGCATCCATGTCACGAGGGATTTCCGTTTCCTTATGTAACCAGTTTCAATCTGGAAATGCTTACCTGGCTTGTCACGTGATTACACGGCCGGTGGGGGGGGGGGGGGTGGTGGGTAGTGTCGTAATACTCACAAGATGCGTGGGGGGGGGGGTGTAATTGAACCCACATTCTATCGGTCGAAAGGCGAAGAAGTTGACCACCACCCAACGGGGATCGGCTGCAGAATGCATTTGACTGTTGGCGACCCGGGAAGATGGATGGGCTAACCTGGCTTCATGTCGGCCAGTCGACGTGTCACGTGATAACAGTGGGGTGGTGATGAAATACTCACAAGATGGCGAGGTCTCCGAGACGACTCAGCGCCCGAGCTTCGATGAAGAAGATCTCGTTATTGCTTATGTTACTGCCGAACACACATATAACCCTTACAGCTCACATGCAAGAATGCTTACAGACCGGCATATCAGAAAGACACAAGAACAAAAAGGATGCTTACAGACCGGTATATCAGAAAGACACAAGCACAAAAAGGATGCTTACAGACCGGTATATCAGAAAGACACAAGCACAAAAAGGATGCTTACAGACCGGTTTATCAGAAAGACACAAGCACAAAAAGGATGCTTACAGACCGGTGTATCAGTATTTCCGAAACCAGGTATATGACAGAATGCAGGCACTTACAGGTGCTGTATGGAGCTGGTCGTCAACACATCCATATGTGCTCTGGATATGCTCTTCAGCTTATTGCCATCCAGTCCGCTGCACCAACGGTCAATCAAAGCAAATAATGATATAATGCACTCAATCAGTACTCAGCTACTGGTAGGGTACATGCAGTGAGGTGAGATGGCGGTACTCACAGGTAGAGGAGATTAGGCATGTTCTGTATGGACGAGGTGGGGAATGCCTTCATCTGGTTGTTACTCAGGCTTCTGTTACCCAAACGAGAAGCTTAATCTAGTGGTTAATTCTTAACATACATCTCTACAGATCCAAGCAGCGCAGCACAAAGTAGAGAAATAATTTGTCATGAATACAGAAATGCTGCACAACCTAGAGGTATGATTTACTGGTCATTTGGTAGAAGAAATAATCTGATCTGACATAAGTAATGCCGAACAACATGGTTTAATCTGCCGATGAATTATTTCAGACATGATTTGTATAGATCGAATGAAACGGTGCAGTCACTACATTCATTGCTTAAAGCCACGATTTGCGTAGACCTATTCAAAGCAGCCAGAATTTATCGTGTAGTCTTTTCGTGCTTTTAAGGTAAATATGATTTGTACAGACTAAGACAATAATAGCGACGTAAAGGCACACCTGATGAATACTATACACTTACAGTATTTTGATTTGGCTGTTGGAAAACAAATTTGGTGGCACCCAATCGATTTGGTTCTCGGCAAGATGCCTGCACACATGGACATTACAACTGAAAGAGGCGCAACATTGGTGACACAGGTGGGCGATTCCGATGGCTATATTTCAACACATAGATGTAGCATCGTGAATAAGTCTATGTGAGGACTCACACGTGTGTTAGCGTAGACGGCATCTGGAAGGCGGAGCTGTTGACCGTGTGGAACTTGATGGCATTTCCAGCTAGATTCCTACAAAGTACATGCAGTTTGGGTTACAGTGTGGCGGGGAACACCAACATTGAACACACACCCAGGCATTATGTCGCTTTCCACAATGAGGTGATATGGTGACGGTGATGGGTGAAATGTGGTGATATGGTGACGGTGATGGGTGATATGAAGTGATATGGTGACGATGATGGGTGAGATGTGGTGATATGGTGACGGTTATGGGTGAGATGAGTTGATATGGTGACGGTGATGGGTGAGATGAAGTGATACGGTGACGGTGATGGATGAGATGAGGTGATATGGAGACGGGGATGGGTGAGATGAGGTGATATGGTGACGGTAATGGGTGTGATGAGGTGATATGGTGACGGTGATGGATGAGATGAGGTTATATGGTGACGGTGATGGATGAGATGAGGTGATATGGTGACGGTGATGGGTGAGATGAGGTGATATGGTGACGATGATGGGTGAGATGAGTTGATATGGTGACGGTGATGGGTGAGATGAGGTGATATGGTGACGGTGATGGGTGAGATGAAGTGATATGGTGACGATGATGGGTGAGATTATTTGATATGGTGACGGTGATGGGTGAGATGAGATGATATGTGACGGCGATGGGTGAGATGAAGTGATATGGTGACGGTGTTGGGTGAGATTAGGTGATATGTGACGGTGATGGGTGAGATGAGGTGACATGTGACGGTGATGGGTGAGATGAGTTGATATGGTGACGGTGTTGGGTGACATTATGTGATATGTGACGTGACGGGTGACACGATTCATTTATAGTGATGGTGATGGGTGAGATGAGGTGATATGGTGACGGTGTTGGGTGAGATAAGGTGATATGTGACGGTGTTGGATGAGATGAGGTGGTATGTGACGGTGATGGATGAGATGAGTTGATATGGTGACGGTGTTGGTTGAGATGAGGTGATATGTGACGGTGATGGGTGAGATGAGGTGATATAGTGATGGTGTTGGGTGAGATGAGGTGATATGTGACGGTGATGGGTGAGATGAGGTGATATGTGACGGTGATGGGTGAGATGAGGTGATATGGTGACTGTGTTGGGTGAGATAAGGTGACATGTGACGGTGATGGGTGAGATGAGGTGACATGGTGACGGTGTTGGGTGAGATGAGGTGATATGTGACGGTGATGGGTGAGATGAGGTGACATGGTGACGGTGTTGGGTGAGATGAGGTGATATGGTGACGGTGATGGGTGAGATGAGGTGATATAGTGATGGTGTTGGGTGAGATGAGGTGATATGTGACGGTGATGGGTGAGATGAGGTGATATGGTGACGGTGTTGGGTGAGATAAGGTGACATGTGATGGTGTTGGGTGAGATGAGGTGGCATGTGACGGTGATGGGTGAGATGAGTTGATATGGTGACGGTGTTGGGTGACATTATGTGATATGTGACGTGACGGGTGACACGATTCATTTACAGTGATGGTGATGGGTGAGATGAGTTGATATGGTGACGGTGTTGGGTGAGATAAGGTGATATGTGACGGTGTTGGATGAGATGAGGTGGTATGTGACGGTGATGGGTGAGATGAGTTGATATGGTGACGGTGTTGGGTGAGATGAGGTGATATGTGACGGTGATGGGTGAGATGAGGTGATATAGTGATGGTGTTGGGTGAGATGAGGTGATATGTGACGGTGATGGGTGAGATGAGGTGATATGGTGACGGTGTTGGGTGAGATAAGCTGACATGTGACGGTGATGGGTGAGATGAGGTGACATGGTGACGGTGTTGGGTGAGAAGAGGTGATATGTGACGGTGATGGGTGAGATGAGGTGACATGGTGACGGTGTTGGGTGAGATGAGGTGATATGGTGACGGTGATGGGTGAGATGAGGTGATATAGTGATGGTGTTGGGTGAGATGAGGTGATATGTGACGGTGATGGGTGAGATGAGGTGATATGGTGACGGTGTTGGGTGAGATAAGGTGACATGTGACGGTGTTGGGTGAGATGAGGTGGCATGTGACGGTGATGGGTGAGATGAGTTGATATGGTGACGGTGTTGGGTGACATTATGTGATATGTGACGGTGACGGGTGACACGATTCATTTATAGTGATGGTGATGGGTGAGATGAGGTGATATGATGACGGTGTTGGGAGAGATAAGGTGATATGTGACGGTGTTGGGTGAGATAAGGTGGTATATGACGGTGATGGGTAAGATGAGTTGATATGGTGACGGTGTTGGGTGACATTATGTGATATGTGACGGTGCCGGGTAACACGATTCATTTATAGTGATGGTGATGGGTGAGATGTGGTGATATGGTGACGGTGATGGATGACGGTAATTGAAATGTTTTTGCCATATCATTACCCTGATGCAATATGCCATGGAAGGCAGATTAAAGCTGCATGCACTCTGTTCTTATATATATCATGCAAGCTACCACACGACTTATTGTAGCTATAGGGCACCGCAACCCACTCGAGCAGCATATATATAAATGTAGGATGCTACAACTACAACAAATTACGCTAAACATTTTGATATTTCGGATTAACCAGTGTACCGACGCACACAGATCGCAATATAGATACATCGTTAAGTGAACGTGTTCTCGCCACTAAATAAACAATAATGTGTCACTTGCTGGTTCAATCAGTGCTATACTCACAAGGTAATCATCTTCGTGTTGGATATATCCGGGAAGTTTTTGAGACCAGTTTCAGAAATTCGCCTGCATTTGCAAGTACAATACTTGTGTTATAAAGCGAGTAGAGCACAGCAACAAGTCGATCATGCTGTCTACGTTCATAGATACACTCAGACACTTACACAGTTTCTAGGTTGGTAAAATTTTCAAATATTCTTCCTCCCAAAACTTCGAAGCTGCCACAGTTGAGAATGGTTCTGCAGAGAAAATGGAATGGTAATGTCATCATTCCCACAGTGACAAACACACCACAAGCTGACACATCTCACCTATTTCATCATTATATCCCGATTGACATACGCACCACACACCTCAAGCAGACATACCTCACCTGTTAAATTACATACCCACAGTGACACACGTACGACAAGCTGAAATACCCCACCTATTTCATTATCATACCCACAGTGACAAACACACACCACAAGCTAATTTACCACACATACGCAAACTAATACTTACATGGATGTGACCGAGGCCGGGTTGGGAAAGTGAGCCGCCGTCAGATTGGGGAAGTTGGCGTTCTTAAGAGTTCTGGAAGAAACAAAATGCCAAAATCAACGGCTAGCTTCAATCGATGTAGACTGATGAAAACCCAGACCGTCGGCTTGGTTTGGTCAATAGAGATGAAAGCTTAAATCAATGACTGGGCATGGTTAATGGAGAAAGATGGCAGCCCCGATTATTAGGGGGATGATGTTGTTAGCGCACTCATTACAGCGCTGTGTACTCAGATGGACGAACCAGTACAGGTGGTGATGATGTTGTTAGCGCGCTCATTACAGCGCAGTGTACTCACATGGATGAACCAGTACAGGTGGTGATGATGTTGTTAGCGCGCTCATTACAGCGCTGTATACTCACATGGACGGCCCAGTACAGGTGGTGATGATGTTGTTAGCGCGCTCGTTAAAGCGCTGTGTACTCACATGGACGAACCAGTACAGGTGGTGATGATATTTTTAGCGCGCTCATTACAGAGCTGTGTACTCACATGGACGAACCAGTACAGGTGGTGATGATGTTGTTAGCGCGCTCATTACAGCGCAGTGTACTCACATGGACGAACCAGTACAGGTGGTGATGATGTTGTTAGCGCGCTCATTACAGCGCTGTATACTCACATGGACGGCCCAGTACAGGTGGTGATGATGTTGTTAGCGCGCTCATTACAGCGCAGTGTACTCACATGGACGACCCAGTACAGGTGGTGATGATGTTGTTAGCGCGCTCATTACAGCGCTGTGTACTCACATGGACGACCCAGTACAGGTGGTGATGATGTTGTTAGCGCGCTCATTACAGGGCAGTGTACTCGCATGGACGACCCAGTACAGGTGGTGATGATGTTGTTAGCGTGCTCATTACAGCGCTGTATACTCACATGGGCGACCCAGTACACCGCTCATTACAGCGTTGTATACTCACATGGACGACCCAGTACAGGTGGTGATAATGTTGTTGGTCGTATCACAAGAACATCCGGTGCAGGAATAACCAGAGTAATCCGACGAGGCTCCCAGGTAAGGTCCGAGATATCCCGACGCATCACTCCACAGGCCGTTGGCAACATCATCTGTAAACAATAATATCTAAGACATTATCAGTTTGCTTAATAAATGCAAGGACGGCACCAGCTGCTAGTTCAGTAAGGAGTGCCTGCCTGTTATCAGGTAGTCAGCTCTGTACCAGCGACAGAAGCCCGAAGACTTCCCACACACGTCAGCCCAAAAGGACAAGGCAGAAACAGTTCATGCACCAAAGCATGCTTTTCCTGTAGTGCTCGTCACTTGGCAAACTGCAATGGCTGTGTGAGTGTTCCGTACCGTAAGAGTTTGGCTACGAATACATTCTTGGTCGCATTACTTCAAGTGGTTCGTGATGAATTGCGAGGGACAGCGGATACCGACTGCCTTCTAACTGGCTGTATTTCGACATTTAGATTTGGATTAATTACTTGTCAAACTGAAGTGGTCTTCGTCTTGATTTTGCTCGCCTTGCATTGCTATGTACCTACACCTATTCTTCAATCGTAAGAAATGGTCGGTTTCGTCGCTTGCATTTTTCAAACATCAATAACTTCACCTTCATCAGTTTTTCGGTAGTATTGGTGCATTTGATCATTAGTTCTGGAAATACACTTCATATAAACTATGATCCAAATCGATGATTTCTGATATTTTTTTAACAGAAATTGTAGTCTTAAGAATACATTGAGCTAGCCTTAAGCCACCTGATGGGAGGTAAGGTAAGTATGGGATTTAACGGCACACAAACACTCATGTGTTATAGAAAGTTTTATAGATATGATTGACCTGATTTGGCAGCCGCCCCCTAGGATAAATGAAAATGAAGATGGAAAAGATAAAAATGGAAACGATTATCCTAGGGCAAGTCGCCACCAGCCAATTGACTGGACCAGGCCATTCCAGTCTCCCGTCTAGGCGAAATCCGGGCCTAAGTAAGGACCTCTCCGCTCAACCACCTGGATCCCATGGTCCACCGACACGAGTCGCAACCCACGGCCAACAGGTTGCCCCCTATTAGTCGCCTCTTACGACATGCAGATGTATACAGTGGGCATTTCTACCCCCGGACCCACAGGGGTGGCCACCTGAAGGAGGTCATTTAATAATTATTAAGTGGCTAAGAAGCTTCGTGGAATACGATTTGCTGAAACTTAAGGGCTCAAGCAAAGTTGTATCTTAAGACCCTAAGTTTTTCCTTAAGAAGATTCGAGCATTCGGGCCCTGGCCATTCCAGTCTATCGTCTGAATGAAATCGACCGACGCAAATCGCAATCCCCCGCCTACCAGGATGCCTCCTGTTGGTCGCCTCTCATGAATGCATGAGGATACAGCGGGCATTTTCCATCCCGGACCTATAGTGGGAATAATCATAGGGTAAATATCAATACGTAACATGTATAGAGCACCCTCGGTCTTGTTTAATAAAACCAGGAAGTCAATGCCCGCTGAATGTCCTTAAGTCAAATCCCTTCTCCGTGTGAAATGTACAGCCTTGGTCAGCTGCGGTCCCCAATAATGAATAGCGCTAAGCTCAGAAGCTTCTACTTCTATTACATTTGATGGAACAACTAAGCTGTGGACCAGGTACTGCAGTAAAACGCTGCCAAACTATGCGAGACTTACAACATGTATTGTCATTGAATTAAGCTCGGTGCCGACTTTAATAGAATTGTATACGGAGTATAAAAGCGTCGGTCGTGAGAGGCGGCCGATTGACTCTCTCGGCCGTGAGAGACGGCCGATTGACTCTCTCGGTCAATGTTTTATTGGTTTTACGTATGAAAGAGAGAGTTTGACTGAAACACGCGACCCAGAGTATGACTAAATAATTTTTTATGAATTGCTAACTGCATATACTGCCTGTCATAAAATGTCTGCATATTAGTTTAAGCACTCATCTATTCATATGTTCTAAGCGCAAGTATAATGCAGACAACATGACATTGCCAGTGTGCGGGTCTTTATGTCGCAAACATTGTTTTCGTTTTTTACATTTTCCCCATGGAACGTGAGATTGCACTAGGTGATCTATGTGTCAGGTAGTTTTCGATAAGAAGACTTTGCACTATGGCACTTGTTTGTGAAGCACACGAGACGGATTAAGTATTGTAAGATTTCTACGGTCAGCCCCGGAATCCACGGTGTACATTTCTTTCTGCAGATGTTAAACCTCTAGTATCTGCCATGAGGGGACAGCTTTATTTGGAGGGCGCGGGGCGTTATTGGGAAAGGAAGGATAGGCACAAAGTGGTAGGTATAGATACACAGACTCGTAGGGAGAGGGAGGGAGGGAGGGAGGGAGGGAGGGAGAGAGAGAGAGAGGGGGGAGAGAGAGAGAGAGAGAGAGAGAGAGAGGGGGGAGGGAGGGAGAGAGAGAGAGGGGGGAGAGAGGGAGAGACGTCTCGCAGAGGTAAACAACCGACTGGCAGAAGGAGATACGACGACTAGAGGAGGGAGAGACGGACTTACAGAGGGGGAGACACTGACTCATAGAGGGAGGGGGAGATACTGACTCACTGAGAGAGAGGCACACACTGACTCACTGAGAGAGAGATACTGACTCACTCAGGGAGAGACACTGACTCATAGAGGGAGACATACTGACTCATAGAGGGAGAGATACTGATTCACTGAGAGAGAGACATTGACTCATAGAGGGAGAGACACTGACTCATAGAGGGAGAGATACTGACTCACTGAGAGAGAGACTGACTCACTGGGGAGAGACACTGACTAATAGAGGAAGCGATACTGACTCATAGAGGGAGAGATACTGACTCACTGAGAGAGAGATACTGACTCACTGAGATAGACACACTGACTCATAGAGGGAGAGATACTGACTCACTGAGAGAGAGACACTGACTCATAGAGAGAGAGATACTGACTCACTGAGAGAGAGATACTGACTCATAGAGAGAGAGATACTGACTCACTGAGAGAGAGATACTGACTCATAGAGAGAGAGATACTGACTCCCTGAGAGAGAGACACTGACTCAAAGAGAGAGAGGCTGATATACACATTGAGAGACAAAGAATTTAGATTTACCAGCGGGTGAGACTTTGCCCAGGTAGGGGGCCGCAAGGCTACGTCGAGTGAGAGTCATAGATATATAGCCAGCATGGGTGAGCATGCGTGCGCAGCACAAAGGCAAGTCCTATCCGACGTTCGTTCGTTTGATCAAATTAAAGCCGTTTTTGGCTGATATGGCCATGTACGGCTCCGATCCGACAATAATTATTTACGCTTATATACGAAGGCTTAAGCTTGGTCGCACTAAAAGCTACTGGAAACGAACGAGAAAGTTGGCAGGGGATTCAAGGATGAAAATAGCATTAGATCAAATAGAAGCGCTTGGGACCATTTCAGCACAAATACAAACAAGGACGGATTGTGCTTGCCTTTAATTTCGCTGAAAGTTTAAGCTACTGGAAGCGACATGTGGACAAAAGGTATTAGCTGTCAAATCTCAGGCAAATGAAGACATTTCCATTTCCATTTAGTGACAAACGAAAAAAGGACGTGATTTTAGTCAATGATTTCGCGTCACAAGCTACAATATGTTCGGATGATGCCATTAAAATGACTTCAAGCTGTGGTTGATAGTATTAGTAGTAACTGACAGCAGAGTAAAGAAGATGTCACCTACAGTTTAGTCCTGACATTATAAACACATAACTGACCAAGAATTAGTATTCTATAGGTATAATCAATGCTAAGCTGACAACAACAAGGCGCTACAAACTCAACTTACAGTGATCGCTTGCAGGTATATACTGTAGCATTTATGACTAAGTACCATCTTCATTATATCAACTGCGTTAAATTGGTCAAATATAGCCTGCAGTATGTAACACATTTAATTCCTACCAAATGCATTAGATACAACCAATATGATTTACAGGAGCGCCTCATACTGAGCAGAATAGCACATTTTCCTCGTCCATAAAACGCCGTGAATAAGTGTGATTAGTGTATAGCTATTGGCGAGGAATGGATCAATTAATGTAATGACTGGTCAACAGTACTACTGATATGGCATACCCCACACAGCTGAGAATATTATAGGATCAACGTAACCATTGTTATTGGGTTGGGGTGTTGAACTTTTTAATATACAGTACAGAGGGTGTGTTGTCTTTTACCCAACTCTAATGTACAATTTAGTGTGGTGCGGTATAAACCTTCAATTAACAGTGAAGTATGTTTTTTTTTACATTTTACACAGTGCAGTGTGGTGTTTTTAACACCGGTATTTTTTTCATGACCTTGCATTTACAGTGTAATGTAGGGTTTCCGTATCCATGTAGTATTAGAAATGTGCCATTGCCATGGGGAATATTTTACACGGCTATTTTATACAGATCCAAACACGACCGATCCAGGGCATCCTGGATAGGCCAACCCAACAAAGGAAATGCACCTGCTGTCATGAAAATTATCATGTCATGAATTATATTTTGGATGGGACGTTTACCGTGATTGGATATTAACCATTTATATAGTTTAACGTAGAACCATCAATCTAAGGTGAAATGTAACCATTATTGTAGTGTTATATATAACCATAACCGTCAACATAATGTTATATATAACCTTCAATATAGTGTGGTATATAACCATTAAAATAGTGTGGTGTATAACCATTTGAATAGTGTGACTTATGCCCATTTGAATAGTGTAGCATATAACCATTAAAATAGTGTGGTGCATAACCATTTGAATAGTGTGATGGATGTGTAACCATTAAAATAGTGTGGTATATAACCATTAAAATAGGTTGGTGTATAACCATTAAAATAGTGTGGCATAACCATTAAAATAGTAGGGTTAATAACCATTAAAATAGTGGGTATATAGTCATGAAAATTGTGTGGTATGTAACCATGCATAAATATTGCGTGTTCTATTAAATGTATTTGAAAATGTGAAAATGATTTTTGTTCGATTCTCACCAGGCGAGTTGTCGCGTTTACCGTGAACGCCGACAATATGTCATGCCCAACAATGTGTTAACCCCACAGCCCAACTTACCGCTATCGTAGGATGTGTATTCAGGGTACGCGTCATATCGCCCATTCCAGTAGCTATCAGCCGTCCACTGTGCCTCAGCATCTCCTACCAACAACAGCAGCATCAGCAGCATGTGTGTCAGTACCAGACACCGCCCCATCACAGACGGGTGCCTCACAGTCGACAGATATATACTTTTTGCTGTTCCTGTAGCTTGGTAACGAAGCGGCTAATTACAAGGTAGCCATTTTTTCCAATCTTGATAAGTTGCGAGAAGTAATATCCGCAAAAAAACTGCTTAGTGTTGGCGAACTGAGCAATTGGTGAAACAAGTTTCAAATACAACAAAACGCCACAAATAGAGCTCAGGCAACTCAAAGAAGAAATGAAAGGTGGCGTAAGCTTATGTCAATTGGCCGTAGGGGTCTCGATGCTACCATAGCGATTAAGCAGAGGAGCCAATCCAAATCGCCTCGCAATCGGTGTTGTTGTGGGCAGAACCTAGTGGGGCGGGGTTGCGGTTTCTTCCAAACGGGTCGATACAAGTCACGACGGGCGTCCTTTCTCGCCGTGTCATCTTTAACTGATCCCGCTTTGGAAAGCGAAACGATCAGCGTTGGTGGGTTCGGGTTAAATGAATTCACCACAGCAATATCCTATACCCCTTCCTTACTCCACAATAATTACCAATAGAAAGACCCGGTACCGCAATCAGACCTGCTCGGCTACCGGACCCCTCTCGCCATCTTCCATGAACCCTTTCCTCGCTGCATACGTCATTTGTCACTGAAATTCAACTGTTTTGGGGGCTGTTTTTGTGTTGATTACATTACTCCTTGTTTCAATATGGCACGGACTACACAAGCAGAGAAATGATGTCGGTTTTTTGGCTTCTGTCTGAGGTTGACGCGAGGTGAGGACGATGGCGGCTTTTACTGGGTCATCAACTCGGTCACTGCGATTGAAATCAACTAAGTCGTCCGGGATTATACTCAAATGGGCGAGCGCGTGAAGTGGCAGGCCCGTGACCAGCCGTACTACCCTGACATTAGCGCTTATCATACTCATGTTATTCGCATTGAGCATAAAAAGTATGAACGCCCAGCCCACGCCTGGCTCACGTTATACTTTGACGGACGTAAATTATCATGGCTTATCATATAAGGTTCCGAGCCACCGACTATCACGTGACAGAAAATCGTCCATTCCATCAAGTATCAAAGCATTTATAATCACGCAACAACAAACGGCCGCGCTAGCTTTATAGCATGCAACAGCAAACGGCCGCGCTAGCTTTATAGCATGCAACAACAAACGGCCGCGCTATCTTTATAGCTACAACTTTCACAGTGAATAAACCTTCCACTTCCTCTGAATTACGAAGTTCTCGAAACAGACATCTACCATTTCAACTTAAGTACATGTTAACAATAAGAAGGAAGCCCATTTTCTCTGAAGAGACACCATCACTTCCGCTTCTTTCCAAAATCCATATATGGAAATCCACCGCTTCTTCGAAGTTACAAAACAATGCCAAGAAGTTTACTCATTTTCTCAAACTACTTCCGCTCAGAAGCAAGCAACCGACCTATCTCCACCACCGCCTTTTACTACGAGACACTAGCTGAAACGTTTCTCTGTTTAAGTGAAAAACGCCCATTTCGTATCAACAGCAAACTATCAATTTCTCAAATTAACAAAGTCAGCAATTAAAAGCTAGTTTTCTGTATGCGCGCCAAGAATTGATCACTGCCTAATCGCCCGGGTCTGATCCCGCTGTTAGGATGAAAGCTCTTCACGCTACCTAAACGATTGCAGACAGCTTGCGCGTCAATAGATCAAGTTTCGTTACTCGATTTAATTTACGCCGTCAATCGCCAAAGGGCGAGCGCTATCGATTTAAACCACTCAAGGTCAGCGCTCCAATCTGCTACATAACAAAGAGACCGCCTTCGTATTGGCGTATTATTTGCTTAGTTTTCAACATCCTATTCTACCTAAATATGACCTGGAATTTCGATAAAACGAATCAGGTCAAACGAGCGCCGCTATACCAGTATGAATCCGTAAACACTTGGTCCTCATTGAGCTTTGAGTGATGTTTGTAAACGTTTGGATGGAACTGCTTTATGTTTCTATCTGGATGAACATCGTCTTTGTGGTGTCCGCCCATTGACTCTTTATGACTAGCCTCGCACGGCGATGTCGTCCGCGATTACACATACCCTGTTCAGGCAGTTTTAAAGGGAAACTAAGTGCCATATGTTGTGAGCGACTTGTCATGATGTTGTCAGGGAGATAGCTGCAAGTGGATGAAGACTGCGTCGTGAACTTATGCAGAAAGTCAATGCAATTCGTATTCTTCTGGTATAACGCGGCCCTGCTGTGAGAGCTTCTCCTGTGAGAGCTTCTCCTGTGAGAGCTGCTCCTGTGAGAGCTGCTCCTGTGAGAGCTGCTTCTGTGAGAGCTGCTTCTGCGAGGTATGCATGCTGGCACATCTCTTTCGTGCCTTCGGCGACGGACACCTATAACTAGTATAAGTCAGAAGAGTCAGTTGATGGTTTATGCAACTGGGGATTTAAGTCTGTTCTAGGCCTACTGTAACCACTTCATCCCTATCTCCTTCCCCGCGCGTCAGCCCCAAAGTCTTCCCCGCCCTTTACCGTCAACCCACTTCATCCCAATCTCCATCCCCGCGCGTCAGCCCTAAAACCTTCCCCACCCCCTTACCGTCACCCACTTTACCCCACTTTCCATCCTCGCGCACCAGCTCAGAAACCTTCCCCGCACCCTTACCGTCACCCATGGTATACCCACACTGCGGTCGCCAACGTCACGACCCATGTCTTCACTCAGGAAGTCAACGCCTGTGGGAGAAACAGTTCTCCCCTTCATCGTGTGAGGGCAACGGGATTGAGCTAAGAGAGAGGACCAGCGACCAATTGATACCCGACGGCTCCTCCGAGTTCAACCTACAGTTCACCTATTGTCCAAGAGGCACACTAGGCTGAATCTCTACCGTGAATGCGATGGGTGTTAAGTAAGATGATCTAAGCGCAGACGGCGCCACGCTGGGAGTGGACAACAGCGGTCACTGGGAGCTGTTAGAAAAACAAGGAAGCCAGGCAAAGCCCGACAGTCATCAAACGCTCACCCTCTATTTACCTAGTCAGATCAATAGCAAAAGCAGCATTTCCGATTGGGTCGCTGTCAATGCCCCAATACCTACCAGGATCCACAGCCCATGAGACAGCAATGAGATGTGAATTCGTTACGTAAAAACCATGGCCAGAAATCAACGAGAGCTTACAATCGATGGCTCGTTGGTCCTGGATTGGCTCAGTGTATTGAAACATTCATGTCAGTGGTAGTGTTAGCTTATGAAGCATACGGTTACAACGTGGCGACTCCTGTGGTTCGCTCCATATTAAGCAGGGTGAACACTTACTGCTCCCACCCTCCATTATAGCACAACGATACGTCTGCCGGACTCAAGCCAAACCATGGATCCGACATTGAAGCTCATATTGTATAACAGCCAATCGAACCACGTGGTGTATCACAGCAAATAGGAGCGCGTGGTGTATCACAGCCAATGGAAGCACGCGGTTTATCACAGCCAATAGAAGAGCGTGGTGCATATCTGAAGCGTACACTGACACTATTTCAGCAGAACTATACGCTACATCCGTGCCTTGTCCAAATGAATCCGCGATATAGTCCTGACCATAAAATGACATGAGAGCACCCTGTCAATACAAGCACATGGCATATACCTACGACGAGGGACACAGCCCTGGACGTAAATTCAATGGCGCTGTACTGGTCCTGTGGTGACCACAGCGTAGTGATGGCCCTGTGGATTCTAGAGGTTTGTGACGTTGTGGAGATCCTGCGGTGACTAGAGGTCCATGAGGCTGTATGGAGCTCCTGCGGTGACTAGAGGTCAATGAGGCTGTATGGAGCTCCTGTGGTGACTAGAGGTCAATGAGGCTGTATGGAGCTTCTGTGGTGACTAGAGGTCCATGTGGCTGTATGGAGATCCTGCGGTGACTAGAGGTCCATGAGGCTGCATGGAGGTCCTGTGGTGACTAGAGGTCCATGGAGCTGTATGGAGGTCCCTACGTGCGCATGTCCAGATCTTGTTGAATTCGCCAAGATACCTTGATCAGTGCGTTTTGTAGGTTCAAATGAACTTACAGTTTGCTCTGGTATGATATAGTAATACATTGTATATCCTTCGTTCTGTTAAAACTTTTGATATATAACAATCCGTGCCACCCCGTCCCCTCGTAAAACTACCCTGCTCACAAATAGTAGGGCTGTGGCAGTTCACTGACACATTTATATATCCTGATACCACGACCATTGTGATTGGACATATAACAAGGAAGTAGTATGACAACGTCGGAAGTGGTATGACAACGTCGGAAGTGGTATGACAACGTCGGAAGTGGTATGACAACGCCAGGAGTGGTATGACAACGTCAGGAGTGGTATGACAACGTCGGGAGTAGTATGACAATGCCAGGAGTGGTATGACAACGTCAGGAGTGATATGACAACGTCGGAAGTAGTATGACAACGCCAGGAGTGGTATGACAACGTCAGGAGTAGTATGACAACGACGGAAGTAGTATGACAACGTCGGAAGTGGTATGACAACGTCAGGAGTGATACAACATCATCGGAAGTGGTACGACAACATCGGAAGTGGTACGACAACATCAGCAATGGTATGAAAACGTTAAGGAGTGGTATGACAAAATCAGGAGTGGTATGACAACGCAAAATCGTTCTGCGAAAATCTGACAATATTTGCCTTTGTTATGTGTCATGTGAAACTCGAAACTCGAATGGTGTCATAATGAGTGCAGAATATAAGGCTTTCTATGAGGACAATTAAGCTCGTCATTCGGGTGAAGTAATCTATGCCAAAAAATCTGGAAAGCGCATTAAAGAAGCAAAGACATGGTCCATTAAGATTAAGGAGCTCCTAAAAAATAAGGGGATCCTAGAAAAGAAGGGGATCCTAGAAAAGAAGGGGATCCTAGAAAAGAAGGGGATCCTAGAAAGTAAGGAGATTCTAGTAAAGATGAAGATGGAAAAAGACTGGAATCATGTCAAAGACATGGTTGGCCAAGGAGTACTAGTTAGATAAAACTATGCAATCACCTCAGCGAAAACATTGGATTACTGCATGTGCCAAAAGGGAAGGATCACATGTGACTGTCCGAAAGCTATCAATCGATCAACTACGTAAAAACAAATTGCACGACAATGTTACTCAAGCTGAAAGCTTAGTGAAAAGTGTAATAACATAAATGAGTGCATCAATTTACAGAAGTGTATGCTGACGGTCATGATGTGCTGTAATTGTCGCTATTTTGAGGCCTAAATCAAATACAAAATCAAATTTGCAAATCAAGTGCATGCTTCTCAACAAATCAGCTAATTTGCAGCCCCATAAACATAAAAAACGATATATTGCATGCCACCCACTTGAATTCCTATTTCCAGAAAGGGATGAAGAGAATCAACATCACGTGACAAATACATCAAATTCACAAATGGTGAAATTATGGGAAAGAGTAGTTCAAATTGAACCAACCTAGTCCGATTCTGTTCGTATTTCTCCCGGGTGGCCTTGAGTCATGTTGCAGCTGAAGCGGCTTCATGTTGTTTAGAAGTGGATACCCATGACAGCAAGGCACCTTTTTCATGCTATCTTTCACTTTGGGCATGATTAGTGAGTTTCATCAGCGGCTGGCTGTCCACGAAGATCGACATAACAACTGCGCTGAGTTTCACATATTTATTGGACAAGGCCAAATGTCGTACGAAACCGCCGTGAACGCGCGGCGCGCTACGCTTTGACGTGTTGCAGTGGTGCGTCATTTTCACGCCTCTCCAGATAACGATGGGCTTGTCCGACCGACGCAGGAACGATGTTTCGAGCGCGCCCTAGGCTTATAGAACGCATGTCAAACCAGCTGACACATCAAACCCTACTCGAGGCTTTTCTCGCAAACTTTGTGCGTTTTCATAACAGTACTAGAGCTCCGAGTACAAATTTTAACCGGTAATGTCTATAAGCGGGGGAAAAGTGGGAACTATACTCATGCATAGCAGAATATTAAGATTATCAAACGATCCTGTTAACATGCGTACATGTCTGTCAAATGTTTCGCATTTTGATGACCATTTCAAAATAGATTTCAAAGTGTCTATTAGACAACTTCCCGGGCACGCGCGATTTGTCAACTTTTTGTCTTGAAATGACCCTTTTGTGGTTTGGGAAACCTCGTTTCACAAATTATTTGCATAAATTAATATTCTACGAGACCAATGTGCTTTTTATTGGTGGAAAATAGCTCTTATATTATAGACAAGTTTAGAAATGGCAAACTATTATGTTCGCTGCAGCAACGGGTTTTTATTTTTGCGTATTGGGTACTCAACTCCGGACAATCTCACTTATTTCTAACGTGTCTTGATAATAGCACTGGTAATATTGTCTTTGTTACAGGTTAGCATTAAGTTTTAAGTAAACAATCCCTATTGCTGACTGCTGATATCAGCGATGTCACGCTGTTTCACTGCGCCTCTTAAAACATTGGGGCGGTGGTACATGTTTACAGTCCTTTCCGTGCTCTGACAGTCCTTTCCGCGTACTGACAGTCCTTTCCGTGCACTGACCGTCCTGGAAAGTGCCACCAACATCTGATTCCTTCTCTTTCCGAAATGTAGACAATTCGATCATAATTAAGACCTTGCCATCAGTATTATGTATGGTGAATGAGTCACAGCAAGCGCATTAACTCGTAAATGTGCATAATCGCCTAAGGTGTGTAGTCTGCGTCCCAGACTCCAGGGGTTCCGCTACGCTTCTCGCCCTAGAGTCTACGATAAGATAAGGTCTTCAACTGGCGCTTCCGAATATTCATTAGACTTGTTCGTTAATCTTCGTGACCAATCAACGCAAAGGTTGTAATTGCGCGTGTCTGTCTCATGAAACTGGCTTGTGATACGCACCCTCGGTTTTATGTGAAGTCATGCTTCTCTCGCCGACTGTGTGGTTAACGGTGCCACTCTCAGTGTGAAACAACTATTCGGAGTGTTGTAAAATGTGTGCCCGGCTCATAAAAATCACTCGTCCGGTTGGACGTCTTCGGAACTTGAACAACTGACCAATGCGAGACAATGACTCAAAAGTATCCGAGAGTGACCTAGAGACAATCCGCTATCCTCCCCTAGACCTGAAGGCGAGACTATTGAATATCAGTAACATGTAAACAGCGCCCGCAGCCATCAGGCTAGGGGACCTTGACTATACGGTGTGGGAGGCGATTAACTTTTCCGACTAATTTCCAATATGGCGGCGAGATTGCGCAACGTAAGTCGGTTGGAAACGGACCTGTTATAATGCTGAATAAAGGAGAGGAAAAGGCAACTAGGTCGGAAAGTTATAAGGTATAAATCTAGAATAAATTGACTCGCCTGTGAAATGTATTATCAGCCAGATGATGACAATAACGGTACGATAAAAACTTCCGCGCGTTCGTTTACAACAACGTCCTGCAAGAGACCGGTAGTTGGCAACTACAAAAATTCGGAGTGGAATTTCGCCGAAAAGTTAGAAATTAATCGAATATGTTAGCCAAAGATTGGTTTAAAAAACCATATCAATTAAATTCAGTCAATACTCTCACCGTTGGTGACTTTAAATTCTTCTCGGTACGTATTTTTAACGTGATAAGTGATGATAAGTTAAGCATGTTTGTCAATATACCGATAAAAGTGGGTTTTCCTGCTAGACCAACAAGGGAGTACCTGGTCGACTGTTGGTCTGTTGGGCTATGTGTTACCCTTGGTGCGCAGACATATGCTCACCAGACAAATGCTCACAGGTCACATGCTCACAAGACAAATGCTCACTGGACAAATGCTCACACCCTTTACAGATTTTCAGACAAATGCTTACATTTTTTTTTAACTCACAATCTTTATTATCAAAGTATAGCATGAATAGCATATATAGCATCAATCAAGAAATCGAATATCACATCATACAAAGCATAAATGGAGAAATGGAATATCACATCATACAAGGCATAAAACGATAAATCGCATCACTCCAAGCGGATGCTGTGTCCCACAGCAGTGAGGAACTCTACTGTGGTTCTGTTTCCCTCCACCAAGTACTTGCAGAGTGTCTGCAACCTCTTTTGTAACTCCTTCTGGGCCCTACGTTGGCGCTTCTTGGGCAGCTGACCTCTGGAGTACTGGGTCATCTGTGTTGTGGCCAAGACGTAGTCCTTGCGTAGACCTTCAATAGCTGTCCAGAATGAAGGATGATGATGTCCAACTAGTTTGGAGAATAAGGTGTTCCATCCTTCACAAGCGTTGTTAGTACGGGAACGGCCCTCCAGGGTGGCTTGGTTAACATTCCAAGGTTTAGGTAATGGACCTGAGGCTTATGTATAGATCACTTGGAAGCTGAGTTGACCAACCATGATACGATGGAGCAGATGAACCCAGGGAGGGCAGCTGCTGCCTTATTGGCCAGGCCCTTTGTGGTGTTTCCCAAGCTGTCACTGCTTGGATGGCTGCCAGTCGGTGATGACGATCCGGGGGTCTGGGTAGATGAGCAGCTCCTCCATCTTGTCCAGAACAGCATGCAGGAGTTCTTGGTAGACTTGTGAACTCTTGCCAGGCAGGAAGGCGTAGACGCAGGAAACGTTGCCATCACCAAGGGGAGCACGGATGACGTAGAGCTGTTCGAGGACATTTGGACTCATGGAGAAGTTGCCATCCATGTACCAAGTGTTAGCTGAACCTAGATGGCGTATCTGCTCCTCTGACGCATAGACCACAACACGCTGCCTTTCCTCAGGGCCTGAGTCGTGGATGAGGAAGGGCCTGGGAGTAGCTCCTCCAGTCAGTGTCTAGTCCTCGGTGATGTTGAGGTCTCGAAGTGAAGCAGGGTCCTGAGGCAGGAATCCACGACGCTGTCTATGGAGATCTCGTTTACAAGACTGGAGGTTGCCGATGTTGACACGGACCTCATCAGCTGCATGAAGAAGGGCTTGTGTGAGGAGTTGGTTTGGACGAGAACTGGACTGCTTGGCTTGGGCCTTCATCTTCGTTCGAAGCTTGGTGACCTCAAACCCCAGTCTTGTCAGCTGGATGGTTGTGGGAGACATGAGACCTCGGGTTCTCGTAAGTAGAGTCCGTAGTTAGGCTGCCCTTACACCCTGCTGCCCGCTGTTGTGTGCACTGCCATCTGATCCAGTTGTTGTAGCTCCTCTTCTTCACATACATGTAGCCATCCAGACAGAGCTTGTCGCCTCCTCGCTTAGTCTTGATGATCTCCATGGTGAGTGTTTGTGAGTTACTCTGATATCTGACCTCCTTATATATGGTCAAAATTTGAGCTCATCACATCCAAGAACTACTCAGATTGCTCAACACATAGCATAGGATTTGTTCATGTATACAGATTAGCTCATAAAGAACTCTAACACCTGAGGTGATTCTAACGGTTCGATTCTAACACCCTCTAGTGCTGAGACAAAGTGTGAAAAGAGGTGTGACAAGTGAGAACATCTGATGTTACACCTTAGATTATTTACATAGGCAACAAAGATTTGTCATAAAAAGATGTTACATAATCTCACATATCTACAAAGACTTGATAGACCACAAACAAATAATCAGAAATATATAAAAAATATATTAAAAAAAAAACTGTGAGCATTTGTCTGAAAATCTGTTAAGGATGTGAGCATTTGTCTTGTGAGCATTTGTCTTGTGAGCATGTGTCCTGTGAGCATTTGTCTTGTGAGCATATATCACGGAATCGTTACACTTACGTCTTATGAACCAATTCCCCTGGTCTGCCCTGATGCAAGAATATTAGGTGCAATTGTAGATAAGCAAAACGGTCTTGCACTGGGTAGTTTATCTTTGCTAATGTTCAGCAACAACTCACATGTATAAGCAGACCATCAACAGAAACATTATAATACATGACCTCAATCGAGACACTGAATACATGACCTCAACCGAGCCACTGAATACACGACGTCAACCGAGCCACTGAATACATGACCTCAACCGAGCCACTGAATAACGTTAACCTCCCTCTTACTGGTCCTGTTAAAGATGGGTACCAACCAAGTGCCCTTCTTAGTTGTAACACGTACTTCGCGGCGCGAGCCTAACTAAAAGCTCTTTGATAAGAGGACCGACAGAGAATTACGAAAGGCGTTCAATCAGGATATAACCGGGGTTGACGTCGCTTTTACTGACTATCAACCCCAGGTCATCAAATATGTTAAACGCAAACGGTACGATCAGCGGGAAGAACCCATATCGAACACATTTCATGAAATTCAGTACCACCTTAGGAATGGGTCATAAAGCTGTAGGGACAGCCGGCGACAAGAGGCTATTCTCGATCTTATAGGCCACAACTCTGTGGACAGATGAGCCGATCCCGAAATACATTACTTGCCAAATCACGTACAGTGTTAAGCATATTCTTACCGAATGCGCTGATCTTATTCTTACAGCGAATCGATTTTCCGTCTTAAAAATTGTCAAAAATATTCTAATGGGGAGATTCATGTATGATCCTTGTTTTTAAAGAGTAATTAGATAATACTACATAGTAATTTCCTCCAAATACCCACGGGGTAGTAATTCCCTCTAAATATCCACGAGGTGGTGATTCCCTACAAATATCCACGGGGTAGTGATTCCCTCTAAATACACACGGGGTAGTTATTCCCTCCAAATACCCACGGGATAGTAATTCCCTCTAAATATCCACGAGGTAGTAATTCCCTCCAAATACCCACGGGATAGTAATTCCCTCTAAATATCCACGAGGTAGTAATTCCCTCTAAATATCCACGGGGGTAGTGATTCCCTATAAATACCCACAGGGGTAGTGATTCCCTAAAAATACCCACGGGGTAGTGATTCCCTACAAATACCCACGGGGTAGTGTTTCCCTCCAAAAACCCACAGGGGTAGTGATTCCCTAAAAATACCCAAGGGGGTAGTGATTCCCTATAAAAACCCACGGGGGTAGTTATTCCCTCCAAATACCCACGGGGTGATTCCCTCCAAATACCCACGGGGTAGTGATTCCCTACCAATACCCACGGGGGTAGTGATTCCCTATAAATACCCACAGGGGGGTAGTAATTCCCTACAATGATTTCCCTACAAATACCACGGGGTAGTGATTCCCTACATACCCACGGGGTAGTGATTCCCTACAAATACCCACGGGTAGTGATCCCCTACTAAATACCCAAGTGATTCCCTACAAATACCCACGGGGGTAGTGATTCCCTCAAAATACACACGGGGTAGTGATTCCCCTACAAATACCCACGGGGTAGTGATTCCCTATAAATACCCACGGGGGTAGTGATTCCCTATAAATACCCACGGGGGTAGTGATTCCCTATAAATACCCACGGGGGTAGTGATTCCCTCCAAATACACACGGGGGTAGTAATTCCCTACAAATACCCACGGGGTAGTGATTCCCTCTAAATACCCACGGGGGTAGTGATTCCCTCCAAATACACAAGGGGTAGTGATTCCCGTCAAATACCCACGGGGGTAGTGATTCCCTACAAATACCCACGGGGTAGTGATTCCCTTCAAATACCACGGGTAGTGATTCCCTACAAATACCCACGGGGGTAGTGATTCCCTACAAATACCCACGGGGTAGTGATTCCCTACAAATACCCACGGGGGTAGTGATTCCCTACAAATACCCACGGGGGTAGTGATTCCCTTCAAATACCCACGATGTAGTGATTCCCTCCAAGTACCCACGGGGTAGTGATTGCCTTCAAATATCCACGGGGTAGTGATTCCCTACAAATACCCACGGGGGTAGTAATTCCCTAGTGAAAACCCACGGGGGTAGTGATTTCCCTCCAAAAACCCACAGGGGTAGTAATTCCCTACAAATACCCACGGGGGGTAGTAATTCCCTACAAATACCCACGGGGAAGTGATTCCCTCCAAATACGCAAGGGGTAGTAACTCCCTAAAAATACCCATGGGGGTAGTGATTCCCTCCAAATACAACAGGGGTAGTGATTCCCTACAAGTACCCACGGGGTAGTGATTCCCTTCAAATACCCACGAGGTAGTGATCCCCTACCAATACCCACGGGGGTAGTGATTCCCTACAAATACCCATTGGGGGTAGTGATTCCCTACAAATACCCACGGGGTAGTGATTCCCTACAAATACCCACGGGGTAGTGATTCCCTACAAAATACCACGGGGGGTAGTGATAGTACCCTTCAAATATCCACGGGGTAGTGATTCCCTACAAATACCCACGGGGGTAGTGATTCCCTACAAATACCCACGGGGGTAGTGATTCCCTACAAATACCCACGGGGTAGTAATTCCCTCTAAAAACACACAGGTAGTAATTCCCTATAAATACCCACGGGGTAGTAATTCCCTACAAATACCCACGGGGTAGTGATTCCCTCCAAATACACAAGGGGTAGTAACTCCCTAAAAATACCCACGGGGTAGTGAATGATTCCCTACAAATACCCACGGGGGTAGTGATTCCCTTCAAATACCCACGATGTAGTGATTCCCTACAAGTACCAACGGGGCAGTGATTGCTTTCAAATATCCACGGGGTAGTGATTCCCTATAAATACCCACGGGGGTGGTGATTTCCTATAAATACCTACGGGGGTAGTGATTCACTATAAATACCCACGGGGTAGTGATTCCCTACAAATACCCACGGGTAGTAATTCCCTCCAAATACACACAGGGGTAGTAATTCCCTACAAATACCCACAGGGGTAGTGATTCCCTAAAAATACCCACGGGGTAGTGATTCCCTCCAAAAACCCACGGGGTAGTGATTCCCTCCAAATACCCACGGGGTAGTGATTCCCTATAAATACCCCACACGGGGATTCCCTACAGGGGTGATGATTCCTATAAATACCCACGGGGGTAGTGATTCCCTATAAATACCCACGGGGTAGTTATTCCCTCCAAATACCCACAGGAGTAGTGATTCCCTAAAAATAATCTGGGGGGTAGTGATTCCCTATAAATACCCACAGGGGTAGTGATTCCCTCAAATACCCACGGGGTAGTGATTCCCTATAAAATACCCACGGGGGGTAGTGATTCCCTCCAAACCCACGGGGTAGTGATTCCCTTAAAATACCACGGGGTAGTGATTCCTACAAATATCCCCGAGGGGGTAGTGATTCCCTACAAATACCCACGGGGTAGTGATTCCCTAAAATACCAATTCCCTATAAATACCCACGGGGGTAGTGATTCCCTCCAAATACCCACGGGGTAGTGATTCCCTATAAATACCACGGGGGTAGTGATTCCCTACCAAATACCCACGGGGGTAGTGATTCCCTATAAATATACCCAAAGTGATTCCCTACCCACGGGGTAGTGATTCCCTATAAATACCCACGGGTAGTGATTCCCTCCAAATACCCACGGGGTAGTGATTCCCTAAAAATCCCTCCAAATTCCCTAAATACCCACGGGGGTAGTGATTTAAAAAGTGACCCTAAAAAAATGGGTAGTAGTGATTCCCTCCAAATTTCCACGGGGTAGTGATTCCCTTCAAATACCCACGGGGTAGTGATTCCCTATAAATACCCACGGGGGTAGTGATTCCCTCCAAATACCCACAGGGGTAGTGATTCCCTAAAAATACCCACGGGGGTAGTGATTCCCTCAAAATACACACGGGGTAGTGATTCCCTATAAATACCCACGGGGTAGTGATTCCCTCCAAATACCCACGGGGGTAGTGATTCCCTCAAAATACACACGGGGTAGTGATTCCCTATAAATACCTACGTGGGTAGTGATTCCATCCAAATACACACGGGGTAGTGATTCCCTTCAAATACCCACTGGGCATCGATTGTCAAGGCTGCTGCCGGGATATTTTTTTCAAAATGCCTAGCTCACACAGATTGCCAGACACAATGCAAAACATGATGGTAAGTTACAGTGGTCCTTGTGTTTATTCCCAGTAGGGTAAGTGGGTCTTAAAGGCGGCAGTTCTGTGAGGCTCACTCTGACAATTGACAGCAATACAGACAATGCTGCATGGCATATTTTTTATGCTATTGCCCATTCTGAAATTACGTTGGATGATTTTTCTTCTGGTTCATCATCCGGCAGCTCATCTAAATCTGTACTGCTGTTCAACATGCCACTAAAGTAAGTTCCTGCTTCAGCAGATGAGACAGCTGATTCATTATCACTGGTGGTCAATGAATCTATAGTGTCAGTTGATCTTCAAATTCGTTCTGTTATGTAGGAAGAGGGTGCTTTTAGTGGTAAATAATTCTTGAATGAACATCATCTTAGAGCTATGTTAAGGTTTTTGGCTTATTATCAAGTAAATCTGAAACACAGTATTGCTCAACTGCGACTGTGGTTTTCATAAGCGTCATAACGATAAACCGTTATGAAAAACCATTATGATGTAAAAAATTTATCCCAGCCACACATATAGCCAGACTTGAAAGCCGGGCGCATAGCGACTTAATTCATGGCTCTCCAGTCATGTATGTTTCTATTTTCCTAATTCATACAAAAATGGTTTCTGTAGTAATATGCTTAGCAATGTAAGTCCATGTATCTATAGCATGGCGACTTCGATTTGACGTTGAATCAATATCCAAACGGATGTCAACGTTCATAACCATTGTCGATGATGTATGTACTACATTGATGCAACGTTGATTCAACGTTGACAGCGGTTGTCAACCTCCCCAACTATTGATCAACGTTAGTTGAAAGTGTGACCGTCCTTATCAATTAGATTTATGTATTAACCGAAGTGAGCGTCGTCAACCAGTGTGGAGTCATAATCACCCCCCCCCCTCCCCCGCCCCACACACACGCTTTAAATACCTAACCGTGATATCTGAAGTAAACGGTCACTATCCAAATTTAATAGTCCCGGTGTAGCAAGTAGAGCCCTTTGAAATAAACATTCCAAACCCGTCAATTCCCATAGCAATTAACATCAGACCGTTTGATCTTCAATTAAAGCTAAAGGTAATTGTACCTCCATGCTTGCTGACGACGACACACACTTGAATAAATACCTCCGTCCCCAAAAGTAAAATACATTCAGTATTCGGGCAACGAAACAGTCACCGTCGTACGGACCAAGTTGGAAGGCCAACTCCGTACGGCACCTAGCAGTCTGGTATTCCAGCTCAGCAGTAGCCTCTGGACATCACCAGAGTTACTCCATACATTAGTTTTGCAATTTATATTCGGACTTGCGGGATACGGAATCCGTACCCCCACATTCAGAAATAAACATCCGTTTTCCAGTTACCATTCAATTGACGTCTCGTCTTCATCACCACGACCATAAACAGTGCCGACGTTCACGGTGAAAAAAGGAGCGTTACTATCTGAGAAGCACACATATTACCGAGTATTACTAAGTAGTCTTAACGGATTAAGGAGAATTACTAGGTACACAGATTAAAGAGATTTACAGGGTACACAGGTTGATGAGGATTACTCGGTATACGGATTAAAGAGATTTACTGATACACGGTTGATAAGGATTACTAGGTATACGGAATAAAAAGATTTACTGATACACGGGTTGGATGTAATTTATCTTTATTAAACCCGAACAAGATTTATGTGGGCCATGACTTGAGTCAGTACAAGACCTCGTCAACTCTTACTGTGGTCATTTAGTTAAGAATTAGCATTACGCCTGAGCCTAGCCTTGTCTACAGGGCCTCAGACGAGATGGCAGTTTTGCCTGGATATCAACCCCTCCCCTTGCAGATAAATAATTAACTTTCTTATGAATAAAACAATGCGAGTAATAATAAAAATCAATTTATTGCCTCCATTTGATGGTTTATAAAATTCAACAGTTTGTACCTTAGCTATGGATGTACAAGACAAACACTGGACTCGATCAACACGATACATGGGGAGCATATGGTTATTCATCCACAGAAAACAGAATATATAACTTGTCAGCTGTTTTGTGTTGGAACTGCCCCGTTAACTACAAAAAAAGTAAATCTGCATGAAGACGCAAGACTCGTACCATAAAAGGGAAGACTAAGACACCTAAAAACATATGTACAGACAAATTCCTCACATCCAACCTATGGCCTAACAGAGTAAAAGCCGAAGCATTTCAATACAATTTAATTTGGTTTTACCTGAAATGTCATGGACAACCAAATAGATGATATGGTTTGGATAAAGTATGTGTAGGTTGGTAGTCACAATGGATGAACGAGATACAATAGCTAAATAACAGAAGAGAACACCAGCTAATACTGTAGAAGCAGAACTGAGCGTTCAAACTATATGCTTTTGTGCAATAAGTTATCTGTAATGCAGCCTTGATAATTCTGTGTGGTTAGCCAAGAATTCATGACACATGGAATGTATAAATTGGCATTTGGTTGATGAGTGAATACAAATGGAGCAATATCATATAATTATCAGTCAGCCAAGATGCTGAAACATACACCTACCTCACCGCCCGGCATACCAGAGACAAGGCAATTGAGAAATGTGTTCAGGGTAAAACTCCAAAGCTTAGTGAACACATACAGAACCGAAATTGTTCCAGTGTACTAAGATGCGACAGAATTACAATGCAGCAAAAATGTTTCAATAAAATCACAACATTAAAACAAACCCAACAATGGACAAAAATAGAATCTGACAACTCTAAAGGTTAAAAAAAACTAGATTATCAAATTATTTACATAATTTCTGACAAAACATTCACACTAAAATGGTCGCTGAATTGTCATCAGGTGTGCTGGTTAATTGATGTAAAAATCTAGAATGACTCTGTTTCAACAGCTAAAAGGAAGAAGGCAGGGAAGTTATGATAAATTGCATTCAGAATTCATACAAATGGTAATATCAGCTAGGATCTAGATTTCTGTCTCTACGCTAGTGTTAAGGTGTTTGGGTGGTGGAACAGGTTTAGTGGATGGTTTGTTGACGTTTCGGTTGATATCTTGAGCTTTCTCTTCTTCCTCTTCCTCGCTCTCTTCCTCTTCAGAATCAGTCTCCTCTTCCTCTGAATCGGTCTCCTCTTCTTCAGAATCCTCTTCCTCCTCGGCCTTGGGGACCTTGACCATGTTGGCATTGTGGCTGTTATGTACCACCGTCTGTTTCGTGATGACCGTTCGATGAACACTGGTGGTTGTCTGTTGTTGGATCTCCTGCCCCTGTGGTCCAGTTGTTGTTGTGACAACAGTACGTGTGACCGCATGTGGATGGCTTTGCTGCTGTGGCTCCTCCTCTTCTTCTGATGACTCCTCCTCTTCTTCTGATGACTCCTCCTCTTCCGAAGACTCCTCCTCCTCCGAAGACTCCTCCTCCTCTGGGGGCCCACCTGCTGGCAGTGGAGGTGGCTGGTTCTCGGGGAGGGGGGGAGGGGCATGGCGAGGTTCAGGGGGAATCACCTCCTGCATCACCGGTTTCTTGGGGATAGCTGGAGGCTCACGTCGTACCACTGGCGGGGCTTGTTCAGCCTCCTCCTCCTCCTCTTCTTCTTCTTCACTGCTGCTCTCCTCCTCTTCACTGCTGCTCTCCTCCTCTTCCACCTCTTGCTTCTGTGGTACGGGCGGCTGCTGCTCAGGGGGCTGTCTCTCAGGTTCCTGTAAAGCATAAGTTGTTGCTGTGGTAACAGCTGTAGCAGCAATCACAGGCTGTACAACTTGCTCGTGCTGGACAATCTGGATCTCCTCGTGAGTGACAGGCGGATCTCTCCGTGGCTGGGGCTGCGGGGGCACATGATGTTGAGGGGGAGGAGCTACGACCCGGATCTGTCTGGCTGCCTCCTCGGCTTCCTTACGTGCTTTCTCCTTTGCTTCCTGCTCAGCGAATTCACGCGAGTGCATGGCAGCCGAGTTCAAGATGGATTCCACATCTACAGAGCATACACCAGATGAGAATACATGAGTTTGAGATAATGGGAAGCAGCATCATTACATAACAGCTCAATAAGCATTCAGAGGAGACTCTGTCAAACCACCTTCATCAGGGATCTTGTAACACCACTACAAATAAATGAAGAGGATGAAGAACTCACCCCGGTCTTTGCTCTGGTACTGGGTGGCCAAGTGGTACATGAAGGAGCTCTCATCAGCAAAGTTTTGAACCAAGTTGGCCATGAGCAGCAGGTCGACGAGCTGGCTGTCTCTAGCCTCCATGGCCTTAACCAGGGATGTGCGTCCGTCTGTCATCTCCAGATCGACCTTAGCTCCTTTCTACACAAGCCAAACACCCTGGTTATAGTGCACCAAATGACACAAGCTTTATCACACTCAACTCAAACACCCCAGTTAAAGTGAACCAAACATCATGCTTATAGCTCATCAAATGACATGAGACTCTCCAAACAGAATCATTTGGAGAAATTTTACTCAAGATACCTTGAGCCTATGAAAGCTATCATGGTGGTACTCGAATAAGTTCAAGGATTTAAGCAAGAAGACTCACTCTCAGTAAAATCTCCACGGAGCCCGGTTGTTTGGCTATCGTGGCGGCCACAAGAGCTGTGCCGTTCTTGTAGGCAGGGTTAGGCAGGTCAGGTTGAGCCCCCTTTGAGACAAGGAAGTCAATCAAACGCTGGTTTCCTGCGGTTGCTGCTTCACAGAGAGCAGACCGGCCCATGTCACCCACAACATTGAGGTCAGCACCTGAAGGCAGACATAGATGAATGATGTCATTAACTCCACGCCAATTAGAAACCTAGATAATCACAGTGGTAGGACAGGACCGTGTTACCACACATAGCAATTGAATGTTTATCCAAAGTATGAACTGTTGAGAAACTGACCATCTTTGAGAAAGAGTTTGATACTCTCCATGTCATGAATCCTGGAAGCTACGGCCAGCGGGGTCTGTCCTTCATCGCCCAGATCATCCTGGTTATCTGCCTCGCCTCTACGAGTGATGTTAAACCGAGAGAAGGCCATGTTTATGTCCAGGTCGTCATCATAGATGAGCAAGTCTTTCACTTCCTTCCTGCGCCCAGTGACCAGGGGGTCGTAGAGGTCAGAGAGGGCAAACATTTTCATCAGGTGATCAGGGTCTGCCCCAGCAGTCACCAAGATGGCCGCCGACTCAATATCGCCGTTGAGAATGGCCATGTCTAATGCTGTCATGCCAAATGTCTTTTCTGTTTTGTCAATGAGGCAGCCAGCATCAATGAGCATCCTCAGTATAGCAGCACACCTGTCCGTCAGCTGAGTGACAGGTGAGTTGGCTTTAGGCCGTTGGGGACTGGTGGGGTTGGCTCCGGGGCTGAATGGAGCATCTGCTTGTTTCTTGCTGGCTTTTCCACTTTTGCCCCCTCCGCAGGAGAGGAGGCTCATGATGGCAGGCTTTTTGCTGTCACGGGATTCCTTCATTTTGTCCTGACGATGTTGAAACACGGCATCTACGCGCCTCCTCATAGCCTCCTGGTCATCGTCATCAACATCATTGTCATCCAACTTCTGTCCCAGTGACATCATGAACTCGGCAACTTTGTTCAACTTCTCTGTCTTCATGCCATTACCAACAAGGTCAGGATGAGCATTGGCCCACTCAACAATGGCCTGGTCGAGCCCACGTCGGTTGAGAGCTTTGTCAGCCTCCTTGGCTTCCTCATTGCCAGATTTCTTCATCTTTTTGATCTGGTCGCGTTTCCCAACCACAGCCAGATGAAGGGCACTGTGACCGAAGTCGTTGACAGCGTTAGGATCTGCCCTGGCATGGAGGGTCATGTTAACGAGGCGATCATCTCCATAGCCAGACACGAGGAGGAGAGCGTTCATCCCCAGCATGTTTTTCTGGTTGACGTCGACGCCAGACTCCATCAGCATACTGATGACATCCATGTTGCGTGAGCCTGCAACACACACACACTGAACACATGCACCAATGAAAACATCCACTGATGAACTTGCATACCTATGAACACATCCACCCATGAACTCACGTACCTATGAACACATCCACCCATGAACTTACGTACCTATGAACACATCCACCCATGAACTCACGTACCTATGAACACATCCACCCATGAACTCATGTACCTACACGCACTGATGAACACGTGCACAGATGAACACACGCACCAATGAACACACACACTGATGAACACACAGAGACAACTGATGCAGTGTACTGTAGATGCTGACCTCCAAACACGTATCCAAGCGCAGTACTCTGCTGCATGTCGACAGCCGAGACATCTGCTCCCCGCTGCAGCAGCAAGCGTACGACCTCCACATGACCGTGGAAGGATGAGGTCATGAGGGCAGTAGTGTTGAGCTGAGCAAAAGGCAGGTTGACGTCTGCGCCATAGTCCAGCAACAGCTGACAACAGAGCACCCAACTGGTATACAAACAGCTTACTCATACCTCCCCATTACCCAGGAATAACAGCAAGGAATAACAGCGTACTAGGACAGAACCTACGCTACCCGAGATACTCACTCCTACTATGGGTGTTTTGTTGAGGGCGGAGGCGAGTGCTAGCGGGGTCATGCCCGCATGTTGAGGGTTGATCTCTGGGGTGAACTTGTCATTGAGCTTCTGGTAGCCCCCAACCTCACACAGTTCCTGCAGCTGTATCAACGCAGACGTTTCACAATTTGGCCAATGAATGTTACAGATACTTACACAGACAATGACATGATAAGCATGAGTTAGTACTGGAGTAGTGTTACCTTGGAGATGTCATCATTGAGGATGGCAGTGTGGATGTCACAGAGAAGAGGGTCTAGACCAGCTGGAAGACCTGGCACACAGGCATATAGTGATAAGATGGGTAGAGGATGATAAAACAGGCAGACCATGATAAGATGGGTAGAGGATGATAAACAGACAAACCATGATAAGATGGGTAGAGGATGATAAACAGACAAACCATGATAAGATGGGTAGAGGATGATAAACAGACAGACCATGATAAGATGGGTAGAGGATGATAAAACAGACAGACCATGATAAGATGGGTAGAGGATGATAAAACAGACAAACCATGATAAGATGGGTAGAGGATGATAAAACAGACAAACCATGATAAGATGGGTAGAGGATGATAAAACAGACAGACCACGATAAGATGGGTAGAGGATGATAAACAGACAGACCACGATAAGATGGGTAGAGGATGATAAACAGACAGACCACGATAAGATGGGTAGAGGATGATAAACAGACAGACCACGATAAGATGGGTAGAGGATGATAAACAGACAAACCACGATAAGATGGGTAGAGGATGATAAACAGACAGACCACGATAAGATGGGCAGAGGATGATAAACAGACAAACCACGATAAGATGGGTAGAGGATGATAAACAGACAAACCATGATAAGATGGGTAGAGGATGATAAAACAGACAGACCACGATAAGATGGGTAGAGGATGATAAAACAGACAGACCACGATAAGATGGGTAGAGGATGATAAACAGACAAACCATGATAAGATGGGTAGAGGATGATAAACAGACAAACCATGATAAGATGGGTAGAGGATGATAAAACAGACAAACCATGATAAGATGGGTAGAGGATGATAAAACAGACAGACCATGATAAGATGGGTAGAGGATGATAAAACAGACAGACCACGATAAGATGGGTAGAGGATGATAAAACAGACAAACCATGATAAGATGGGTAGAGGATGATAAAACAGACAGACCACGATAAGATGGGTAGAGAATGATAAACAGACAGACCACGATAAGATGGGTAGAGGATGATAAACAGACAAACCACGATAAGATGGGTAGAGGATGATAACATGGGCACATTATGATAACATTGGTAGAGGCTGATAAAACAGGCACATGATAATATGGCCACATGATGATAAAGACACACTGTAATAAAATGGGTACACGATAAGACAGGACCATCATAAGATGGGTACACGATAAGACAGGAACATCATGATAAGATGGGTACATGATAAGACAGGACCATCATAAGATGGGTACATGATCAAACAGGACCATCATGATAAGATGGGTACATGATAAGACAGGAACATCATGATAAGATGGGTACATGATCAGACAGGAACATCATGATAAGATGGGTGCATGATCAGACAGGAACATCATGATAAGATCAGACAGGAACATGATAAGATCAGACAGGAACATCATGATCAGACAGGAACATCATGATAAGATGGGAAAATAAGACAGGAACATCATCATAAGATGGGCACTCTGTGAATTAGACAAGCACATGACCATAAAACAGGTAAATTGTGATAAGATGGGTACGTGATTAGACAGGTATATCACGATAAAGACTGCCACATTGTGATAAGATGGGGACATCATGACAAAGATTGGCACATTGTGATAAAAACTGGCACATCGTGATAAAGATGGACTCATCATGACAGAACAACATATCTACTCATTCTTTACTCATACCATCGAAAAACCTGCCTCAAGATTGAACTCTGACCAAGCACAGACAAGGACAAGAAGCAAATACACCTTTGCAGCACTGATAAGGACCAGTGTGATTACAATAATAACAACTTAACGACCTCTACTGGGATTGAACACCTTCACAAGAGTTATGGTGCATAACAAATGACATCCTAGTGAAGACCATGTCACTTCTGCTGGGTGTAGATAACCCCTGGCGACTGGTCATGTGTGTGTATGCTACAACTTATCGATCCCACCGCACAGATTCAAGTTCGCGTACTTTGCACTCATTATTCATTTTGCGCACATCAGATACTTTCCATGAGAGAACATAAGGTTGTTGTCTAGATAGACACAGTATTTGTCATAAGCGATAAGAACGCCAGATAGCGTATGTCGCTGGCAATACGCGGCAAGTTCGCAATACAACCCAGCTTATCCAATGAGGCGTGCTCATAGACAGCCCCGCAGAGTTACACATGCAATTCCCTAGTGATATTAAAAACACATGCGTTCGTACTTCGGCGAGTTGAAATCTTGGCATGGGGCAATCATATAGCTGCGTCCCAAGTCAATCTTTCAATACGAGTCCCCAATTAAATAACTCTGCGAAAATTCCTAATTTTAATACTTAATTCTGTACAAGTTTACGAGCTACAACGTGTGACGTCACATCGCTGGTAGCGGTATTCATTGGGTCCTTGACAACTTTTTCTGTAACATTCTAGTCATATCAGGGAGGCAATATCTGATTGACCACCGATAGGATGAATATCAAACTTACATGGTTATTTAGATAATCATCGCGGCTTAAACATTGGGACGATTAACTAACTAGCAGCAATTCTAAGGCCATCTCAAGTTCTGATCTTTTATGGTAATGCTACAGGGTGCCCACTTGTTGGAGTCAGTCTTTGCGCATCTTTTTGCGTGGGGTCGAATTGGATAATGATGAAATCCCTTTGTAGCCCTATCACGTGATCATATCCTTACTTCCTGCCTCCTCCTCATCAGCACAAGACTTATTTACCCCAGTATGTAACTAGAGTGTCGGGCGGCAGACACAAACGACATATGTAACTAACTATAGGCGGATACAGCTAACCCATCGTACACCCCACTCGGATCCCATCGTACACCCCACTCGGATCCCAATCTCAACTTCCGAGCGACACTGAGGGTGTTTTGTTGGCGTGGTATAAAACATTTACCTCGGTACCCGACGAACACTTGTACTAGTGTAAGCAGCGCTGAATGGTAACGTATTCAGATCATACGACACACAACCAAACACATACACATCGGTAAGTATTGATGTATTGAGCCTGCACTGCAGGAGTTGTTGACATGAATTAACCCAATATGGTAATATAGGGTGATAGTGAATGCTCGGAGCTCACACAGTTAGCATTCAATCAGAAAGTAGTGTAAGGAAGGTCGTACACAGGAAGAAGGAGCGCACGTCGGTTGACTGGAGGGACAGAGTGTCGGCCGTAGCCACCATGGCGAGGTCAACTGGTGCACCGGGTCGTAACACCTGCTCCCAGGTCCGTACAGGTCAGCTACACACAGGAGCCGCTTTCACCCCTGGTCATTCACCTCATTAAAGTTTCATCATACCGTATAAATTGTACATCGTGGATCATCACCACTTGAAGTTGAAATGCATTGTAGCGCGTTGATTGCCTGTCATATTCCACACCACAACCGCCAGAGGACTGCGGGTTGATTTAACGCGGGTTAGCCCGCTTCATCACCCCCACGTGTAGTTGTAGCAGTCGCTGGTAACAATGGGGGTCCCTTATGTATCCGACTGCAAGCTTGCCGGCTGCTGCTCACCTGGGCGGGGCCGTGTAACTGACAATTTCACCACACCTGTAAATTTCCACCTGTCGTGACGAGTTAGTTTTTCCCGTACCGCACTTATATTACACCGTTGTCGCCCTGCAGCTCGTACATCGAATTAGATGGACTATATGATATGATTCAGAGTAATATCCCAGAAGAGAAACTTCCCCTACGCTGGTGGCGTTATGTGTGATCGGTCGGTGGATTCCACAACTGTGGGTTGCTGAGGAAAACATCGAGCTCACATTGCAGGCCAGATCGATGTTTACAGCTACTCGACTTGTAGGGTTCTGTTTTCTTCTAGCACCCACGCCCACTCAAGCGTGGCGGCGTGGAATCAATACGCGGCTCGCCATAGCGAACAGGGAGTAATCAGGACGTTACATACACCTGACATTGTGTTCCCTGGTTCTCGTCAGTACCGGAGCAGTAGCTGTTCTCGGCCAGATACTCTGCTACCTTGTTACCCCAGCATCTAGCTGAGAGCAGAAGCTGGTATTGCACTAAACCTTACACAATTCTTGTCCAGTCAACCGAACCTCGACGGCCCTCCCATAGAAACTGGATATATGGTCTGCCGGGGAATGTTACTCTACGAGCAACAGGGATAACTACAGGACTGACAAGTGACAATCGACTTAGTATGTAGGTGGACATATCACGGTGAAGCCAGAAGACACGCATGCGCCCTGGCACGGACTCCTAACAGTCAAACTCACTATCACAACAGCCGTTTCCGCGCGGTCGCCCCAGCGGTGGAGCGCGTGGTACATGAGGTGTGACGTCACACTGATAAGCTGCCGCGATCACGGACGACCAAAATAAGTCGATGTGAATGACCTCGATATCTACGGCGGCGAGGAACGAAGCGGAAAGAAGACGAAGAAGCGGGGGAGAGGAAAAGTATTGATCAACAGGCAAAATACGACTCGTAATCCATGCCCTGTCACGTCACGTGCTTCACGTAGCGATGACAACAAAGGCCACAACAACTCAGACCTGCCTAATTTCTTAACACAAGTCGATTAACTGCTGATAGAGTTGAATCAATAGTATCTCACCCGCATTGAGATATTTGACTGCTGGTTTGTCAAATAGCCACAATCCTGCCCATCATTAACTAACAACAAACCAGCATGGCCCTGTCCAACATGATGTGGCTGTATGGGTGGTGGAGGGCTCCATGCAGTAACAGCACGCCTGTCACAGGTGCTACACATGCCCCACCAACAACGACCAGTAGTAGAGAGCTAATCATTCATCCTACAGATCAATACAAGTCTTCATATCCTTTTTAATGGTCGATAAGTGAAATGTTGTACAGATAAACAGTACAATACATGTTGTACTTGTACAGATACACAGTGAAGACGCAAGGAAATTTGTATCGATAAATGGTGAAGGTGTGCGAAATGTTGTACAGATAAACATTGAAGCCATGTGGAAATATTTACTGATGAATGGCAAAGGGGTGCGAAATGTTGAACAGGTATACAGTGTAGGTATAGGCAAAGAAACTCTGCCTCTGACAGCACCGCGCTATTTACTACTTTCGATCTCTCACATCCGCGCTGGCATCAGATCATCAAAACACCAGGGGCGAGTGCCTTGCCTAGTATACAGTGTAGATGTGAAATGTTGTACAGATATACTGTGAAGGTGTTTGCAATGTTGGACAGATATACATTAAAGGCAAGTGAAATGTTGTACATATAAACAGATAAGGCATGTAAAATGTTGTACATGCATATACAGTAAAGATGTGCAAGGTAAAATGGTCAGGGCCCCCAGGAACTTACATACGACAGCTGGTGCATAAGTCTCAGTAGTTGACCCAAATCCAAGATGTCCTTGAATTATACATTTAATGATTACCAAGAGAATGATACATACCTGACCAGGTAACTAAATGATAAGGACAAAACAGTCTACACAATGAGTATCAACAGTGGTTATAGCAGAAGATTGGTGATTTAAAAGTAGAATACTTAATTAAGGTACACTGGTTTGACTCGCTTACACACACTTCCCTTACACCCCCCCACCCCCATTTTGACTTCCCCAGGTTAATCTCTATATGGGTCATTGTAATTTCACCACAAACACCAGACAGACAGAGGCTATAGGCAGGGGATGGCTGACTCAACCAAGCCATCAAGAGCTGTTGGTGGTTGAGAGTCGCATGTGACAGAGGCAGGTTCCTGGGTAACATCAACCCATCATTCCAACAGTTTTACTGTTGATAACTGGAGTTTCATTCAGGCATGTGCTATAGAGGCATAGCTGGGTTCTGCTGACATACAAGCAATGTCAGGGGTCTCAAGGTTTGATGTTTGTAGCTGACACTGGGGTGCAGAGCAGAGCTGTAACCTCAGCATCCTGTTTTTATCATCCATCTATCACAGTGTACTGAATTCAGCTCATATTGGGAATGTGATATCACACTGTGGTTAAGTCCAAAGGTTGTTACAAACATACTGGGAATGGCAGCCAACATGAACTTCTAGAGCTTACTTACACAGCAGACCCCTCCCCCACCCCCCAACTCAACCCCACCCAGCATTCCCTTCCCTGCTGACCCACATCCTGCTTCCATGATCCATCCCAAGCACACTGCATTCCATTGAAACCGCCCCCCATTGATACCCCCCCCCCCCCCCCCCCCCACACACACACAGTCTTTATCTCACAAATGACCACCAACATACCGGTCCTTCAGTCGAATCGACGGCAAGTGCTTTAATCCCCGGACAATAGTCTTTAACTGGCCCAGGAATGTAGCGCCAACCCGGAACCAACCATCCAACTGGCTATTCAATTACAATTATTTAATTAAGGCACACTAAGACGTGAGATTTGATGTACCTGGCCAGGTATGATCAAGTTGACCTGCTCATGGAAGACATCCAACATAGAGTGTCACCTTTCATGGCGTCGACCATCGGCGGGAAGGCTCCCCAATTCTCGACTCGCTCGAGTAAATGTATTAGAAATTAACTTTTAGATATCAAAGCCGCATTGAACAGGTGAACGTCTATGAACTGTTAAACATGAACAGCATTTATAACATCGGTTATTGACACGATTAGTGCAGATCGATAACTGAATAGACCTCCAATATTTCCGTAGTGAACAACATCGTGGTGCACTACCAAAAGTTAGACATAATCGCCGGAGTGCCACGTAAATAAAACGAAACGAGTCTTGATTAACAACGTGACACGTCAAATAAACAAGTGTCAGTAATTCCCAACCACTTACCGAAATCGTGATGTGTTTCCATATTCAAGAGCGATAATATCCCGTGGAAGTCAAGCTAGAAATCAACACCGGCGAAAACTTCTCACTTCCATTCATACAAGTCGGCCATTTAATTTGTGCTAACCCCGGAAAAGTATGTCACATCACAGAGGGAATGCGTGGGGCTAAGCGAATGACAGGTACGCCGACTAGGTACGTTCTTATCGCTTCGGTGATCTGGCGAGCCTGCGCACACGATCAAAGTTCGGACAGTATCTGACAACAGTCAGGAAAAGTCGAGGTCAAAGCTCCACCATTAAATGCCAAACGCTGTTGCTGCTCGCAATGTCGTGGTGATACAGCGTAAACTGGGTCACGTCGGAGTGAATTCGCAGGTATGACCATATGGCGGCGCTGTGCGTACCTGGACGGCCTTTAACGTCCGCAGCTCCAATGTGCTGACATGAATAACAGCTATGAGGGTGTAGTGGTACGTTATGATGGTACAAATAATCATTTAAAACGTGATCATAATGCTCGTATCCATTATTCATGGACAGAAGCGTTTGTAAAGGACGAACCTTAGTTCATTAAATCATCCCGGAATGTGGAATTCATTGAACCCACAGTACATGTTCTCTAACTTGGACACATGACACTTACTTCTTGTTTCATGGTAATTTATCACACGCAGAAGGGCCACCTGAATTGTGCAGTCCATTCAAGCCCAGTGTCGCATGCACCCTGTTGCTAATCGGGTAAAAATCCCATGCAGATTGTACATATTGCACCAGAAAACTAAACCTTATAATGTGTTTCCTTTTGTTAAATTGAAAGTAATTGACCTTCAGCTGTTGTCCTTTTGAATTATCATCTCATCTATACTAAGTGAACTCTCTTCAACAAATATCTGGGGATTTTATATTGCTTATCCATGATGAAAGTTGCAGCTTACTATGTTTGAGACAAACCCGGATGATACCATCAATTACAGACACACCATCACAGTGAATGTATGTGCTTTGTGTATCAATATAAAGAAAAAAGATGATGTGTAGTCTTGTGCATAAGCTTTAGGTAAGAAACAGTGGAAAATGAATGATGATATATGGTCATTGCTACTTCAATTGTTTATGTGCAAAGAGCAAACCTTCCGCTCTCTATTGGCATTCCAAGCATGTTGCAGTATAACATGTCTTTGACCAAATTCAATATTGGAGATTGATAGATTAAATTTATGTTTATGATAATATGTGCTTGTTGAGCACACATTGCTAATAGTAATTATAGACAATCTGATCATGATTCCCGGGGGGGGGGGGGGGGGGCACTTAAGTGTATAGAGGTAGTATATGTGTGCCGCGCGACGGGGTATGTTTTTTCGGCCTCTCGACTTGTACGACGGGTTTTTTGGCCTCATACTTGTACGACGGGGTATGTTTTTCAGGCTTAATGTGTACGACGGGTTATACATTCGCATAATACCTTGTACGACGGGGTATGCTTTTTGGCCACTTTGACCTTGTACGACGGGTACGGGTTTTTTAGGTCCCGCGGCGCACCCCTATACAGAATAAGGCCAAGTGCCCCCCCCCCCCCGGTCATGATTGTAGGTCAAATCAAATGAATAGTGATAAATGGGCATCTTATGTGTGATAGACCACATGAAAGCACCCTGACATTGACATAACTCAGTAAAGAGTAATGCTGAAGGGTTTAAGACATATGTACACATTCCCGTTTGTATAATCAGACAATCAGTGGACTCAGGAGCATGCCGTGTATTTATTAAAACGAACTAAACTGGTTCCTCACCCCATTCAAGTCACAACAACATAGAATATACACATATGTCATAACGTCCCATATCATGAAGTATATCTATACACCGTTCAAGGTAAGTTAACCGGAAACAGTTTTTGCGTTAGGCAGTAGAGATTTTCATCACGTGTCTTCAAGTAACTTTTCCTTGTATATCGCTCACTCTCGCTTCGTTTCGCTTAGTTCCGCGGCCTCGACACCCACGAAGGAGGTCAACCGGAAATCGGTGGTTTAGAAAGCTCCTCGATTTTACCAGCTGTGATTGGGTAAGGTAATACCTATCAAAGCTGTCAAAATGAGTGGGCCACCGATTTCCGGTTGACCTCCTGACTTGGGTTACTGATTTCATGACAGCTAGACGTTTTGTCGGGCTAATAATTGGTCGTCATGCCTTAGAGGGGGCTTAATTCTCTCTAAAGCAACCCTTTAAGTCTATATGTGTTTACATATTTGAAGAACCTTTTTGCTGTTGTCATCAAGACTACCGATGTATTTATATGGACTTTTAAGCGTACATCCATAAGACTACAATTACTGAGGTCTTTATTGACGGCGGTGTTATGATGAACCTCCATGCGGGGCTAAACAATCACATGATCGGTGTCAAAAACGAATCGATTCAACCACGATATATTCCAATGAAAAAGGCACAGATGAGTATAGGCATACTTCGCCTCGATTTCACACAAATGAGTGTGGGTAGCTACAGTTTTCATGACGTACTTACTGTAAGACTACATCAGCTAGAGAGCTTTCTTCCAAGTTCCCTTCTTGCCAGTATCAGCAACAAGTTCATGAGTATTGTTTGTCAATTATAAACCTATGGTATGGATTAACTCTGGTGATGTCCAGTGGCTACTGCTGAGCTGGAAATCAAAACCGCTAGGTGCCGTTCGGAGTTGGCCTTCGAACTTGGTCCGTTCGAACATCCACGTCCCGCTTTATATACAGTTGGGCTGTCGTCAGCAAACGTGGAGGTTCCTGATTGGGCGTCAGCTTTCACAAAGGGGCTTGTTTACAAACATGGGCAGACACTTAACTCTGACCTGGGGAATTGCAAGTTATCGGCGACTTATGATCAGGGGATTAATTTAGAGCATATTCTATAATAATTAGATTGTCAGTTTGAGGGCCATAATTCCTACAATCTTATTAGTTTGTACGGTGCATGTTCGTGTTTTCGTGAGTGTTTGTGTGTGTTCGTATGTGTGTGCGTTATTGTGGGTGGGACGTGAGACAGAGTGTGTTTGTATTAGTGTATGTGTGTTCTTGTGTGCCCATGAGTATTCGTGTGAGTTCGTGTATTTGCTTATATATAGATATAGAGAGAGATATATATATATATATATAGAGAGAGAGAGAGAGATATAGATAGATAGAGATATATAGAGAGAGATAGAGATATATATATATATATATATATATAGATATATATATATATACATACATATATATATATAAATACACACACATATATATATATATATATATATATATATATATATATATATATATATATATATATATATATATATATATTATATATATATAATAAACAGCAGATTATTAAGCTGCAGTGTTTGTATGTCGAGGTCGAATGGAGTTGTTGGCGTTTCGACATAGTATGTATGTACGAGGCTCCTGGTCAAACACAGGCCATGGCACAGGCGCCCGGTTCCTGATGCCAACCTTCCGAGCGCCGAGCCGCTTCCGTATGTTGATAGCGACTCGGCGCTCGCCATTGGGAACCGAGGTCATGTGAACCACAGTGCTCTAAGTACATCTGAACGATGCAGTCCTCTCTCTTAGTCGCTCTCAATGACATAAGATAAGCACCAATCTCTCGGACAGACTCTTAATTAATGTCAAAGTACTATAAATCTTCTCGTGTTTTGGCCAAGTAGACATGATCATGGTAGCGCTGATCAATGTCATACGGAGCACAATTAGCGACGGTAACGATAAAAGGGTTGTTTAGCAAAAGAGCGAAGTCTGAGTCACACGGAGACTACACAAGACGATGCATTTGTGATCTTGCTCAGAGCAAACATGGAGCCGCATCCTTCTCAAAGTGAACTGATTAACAGGACTGATCCAGGATCGGAAACGGAGAGCAATGGAAACTGTGCAAGAAGGGACCGCGCTGGCAAGGTCAGACATGTGTTGACAAAGGTGATAAATGCTTGATGTATACGTGTTCTTGATCAGGATGGTTATTTTAAATAACACCGTAGAGTTCTGGTTCATTGCTAATCAATAGGGGCCTTCACATTCTCGGGTTTCCGTCGCGACCGACAGGCGGCGATACTGATTTTCCACCGGAAATAGGGGCATGTTTTCCCAAAACACACACGCAATACACGACGCGGAACGTAGAGATTTAAGCTGTGGTGAATATTCGTCGTATTATGTTAGATATTGGTGTTATTTTGGAGAAATTGTTTAGGAATATCCTTCTATAGACTAAAAAGACTGCTCAACCATGGTTTACTTGCGTTTTCGTGGACTGCAAGGCCGATGTTCGCAAGAAAACGAAAAAATACCCGTGGATGACAGTTAAGTTTCCGTCAGTTGTATTACTGACGTGACAATTATATAGACTGTGTAATTGCAATTGCCAGACATCAAAATAATCAAGGCGACAAGCCGTGCGACATGTCTCTTCATCAGGCGGTAATGCTGGATTAGACTTTGCATTGGTATTGAAGTCAGCCACTGCAAACATCATGACCACATCATGTTTGCAATCACCATCATCTCTGCAAAGAAAATAAATAAAAAACTTTTTCTTCTCTCTTCCACCACGACAACACCACATAAAACAAAACACAAAGTTAATTTTGTACCGGCAAGTCTTCATAGGTATTTATATATATTAATGAGATGTGTGACATATCTGTATTCAACTGTCTTAAGTTAAATATTCAAATCATGTAAATTAAGAATTACCCTGTGCACTCACATCCAGCAGACTCTGTGGTAGCAGATGGGGACATTGTATGGTTGCTCGGACTGGGACAGCTCCCTAACACACTTCCCCCATAGATTACACCTACAATGATTCAGGGATTTATATTCAACTGCATGTATATGTCTGTTGAGGAACAGCTGATATCCCCTTTCGCTTACAAATGGTTATGCCACCCTGCTAGGTCATCAAATGAATAAGACAGTAAGCCTCAGTAAGCTCAGGTGGCCTGCCATGCAGAAAGTTTGTTGGGATCTGGGAAATAGACTTGCTGACACTCTATGTTAATGGTTCTTCATTCATTGTAAATATTCTCTCCATCATCTTCCCCGACCAAGTCCACAATATTTACGGTGCTGCAGGCATTTCTTACTAATTCTACGAGCTCAGTTTTCTTATAACTCGAGCAAGGGATTCCCCTATCTTTGAGGAAAGTTTTCAGCTGGGGTACTTTCCACTAAGAAGGGGACAGTGATGACATGGTGAAGCAACAGTCACGCACGCTAACTTAGAAATGATATCGGGTGAAAACTGATGTTCTTGCAGAATACTCTCCAGACGACTGGAGATGAATGCAGTTGGCAACATTTTGGATCACCATTTTATGATAATCTCTGCGTTTGAGAACTGTTTCAAATAAGCTTATTGCAACGTGACAGCGTTCAGATGAACTTAAGAGAAGTTCAGAATACGCTCGACCCCCTCGGCGACGTCTTTGATGTCCTTAACAGCTATAGAAACACGCAACAAGAATGCGCGCAACAACGCAGAAACTTAAAACAGCAACTGGGAAACCGCGCACAAAGCGTTGACAGCGTGACAGGCAGAGAAACATGCCCCAAGTTCCGATCAAATCCGCTGTGCGCGACGGTGGCCCTCCTAGCGGCCGCGACGGAAACCCGAGAACGTGAAGGCCCCTATTTAGAGGGCAACGGGACCGTTATGAATGTCTGGTAAATGTATTGGGACCGTTATGAGGTCCTGCTAAGTGTAACTGGACCGTTATGTCTGTCTGTGGAGTGCTGCGGGACCGTTATGCCTCCCTGCTGAAATCAAGTTCATGAGGTGTTTGATATCCGGGTCCGTTGTAAGCGGATTGAATTGAGGTTAGTATACGCTGTAAATAAGATAGCCAGAGGAACTTATTAATTCAACAGAGTTAAATTATGCTTACAATAAGTTCAATTAGGGGACTGGAGCGGGGAATATTCGTTGCCGGGAAAAGTATTATGTTGGAGCGGGGAGCGATTACCTGTTACTCAATGTTTGGAGGGAGCACGAGGAAGGGACCTTTTGCGGAGGCTGCGAGATACAACCGCTACGGGTGACTGAGAGTTAATGGCCATATTTATGTTCAAATAGGTATGCCCCAGGAGGCTAAAAAAAACCAAAACGGTAGTAGCCGCTGGTAGCGGAGCCCCAACCCCCATCCCACCGTAGTGTTTGCGCCTCAGCCGCTATGTCAAAAATAATTTTTTTCCACTGAGGGCCCTTATAAAATAAAGTGTCATCATTTTCCACCCCCATAGAATTACGGAATTCTGTGTTCATCCATTGCCAGTATGTGCATGTGCTATTGCCACATGTTGCAGTCATTGCCATCGTCGTGTCAAATATGGGTTTTGTCTTGGAATTGCCTAAGTACTATGTGCGCCCATCTGCAGTTTTCAGGTTTCATAAGTACTATCGCCTTTGGTTTCATCATGCCTTTGGCTGCCGTTGCCACTTTCTATACCAGGCGAGGTAAGTAGCTATGCAGACGTCATGTCAGCAACTATTCGGATATTCGACGCTGATCACAGTGCTATTCGATTATCATAGAGGCGGTCATCTTCTCTTATGAACGGCTTTTGATAATTCAATGATTTGAATGTCACATTATGATGAGGATTGTAGGGTGCAATCATGATTAGCGGATGTCTAATGTTCAGCTTGTTTTACAATAAAACTTCATTTCAAACTGATCAATGATCTTGGTCGTATGTGGGTGATACTAGCATGTACCTCATCACATTGTTAGGCTTCCGATAGGGTTACTATTGCTACGTATGGTCACTTGAGTATACAGTCATGAATGCATACACTGGACATTTGCCAATAACGTTCTCCGCTCAGGAGGCTTTGTGTGGCTATCTTGTCCTTCTCTGCCTCGTGTATTGGATAACGGAAACACTGCCTCTCGCCGTCACCGCTCTACTTCCGGTGCTCATGTGCCCCGCCTTGGGGATTCTCACCACTGCAGAAGTCTCGCGAGAATACTTTGACGTGAGTACGCTGTGTAAAGACACCATTCGTAAGCTAAATCGATGGATCCGGATGATTGGCTATCTATAATTCATAGGACATCAGCTAACCCACCCGAATACTGGTTTCGATTTATTACTTGTAAAATGTATAGCATACCAACAACACAATGTGTGAAACTGATTGAGACATGCTGTGTCGCTCAATGCAATATGGAATATGTTGTTGACTGGTCACCAATAACTGGTTATTTGTCTGGTTGTCTTGCGCTGCTCGGGGGATGTAGCACATAACTTCTACAGTTTAAACCAAAAACAACTGATTAAGGAACCCGCTTGGAATAATATTTTGATCGATTGAAAGATTTTCAGTTTCTTTTCTGTACATTATGATGGTCGCTCAGGAGACCATCATGATGTTCCTGGGAGGTCTCATGGTGGCACTTGCCATAGAATCGTCGTCGCTCCATCACCGCCTGGCGCTCACCATCATCAACGCTTTCGGCACACAGCCCCAATGGTGAGAAACCGAAACCTAACTGTAGAAAAAGCGTTGATCTTTCGCGAATAATCTACCGAATTCTAGTCATTTAAGTTCATTTTTAGTTTAGGCTGTTGGTGATTTCACGCGTGGAATACCGTACCGATTTCAGTCACAACCTTTCGTGCACAACCGCTTTCGCCCTTTCAGCACATATTGGTAATATCCCAATCCCATAATCCACTGCACGCATGCGCATATTTGCGTGGGAGTTTCATTACCACTGCTGTGTATTTGTTCATGCATACAATGTTTCTACGTTAATTGCGTGTATTGAGGTTGATGCTGGGGTTCATGCTTCCCGCCTGGTTCCTCTCCATGTGGATCTCCAATACGGCAACCACCGCCATGTTGCTGGCCTTCCTAGAAGCTGTCATCGAAGAGATGAAAAAAGACAACATTGATGATCACGAACAAAGCGCAAATGCGTCGAATAACGAGGACGGTTTGGCGTTAAAAACTGTGTCAGGTTCGAGTAGATTATATATTTGTATATTGGATTGTGTCTGGTGAAAAATAGCAATAATACTTCGACGCAAGGATTCTTGTATAATATTGCCAATCATTTGGGCAATGTGGTCGTCGACCTTGCTGCAGGCAACAATGACAGTATAGAATCTGGTATCGATTCTACTGCAGGCGGGACTAACAGTGTCCCAGATATCGACTACAAACTGAGGTAACGTTGGCGTGTAATTTTGGACAATACAACGGTTAATTTCAAAGCTTTGGGCGTGGAAACAGGTAATTTCACCACTTTCTGTGTCTGTTGATATGCTTAGCAAATCATCAGAAGCCACAGCGACAGACGAGGTATTAGAAACGAGCAGAATCGGAAGCGACAGGGCGAAGAAAATCGACGACTTTGCTGCAGCTATGACGCTGTCGATTTCATTCGCCGCCAAAGTGGGCGGGATTGCGTGTCTGACTGGCACGCCTACAAATATCATCATGAAAAAAGAAGCGGACCAGTGAGCGTTTTTCTGCACCTTAACGAAAGTATTGTTACGAATGATAAGTTTTAGACATCTAAAACTGCATCGACCAGAGTTGGTTTTACTGACTTATTCTTGTTTTTGTTAAATTTGGAGAGACCTTTAGTCGCATGTCTCAAAGAGAATTCTGTCCTGTTTTTTGGCCGACTTTGCTACCGGAGTTCTCCTCCCGTTTTTGCGTGTGTGTATGTTCCACAGCGTCATCCCTAATGTCACGGCTACTGACGTAAAATGGACACTATGGCGTCGTGGATTTGTGCATGCCAGAATAAATTACATAAACGCTTTGTCAAACTATATCCGTTTCTGTGTATATTAACAATATGCAGTACTGTTCTGGTGATTACCCATGCGCGGTGATATACACTGTTATCTGTGTCAGCCGTGTCTCCAGTTCGTCTGTTAAAACCACCGAGCTTATAGGTATTTGTCGCCTTGTAGATTATGGAGGAGAAGGTTGGGAACGGACTCGCCCGTACAGTTCGCCAGCTGGATGGTATATACCGTCCCCATGGCGGTCATTATGCTGATGACGGCTTACCTCTGGCTCTACTTCTATTACATAGGATGCAGGTACTGCAATCTATCACGTGACGAGTAATGTGTTTGTTATTGTTAGTACATTTTAAGTTTTAACCAGCTAAACAGTTGGGCGGATATTTTGATCACAGTGGATCAACACAACTTGGATGATATATGTTGTTTTGACATGTTACAAACTGGGTCGTATGCGTTATGTATTTGAAAACCAATTTGTTTGTACAAAATAAAATGGAATTATAACTGATTGTTGCTGATATATAAGGCGGCGAGATGCTAAATGGACAGAGAATGAAGGGTCATTGCAAACTGCAATACGACAGAAATACAGGGAGCTTCCTAACATTAGGTCATTTTCATCCACTTCAATGCAATAGATAGTGTTTAATAATTTCTTACTTGCCTTGCAAAGCTCTTGTGTTTTGGTTGAGACGAGATTCAAAATAGGATGATGCATACTAAATAAAACGTAACCGAGTATCATTTTGTCCCGGATAAATAATCTAGGTTTCCGAAATATTTGAAGCTTTAATTACGAGTGATTGTCATCCACCATGAATGATTTCAGCTGGGCCGAGGGCGTGGTGGCGGCCATGTTCATCGTACTCGTTCTCTTGTGGTTCTTCCGGTCCCCAGGATTCATGCCCGGATGGGAGGTTCTCTTCAAACCAGGGTAAGTACTTTTATAAGAACAGACTAATTATAGAGCTCTGGGTAGGCGATTTCAAAATTGACAAGGTCGCGCATCTCGGCAATGATGTTGAACGAGAATGATTGCCTACATGACGATGCTGGTTGGCTTTTTACAAAGATTTAACAAAGATGGTTGGCCAGTGAAGGAAGACTGGTTGGCATATGTTGGCCAATGGTTTAACTACAATATTAACATATTGTTCCCATGCAGCCAGATTTAAGCATAACTTTTTCTTAAGAGTTCAATGAGCTGGCTGAAACTATCTTGACTGATGAATTACACATCCTGTAGGGTATAGAACCACTTATTTGAGCGTTTGTTTGACTTAGCCTTATGATTTGTACATTATTGGTTTGTCAGTGGTAGATATTGAGGCTTGAGTGGAAAGTGAATGATAATATTGCCTTTATTGTGCATGAAATGAATGATAATGTTGAGTTGATTGGGCAGACAATGGATGGTCATGTTGAGTGTTTTGCAAAACAAAATATACAGTTTGCTGAACTTAACACTAGCATAACTTATGCTTGATGAATACATGAATTTGACCCAACTTTTACCAATAATGCTTAAGTTGTAGATGTTAGTGATATACGCATTCGACGTTGCCGCAATAAGTGTTGATACAGGTACACTGGGGATGCTATGCCAGCCATGCTTATTGTCACCATCCTGTTCGTCACTCCCATGGAGCAGCCCACGTGCTCAGGTTACACTTCAATGTGATGGTGAAATTGCCCAATCATGGCACGTATAGAATTGTAGTGGTTACGTTCCTCAAGGTGGAATGCGGTTATGGAGAGGCACTGTCGTTGTTTATTTGTGTTATTCTGTATTGCCGGTGTTTGTTTGTGGTATTCAGTATTGCCGTTGTTTGCTTGCTTTATTCTACAATAACATTGCTTGCTTGGCTGTTGTTTCTGCTAGGGACTGAGAGAAAGAGTATTTTGGAGTGGAGGAGCGTGACTCAGAAGATGCCATGGGGGGTGGTGCTATTGACAGGTGGTGGGAATGCGCTGGCCGCCGCCTGCAGCGTACGTTCTTCAACTTACGTTACAGTACTACATGAGCAGTTGTTGTGAGGAGGAAGGACATGAGAGGCTCAATCATTATCATATCAACAAACATAACAATAATTGCAATGCAACATGTTAATTACAATCTTGTACAAATTATGCTTGAACACTCCTTTGGAACTTAAGCTAACCAGTAATACATGTTGCAATATATTTACTGCATTTTCGTGCGAGTTGTATTGTGAATGAGGTGAGTATTGCATCATGTTATTTTCACATTTTAGTCTCTGCTTCATATATCATCAGATAGAATATATAAATGTCGCCAATGTACATTTCCGTAACGAAAGGTCGCTCTTGGAAAGGTAAATCAACACAAATGAATCGTCTGTGGCCGGTGGCAGGTGCTATGTCAGTACTCTATTTGAATTGTGTTTCATACTTTGTCCAAATACGACATCAGTCCTCGGGATTGTCTGATTGGCTTGGTGAGTGCCTGGCGGGAATGGGAAACATGCCCGGATGGCTGCTTGTGCTCGTTCTTGGTGTCTCCGTCTCTTTCATCACCGAGGTCTTATCCAACATGGCCGCCTGCGCCATCTTTATGCCGATCATGATCAGTCTGGTGAGTGGTCGTCCTCAGAATCAACCTCATGGCTGAAAAAAACATATGAAACAAATGCTTACACAAGTCACTACAAATATCTATGTGTGATTACGCGCCAATTGTATGTATAATACTAGAAGGCGTTGACATAGTAGTATACTAGTTATTCCTCAGCTGGACCTCTTGGCGTGTGTGTAGAGTGACCAGCTGGAGTACAACCCTCTCTACCTCATGTTCCCCGTCTGTGTGGCCTCTTCCTTCGCCTTCATGCTCCCTGTATCGTCCGCCTCCAGTGCCGTGGCCTTCTCCTTCGGTAGGGTCACAGTCCTGCAAATGGTGAGCCAACTGGAACAATATGATGCTGGTTAATGTAGAGTTGCTTATCGTGGTATTCTCGTGATCATCCTCAGTGTTGTTTAAGCTCCATATAGTGCATGGTGTGGGCTATATATGAACCTCAGGTTCAATGAACGAATAACTGCATTATTGAGAAAAACGACCCCAGAGGCGCATTTGTAGCTGACCTTATCATGCACATTTTATCAGGCGTTCATCTGTCCGTCCGTCCGTACCTTCGCAAACTTTTGATGACAAGTTTTCGTACCTAGCAATATCTTGTCCAATGTGAGGACACATTTCCTTTCACAGCCATCTGGCTCTCTCAAATTGCACTTTGACCGCTCAGACGTTAATGGTACCTTGCACACCCCAAATCAGCCCCTCATGACCTTTGACACCTGAGTTATTTAAGAAACAACTTTTGTACTTTGTAAATCCAATCGAGAATAATTTTTGAGCACACGTTTCCATATTAAGCATGTAAGATGCCCAAAAGTTACACATGGACTTTTCTGATGTTAATGGCTGCTTTTCCTCTTAAAATTAGCCCGTTATGATCTCTGAGTTACTTAAGAACTTCTTGTTCAAGGTAAATCCTTTTGGGAAAATTTTTGGATGGCAATGTTCCTTATGAAAAAAGGTAGCTACACCAAATAACAAATGAACTACCCTGATGTTCATAGTTCCAGGAAAACGTACACTCAGCCATGCATGACCTTAAACCTGTGAGCCATTTGGGGAAACACCCTTTTGCCATTTGCCGGGGTATGACAAAGAACTTAAGTCATTATCTTTAAAGTACATAAGATTGGTTTAGAATGATAGCAATATGGTCCAAGTTGTTGTATACGAAATTGCAATTGCATCTACTACACATGAAAGTATTTGTTAAAACGATGTTTTTCCGATCTTCAAAACCTCTTTAATAAATGTATATTTTGTAATCCTAAGAACAATGCTCTATGGAATTAGCAGTTCCACGTCTGGAAAAGCTCAATAAAATATTATGAGATGACACGCAAAACCTCGAGATATGAGGAATGCCCAGTGTTAAGCACTCACAGAATGTCCGCAGATGTTACCGGAAGCTTATTGTGAATCGTCAACTTTAAGGAAATAGTAAATATGTCTGCAATAGAATATCCACAGAAAAAGAGGGGAAAAATCCCTTCAGTCGATGTGTAAAGTAATCACTCATATGCTTAATAGCGATGGGCTACACACTTGGGATCCTTGACGTATTTAATGTTGGTGTAAATAGAAATTATCACATCTGATCAGCTGCTATTATAACTTTTGTAATTATTGTTATTGTAATTGTTTCTGGTGCTGAAGTTGTTGCTGTTGCATTTGTTGCGTTTGCTTTTGTAAATATTGTCAATGCAATTGGTGCTATTTGTGCAGTTGAAGGCTGGATTCTTCCTGAACATTATCAGCGTCTTCATCGTGATACTGGCTAACGAGACGTGGGGTATGGCCTTCTTCCAGCTAGCAGCTCCCCCGTGGGGCACTAACGCCACAGACCTGTCCACATCCACCGCATACCCCGCATGGACGGCACAATGAACCGGCAGTGAATCGGCTGGGTTTTTAAATAACGATATTCATCCAATAATGCTTACACGCCTACACTCGTAATGCAAGATTAAAGTCATAATCCGATGCTCTGCGATAAAATACATGTCATATCTTTATGGTACCTCTGCGGGCCATAAAACCATTACAGCCTTCATTGGGGCTCGAGTAAGTTGGAAGACAATGTCAACACAGGGGAGATGCCGCATTAATTTTTGAGCACTCGCTTGTACTCAATAGCTAACAATTACTGCGCTAATATGACCGCTAGGTCAGATCAACGTGGCCATAATCATAAGTGGCCATTGAAAAAATAATCGACGGGGGTGGGGGTATATGGGTTAGTGTTGGGACGCGTTATTGGGGTGGTCTGGTCTAGTGTTCTGGAATGTTATGGGGGGGGGATGGGGATGTCTGCCAAAAAACGCTTCGTAATGTTTGATTGGCTCCTAAGCAGTATTGATAGCTCCGTGTGAACCAAGTTTGTCATTCTCCCAATGCTCGCTTATTAACATTGCAACAGAACAGAACTGGTCTAGATATATCAGAAACATCCCTCTTAATGCGTCCCCGAGAGATAGGCTTGCTCGGCTCAGCTGCAGACGTAAGTATGCAAACATCTCACACGCAACGATTCTGGCATAATTTCCATACCAAGCAGAATAGTAATAACAATCGCGCCACCTTGTCTGTGATTGGGGCACTTGCTCACACTACTAACTTACGAATTTAATTTTGTGTACCGTCACTTCAACAATATCTACGTAACATAGCTTACCCTGACATAAACTCAGCTGCATTTACGTCACATCGCCTGTCTAGATGTGACCTTCATTGACGCCAGTTAGTAGGTTCGCACGATGGCGTTTTGACGACATTTTGCGCCATTATGGTCAATTAGTAACTGATGTTTTAATGCCGACATTTCTGGCATATGTGTGCTTTTGCATCAATACTCGTGTTCGCGAACATCTGCAAAATCCCTGCAATTAGCGATCAAACCATGATGATGAAACTGCTCTCCGATTAATTATTAATCATCTGCAAACTCAATACGCGGACCATTGTCTATAGCGGACTGTGGCTCGGACACTGTGTAAGATATAGCAATAATGAGCAACCTGGCTATAGAGGAAATTGCAATCAGCCTGACTGATCTGGGACAATGTCATGCATAAAAAACAATGAAGGTATATCGGTAACTGTACTGGTGGCAATATCGAATATGAACTCTGTATTGGAGTTGTTAAGTAGGAATGCATACGTAATTAATTGCTGGTACTGGTGATCCTATGATCGGGTGATTTCGCGTATTCCCTCCACTAGTTGCATCCGACAAAACTATTTCCTTATCGTTATAAGTATATTATTTTTACATCTTTTGTGTGCTTCAAGCGTCGGGGTTGTTTATTGTGGTTAAACTGCTGCCTCTGACTATTTGGTCAACGCCAATTTCAACATAAATAACGATGCGATTACAAGGCCGACAGAACAGCAAAACAAAGATATTCCCATCCTTCATACAGTATGCTCCCACCCTATCTGCCTGTAAACATGCTTTCCTCTTGGAACCGCCTTCAAATAAAACCTCCACATATACCTTGATGTCAGGAAAGGTACGCATTTACAAAATGCTTGTTGTATTCCTGCTAATACACCGGGAGGTCGCGTGTTTGTGTGTGTGTGTGTGTGTGTGTGTGTGTGTGTGTGTGTGTGTGTGTGTGTGTGTGTGTGTGTGTGTGTGTGTGTGTGTGTGTGTGTGTGTGTGTGTGTGTGTGTGTGTGTGTGTGTGTGTGTGTGTGTGTGTGCTAAATGCTCACCTGACATTCTCAAACAACCACAGTTTTGCACCAAAACTACTCTTAAGCTTCGGAAAGGGCAACGGTGAGTCAATGATCGATTATCACTTTATATTTAGAAAAAAGCTAAATTGAAAAGAGTACAGTACAATAAGGGTACCTTTGTTGCGCAAATATTCAAATTTTAAGAGTCAGTTATTTGTACTATTTGCTGTTTACCTATATCGACGAATTTGAGTATATTGTGAAAACCTAGATTTTGTAAATGGGATTAGCTGTGTCGTGAAAGTATTGCCGATGGCACTGATAATGAATGGCTGCTACAAAGGGTTCGTATAAAGAAGTGCTTGAGGATCTGTGGTAACAAAACGAGATTATTTCTTGGATCAATCATATCACGGCTTATAGTGACCAATTCATCTCCAATGCCACGACCCCTACGTATTACTTACTATGTCAAGATGTTTGAAGCCATCAAACAAATTGCTCGCAGAGCAATATCTAATCATCGTTTGGCCTTGCATAAAACAATACAATACAATGCCATACAGGTGCGTTGGAGGGATATCACGATTTCCAGCACGATAACCTGATGTACACCTCCGTGGATTAATGTTGTTGGTCAATAGGGTACATGTTCATGATAGGCGTCTAAACAGGAACTCCGGGGTGGATAAGGCAGACACACGACACATGAAGTTACGAGAAATACGACTGAAAGCGCAACCACCGGAAGAAGCCTACATATGGTGGTGCGTGGTGGGGGTGGTGTGCGGTTTGCTTGTGTTTATATTGACTAGTATGAGGATGAGTTATGGTTGCGGATGGGAGGGGGTGTGTGCTGGCTAGTGTTCAGAAGCGTTAAGTGAGCGTTACGTCAATTTTGAAATACCTCATGTGTTTTTTATACACATCACGAATTGTGCCACTTCGCGGTATTAATGTTGCTTGAACTCGTGGCTCGTGGAAAGCTAAAAGACGGATATGTTACTTTTCTGAGGGAAAGGCAGTGGATATACTTTCTTAGAAGCTCATAAGAATTTATTCCTCTGATATTTTCCTCGGGTATGCATTTGACTTTACCTCTCCTCTATTACGCCTAATGCATGGAAATTGATATATATGTTATTTCCGTTGAAAAGTTCGTATGATAGAGTGTACAGCATAATCATACAAGAGTCCAATATAATAGTAGATTTCTGACGATACAGTTTGGAACTCCTATATCGTCTTCGATTTTACAATATATATATATATATATATATATATATATATATATATATATATATATATATATATATATATATTCATTATATATATATATACATATATATATATATATTTATATATATATATATATATATATATATATATGTATATATATATATATATATATATATATAGATATATCTCTATATATATCTATATATATATATATCTATATATATATGTATATATATAGATATCTCTATATATATATATATATATATATATCTATATATATATATATATATATATATATATATATATATATATATATATCTCTCTCTATATATATATATATATATATATATATATATATATATATATATATATATATATATCTCATATATATATCATCATATCCACGTATATATAGCCTGAACAAGTTGGAGCAGTTCTCATTTTTGTGTTATCAGCATCCACGGAATATCTTTATGTCAACATCATTGCATCTCCCAATCGCTTACTGTTGATGGTTGTAGTCAGCATCATTGCATCACATCCATAGCCTACTGTTAATGGTTAGAGCAGAGAACTTTCCTCTCCATCAATCCCAACTTGCTGCACTAATCAACCACACATAAAAGTGAAAGGCAAACTTCTACATCGAGGTAACCCCCATTTTTCCCTTTGAATTAGGAACACTGGAACTGAGGGACGAGAAGAGACCCCTGCCCGCCATTCTAATGAAAATTAGGATGCATGAATGAATTGTTTCTACTACACACATCTTAATATGCATTGAACCGGATGTAGCAGTCAGTCCGGCAAATGCACTGTTTGTGGTAGCGATAACCAGTTTAGCCCAGCAGAACGTCGCAGTGACGTCCTGCGTTGACCAGTGCCAACAAATTGTAAAAAATTGTACACGATCATATACCAATCATATACGATACATATACAAATGAATATTTGAAGAATAAATTTTCACATCTATGAATATTTATGAACAAGATTTTTAACGTGTGACATTTCGTCAAAGGAGATTGAATCTGGTAAGACAAATTTTTGAATGACAAGTACGGTCGCAACGCGCACGCACAGACAAGGTTATTAACAAGCGAACTTTTACTTTTCAGATTTTATTACTTGAGTTCATGTGTTATTTTGTTGATGACTATCATTTGGCATTACCTACTTTATATAATAACACGGGGAATATGTGTTCAACGATATCGCCTTGATAGTTAAAAAAATAACACTTCTCGCCATAATGCGAGTGTAACTGAAACTGCGTAATATGACGTCATATTTCCAAGATGGGGGTTCCGTTAACCAAAGCTGCGATTCTGTGCTGAGTTTATGTGATAATTGCTGATTAATAACGAGAGAGTGGATAACCAAAATAGTGTCGTTCATGAGATATCTGTCACGATTCTCGGCACATATAGATACGTAAGTACACAACATTGATGTAAAGACTCGACAGCTCGAAATATATGGCATTTCGTGGCGTGGTTACGACGTGTGCAGGACAGTATATATGTATATCACCAACCGACCAGCTGTACAGTAGCGTGTCAGCATATTCACAAGGCAGTGCCGATATAATACTCATGACATGGATTAGGGACATTATTGATAAACCCACAAGCGTTCACAATAACACTGGATGCACTTATTGGGGCTCTCTCCAGGTATAATGGATATGATTGAAATGGTGAGTGGCCTTCTTAATGGGCGCTATGCGTTAGCTAATCTTAACCAACCAATAACGCATCTCTCAATCAAACCAAAACAGTTCAGAACTGGCGCTCCTCGTGAAACAGTTTTCACGTATTTCAAGGTATTTTTGTCCAGTACAAAAATGCTGCTGCCTTATTAACATCAGTTCCATGCTGGCCTGACAAGTTAGCTCATCACTGCTTATTACACCAGGTTTTGCTTCAATGCATCACTCTAACGATCCTATCCATCGTAATTTGCATAACACTGTGCAATTCATCACACGCATTTCCGGATGTCCCGTAGAAAGTACCAGTTTGTTTAGCACCAAATCGATGACAAGGAATATCTACTCATCATAACAGCTATCGTTCTATCAACATACATTTCAAAAATTATGATATAAACAGGGTTACAACGTTGCCGTAGTACTGAGACTGACGCCAGGAATATGCGCAATATTTGCAATCGCGTTATGGGAATGGCTTCTTCTCTTGTCCTGGCCTTTTTACAAAGAAGCTATCATCGTGCATCGCAGAATATTAGTGTTATGTCGAATTGCTTGAAAATTTATTGGTTTCGATATGAGTGTTTGTTTTATGTAGAATATATTGATAGCTTAGCGATAGCGATATGAGTGTTGGTTCTCTTTAGAAACTCTTGAAAACTTATTGCTTTCGACAAGAGTGTTGGTTCTATGTAAAATATCTTGATCGCTTAGCGATAGCGTATGTTGGTTCTATGAATAATCTCTTGATAGCTTAGCGATAGCGTTATGAGTGTTGGTTGTATGTAGAATCTCTTGATAGCTTAGTGATAGATAGTGTGTGGTTCTATGTAGATCTCTTGATAGCTTAGCGATAGCTTTATGAGTGTTGGTTCTATGTAGATATCTCTTGATAGCTTAGCGATAGCTTTATGAGTGTTGGTTCTATGTAGACTCTCTTGATAGCTTAGCGATAGCTTTATGAGTGTTGGTTCTATGTAGACTCTCTTGATAGCTTAGAGATAGCGTTAGAATCTCTTGATAGCTTAGTGCTTGGTGTTGGTTCTATGTAGACTCTCTTGATAGCTTAGCGATAGCTTTATGAGTGTTGGTTCTATGTAGACTCTCTTGATAGCTTAGCGATAGCTTATGAGTGTTGGTTCTATGTAGACTCTCTTGATAGCTTAGATAGCGTATGAGTGTTGGTTCTATGTAGAAACTCTTGATAGCTTAGCGATAGCGTGATGAGTGTTTGTTTGTAGATGTATCTCTTGATAGCTTGAGGTTCTATGTAGACTCTCTTGATGAGTGTATGAGTGTTGGTTGTTAGAATCTCTTGATTTAGTAGATAGCTCTTGATTTGTAGAATCTCTTGATAGCTTAGAGTGTTGGTTCTATGTAGAATCTCTTGATAGCTTAGCGATAGTTTATGAGTGTTGGTTCTATGTAAGACTCTCTTTTATAGCTTAGCGATAGCTTATGAGTGTTGGTTCTATGTAGACTCTCTTGATAGCCTAGCGATAGCGTTATGCGTGTTGGTTGATTGTAGAATCTCTTGCACTCCATAAATTAATGGCTGCAATTGTCGGCATGTGTATGAATTCTCTCAGCCATTCATTGGTCCAATTCGTCATCTCTTTACAATGACTGATAGACATAATGAAAGTATGTCGTCCAACTTTAGTCACTGGAAATAATGTCATGAATAGGCGATGAATGCAATCATCCAAACTTAAACATTGGATGACATCGTTAGTCACGCGAGGAAATGGTTATAACCACACTGTTTATACTGTTGTGATGTGCGCCTTAACATATGTAATCAATTTGCAACTATGGATAGGTTCAGTTAGCCTAAATGCAGCAACACAATCACACTCTATTCTGTAAGGACGTATTGTTAAATCGAGCAGAGCATGCGCCAGGGAATGTTCTGCGACTCAACACAACGACAATATCCCATATACTGGTAAGCACTGAACAACAAACCAAATTTTCAAGAATAGTTTGTTCCCGAGTGCGACCAACTTCTACCATTTATAAAGCCGGCAATTATTATGCTAACTATACGTTGCCGGTGACTGAAATCAACACGCACAGGGTCTGCGCCCGGGGTCTGCGTCTGAACTGTTGAACCTAGGACCAAACCACAGGATGCGGTATAATTACGGGTCATCATATACCAGCGGCGTCGGACGGCTTCCTGTCCCCGCTTGACTCTTGGCAGCTCGATTGATATCACGAGTAATGATGATCACTCGTGGGATGGAACTCTAGTGTGTCTCCACAGAAAGTGTGCACCGGCAAACACATTATTGCAGTGACGGGAATGACGTCAGATGACACTGGTCAGTAACAGGCTACCAGGACGATGATGATGCGGGCACGCTGCACTACTCAGTCAAGTATTCGATTTTACGCCCCTACAATACTGCCTTTTTGCGCCTAGATGCAGTGCGCGCGTTGGACGACAGAAGCATGTCAAGCGCCATGTTCTTGCCTCAATTCTTACGAACAGCACTTAAACCTTCATTTTCATAGAAACTCAAGTGGTTGCTATGTGCTGTTAAACTATTCAAAATTAATATTGAATTTACTCTTATTTTACGACGACTTCAATATCACTTGTTATAGCTCGTCGCGATCAGTGGATGGAGAGTGGACAATGGGAAAGAGAGAGGCGGTCATCGCCACAATAGGACGGACCTGTTATTATGTTCAGTCACGCCGAGCACAATGAGCCACTCCCATATGTTGAGTACTTAGAAGGCGTTATAAGTAAACAAGAGGTGTTATAAAAGAACAAAGAACCCAAAAGAAAGCTACCACTCATCAATTATCGCCTCGGATCCCTCCCTGACATTCTGAAGTAACATGAGGCAAACAGTACACAGTGAACAAAAGACTGTATGCCGAATTCCTGGCACGAGGGAGGGTCATTTCTATGAACTCTTATCGGCCTTGAATAATCCAAAACAAATACATTAACTCCGTAATTTTTCTCTCTGTTGCTTTCAGCAGCCGTCAAGGCGATCATTCTTCCCGGCCTTCAATGGGTTCACCTTCATTGTTCATGATCCATGAAACATGGGATTAGAGCTATATAACTTGCAGCCAATTCATGTTGAGGACAGCTGGCGAGCTGATAACTCCTTACACTAGTTTACTTGTCCATTTCAAAGTCGTTTGTGCATTCTCGGAGACAATCCTGATTGGTTTAGGATACAACGACAATTACCCCAAGAGAGCTTGTCATGGTAGCAAACAATACAATCACTATGAGCCCGCCACGGGGTTAAGCGGGGACCAATAACCTAAAGTGGCCGCCATACTTTGACGCCTTGCCACACGACTTCCACTAGGGTTTGCAGCTGCTTTTAGAATTAACCACAATAATATCACAGCCATCGTCTATTTTTGACATTTATATGTTGACACGCGTCCTCAACTTTGGATCATCAGCACATAGAATCTGACATAAGTGGAGCAGTGATCTACACGAGCGCCATCATACGCATAAGTGAAATCACTTGAACTCAACCATAAAGGTGAAATAATAACACAATTGATGCACACGCATGGAACGTAAAGTGATAATACTAGCATGGGAGCAACACGCAGAGACTAGCTGGCTGTGGATCTGGTCTCATGCTCCCGAGCTGACAAATGATCGGGCGCCGTGTGGCCCCAGCAGGAGTGGCCATGTGTTAAACGTCGAGAAAGAGGACCCACCCATCAAACGATGCTGGCATGTGATGACCCATAATTGCACGGTCATTAGTAGAAAGGGTTATGACATACTGAGCTCTCAGCTATATTGTATACGTAGGAGGTGGATAAATGTAAATTTCCCTCCACGTCAATTGGTATCACCACAATTACTCCTTCTGACATCTGAATAGCATTGTGAAAGGTTGACCTAGGCTGTGTATTATAATATAATCACTGTACCATTATCTCTCTCCATTCCACTGCAGCATATATATGACTGTCAATCCGACATTTTGCGAGAGTTCGTTCAGCGACCAGCGCAGCAATGGGTCGAGCTCCAGCAACGCTTTTATGCCTGTTGATTTTAGTCATCAGATCAGGTAGAAATATCTTACAATAATATCACAACGGTATGGAAGTATCACTGATTAATGTTGTTGAGTTAGCACTGTATTGTATTGTATGCTGACAACAAACAGGTTCAGTGAGCCTCAGAGAAGATGAGCCGCAGTGCTACCGTATGGTGAGCGCATTACAGGAGTACATCACCGTCGTGGGCCCACAGTACATGCCTCGCTCAGTCTGGCAACAGGTACAGTGGATGACATCTATTGACGTCATGGATACCGACCAGATGCGGGAGCTTGTATGCAGTATGGCAGGTAACATATCGATTCAAATCATTTACACCAATTCGTTTATTACCATGGGTATATAAAAATGGCATATGCTAAAAATCATGGCTCAAGTTTATATTGCCATCTGGTTCAGACCAACGTAAAGGCATTATGTTATGGAAACTAACACGTGTGTGGTGTGAAGGGAGCTCGTCCCAGGATATAGCTGACTACCTGACGGACAGCGGAGTCACAGAACATGCGATGCGTCGCGCGTACGGCGCCATGGTGGCGTCAGTCTACGAGTTCTGGCCCTTTATGGCATACTGGCAACAGCTGGCCCCGCCTACTTCATACGAATACCAGATGGCAGTGTTGACAGAAGAGATGTTTCGGCTGCTGAATAACAGCGGCTTCATGAGTCTCGACGATGACGCCGTCCAGGAGGCCCGCAGTGAGTAGAACGACTGGTTCTGGTCCTGGATGAAGGAACAGCTTAAACACACAAAGCTTCTGCACACATACTAAAATTGTTATAATGGACGCACTGAAGCACTTTCATTTATGAGCAATGATGTAAGTCCCATAATAATGTTCGTTCCGTGCAGAAACGGCCAGTGGTACATTCCATGTTGTTCAGTTCGAAGTGTGAAGTGTTTGTGTAAGATTCGGTCACATAAAACATGATGTTCATGTACGGTCCCATAACCACTGACTTATAGCTTTCCACTGGGCATCCGTGACTTGTATGCAATGTGTCACAGCGATGATACTACCAAAGCGCACGGCAATAGACGTGTGTGGCCGCCTGAATGAGATCCTAGATTCCATGATCGCCATCACCGATCCCTTTTTGCTGAACGTAGCGCACGGTTACATTAACATGGTCACCGGACTCGACATCAGGGACACCGTCACTGTGAAGAACCTAGACTGTCAACTCATACGTAGGTGGATTTATAAAGTGGTTTGCTACCGCCAGGATTATGTCATACACGCAACACAGTTGTATAAGGGATATTATTCTGCTGTTCAGAAAGTACCAGTATAAGAGATATGATCGCTGTGCTGAATGACTATGGTATACTTGAACACGTCGTGACGTATGGTCTGAACGAGTTGGCGCGACTTCCCTACGCCGCGTAAGAATTGAATTGATATGTCGCATAAAAATTAGTTATCGTAGCATAATAGTTTTACTTTAATGAATACAGACACATAATTATATCAGCACCACACGTTAAATAATGTTGGTCACCAGGTCACCCATTAGCCAGTTTGAAGAGACCATGGACTGGACGGATGAGCAGTTGGCGGCAGCCTTACATCTGCCATCACCCGAGGCCATCACTGGCTGGAGAGAAGAAGCACGAGTGGCCGTTGCTTTTGCCAACGAACTCAATGAATACCTTTCTTCGATTGACTACATTACATTTATTCATTAGCCTATCTTTATGATGCTGATTGATATTTAAACATCGTGTCCTTGTTTTGATTTGATTGGTTTACCAAATAAAATGTGACCAGCAAAGCATAACATGCTCCCGGGGTTCTTCATTTGACGTTAGTTTTTGCTTGTATTCCTTTGTTATACACCGGTAAGTTTAGATGAAGTTTTCGCCTACGAACACCTTTAGGGATGTATCGCTGTCTTGAGCACATGTATATAGGAGATGCGTTGGAAGGTGAACTGTTCGCTCTCATCGTGATAATAATGGCGATGTAAACCAACAAACAATTCGTTTGTGTCATTTCTGTAATTTTGTAATTAAGTTTACGCTTTTGCTGCTTGTTGAAGGAAAGGCGCGATTTAATATTATGTCATTCTCACGGAGTCAGCATAATCCTGTCATGTGCCAATAAACGTGGGATTTAAAACAAATCCAAGCAGCGTGTACTATCAGTGAAAATCGTATATTCGGCAAATGCCCCTTAAGCGTTATTATGATTACAGAATACCCATATTGTAAATAATTTCTGCTGGAAGCATAATACTGATTTTGGCAAACATGAAAATCTTGTATAGATTCTGTGATACTTTCCTGTAGTGTTTGAGCATAAGAATTAAGACATACGACTACAGTGCCACTGTCACATTGTGCTAAATAGTTTAAGGAAAGCTGTCATAATTCAAAATCCGGATACTATGTAATGACAATCCACAATACAGAGCAATCACAACGAATTGCTTAATTTGCTTCGAAACATATAAGATTTCAATCTATCATACAACTACTATATGCTTGGCATTATATCATATATATATATATATATATATATATATATATATATATATATATATATATATATATATATATATATATATATATATATAAATATACATATATATACATATATATATAAATATATATATATATATATATATATATTTTGTTATATATACATATATCTATATGTATATATATGTGTTATATATATATATATATATATATATATATATATATATATATATATATATACATATAAAAATATGAATATATATGCATATATATATATATATATACATATGTATATATATATATTTTTTATGTATATATATAAATATATATATATATATATATATATTTAAATATGTATAGATATGTATGTATATGAATAAATTATATGCATGTTTATATATATATATATATATATATATATATATATATATATATATATATATATATATATATATATATATATATATATATATATATATATATATATATATATATAGGAGTTGTATCCATTCCATTCATCTAAGTTATTCACAATACAAGAGAGACACACGAGATTTCTAAGGAACATTTCTTAAGAGAACATCGGAGTAATAAATTAATTAAATGCTTCAAAGAAGGTACAAACCCGGTGTTAAATTAAGATTAGGACGTTAACTGAAGCTGAGAGACTCGGGACAATACTCCTTTATTGAACACATCTACTGCTATTTCCTCGATCCCTGGTCTATTAATCATTAAGTATTGTACGAACCGCTGTTGAGTTCAATCAATATTAGTCACTATATACACCGAAAACTGACACTATGTAGGAATCAATGTGTTAAACGGGATAGCGGGAATCAGTTATCAGTTATTAGATTACACTCAAAGATAATCTCCAATTTATAACTGAAAAGTAAACAAACTTATTGTTGGGCAACTTACAGGTGTATTCTTCGTAACCTCACAAGTGCCGTGGATATGCAGTAGTAACTCTGTAGTTCCTGTTTAGAAGCATATCATGACCATATACCGATGTTACACCCACATTAATCTACGGAGTTGTACATGATCATTTTGCCTCCATTCAGATACTATAGTCACAGCACCATCACCCCAAGATCGTGCGGGTTAAACAAGGAAAAGGATATGTTTCCTCCAACATACCAGCATAGTATTATGTTGCAATATCTAGCACTGTACATCAAACAAATACACTTCACCTCTATTTATAGCCAGTGATACCCAATCGCTTCTTTTCATACACTATTTGTAACAGCTTCTACCATTGTTTGCACGCACCACCGACAACACTTTCACAACAAAGCGGATCTCATTTACCCAGTCTAGCTTTTCATGCCACGCTCATTTCAGTCCTTCAGTTAGTCAAGGAAGGTAAAGAGCAAGGCTGTCGGTATAAATTATTGGATGACAAATTGATTTCGCCTCCATTGACCCTCATATCTCTATTTCAGTTCTACATCTACTCGATAAATGGGATGCATATGACCTACTCAGTGCAGGCATGGCGTATATGCTCCTCAATCTTAATGTTCTCCAGTGTTTTGGAGCATTGCAGACTTAATATGCGCAAATGTTCGATTGCAATATCGCAAGTTTAAATACAGATTAACCTTGCTTTCACGCTAATGGAATAATCTCGGATTCGGTTACAATTCAATGGGTCATTCTACTTTTTTCACCCATTCACGAACTGAAAAGGTAATATTGCTGAAAATCAGGACAAAAAGATTTTTATGTGAAACTAATGTTCCAGTCCCATCATCAATATACAAGCGAGATGTATGAAAATAAGAATGATGGTCACTATTGCATGGATGGATAGTCAGTATACGAGTATTGAGACCATTAATCACGACTTATGCTGGAGGCTAACAAAACACTTTTAACTAGCTATTAACACTGTTCAACGAGTTGGAACAAACTTTCATCGTGACAATCGCTTTTTGGGGGTACAGCTATACCAAAGGCTAATGCCATGCCAAGGACACATCACTGATTTGTTTGAGGGCGTCATTAAATGAACATCCTCACACCATTTAACACATCCTCATTCAATATTTCAGACTTCGTTTTATCTAACAACCATACCATAACATAATTAAAAAAATATTTTACAATTATCTCAATTCATACAAGGACATTACATGCCCTGTGCTCTAATACACTTTTTGTGGTAATCACTTTGGTCTTTCTTTCATTCAAAAACTAAGTCTCACATCTTAATGCAGTAGATAAAATCAGCGTTTTTCATTCTGTAAATTTATGAAACTTATACCCTTACATTTGGCTGACAAAAATGACACTGGCAACAGCTAACAATGAATAGACGCATGGAGAACATGTGGGAGTAAATAGATTGAATTGCCAGTCATACAGAGCACGTTGAAACACCGTCTTAAGATGCGCTCGTATGTGACACATAATAAATGGCACGAAGGACCCTTTGAATACTACCATCGACAACGGCTATCAATACATAGCTAACAACTAATCTAACACCGAGCCGCGGGTTGCGAAGGAGCGAATGTGACTGGACATTGATAATATGATTTGTTATTCCATCTTACATGAGCCAGCACATACTTGTAAAATTCCTCGATTTCTCTCTGGTATAAACAGCAGCCGTCCACACTACGATACTTACTGGCCTTCAATGTGTTCACCTTCATTGTGCATGATCCATACAAAACCATGAGATTAGAGTGTCATACATGCCAGCCAACACGTGCGATTGATAGTTTGTAGCCTCTTAACTCCTCATAGTTGCTAATGAAGTCATTTCAAATGGTTCTATTGACTTTCCTATAATTCAACAATAACGTCCCCGGATGACCTAGAGAAAAGCACACAATACTAACAATAACACTGACTTTGTGAAAGCCTATCATCAGTGAACCCCGTATCAATGCTCTGATGCTTTGTCATATAAAATAAATACTTAACCGTCATGAATCAGTCCAGGTTGACAATGGAGACAATGGCATGTGGAATCAGACGTGGGGTTTAGCAGTGAATATAATTAATTTTTATGTTGCTGGAAAAAATAAGAGGTTATACAGAACGATCTGAGATGTGATGTCTCTCTCAAAATAGTCAACCGATTATACCTTGCACGTGTAAATGCTGACTGCATATTGGATTATATGGCTTAAGAACACATGCAGACAGTATGTTCAGGGTACAAACGCAGCAAACGCATCTGAAGCTTTGCTATGTTAGCTAAATAATTCAGTTAAGAAGGATCGCATACAAATTCACTAGCACGTTTCCGTCGATAGGCACAATGCCCATGAAGACTAAGCTATGTCGTGATATATCGCTTGATCTTAGTAATAGAAAGCATGTGACCACCAACAACGAAGAAATCAGATATGCATCCATCTCTTATCAAACATTGAAATTAACAACTTTATTCAGTGTTCACTGAACTTAATAAGGACAGTGCTGTCAATGCATCATTATATGCTCAATGTTTGGCAGAGCCGATACAACATCCACATCATTTCTGATTAATTGCCAGTAAATACACAGGGAGTGAGACATAATGCCTCCCAGCCATTCACCTTATAACCCTAAACACGTGACACCGATACTGCGCCCTAGTTGTCTGTTCTAATGGTGATGATAACGGCATCTCTATTGACCATGAGTGATAGCATGATATAATATGATAAGGATCATATTGCTTGAGAGCAAATCAACTGAAATATTGTGCTAAATGGTTTAACTATAACTGTCAGGAGGAGTCGGATGTCGACCTGAATACCGATATATTTCCGAGCATTGCCCATGTACAGTGCATGCCTGATTGGTTTATGTCAGTTCCGCATGTTTGCAGACATCTATGCAGGAAGATGAACATCATATCCCGCGGGAGAATATAACATGAGATCGTTAATTAGAGCGCAAAAATCCTCTTTTAGAGTAATTTTGTCGGAATTACAATAAGACCAACCGTATACCACAAACGTAATTAATTAATGGTATTGCAATAATTAAATAGACTGGCAACTGTTATGAGATGGCTATTATATTGGTCAGATAGGTATCAGCAACTAGCCTGCGTTCGATAGCTGATGTAGCGCCCAGTTTAGGCTATTATGCTGCGTATTGCTCCGTGATTGGAGGAGAAAATAATACAAATGCTAGTAGCAGAAGTATAATACATCCTGAGAAAGTCACAGTGCTGGTGATATCTTGGGATATTATCAGCATGAGGATATAGGAGGAAGAAGGAGATAGGTAGGTAAGGTCCATCTGTACTATATCAGTGATATCTTCAGAATATGAGGTCTGAAATGTCTGTAATGCTCTTCGTTCTGCTACATATGTATGTAAGTGGAGTTCCTTTGATAATAATGATTGTTTATGGGGTACAATCAACTCTAGCTTGGCTGGGGAAAGTGGCTCTTTTTGCAACGTTTAAGATGTATGTCTACTAGTGTACAAGACGGCGACAACGTATTTATCAAGCCATGCGTACGATTTCGTCACCAAGATGTAACAATTGTGTATATACATAAATAAAACTTGTGGAACTTTCTATTAAAACAAAGAGGAATAATAACATCGTCCTTCTGTCTGGGAGGAAATGTTGTGAAAAATACTTTTACTAATGCTGCACCAATATCAAATGACGGCATGTACCACGGACCAGCAAATCACCAGTCTGTTGTCTTGTTATATACGTACAGCACGCTTGTCAACAGGTCAGCGGCATGATGATTAGTTATATATTGAAATGCAGCTTACTGAACGCTTCACAACTAGCTATTTTCATCGATCTATAGATATCAGAAAAGGAGTCCACCTAGATTTGGTAAGGTGATATTTGATAGGAATCCCTCTATGCTGGATACTTTTGGCTATAGCTCGTTGCTTGTTCATATATGTTATTCCAGTTAGTCGGCCATGACAATGAACTCTGGCTTGTGGCGTTGCGTGTAGGATTGAATGTCGTAGTTGTAGATGATACATCACTTATGTCGTCTATGGTCCCCATCAACGATGAACATAGCCAGATGTACAGTTATAAGCACGAAACGAAGTGTTTATAATCAGGAAGTAACTATAATCCTTCTGGTCTATATCCCACTGTAGCGTTTTAATGGATTAAGCATTTGTACACATTTTCCTGTATTATGCGCAATATTTGAGGGTCGCAACGCAATTTTAAGGAGCATCCCTGCTGAGAATCTGCATGGAATACATACTTGTCAGCTTCTAAGAAAGTGCATTCAGAAAGTAACTGCAATTTAGTACGCCCAGTCGCATTCATTTTTAGTTACATGAAGCAGCGAGACGTGGGGTAGTAATCATACATGTACATGAACTTGTTTTTGTACATCCACTGTCCACCGTTTACCATGAGATAACCTCCAGGACGGAATCACAGTTAATATAAAACACGCCATTCTCACCAGATTACGTATGATATGATAATGATAAACTATGGAAGTGTTGTAAATTCTGTCGTCAGAAAGGGAGCATGTTGATTATCGTATAGACCATACTGCCTATCCTCAAATAACCCGATTTGCTTCTGTTATCACTTCACATTGCATTGAAAGAGTGTCGGAAACAGTAGAATTGGTTACGTCAATGCTGTGAAGGATGGAAGTGATGATTGCTTATCCTCGGCCTCTCTTATATTGGTATTCCTTCTCTGCATTGTGATATTATGGATGATAAAGTGCTGTTAGAAAATACACTATGTACGATCTCAAATTCTCAGTGCATATCGCAGTATCGTTGTGATTTGCCTGTACCAATATTAATCAAAATTGAATTACATGTGTGTTATTGGGACGCTTACCACAGCAATTATGTTCGCCTGAAAGCCCTACCGATCGAGTGCTATTGTCGCTATTCGTTTGCTCCACCAGTAGTACTTAATCTGCCCTACACCAAGACATGCACTCAACGTCATGATAGCAAGTGAATTAATAACTGCCCAATGTAGGCAACAGTCGGGTGGAGTCAATTAATATATTACCAGTTCAGCAAAAATACACCGTTCTGTCATTAGCAGCAGGCATTGATAAATGCCTGCCTTGTATTAACCTCGATCATACGACCAGAATGATGGGTAGACATATAGAAGCCCAATCATGTAAATGTGGACTGAGAGATTAAATGCTGTGATTATTCAAAAGCCTGTAATTCTCATAGTTGTATAGTAGGGGGAGCTCGCTGTGATATTGAGATCGTATGAATTAATTCAGCACATGTATTGGGATGCTCATTAGAACATAAGAATGACACTGCCTGATTTATGAGGAACATATTCCTAATCTGCTTTGTATTTGTGGGTGTAATTTTAATACCAGGTGAAATTTGGAATGATGATATATAGGGTTGTGATCGCCCTAATGTCAGTCTCTACCCCTTTTGTGATGGCAATATACAGTGTATACAATGTAAGATATCGAACAATTTACCCCATGTTATCTTGTATACAGAGAGAAATGATTATATCATTTGAAACTACGATAAAACAAAGTTTATAAACATTTAGGGATTGTTGTGATTTTACCAAGTGATAACAGCTATGCTAAGCATTTGTTTGCGGGGTTTTAGTATGGAAGTAACTGGCTCAATAACCCTCATATTTCCTACGCAATCCATTTAGAGCTCGCATTTGACAGTCTGTACGTTTACAGGCCCCTTACCTATTCTTTGCTTTTCTCAGGCAATATCGCTCATGCTGTACGCAGCCTTTGCAGTGTTGATATTAACCGTCCTTCAACAAGTCACACACATAAAAATATAAAGCATAGATGGCATCATGCTGAGCCCCAATATTATGCTGCCTGATTGCGCATAAGCAGACACCTAGCTCGTGCTGACGCAGCGATGCCGTCTTGTAATTTTTTGACGTTGTAATTGAAAGCGACCGACTACAAACGGCGGAGAAATCAAATATTAAACATTTAATATGCAACTTAATGGAACATCTCATCACTTGATAAATACACAATACATCCGGTGTATCCTCTTTCCATATATATATATGCAGTCACGATATATATTATATATATATATATATATATATATATATATATAACAATATATATATATATAATATCGATATATATGGCCTGCACTATATATATATATATATCTATATATCATCCATATATACATGTACATAATCATACATACATACATATATATATATATATATATATATATATCTATATATATATATATATATATATATATATATATATCCAGAAATTATGGATTAATTTGACATCGCATCAATGTTAGCTCAGTCTGCTGTATGCATTCTTTGTAGTTAGTTCTGAGACATTAAGAGTGATATATGTAGCTTTTATTATCAAGTGGTTTTAGTCGGAAAAGCAGGTACGTAAGGTTGAAGCTTTTAGGTTTGTTGCATTTCCAACAAAAGAGGTACATAACCATACCGACAGTGATGCGCGTGAGGCATTATTATGAGAAATAGACCTCCACTTTGGTTCTTTATCATTTAGAAGTATGCTGTAATAAAATAGACGTTATAATGAACATAGGACCCATTCACGAGCATTAGTCACAACGCAAGAGAGCACGCCGAGATTTCTAAGGAGCACCCATAAAGAGAACCTCCATGGAACAAATTGTCATCTCCTTCATCGAAGGTAGAAACACGTTAAATCAGAATCAGGGCGTTAGCTGAAGCTGATAGACTCGGCCAATATTCTTTTATGGAGCACATCTGCTGCTATTTCTTCGATCCCTGGTAGATATCTACTACACGCTGGTGAGTATAAGCAACATTAGTCTATATATACCATAAACCGAAAGCAGTAATTCAAATGATAAGCAGCTAGCAGGATTGAGCCAACGTAATAAGAATCAGAGAGGATGATGTTAGTCCTCTCATATTACACGCAATGATATATATAATATACGTAATATATCGCACAAAATGGGACATAATGATAGTTAAGTACTGCTTGAATGAGTGCTTTGCATAATGACTTTTATGATTATTGAATCAATGATTTTCTCATGAAACATATATTTGTAACTGATGCCATTTGTTGCATCGCTGTCTACTTCTTGGTTTGGGCTCTTGAAGTATGAAATGTGCAGCAGGGCGTACAAGAGAAGATATCTATTAATTCTGAGACTGGACTAACATCATCCTTTCTCTGATTCCTATGACGTTGCTTGTATTAATGAAGTGGAAGATCATGTATATAAATAAGGAATATGGTATGGAAATGGCAAAATATTCACAAAAGTTACAAGGAGAACCGCATCTGCAATAATGAACCAATCCAAGCTTGGAGTTTGAGTCAATTATTATCATTTGCGACATACAATTAGCTCCTTTCGGTAAGGCATAACTTCAGCTGATGCTTGCTGCTGAGTCCTGTCAGGAATTGAGGGGTGATATTCAAACTTAGTCACAGCATCATATGTGAAACATCAAAGATGGGACTCTCCTGTTTGTATGTGCTGGTTACAGCATGGATTCTGATATATTTTCACAATACAACTAATTCCATCTACATAACTTATCTAATTAAATGATTACTGAACATTCGGATCGGGCCAGTTTGGTGACAGGTCTCTCACCCAACTGAACCATCCAAGAACTGCTCACTGAATACATTTCCTTCAAGCCTTACTTTAGATGTACTTAAAAACGATGTTTCAGAACTTTTTGTGAATAATTTAACCTTCCTGATAGTTCCTTGTGTTGTGAAATGCATCGTTGTTAACTTGATACATCAAGACACGTTGAGAGGAGAAGATATTTCACCTTGGCCGACAAGTCATTGCCAGCGTGTTGTCTTTAACTTGACCACCGATTACTGATCAAGTGTCAAGGCTGTTCAGTAACTCGCATAAACTCTATACTGGCAGTTGTACAGTTGACCTTTATACGTGTGTATGTTTTCGTTGAATTCGCAGTAGGCGCGCTCGTTATTATGCCTGCTGTTGATGAGTGGCCATCGCAAAATAGAAAAATAGATGACAACTTGTATACAATTGTTTATCACCCACTGACTTCCCCCCGTTATTCAGCGGATTACAACAAAAACATTGGTAGCAAAGCATTATCGTTATTGAAATGATACATCAAATCTTCGAAGAACAGTACCTCTTGCGGAATGGTGACCATTACAGGGCATCAAGAGGTCATGCGTGTAGAAGCTGCTGCCGTGATACAGGATCATACTTACACCCCGTTGCATTTCTAAGCATAGGTACTTTGGACGACTGGCATCAGGTACGACCTTCATACGCGTGCACCATCCATAAGGTACAGCAGTACGCGTTCGGTTTTATGCGTGAACCAGTTATGAGCTGAACCTCTACCGAGCGACGAATAAATTCAACACCTGTATACGCTACCTATGGCTCAATGACTTCCCCCATATTCGGCAGATAACAGGTCTGAGAGGCAATATTTCGGCTATCTGCTTCTGGAAAACCTGGAAAATGTGGTCGGATACGCAGAGTGGCCCGGTCACACTTTGGATCCTTGACGAATTTTTAGTTGGTGTATAGTAAAGGAATATATATATATATATATATATATATATATATATATATATATATATATGTTATTGTAATATATATCTATATATGAAAGATTGCTGTTACATTTGTTGCGTTTGCTTTTGTAAAATATTGATATGATAATTGGTGCTATATCTAGCAGTTAAGGCTGGATTCTTCCTGAATTATCAGCGTATTCATCGTGATACTGGCTAACGAGACGTGGGGTATGTCAACCTAGTATGAGCTAGCAGCTCCCCCATGGGGCACTAACGCTACAGATCTGTCCACATCCACCGCGTACCCCGCATGGACGGCACAATGAACTGGCAGTGAATCGGGTTAGTTTTTTAATAACGATGTCACTTCATGTCGTAATCCGATATATATCAGCTATATAATATACATGTCGTAACTTTCTATATATAATGCGGATATATAAGACCATCGTAGCCTTCATATACTCTATAGTAAGTGTTTATAATATATATAATATTATTATCTATATATACATACATAGATGTAAAAATATATATTTATAAGCATGATATACAAATATATATGCATTGTACTATAAATAAGTATAAATATATATTTACCTATGATGCCTGCTCAGGAGACCATCATGATGTTCCTGGGGGTTTCATGGTGCCGCTGGATATATAATCGTCTTTGCTCCTGGCGCTCACCATCATCTACGCTTTCGCAGACAGCTGCATTGGTGAGAGACTGAAATCTTACTGCGTAATTTTTGAATGCGACAAAAGACAACATTGATGATCACGAGCAAAGCAAAAATGAGTCCAATAACGAGGTCTGTTTGGTGTTTAAAACTGTGTCAGGTTCGGGTAGTTTATAATTGTATATATTAGATTGTGTAAGGTGAAAAATAGCTATAATACTTCGACGCAAGGATTCATGTGTAGTACTGCTACCCCGCAGGCATCAATGACAGCATTGAATCTGGTATCGATTCTACCCCAGGCGGGACCAATAGTGTCCAAGATATCAACTATAAACTGAGGTAACGTTGGCATGAAATTTGGAAAATACAGCGAATTGGTTGCAAAGCTTTGGGCGTTGAATGACGGATAATTTCACCATTATCTGTGTCTGTTGATATGCTTAGCAAATCATTAGAAGCCATAGCTATAGACGATGAATTAGAATCGAGCTGTTTCACCAGATATGTACGCACTTTTCACCTTCATTGACGCAGTTTATCGCACGCGACAGGGCAAAGAAAATCGACGACTTTGCTACAGCTATGACGCTGTCGATTTTTCTACTACACATATGCTCGCGATCAATACGAATTGACCCGGATGTAGGAGTCAGTCCGACAAATGCACTGTTTGTGGTAGCTAGGACCAGTTTAGCCCAGCAGAACGTCGAGCGACGTCCTGCGTTGACCAGTGCCAACGAATTGTAAAAAATTGTACGCGATACATATGCAAATGAATATTTGAAGAATAAATTTTCAATTCTATGAATATTTATGAACAAGTTGTGTGTTTTTTTAGTGTGACATTTCGTCAAAGGTGTTTGAATCCGGCCAGACAAAATTGCAAAAGTCCGTGTATTTTTTTTTGACAAGTACTGTCGCAACGCGCACGCACAGACAAGGTTATTCGCAAGCGTACTTTTGCTTTTCAGATTTTATTACTTGAGTACATGTGTTATTTTGTTGATGATTATCATTTGGCATTACTTACTTTATAAAATAACACGGGGAATATGTGTTCAACGATATCGCGTTGATAGTTAAAAAAAATAACACTTCTCGCCACATAGCGAGTGTAACTGAAACTGCGTAATATGACGTCATATTTCCAAGATGGGGGTTCCGTTAACCAAAGCTGCTGCTAATGTGTTGGAGTTTATGTGATAATAACCCATTAATAACGAGAGAGTGGATAACCAAAATAGTGTCATTGCATGAGATATCTATCACGATTCTCGGCACATATAGATACGTAAAGTGCACAACATTGATGTAAAGACTCGACAGCTCGTTAAATATATGGCATTTCGTTGCAGCGTGTAGCTTAATGACGTGTGCAGGACAGTATATATATGTATATCACCAACCAGGGCGACCAGCTGTACAGTAGCGTGTCAATTGTCAGCATATTCACTGGGCAGTGCCGATATAATACTCATGGCATCGGGAAAATGGATTAGGGACATATTGATAAAACCCATAAGCTATGCACAGTTTCACAATAACACTGGATGCACTCATTGGGGCTCTCCCCAGGTATAATGCATATGATTGAAATGGTGCGTGGCCTTCCTAATGGGCGCTATGCATTAGCTAATCTTAACCAACCAATAACGCATCTCTCAATCAAACCAAAACAGTTCAGAACTGGCGCTCCTCGTGAAACAGTTTTCACGTATTTCAAGGTATTTTTGTCCAGTACAAAAATGCCACTGCCCTTATTAACATCAGTTCCATGCTGGCCTGACAAGTAAGCTCATCACAGCTTATTACACCAGGTTTTGCTTCAATGCATCACTCTAACGATCCTATCCATCGTAATTTGCATAACACTGTGCAATTCATCACACGCATTTCCGGATGTCCCGTAGAAAGTACCAGTTTATTTAGCACCAAATCGATGACAAGGAATATCCATTCATCATAGCAGCTATCGTTCTATCAACATACATTTCAAAACTTATGATAATAACAGGGTTACAACGTTTCCGTAGTACTGAGACTGACGCCAGGAATACGCGCAATATTTGCAATCGCGTTATGGGAATGGCTTCTTCTCTTGTTCTGGCCTATTTACAAAGAAGCTATCATCATGATCGCAGAATATTGGTGTTATGTCGAATCTCTTGATAATTTATTGGTTTCGATATGAGTGTTTGTTCTATTTTAAATATCGAATAGCGTTATGATAGGTTCTATAATAATCTCTTGATAGCTCAGCGATAGTGATATGAGTGTTGGTTCTATGTGGAATCTCTTGATAGCTTATTGCGATAGCGATATGAGTGTTGGTTGTATACAACATATCTTGATGGCTAGCGATAGCGTTATGAGTCTTGTTGGTTCGATGTAGATCTCTTGATAGCTTAGAGATCGCGATACTCTAGTGTGACTTCTATGCAGTGTGTATCTCTTGAAGCTTATTGCGTGACGTGTAATGAGTGTAGTTAGTTGTATGCAGAATCTCTTGATAGCTTTGCGATAGCGACATGAGTGTGCGGTTCTATGTAGAATTTCTTGATCGCTTAGGATAGCGACATGAGTGTTGGTTCTATGCAGAATCTCTTGATAGGAGCGACAACGAAACACTAGTTGGTTGATGTAGAATCTCTTGCTGGTCTCATAAATTAGCTGAGAAAGGTTCGGGCGTGTGTGGCCCCAGCATTCAGTGGCCATGTGTCATCTCTTTAAATGTCGATAGACATAATGAAAGTATGTCCATCAAACGACGTCCGGCATGTGATGACCCATATCGATGCAAATCACGGCCATTACGAGAAATGGATCATTTATGGCAACTGAGCTCTCAGACGAACGAAAAGGCATTAGCTATATTCATGTACGTAGGAGGTGTATAAAATCATTTAATTATTACCATGGCTATGGCTCAAGTTTATATCGAAATTGGGTCATCGAACGAAAAGGCATTATGTTATTCCGTACAGTCTGATGACGTCATGGATACAGACCAGATGCGGGAGCTTGTATGCAGGCTGGCAGGTAACGTATCGATTCAAATCATTTACACATTAATTCGTTTATTACCATGGATATGTAAAAAATGGAATATGTTAAAAATCATGGCTCAAGTTTATATCGAAATCTGGGTCAGACGAACGAAAAGGCATTATTGCGAGAGTTCGTAACGTACAGTGGATGACGTCCATGGATACGCCAGATGCCTGTTGATTTGCAGTCATCAGAACAGGTAGAAAAATCATTTACACAATTCGTTTATTACCATGGTATGGAAGGAATGTTAAAAATCATGGCTCAAGTTTATATTGTTGAGTTCAGCAAAAGGCATGTATTGAAACTAACGTACAGTGGATGACGTCATGGACCGACCAGATGCAGGTTGCAGTATGGCAGGTAACATATCGATTCAATGAGCACGCAGTTTATATATGTAAAAAATGGAACATGGTGAGCGCATTACAGTGGGAGTTGTACAGTATGGCAGGTAACATATCGATTCAAATCATGGCCCAATTCGTTTACAGTAAAAATAATGCCTCCCTCAGGCTGGCAACACGTACAGTGGATGACGTCTATAGATGACGTCATGGATACCGACCAGATGCGGGAGATTGTATGCAGTATGGCAGGTAACGTATCGATTCAAATCATTTACACCAATTCGTTTATTACCATGGGTATATAAAAAATGGCATATGCTAAAAATCATGGCTCAAGTTTATACCGAAATCTGGTTCAGACCAACGTAAAGGCATTATGTTATGGAAACTAACACGTGTGTGGTGTGAAGGGAGCTCGTCCCAGGATATAGCTGACTACCTGACGGACAGCGGAGTCAAAGAACATGCGATGCGTCGCGCGTACGGCGCCATGGTGGCGTCAGTCTACGAGTTGTGGCCCTTTATGGCATACTGGCAACAGCTAGCCCCGCCCTACTTCCAACAGATACCAGATGGCAGTGTTGACAGAAGAGATGTTTCGGCTGCTGAATAACAGCGGCTTCATGAGTCTCGACGATGACGCCGTCCAGGAGGCCCGCAGTGAGTAGAACGACTGGTTCTGGTCCTGGATGAAGGAACAGCTTAAAAACCAAGCAAAGCTTCTGCACACATACTAAAATTTTTATAATGGACGCACTGAAGCACTTTCATTTATGAGCAATGATGTAAATCCCACAATGATGTTCTTTCCGTGTAGAAACGGCCAGTTGTACATTCCATGTTGTTCAGTACGAAAGTGTGACTAGGGTTTGTTTGTGTAAGATTCAGTCACATAAAACATGATGTTCATGTACGTCCCATAACACTGACTTATAGCTTTCCACTGGGGTATCCGTGACATGTATGCAATGTGTCACAGCGATGATGATACTACCAAAAGCGCACGGCAATAGACGTGTGTGGCCGCCTGAATGAGATCCTAGATTCCATGATCGCCATCACCGATCCCTTTTTGCTGTACGTAGTGCATGATTACATTAACATGGTCACCGGAATCGACATCAGGGACACCGTCACTGTGAAGAACCTAGACTGTCAACTCATACGTAGGTGGATTTATAAAGTGGTTTGCTACCGCCAGGATTATGTCACACACACAACGCAGTTGTATAAGGGATGTTATTCTGTTGTTCCAGAGAGTACCAGTATAAGAGATATGACCGCTGTACTGAATGACTATGATATACTTGAACACGTCGTGACGTATGGTCTGAACGAGTTGGCGCGACTTCCCTACGCCGCGTAAGAATTGAATTAATATGTCGCATAAAAAATTCCCTACAACGCGTGAGATTTTAATTAGTTTGTCGCATAAAAGTAATTATCTTAATAAATTTACTTGAATGAAGAAGGACACATAATTATATCAGCACAACACGTTAAATACTGTTGTGATCTGCCAGGTCACCCATTAGCCAGTTTGAAGAGACCATGGACTGGACGGATGAGCAGTTGGCGGCAGCCTCACATTTGCCAACACCCGAGGCCATCACTGGCTGGAGAGAAGAAGCACGAGTGGCCGTTGCTTTTGTCAACGAACTCAATGAATACCTTTCTTCAATTGACTACATTACATTTATTAATTAGCCTATCTTTATGATGCTGATGATATTTAAACATCGTGTCCTTGTCTTGATTTGATTGGTTTACCAAATCAAATGTTGACCAGCAAAGCATAACATGGTCCCGGGGTTCTTCATTGGACGTTTGTTTCGTTTTTGTTGGTATTCCTCTGTTAGACACTGGTATGTTTAGATTATGTATTCGCCTACGAACACCTTTAGGGATGTATCGCTGTCTTGAGCACATTTATATAGGAGATGAGTTGGAAGGTGATCTATTAGCTCTCGTAATAGTAATGTTGGCGATGTAAACCATCAAACAATTCGTTCGTGTCATTTCTGTAATTTTGTAATTAAGTTTACGCTTTTGCTGCTTGTTGAAGGAAGGTGTATATTTATATTATATATATATATATATATATATATATATATATATATATATATATATACATATATGTATATATATATGTATAAATATACATATATATATGTATATATATATATGCATATATATATATTTATATATATATACTTATATATATGTATATATAAATATATATCTATATATATATATATATATATATGTAAATATATATGTGTATATCCTGATATTATGGATTATTTTCTCAATCCGTCTATGTAAGTTCAGAATGCTGCATGCATCCTTAGAAGGTATATTCTTTGACACTAATAGCGATCTATGTAGCTTTTATTTGCGAGTGGGTTTGGAGGAGAGGAAGGTACGTAAGGTTGGAGCGTTTAGGTTTTCTGGATCCCTAACATAAGACGTACATAACCAGACTTACAGAGCTGTACGTGAGGCATTTATTACGAAAAATGCTTCTCCACTTTATCGTGATCATGCTGAAGTATACTAAGAGACGTTTCTATGGACGTAGGACTTGTATCCATTCACCTACATCAGTCACATACATGAGAGCACGCCGAGATTTCTAAGGAACATCTCTAAAGAGAACCTCCGAGGAATAAATTTTTGTCTGCTTCAAAGTAGGTACTTCGGAGTTAAACAAAATTAGGACGTTAACTGAAGCTGAGAAACTCGGACCAATACTCTTTTATAGAACACATCTACTGCTATTTCCTCGTTCTGTGGTAGATATGTACTAATCTAATAATCATGAAGTATTGTACGAACCACTGTTGAGTACAAGCAACATTAGTCACTATATACAAGGTAAACTGACACGATGTAGGAATCCCTATGATAAACAAGTAGCTGGATTCAGTTATCAGTTATCAGATTACACGCAATGGTAATCTCCAGTTTATAATTGAAAAGTAAACAACTCTAGTGTTGGGCAACTCCCAGCTGCTATTCTCAAGTGCCGTGTATAATCCTTAGTCACCCTGTAGTTCCTGTTTAGAAGCCTGTCATGACTATGTACCGCATTAATTCCCGGAGGTGTACATGATCATTTTGCCCCTATTCAGGGTACCATAGTCACATCACCATAACCCCCAAGATTGTGCTGGTAAAACAAGGAAAGAATATGTTTCCTCCAACATACCAGCGTAAACATCTTGGACTGTGGATCAAACAAATACTCTTGGCCTCCATTTAAAGCCAATGATACCCAACTGACAATAAAGCGAATCACATTTACACAGTCTAGCTTTTCAAGGTACGCTCATTGGAGTCCCTCATTAAGTCAAGGACGGTGGATATCAAGGCAGTCTGTATAAGTTATTGGATGACAAATTGATTTCGCCTCCATTGACCCTCATATCTCTATTTCAGTTCTACATCTACTCTATAAATGGTATGCATATAACCTACTCAGTGCAGGCATGGCGATATGCTCCTCAATCTTAATGTTCTCCAGTGTTTTGGAGCAATGCAGACTTTATATGCGCTAGTGTTTAATTGCAATATCACAAGTTTAAATACAGATTAACTTAATGGAATAATCTCGAATTCTGATAGAATTCAATGGATCATTCTACCTTTTAGCAATCAGTACTCAGCTAACCACATATCTAACACATAGCTGCGGGTTATGAAGGAGGGGATGTGACTGGACATTGAAAATATGATTTGTTATTCCATCTTACGTGAGCCAGCACATACATGTGAAATTCTTCGACTTTCGCTCTGGTATTAACAGCAGCCGTCCACACGACGATACTTACTGGCCTGCAATGTGTTCACCTTCATTGTTCATGAATATGAAATTAGAATGCCATACATGCCAGCCAACACGTGCAATTGACAGTTTGTAGCCTCTTAACTCCTCATAGTTGCTTATGAAGTCATTTCAAATGGTTCTGTTGACTTTCCTATCATTCAACAATAACTTCCTTGGATGACCTAGCACACAATATTGACAATAACACTGACTTTGTGAAAGCCTATCATCTGTAAACTCCGTATCAATGCTCAGATACTTTGTCATATAAAATAAATACATAACCGTCATGTATCAGTTCAGGTTGACGCACGTTGTCAATGGAGACAATGGCATGTGGAATCGGACGTGGGGTTAAGCAGCTAATATAATTCATTTTTATGTTGCTGGTAAACATTAGATGTTATACAGAAAGATCTGAGGTGATGTCTCTCTCAAAATAGTCAGCCGATTATACCTTGCACATTTAAAGGCTGACTGCATATTGGATTATCTGGCTTAAGAACACATGCAGACAGCATGTTCAGGGTACAAACGCAGCAAACGCATCTGAACCTTTGCTATGTTAGCTAAATAATACATTTAGGAAAAATCGCATGCACATTCTCTTGCACGTTTCCGTCGATAGGCACTAGTTATTGAATTCGAGAAACCTACTAAGCCCATGAAGACTAAGCTATGTCGTGATGTATTGCTTGATCTTAGTAATTAATAGCACGTGACCACCAACGACGAAGAAATCAGATATGCATCCATCTCTCATTAAACATTGAAATAAACAACTTAATTCAGTGTTCACTGAACTTAATAAGGACAGTGCATCATTATATGTTTGTCGGGTGGAGAGAAATTTAATCTATTGCCAGTTCAGCGAAAATACACCGTTCTATCATTGGCAACAAGCATTGGTAAATGCCTAACTTGTATTAACCTCGATCATACGACCAGAATGATGGGTAGACATATAGAAGCCCAATCAGCACCCTGTGAAATAAGATTATGTCGTTGAAGTAAATGTGGACTGACAGATTAAATGTTGTGGTTTATTTAAGGACTGTAATTTCCATAGTTGTATTATAGGAGAAGCTCGCTGTGATAATGGCATGATACGAATTAATTCAGTGCATGTATTGGGATGCTCATAAGAACATAAGAATGACACTGCCCGATGTATGAGGAACATATTCCTGATTGATGCTTTCAACCAGATCTCCATTGAATCTATCTTACTTCATAGTTGTTCGGACCGGACCTCTTAAAGTAAAATAGCAATATGCATCCTGCCATAATGATCTGCTTTGTATTGGTGGGCTTATTTTCAATACCATGTGAAATTTAGAATGAACATGTATAGGGTTGTGATCGTGCTAATGTCAGTCTATACCCCTTTTGTGATGGCAATGTACAGTGTATGGAATGTAAGATACCGAACAATTTTCCCCATGTTATCTTTTTCACGGAGAGAAATGAAAATATCATTTGGGGATTGTTGTGATTTTACCCAGTGATGACATCTACGCTAAGCACTTGTTTGTGGAGTTTTAGTATGGAAATAACTCCCTCAATAACCCGCATACTTCCTACGCAATCCATTAAGAGCTCGCATTTGACAGCTTTGACCTTGTTCACAGGCCCCTTACCTATTCTTTGCTTTTCTCAGGCAATATCGCTCATGCTGTATGCAGCCTTTGCAGTGTTGATATTAACCTTCCTTCAACAAGTCACACGCATGATAATATGAAGCGTAGATGCCATCAAGCTGAGCCCCAATATTATGCTCCCTGATTGCGCAGAAGGAGACACATAGCCCGGGCAGACGCAGCGATACCGTCTTGTAATTTCTTAACATTGTAATTGAAAGCACCCGACTACAAAATCAAATATTAGGCATTTAATATGCAACTAAATGGAACATCTCATCACTTGAATAAATACACAATACTTCCTGTTTATAATATGTCTATCATATGGGTTTGGTGCAGTCAAGACAACCACAGCATTATTGCTGAAATGCTTCCCTTGCCATATAACCCGGAACAACGGCGAAACATCCAATATCGATACGGCATTGTAGTGACTTGCACTAGCGGTGTTAATGGTGTCTCGTTTGATGATCGATGGTACCACTGTCAGAATCAGTAACAGGATACCTATATGTTCCCAGTCATCTCTCACATATAAGTGTCAATATGTCATCTATAGTGGTACAAACTACAATATATTGCAGTAACAACGAATGGTTGCATCGAAACAATTAACATTTCAATCCATCTCATACGCATTACAATACACTTGGCAATATATCTCATATATCTATCTATCTATCTATCTATCTATCTATCTATCTATCTATCTATCTATCTATCTATCTATCTATCTATCTATCTATCTATCTATCTATCTATCTATCTATCTATCTATCTATCTATCTATCTATCTATCTATCTATCTATCTATCTATCTATCTATCTATCTATCTATCTATCTATCTATCTATCTATCTATCTATCTATCTATCTATCTATCTATCTATCTATCTATCTATCTATCTATCTAGCGAGCTATCTATCTATCTATCTAGCTATCTATCTATCTATCTATCTATCTATCTATCTATCTATCTATCTATCTATCTATCTATCTATCTATCTATCTATCTATCTATCTATCTATCTATCTATCTATCTATCTATCTATCTATCTATAGCTATCTATCTATCTATCTATCTAGCTATCTATCTATCTATCTATCTATCTATCTATCTATCTATCTATCTATCTATCTATCTATCTATCTATCTATCTATCTATCTATCTATCTATCTATCTATCTATCTATCTATCTATCTATCTATCTATCTATATATATATATATATATATATATATATATATATATATATATATATGTATATATATCCTGAAATTATGGATTAATTTGACATCCCATCAATGTTAGTTCTGCTGTATGCATTCTTCGTAGGTAGGTTCTCAGACACTTAGAGTGATATGTGTAGCTTTTATTAGCAAGTGGTTTTAGTCGGAAAGGCAGGTACGTAAGGTTGAATCTTTTAAGTTTTCTGCATTCCCAACAAAAGAGGTACATAACCAGACCGACAGTGTTGCGCGTCAGGCATTATTATGAGAAATAGACCTCCACTTTGGTTCTTTATCAATTTGTAGTATGCTGTAATAAAAGAGACGTTACAGTGTACATAGGATTTGTACCCATTCACTTGCATTAGTCACAGCACAAGAGAGCATGCCGAGATGTCTAAGGAGCATCCATAAATAGCACCTCCGAGGAACAAATTGTCATCTGCTTCAACAAAGGTAGACACACTGAGTTAAATCAGAATCAAGGCGTAAACTGAAGCTGAGAGACTCTGCCGATATTCTTTTATGGAACACATCTGCTGCTATTTCCTCGATCCCTGGTAGATATCTACTACCGCTGGTGAGTACAAGCAACATTAATCTATATATCCCGTAAACCGACACTAAGGATTCAAATGATAAGCAGCTAGCGGGATTGAATTATCAGTTCTCATGTTACACTCAATGATGTATGCATTGCACAAAATGGGACATAATGATAGTTAAGGACCGCCTGAATTTTGTTTTGCATAATGATTTCTGATTATATGTGTTAAAGCCAAGCAACTCGCATAAACTCTATACTGGCAGTTTTTCAGTTAACCTGTATACGCGTACATGTTTATTTTGAGTTCGCAGCACGCGTGCTCGTTATTATGCCCGCAGTTGATGAGTGGCAATAAAAAAATTGAAAAAAATTTGGCAACTTGAATACAACTTTTTATCAGCGGTTATTCAGCGGGTTACCACACAACATTAGTAGCAAACATTCATAAACACTGGGATATTGAAGTGAAGTTTACATCTTCGAATATCAGTACGTTACAGTGCATCAAGAGGTATTGCGTCTAGAGTCTACTGCTGAGCGACAGATCATTCTTACACCCCGTTTCATTTCTATACAGTATACTTTTGATGACTGGCATCAGGCACGTTGAAACTGATGAATCTTCTAGAAGGTACAAGCGTTCTGCTTCCGACTGTGACGGCTACCGACGGCCGAACTGCTTCAACCAGTCGCTATACATAAATTGATAGTGGATCTTGTCTGAGTGGCGATATTTCTTGTTCCGGACAAGCTAAAGGGGTCGGATAGGCGGGTCGGATGTGCCCTTTTAAGAGGGGGGTCCACATACAAGGCGGCCACTATATATATATATATATATATATATATATATATATATATATATATATATATATATATATATAGATATATATATATATATCTATATATATATATCTCTCTATATATATATATCTCTCTCTCTCTATATATCTCTATATATATATATCTATATATCTATATCTCTATATCTCTATCTCTATATCTCTATATCTATCTATCTATATCTATCTATATCTCTCTCTCTCTCTATCTCTATCTCTCTATATATATCTCTATATATATATATATATATAAAGAAAATCACCCGCAAAGGGTTTTGACTTAACTGCAGATTAGGAACTCATTGAAAAAAAAATTAACAAACTTTTTTTTCTTTCCGTTACGTGCAACCTAATGTACGCAAATTTATGCCGTAGTTCCAAATTCTAAGCAACACAGAAAAAACCTAATATAGAAAAAAATAATCTGCAGATGGTTCTGACCCATATACAGATGGGTCAGAACCATCTGCAAATGGGTCAGACCCATCTGCGAACGGGCCAGACCCATCTGCATATGGGTAATTTTTATTGACAGCGCTTATATTCAGAAGCTCGAGGTCAGCTGGAGCACGGGAGCATCCGTGACGTGGAGCGTCCGTGACGTGTGATTGCGTCTCCAATACGCCTGGTCCGTCGTTAAATTGCACTTGTAACTTCCAACAAACACCCATCCCCCTAAGCGAGCTGACGCGATGGTAACGATGAAAAGTATATCTGTGATACCATCTACCAATAAAAAACACTGTGTCATCAGATATACGAAACGTCATGATTAAGTGCGTTCAGGTAAAAACATGGAAATTCACAATAAAAGTGAGTTTCATGTGGCATCCTGCAAGCTTTGATGGGAACATCTAAGAATAAATAGAATTTCCTGAAACTCACTTAAATTTATATATATATATATATATATATATATATATATATATATATATATATATATATATATATATATATATATATATATATATATATATATATATATATATATATATATATATATATATATATATATATATATATTTGTGTGTATTGAGGTTGATGCTGGGGTTCATGCTCCCTGTCTGGTTCCTCTCCAAATGGATCTCCAACACGGCAACCACCGCCATGTTGCTGGCCTTACTGGAAGTGGTCATCCAAAAGATGAAAAAAGACAATATTGATGATCACGAACAAAGTGCAATTGCGTCGAATAATGATGACGGTTTGACGTCAAAAACTGTGTCAGATTCGAGTAGTTTTTAAATTTATATATTGGATTGTGTTTGGTGAAAAATTGCAATAATACTTCGACGCAAGGATTCTCGTATAATATTGTAATCCATTTGGGCAATGTGGTCGTCGACCTTGCTGCAGGCACCAATGACAGCATTGAATCCTGTATCGACGTTACTGCAGGTGGGACCAACAATGTCCCTACAACTATTTATGACTGGTGGTATGCTTAGCAAATCATCAGAAGCCACAGAGACAGACGAGGTATTAGAAACGAGCAGAATCGGAAGCGACATGGCGAAGAAAATCGACGACTTTGCTGCAGCTATGATGTTGTCAAATTCATTCGCAGCAAAAGTGGGCAGGATTGCGTGTCTGACTGGCACGTCTACAAATATTATCAGGAAAAAAGAAGCGGACCAGTGAGCGTTTTTCTGGAAGTTAACGAAAGTATTGTTACGAATGTTAAGTTTTAGACATCTAAAACTGCATCGACCAGAGTTGGTTTTACTATCTTATTCTTGTTTTTGTTAAATTTGAAGAAACTTTTAGTCGCATGTCTCAAAGGGAATTCTGTCCTGTTTTTTGGCTGACTTTGCTGGCCTGGTACCGGAGTTCTCCATCCGCTTTTGCGTGTGCGTATGTTCCACAGCGTCATCCCTAATGTCACGGCTACTGACGTAAAATGGACGCTATGGCGTCGTGGATTTGTGCATGCCAGAATAAATTACATAAACGCTTCGGAAGACCCACAGGCACTGACAGCCATGATGCTGTCAAACTATATCCCTTTCTGTGCATATTAACAATATGCAGTACTGTTCTGGTTATTTCCCATGCGCGGTGATATGCACTGTTAACTATGTCAGCCGTGTCTCCCGTTCGTCTGTTGACACCATCGAGCTTGTAGGTATTTGTCGCCTATGGAGGAGAAGATTGGGGACTAACTCGCCCGTACAGTTCGCCAACTGGATGGTATAAACCGTCCCCATGGCGGTCATTATGCTGATGATGGCTTACCTCTGGCTTTACTTCTATTACATAGGATGCAGGTACTGTAATGAATCTATCACGTGACGAGTGATGTGTTTGTTATTGTTAGTACATTTTAAGTTTTAACCAGCAATATTTATAAGAGACCGTATCACGGAGCATTTGGGCGGACATTTTGATCACAGGGGATCAACACAACTTGGATGATATATGTAGTTTTGACAATTTACAAAGTGGGTGGGATGCGTTATATATTTGAAAACTGGTTAGTTTGTATAAAATAAAATGGAGTTATAACTGATTGTTGCTGATATATATGACGTCGAGGTGCTGAATGGACACAGAATGAAGGGTCACTGCAAACTGCAATACGACAGAAATAAAGGGAGCTTCCTAACATTAGGTCATTTTCATTCAATGCAATAAATATGTTTGATATTTTCTTACTTGCCTTTGATAGTTCATGTGTTATGGTTGAGACGAGATTCAAAATAGAATGATGCATACTAAATAAAACAAAACAAAGTATGATTCTGTCCTGGATAAATAAGCCAGGTTTCCGAAATATTTGATGTGTTGATTGCGGATGATTGTCATCCACCATGAATGATTTCAGCTGGGCCGAGGGCGTGGTGGCGGTCATGTTCATCGTACTCGTTCTCCTGTGGTTCAGCCGGTCCCCAGGATTCATACCCGGATGGGAGGTTCTCTTCAAACCAGGGTAAGTGCTTTTATACGAACAGACTAATTATAGAGCTCTGGGTAGGCGATTTCAAGATTGACAAGGTCGAGCGTCTCGAAAATGATGTTGAACGAGAATGATAGCCCATATGATGATGCTGGCTGGCTTTTTACAAAGATTTTACAAAGATGGTTGACAAGTGAAGAAATACTGGTTGGCCCATATGCCCTGCCAATGGTTTAACTTCATTATTTACATCTTGTTGCAATGCAGCCAAGTTTAATCATAACTTAAGACCATCCATTTTTTAAAAAGTTCAATGAGCTGGCTGAAACTATCTTGACTGAGAAATTGTTCGCATTCCTCTTTCACATTCTCTAGCGTATAGAACAACTTATTTGGTATAATAGCGTTTGTTTGGCTTACCCTTAATATTTTAACATTATTGGTTTGTCAGTGATAGATATTGAGGCTTGAGTGGAAAGTGAATGATAATGTTACCTTTATTGGGCATGAAATGAAAGATAATGTTACCCTTATTGGGCATGAAGTTAATGATAATGTTGAGTTGATTGGGCAGACAATGGGTGATAATGATGACTGTTTTGCACAACAAAATATACAGTGTGCTGAATTTAACACTAGCATAACTTATGCTTGATGAATACGTGAATTTGACCTTTTACCAATAATGTTTGAGTTTTATATTTCAGTGACATACGCATTGGACGTTGCCGCAATAAGTCTGTTATGCATGTGTCGCTACAGGTACACTGGGGATGATATCCCAGACATGCTTATTGTCACCATCCGGTTCGTCACTCCCATGGAGAAGCCCACATGCTCAGGTTACAATATGATGTTGAAATTGCCCAATCATGGCACGTTTATAATTGTAGTGGTTAAGTTCCTCAAGGTGGAATGCGGCTATGGAGAGATATTGTCGTTGTTTATTTGTGTTATTCAGCATTGCCGGTGGTTGTTTGTGTTATTCTGTATTGTCGTTGTTTGCTTACTTTATTCCACAATACGATTGCTTGATTGGCTGTTGTTTCTGCTAGGGACTGACAGAAGGAGTATTATGGAGTGGCGGAGCCTGACTATGACGTTGCCGTGGGTTGTGGTGCTATTGACAGGTGGTGGCAATGCGCTGGCCGCCGCCTGCAGCGTACGTTCCTCAACTTACGTTACAGTACTACATGAGTAGTTGTTGTGAGGAGGAAGGACATGAGAGGCTCAATCATTATCATATTAACAAACATATCAATAATTGCAATGCAACATGTTAATTACAATCTTGTACACACGGATATGAATTATACTTGAACTCTCCTTCGGAACTTAAGCTAGCTTGTAATACAGGTTGCACCATATATACTGCATATTCGTGAGAGTTGTATTGTGAATGAGGTGAGTAATGCATCAGGTTATTTTCGCATTTTCGTCTCTGCTTCATATATCATCTAATAGAATATCTAAATGGCACCAATGTACATTTCCGTAACGAAAAGTCGCTCTTGGGAAGGTAAATCAACACAAATGCATCGTCTGTGGACACTGGCGGGTGCTATGTCAGTAATCTTTTTCAATTGTGTTACATACTTTGTCCAAATACGACATCAGTCCTCGGGATTGTCTGATTGGCTTGGTGAGTGCCATGCGGGAATGGGAAACATGCCCGGATGGCTGCTCGTCCTCGTTCTCGGTGTCTCCGTCTCCTTCATCACCGAGGTCTCATCCAACATGGCCGCCTACGCCATCTTTATGCCGATCATGATCAGTCTGGTGAGTGGTCGTCCTCAGAATTAACCTCATGGGTGATAAAACATATGGAACAAATGCTTAAACAAGTCACCACAACTATCTTTGTGTGATTACGCGCCAGATGCATGTATAATCCTGGAAGGCGTTGACATAGTAGTATACTAGTTATTCCCCTGCTGGACCTCTTGGCGTGTGTGTAGAGTGACCAGCTGAAGTACAACCCCCTCTACCTCATGCTCCACGTCTGTGTGGTCTCTTCATTTGCGTTCATGCTCCCTGTATCGTCCGCCTCCAGTGCCGTGGCTTTCTCCTTTGGTAGGGTCACAGTCCTGCAAATGGTCAGCCCACTGGAACAAGATGATGCTGGTTAATGTAGAGCTACTTATCGTGGGATTCTCTTCATAATCCTCAGTGTTGTGTGAGCTCCACATAATGCATGATGTGGACTATGTTTGAACCTCAGGATCAATTAACGAATGACTGCATTATTGAGAAAAACAACCCCAGAACCGCATTTGTAGCAGAGCTTAT
>CM067358.1:58082598-58151656 GCA_034190875.2 Urechis unicinctus | reverse complement strand
GAGAGAGAGAGAGAGAGAGAGAGAGAGAGAGAGAGAGAGAGAGAGAGAGAGAGAGGAGAGAGAGAGAGAGAGAGAGAGAGAGAGAGAGAGAGAGAGAGAGAGAGAGAGAGAGAGAGAGAGAGAGAGAGAGAGAGGAGAGAGAGAGAGAGGAGAGAGAGAGAGAGAGAGAGAGAGAGAGAGAGAGAGAGAGAGAGAGAGAGAGAGAGAGAGAGAGAAGAGAGAGAGAGAGAGAGAGAGAGAGAGAAGAGAGAGAGAGAGCAGAGAGAGGAGAGAGAGAGAGAGAGGAGAGAGAGAGGAGAGAGGGAGAGAGAGAGAGAGAGAGAGAGAGAGAGAGAGAGAGAGAGAGAAGAGAGAGGAGAGAAGAGAGAGAGAGAGCAGAGAGAGAGAGAGAGAGAGAGAGAGAAGAGAGAGAGAGAGAGCAGAGAGGAGATGAGAGAGAGAGAGAGGAGAGACGTGAGAGGGAGAGAGAGAGAGAGAGAGAGATAGAGGAGAGAAAGAAGAGGAGAGAGTAGACCTTGTATGTGGACCCCCCTCTTAAAAGGGCACATCCGACCCGCCTATCCGACCCCTTTAGCTTGTCCGGAACAAGAAATATCGCCCACTCAGACAAGATCCACTATCAATTTATGTATAGCGACTGGTTGAAGCAGTTCGGCCGTCGGTAGCCGTCACAGTCGGAAGCAGAACGCTTGTACCTTCTAGAAGATTCATCAGTTTCAACGTGCCTGATGCCAGTCATCAAAAGTATACTGTATAGAAATGAAACGGGTGTAAGAATGATTCTGTCGCTCAGCAGTAGACTCTAGACGCAATACCTCTTGATGCACTGTAACGTACTGATATTCGAAGATGTAAACTTCACTTCAATATCCCAGTGTTTATGAATGTTTTGCTACTAATGTTGTGTGGTAACCCGCTGAATAACCGCTGATAAAAAGTTGTATTCAAGTTGCCAAATTTTTTTCAATTTTTTTATTGCCACTCATCAACTGCGGGCATAATAACGAGCACGCGTGCTGCGAACTCAAAATAAACATGTACGCGTATACAGGTTAACTGAAAAAACTGCCAGTATAGAGTTTATGCGAGTTGCTTGGCTTTAACACATATGATCAGAAATCATTATGCAAAACAAAATTCAGGCGGTCCTTAACTATCATTATGTCCCATTTTGTGCAATGCATACATCATTGAGTGTAACATGAGAACTGATAATTCAATCCCGCTAGCTGCTTATCATTTGAATCCTTAGTGTCGGTTTACGGGATATATAGATTAATGTTGCTTGTACTCACCAGCGGTAGTAGATATCTACCAGGGATCGAGGAAATAGCAGCAGATGTGTTCCATAAAAGAATATCGGCAGAGTCTCTCAGCTTCAGTTTACGCCTTGATTCTGATTTAACTCAGTGTGTCTACCTTTGTTGAAGCAGATGACAATTTGTTCCTCGGAGGTGCTATTTATGGATGCTCCTTAGACATCTCGGCATGCTCTCTTGTGCTGTGACTAATGCAAGTGAATGGGTACAAATCCTATGTACACTGTAACGTCTCTTTTATTACAGCATACTACAAATTGATAAAGAACCAAAGTGGAGGTCTATTTCTCATAATAATGCCTGACGCGCAACACTGTCGGTCTGGTTATGTACCTCTTTTGTTGGGAATGCAGAAAACTTAAAAGATTCAACCTTACGTACCTGCCTTTCCGACTAAAACCACTTGCTAGATAGATAGATAGATAGATAGGATAGATAGATAGATAGATAGATAGATAGATAGATAGATAGATAGATAGATAGATAGATAGATAGATAGATAGATAGATAGATAGATAGATAGATAGATAGATAGATAGATAGATAGATAGATAGATAGATAGATAGATAGATAGAGATAGATAGATAGATAGATAGATAGATAGATAGATAGATAGATAGATAGATAGATAGATAGATAGATAGATAGATAGATAGATAGATAGATAGATAGATAGATAGATAGATAGATAGATAGATAGATAGATAGATAGATAGATAGATAGATAGATAGATAGATAGATAGATAGATAGATAGATAGATAGATAGATAGATAGATAGATAGATAGATAGATAGATAGATAGATAGATAGATAGATAGATAGATAGATAGATAGATAGATAGATAGATAGATAGACAGTGGTACCATCGATCATCAAACGAGACACCATTAACACCGCTAGTGCAAGTCACTACAATGCCGTATCGATATTGGATGTTTCGCCGTTGTTCCGGGTTATATGGCAAGGGAAGCATTTCAGCAATAATGCTGTGGTCTTCTTGACTGCACCAAACCCATATGATAGACATATTATAAACAGGAAGTATTGTGTATTTATTCAAGTGATGAGATGTTCCATTTAGTTGCATATTAAATGCCTAATATTTGATTTTGTAGTCGGGTGCTTTCAATTACAATGTTAAGAAATTACAAGACGGTATCGCTGCGTCTGCCCGGGCTATGTGTCTCCTTCTGCGCAATCAGGGAGCATAATATTGGGGCTCAGCTTGATGGCATCTACGCTTCATATTATCATGCGTGTGACTTGTTGAAGGAAGGTTAATATCAACACTGCAAAGGCTGCATACAGCATGAGCGATATTGCCTGAGAAAAGCAAAGAATAGGTAAGGGGCCTGTGAACAAGGTCAAAGCTGTCAAATGCGAGCTCTTAATGGATTGCGTAGGAAGTATGCGGGTTATTGAGGGAGTTATTTCCATACTAAAACTCCACAAACAAGTGCTTAGCGTAGATGTCATCACTGGGTAAAATCACAACAATCCCCAAATGATATTTTCATTTCTCTCCGTGAAAAAGATAACATGGGGAAAATTGTTCGGTATCTTATATTCCATACACTGTACATTGCCATCACAAAAGGGGTATAGACTGACATTAGCACGATCACAACCCTATACATGTTCATTCTAAATTTCACATGGTATTGAAAATAAGCCCACCAATACAAAGCAGATCATTATGGCAGGATGCATATTGCTATTTTACTTTAAGAGGTCCGGTCCGAACAACTATGAAGTAAGATAGATTCAATGGAGATCTGGTTGAAAGCATCAATCAGGAATATGTTCCTCATACATCGGGCAGTGTCATTCTTATGTTCTTATGAGCATCCCAATACATGCACTGAATTAATTCGTATCATGCCATTATCACAGCGAGCTTCTCCTATAATACAACTATGGAAATTACAGTCCTTAAATAAACCACAACATTTAATCTGTCAGTCCACATTTACTTCAACGACATAATCTTATTTCACAGGGTGCTGATTGGGCTTCTATATGTCTACCCATCATTCTGGTCGTATGATCGAGGTTAATACAAGTTAGGCATTTACCAATGCTTGTTGCCAATGATAGAACGGTGTATTTTCGCTGAACTGGCAATAGATTAAATTTCTCTCCACCCGACAAACATATAATGATGCACTGTCCTTATTAAGTTCAGTGAACACTGAATTAAGTTGTTTATTTCAATGTTTAATGAGAGATGGATGCATATCTGATTTCTTCGTCGTTGGTGGTCACGTGCTATTAATTACTAAGATCAAGCAATACATCACGACATAGCTTAGTCTTCATGGGCTTAGTAGGTTTCTCGAATTCAATAACTAGTGCCTATCGACGGAAACGTGCAAGAGAATGTGCATGCGATTTTTCCTAAATGTATTATTTAGCTAACATAGCAAAGGTTCAGATGCGTTTGCTGCGTTTGTACCCTGAACATGCTGTCTGCATGTGTTCTTAAGCCAGATAATCCAATATGCAGTCAGCCTTTATATGTGCAAGGTATAATCGGCTGACGATTTTGAGAGAGACATCACCTCAGATCTTTCTGTATAACATCTAATGTGTACCAGCAACATAAAAATGAATTATATTCGCTGCTTAACCCCACGTCCGATTCCACATGCCATTGTCTCCATTGACAACGTGCGTCAACCTGAACTGATACATGACGGTTATGTATTTATTTTATATGACAAAGCATCAGAGCACTGATACGGGGTTTACTGATGATAGGCTTTCACAAAGTCAGTGTTATTGTTAGTATTGTGTGCTTTTCTCTAGGTCATCCAAGGAAGTTATTGTTGAATGATAGGAAAGTCAACAGAACCATTTGAAATGACTTCATAAGCAACTATGAGGAGTTAATAGGCTACAAACTGTCAATTGCACGTGTTGGCTGGCATGTATGACACTCTATTCTATGGGTTTTGTATGGATCATGAACAATGAGGGGGAACAGATTGAAGGCCAGTAAGTATCGTCGTGTGGACGGCTGCTGTTAATACCAGAGAGAAAGTCGAGGAATTTCACATGTATGTGCTGGCTCACGTAATCATATTTTCAATGTCCAGTCACATCCCCTCCTTCATAACCCGAACTCTGTGTTAGATATGTGGTTAGCTGTGTACTGATTGCTGTAAAAGGCTAGAATGATTCAACATTTATGACTAATTCGAGATTATTCCATTACGTTAATCTGTATTCAAACTTGTGATGTTGCAATTGATTACTAGCGAATATAAGCGTCACAATTGCTCCAAATGACTGGAGCACAGAGATTATGTCAATTCATAGGCCATATTGCACTGAGTAGGTTATATGCATACCATTTAGCTGTTAGAGTCCGCCAGATGTAGAACTGAAATAAGATTTGAGGGTCAATGAAGCGAAATCAATTTATCATCCAATAACTTATGAGACTGCCTTGCTTTCTAAATGAAAGACTTAATGAGGGACTCCATGAGAAAAGCATGAAAAGCTAGACTGTGTAAATGTGATTCGCTTTATTGTCAATTGGGTATTGTAAAATTGGCTTTAAATTATGCCAAGAGTATTTGTTTGATCCACAGTCCAAGATTGAATTACGCTGGTATGTTGGATGGGAAACATATTTTTCACTAAATGACGCCAGCACAATCTGGGATATGTCCTTAGCTATGCTGTACCCTGAACAGGGGCAAAATGATCATGTACACCTCCAATTAATGCGGTACATTTAGTCATGACCGGCTTGTTAAACAGGAAATTACAGGGTGACTAAGGATTATACACGGCACTTGAGAATAGCAGCTGGGAGTTGCCCAACACTAGAGTTGTTTACTTTTCAATTATAAACTGGAGATTACCATTGCGTGTAATCTGATAACCGATAACTGAATCCAGCTACGTGTTTTCATAGGGATTCCTACATTGTGTCAGTTTACCTTGTATATAGTGACTAATGTTGCTTGTACTCAACAGTGGTTCTACAATACTTAGATGATTATTAGATTATTATATATCTACCACAGAATTTCGAGGAAATAGCAGTAGATGTGTTCTATAAAAGAGTATTGGTCCGAGTTTCTCAGCTTCAGTTAACGTCCTAATTTTGTTTAACTCCGAAGTACCTACTTTGAAGCAGACAACAATTTATTCCTCGGGGGTTCTCTTTAGAGATGTTCCTTAGAAATCTCGGCGTGCTCTCATGTATGTGACTAATGTAGGTGAATGGATACAAGTCCTACGTCCATAGAAACGTCTCTTAGTATACTTCAGCATGATCACGAAAAAGTGGAGAAGCATTTTTCGTAATAAATGCCTCACGTACAGCTCTGTAAGTCTGGTTATGTACGTTTTATGTTAGGGATCCAGAAAACCTAAACGCTCTAACCTTACGTACCTTCCTCTCCTCCAAACCCACTTGCAAATAAAAGCTACACAGATCGCTATTAGTGTCAAAGAATATACCTTCTAAGGATGCATGCAGCATTCTGAACTTACATAGACGGATTGAGAAAATAACCCATAATATCAGGATATACACATATATATTTACATATATATAGGGATATATATTTATATATACCAATATATATATATATATATATATATAGCGATATATATATATATATATATATCTGCAAATATATATATATATCACTATATAATATATATATATAAATGTATATATATATATATATATATATATATATATTATTACACAAATATACACCTTCCTTCAACAAGCTGCAAAAGCGTAAACTTAATTACAAAAGTACAGAAATGACACGAACGGTTTGTTTGATGGTTTACATCGCCAACAACATTACTATTACGAGAGCTAATAGATCACCTTCCAACTCATCTCCTATATAAATGTGCTCAAGACAGCGATACATCCCTAAAGGTGTTCGTAGGCGAATACATAATCTAAACATACAGGTGTCTAACAGAGGAATACCAACAAAAAACGAAACAAACGTCCAATGGAGAACCCCGGGACCATATTATGCTTTGCTGGTCTACATTTTATTTGGTAAACCAATCAAATCAAAACAAGGACACGATGTTTAAATATCATCAGCATCACAAAGATAGGCTAATGAATAAATGTAATGTAGTCAATTGAAGAAAGGTATTCATTGAGTTCGTTGACAAAAGCAACGGCCACTCGTGCTTCTTCTCTCCAGTCAGTGATGGCCTCGTGTGATGGCAGATGCGAGGCTGCCGCCAACTGCCCATCCGTCCAGTCCATGGTCTCTTCAAACTGGCTAATGGGTGACCTGGCAGATCACAACAGTATTTAACGTGTTGTGCTGACATATTTATGTGTCCTTCTTCATTCAAGTAAATTATTATGTTACGATAATTAATTTTATGCGACAAACTAATTAAAATCTCATGCGTTGTAGGGAAGTCGCGCCAACTCGTTCAGACCATACGTCACGAAGTGCTCAAGTATACCATAGTCATTCAGCACAGCGGTCACATCTCTTATACTGGTACTCTCTGAACAACAGAATAACATCCCTTATACAACTGCATTGTGTGTGTGCTTATTAATCCTGGCGGGTAGCAAACACATTATAAATCCACCTACGTATGAGTTGACAGTCAAGGTTCGATTACAACCACTGTGTCGTTGATGTCGAGTCCGGTGACCATTTAAGTGTAATCATGCACTACGTACAGCAAATAGGGATCGGTGATGGCGATCATGGAATCTAGCATCTCATTCAGCGGCCACACACGTCTATTGCCGTGCGCTTTTTGTAGCATCATCGGTTTGTGACACAAAGCATACATGTCACGGATACCCAGGGGAAAGGTATTAACCTGTGGTTATGAGACCGTACATGAACATCATGTTTTATGTGACCGAATCTTACACACAAACACTTTACCCTAGTGGACGCTTTCGTACTGAACTACATGGAATGTACAACTGGTCGTTCCTACATGGAAAGAAACATCATTGTGGGATTTACATCATTGCTCATAAATGAAAGTGTTTCAGTGCGTCCATTATAAACAATTTTGGTATGTCAGCAGAAGCTTAGCTTCGGTTGGTTTAACTGTTCCTTCAGCCATGAACGGAACCAGTCATCATCTACTCACTGCGGGCCTCCTGGACAGCGTCATCGTCGAGATTCAAGAAGCCGCTGTTATTCAACAGCCGAATCATCTCTTCTGTCAACAGACACATTAGAGTATCTGTTGGAAGTGAGCGGATCAGCTTGGCCATGTATGACATAAAGGGCCACAACTCGTAGACAGGACACCACCATGGCGCCGTACGCGCGATTATCGCATGTTCTTTGACGCCGCTGTCCATCAGGTAGTCAGCTATATCCTGGGACGAGCTTCCTTCACACCAGACTTAGTTTCAATAACATAATGCCTTTTCGTTCGTCTGACCCAGATTTCGTATAAACTTGAGCCATGATTTTTAACATATGGTTTGTTTTACACTGCCATACCAATAAACGGATTTGTGTAAATGATTTGAATCGCTCAACATTCCATGGCATCATGCTCCAGTGACTATATTTAACAATATAATTTCATTACAGTCTATCAGTCATTGTAAAGAGATGACGGCTAACTGAACCTATGAATGGCTGAGAGAATTCATACACATGCCGACAATAGCAGGCAATAATTTATGGCCAGCAAGAGATTCTACATAGAACCAACACTCATTTCGTTATCGCTAAGCTAACAAGAGATTCTACATAGAACCAACACTCATGTCGCTATCGCTAAGCTATCAAGAGATTCTACATAGAACCAACACTCATATCGCTATTTCTAAGCTATCAAGAGATTCTACATAGAACCAACACTCATAACGCTATCGCTAAGCGATCAAGATATTTAACATAGAACCAACACTCTTGTCGAAAGCAATAAGTTTTTAAGAGTTTCTACAGAGAACCAACACTCATATCGCTATCGCTAAGCTATCAATATATTCTACATAAAACAAACACTAATAAATTATCAAACGATTCGACATAACACCAATATTCTGCGATGCATGATGATAGCTTCTTTGATAAATAGGCCAGGACAAGAGAAGAAGCCATTCCCATAAGGCGATTGCAAATATTGCGCATATTCCTGGCGTCAGTCTCAGTACTACGGCAACGTTGTAACCCTGTTTATATCAAAATTCTTGAAATGTATGTTGATAGAACGATAGCTGTTATGATGAGTGGATATTCCTTGTCATCGATTTGGTGCTAAACAACCTGGTACTTTCTACGGGACATCCGGAAATGCGTGTGATGAATTGCACAGTGTTATGCAAATTACGATGGATAGGATCGTTAGAGTGATGCATTGAAGCAAAACCTGGTGTAATAAGCTGTGATGAGCTTACTTGTCAGGCCAGCATGGAACTGATGTTAATAAGGACAGTGGCATTTTGTACTGGACAAAAATACCTTGAAATACGTGAATACTGTTTCACGAGGAGCGCCAGTTCTGAAATGTTTTGTTTTGATTGAGAGATGCGTTATTGGCTGGTTAAGATTAGCCAACCCATAGCACCCATTAGGAAGGCCACGTACCATTTCAATCATATGCATTATACCTGAAGAGAGCCCCAATAAGCGCATCCAGTGTAATTGGGAACCTGTGCTACACTTACGGTTTTATCAATAATGTCCCTAATCCATTTTCTCGATGCCATGAGTATTATATCGGCACTGCCCAGTGAATAAGCTGACACGCTACTGTACAGCTGGTCGGTTGGTGATATACATATATACTGTCCTGCACACGTCGTAACCACGCCACGAAATGCCATATATTTCGAGCTGTCGAGCCTTTACATCAATGTTGTGTACTTACGTATCTATATGTGCCGAGAATCGTGACAGATATCTCGTGAACGACACTATTTTGGTTATCCACTGTCTCTTTATTAATCCTCAATTATCACATAAACTCAGCACAGAATCGCAGCTTTGGTTAACGCAACCCCCATCTTGGAAATATGACGTCATATTACGCAGTTTCAGTTACACTCGCATTGTGGCGAGAATTGTTATTTTTTTAACTATCAAGGCGATATCGTTGAACACATATTCCCCGTGTTTATTATATAAAGTAGGTAATGCCAAATGATAATTATCAACAAAATATCACATGTACTCAAGTAATAAAATCTGAAAAGGAAAAGTTCGCTTGCGAATAACCTTGTCTGTGCGTGCGCGTTGCGACCGTACTTGTCATTCAAAAAAAACATGGGCTTTTGAAAATTTGTTTTATCAGATTCAATCGCCTTTGACGAAATGTCACACGTTAAAAAACACAGCTTGTTCATAAATATTCATAGATGTGAAAATTTATTCTTCAAATATTCATTTGTATATGTATCGTATATGATTGGTATATGATCGTGAACAATTTTTTACAATTCGTTGGCACTGGTCAACGCAGGACGTCACTGCGACGTTCTGCTGGGCTAAACTGGTCCTCGCTACCACAAACAGTGCATTTGCCAGACTGACTCCTACATCCAGGTCAATGCATATTAAGATATGTGTAGTAGAAAAAATTCCTTCATGCATCCTAATTTTCATTAGAATGGAGGGAAGGGGGTCTCTTCTCGTCCCCCAGTTCCAGTGTTCCTAATTCAAAGGGAAAATGGGTTACCTCGATGTAGAAGTTTGCCTTTCACTTTTATCGTGGTTGATTAGTGCAGCAAGTTGGGATTGATGGAGAGGAAAGTTCTCGGCTCCAACCATTAACAGTAGGCTATGGATGTGATGCAATGATGCTGACTCCAACCACCAACAGTAAGCGATTGGATGATGCAATGATGTTGACTCCAACGTTTAGCAGTAAGCTATTGGGTAACGCAATGACGCCTGCTCCAAACATTAACATAAAGATATTCCGTGGATGCTGATGACACAAAAAAATATATATATATATATATATATATATATATATATATATATATATATATATATATATATATATATATATATATATATATATATATATATATATATATACATATATATTGTAAAATCGTACACGATATAAGAGTTCCAAACTGTATCGTCAAAAATCTACTTTTATATTGGACTCTTGTATGATTATGCTGTACACTCTATCATACGAAACTTTTCAACGGAAATAACATATATATATCAATTTCCATGCATTAGGCGTAATAGAGGAGAGGTAAAGTCAAATGCATACCCGAGGAAAATATCAGAGGAATAAATTCTTATGAGCTTCTAAGAAAGTATATCCACTGCCTTTCCCTCAGAAAAGTAACATATCCGTCACTAGCCAGTACATCCCCCCCCCATCCGCAACCATAACTCATCCTCATACTAGTCAATATAAACACAAGCAAACCGCACACTACCCCCACCACGCACCACCATCTGTAGGCTTCTTCCGGTGGTTGCGCTTTCAGTCGTATTTCTCGTAACTTCGTGTGTCTGCCTTATCCACCCCGGAGTTCCTGTTTAGAAGCCTATCATGAACATGTACCCTATTGATCCACAACATTAATCCACGGAGGTGTACATCATCCCTGTTTTTCAGGATATCGTGCTGGAAATCGTGATATCCCTCCAACGCCCCTGTATGGCATTTTGTTTAGGAATAAAAAATTTATGTTTACTAAAGAGGTTTTAAAAAACGGAAGAACATTGTTTTAACGATACCTTTATGTGTAGATGATGCAATTGAGATTTGGTATACCACAACTGTGCTTGGAAACATTCTAAACCAGTCTAATGTACTTTAAAGGAAATGACTTAAGTTCTTTGTCCCGCATGGCAGACAGTCATACCCCGGCGAACGTTATGACCAAATTAAACCATGATGCTACACTGGGTTCAAATGGCGCTTGAGATAACCGATAATACCTCAGGGGTCAAATATGTTTTAAACGCAAAGAACCATTATCATAAAATGTCTTATTTGGGGTTGCTAGCACATTCTTTTAAGAACACGCGCCATAAGGAGTTAACGAACAGACAGACGGCATGATGAAACCGGGGCACAGACAGACACTGGAGGTATATGATAAGATTTGCTATACGACTTTTCCCCAATAACTCATAGATTTAGACATTGCATGGCTGAGTGTAAGTTTGCCAGGAACTATGAACATCAGGATAGTCCATTTGTATTTTGGTGCAGCTAGCTTGATTTATAATGAGCATTGCCATCAAGAATTATTCCACAAGATATTTTTTCTCAAATAACTCAGAGGTCATTTTAAGCGGGAAATGAGCCATCATCATCACAATGGACCATGTGTAACCTTTGGGCAGCTAGCATGCTTTATATAGAAACGTGTGATCTCTTTTGGATTTACATAGTACAATAGTTTTTTCTTAAATTACTCAGGTGTAAAAGGTCACGAGGAGCTCATTTGGGGTTTGCAAGGTACCATTAACGTCTGAGTCAGCTGGCTTTAAAAAAAAGGGCCCTCACATAGGACAGGAGATCGCTTGGTAAGAAAACGTGCCACTAAATGTGTACGAAGGTACGGACGGACGGACGCCCGAGAAAATGTACAGGATAAACCACAAGCTGCAAATGCGCTTCTGGGGTCGTCTTTCTCAATAATGCAGTTATTCATTCGTTGATCCTGAGGTTCTAGTAAACTACCATGTCAACAACATTATACACGCAAATGGCACGAGCGCGTTATCAAACATAGATAGTTGTAATGGCTTGTTTAAGCATTTGTTTCATATGTTTTGTCAGTCATGAGGTTGATTCTGAGGACGACCACTCACCAGACTGATCATGATCGGCATAAAGATGGCGCAGGCGGCCATGTTGGATAAGACCTCGGTGATGAAAAAGGCGATTTACCTTTACAAGAGCAACCTTTCGTTACGCAAATGTATATTGGCGCCATTTATATATTGTATTTGATGATATATGCAGCAGAGACTAAAATGTGAAAATAACCTGATGCATTACTCGTCTCATTCAAAGCACAACTTGGACAAATAATGCAGCATATTTGCTGCAACCTGTATTACTGGTTATTAAGAAGAGTTACAAGATTGCAATTCACATGTTTTATTGCAATTATTATTCACGCTCCTTGCCTGAAGCAAGGTCGACGACCACATTGCCCAGTTGGGTGACAATACTACACATGAATCCTTGCGTCCAAGTATTATTACTATTTTTCACCTTAAACAATCTAATATATACATTTATAAACTACTCGAACCTGACAAAGTTTTTAACGCCAAACCGTCCTCGTTATTTGACTCATTTTCGCTTTGTTTGTGATCATCAATGTTTTCTTTTGTCCCGTTTTCTGCAGTTAGATTTCGATCTCTCACCAATGGAGCTATGTGCCAAAAGCGTATATGATGGTGAGCGCCAGGTGGTGACGGAGCAACGACGATTTGATGGACAGCGCCACCATGAAACCTCCCAGGAGCATCATGATGGTCTCCAGAGCGGGTATCACAAGGTATATATGTACATATATATTTATATATAAATACACATATGCACATATATTTGTATATGTATATATAAATATATATATCTACATATATATATATATATATATATATATATATATATATATATATATATATATATATATATATATATATATATATATATATATATATATATATATATATATATATATATATATATATATATATATATATATATATATATATATATATATATATATGTATATACAGAGATCCCCATATACGGTCCCCTTGTATCCGCCCCTTTTCCATGTCCATAACCAGATAGCCTAAATATTGAGCCGCTATCTGTATATAGATAGCAGCTCGGTTCTGAAGCGGTTCGGCGCTCGGTAGAGGCTCAGCGTTCGTAAGGGGATCACGCTCGGAAGTTTAGCATTAGGAACCGAGCGCCGGTGCTGTACAATCTGGATGGTTCATCAGTTTAAACGTACCTGATGCCAGTCGTCAAAAGTACCATGCATAGAAATGCAACAGTGTGTAAGTATGACCTGTCACACAGCAGCAGCCTCTAGCCGCATGACATCTACATGCCCTGTAATGGTCATCATTTGGCAAGAGGTACTGTTCTTCGAAGATTTAATCTTCACTTCAATAACGATAATGCTTTGCTACCAATGTTTTGTGGTAATCCACTGAATAACGGTGGAAGTCAGTGGGTGATACAAAGTTGTATTCAAGTTGCCATTTATTTTTCTATTTTTCGATGGCCACTCATCAACCGCAGGCATAAAAACCAGTGCGCGTACTGCAGGCTCAAAGAAAGCACGCACCCGTATAAAGGTCAACTGTACAACGGCCAGTATAGAGTTTTTGGGAGTTGCTCGTCCTTCACACCTGCGAACGGAAATCGGTGGTCAAGAAAGACAACACGCTGGCAATGAGGCCAAGTTGACGCGTCTCCTCTGCCCTTGATGTATCATGTGAAAAACGTTATAACACCACACACGGAAATATCAGAAGGTTTAAGTTATTCATAAAGTTCTGAAACACAGTTTATTCAACATCTGATGAAGGCTTGAAGGTAAAGTATGAGTGAGCAGAGACTTGGATGGTTGAATGGTTGAGTCCTTTCACCAATTAGCCCGATCCGACGGAGATATTCTATTTTACAAAACAAGATGTCCTGCAAGGCTAGTGGTTAGTAATCAATGAAGTAGAAAGTTATGTAGCTAGAATTAGTTGTAATTAACAGAAGATATCGGTCCATGCTGTTATCAGTCACTTGAGTAGTGTAGTTAAAATATCTGTAAGTAGTCAACGTGTCAATCGTATATAACTAACTTATATAAGTCAATCTGTGCATTACCGTTTCCAATTTTGCGAAGGAACAGAAAATATATAAACAATTTGATCACGCGTACTGGCTCTTTAAGTGCAATATAAAGCAATGGTGTTCCAATAACTTTATTCAGTGAGTTCTGTTGCACTCAGTTGCAGAATACCTTGAAGCAAACTATGGCTATCATAACCACAGTTCATTCTTTTAGCTATTTGCACCTAAGTCAGTTCTCACCATGTGCGAGTACTCACGTTAGACCAACAAAAGAAACTAACTTTGTAATCTGAAAAGTACATACAAATATATGATGCTCTGACTAAATTTGAATATCACCCCTCAATTCCTGACAGGACTCAGTAGCAAGCATCAGCTGAAGTTATGCCTTACCGAAAGGAGCTAGCCCTATATCAAGTTAATATCACAAATGATAATAATTGACGCAAAATCCAAGCTTGGATTGGTTCATTATTGCAGATGCGGTTCTCCTTGTAACTTTTGTGAATATTTTGCCATTTCCATACCATATTCCTTATTTATATACATGATCTTCCACTTCATTAATACAAGCCAACGTCATAGGAAACAGAGAGGATGATGTTAGTCTCAGAATCAATAGATCTCCTCTCTTGTACGCCCTGCTGCACATTTCATATTTCAAGAGCCCAAACAAAGAAGCAGACAGCGATGCAATAAATGGCATCAGTTATAACTTGTGAAATATAAGTTTCATGCGAATTTCCCTGAAGACAGACTGATTTAGCAATCATAAAAGTCGTTATGCAATACACTCATTCAGGCAATCCCTAAATATCATTGTCTTTTTTTGTGCAATCTGTTACGTATATTGCATACATCATTGTGGGTAAAATGAAAACTGATAACTCAATCCCGCTAGCTGATTATGATTTGAACTCCTAGTGTCGGTTTATGGTATATATAGTGACTAATGATGCTTGTACTTGCTAGCGGTTTCGTACAATAATTACAATTAGAGATTAATGGATCGAGGAAATAGTAGCAGATGTGTTCGATAAAAGAATATTGGCGGAGTTCTCTCAGCTTCAGTTAACACCCTGATACTGATTTAATTCCGTGTGTCCACCTTCGTTGAAGCAGATGACAATTTGTTACTTGGATGTTCTATTTATGAGTGCTCTTTAGAAATCTCGGCGTGCTCTCTTGTGTCGTGTCTAATGCAAGTGAACGAATACAAACCCTATGTCCATTGAAACGTCTCTTTTATTAGAACATATTTCACTTTGATAAAGAACCAAAGTGGAGGTCTATTTCTCATAATAATACCTCACGCGCAGCACTGTCGGTCTGGTTATGTTCGTCTTTTGTTGGGAATGCAGAAAACCTTAATGCTCAAATTTTACGTACCTGCCTTTCCGTCTAAAACCACCTGCTAATAATAGCTACATATATCACTCTCTGTGTCTTCGAACTAACCGACGAAAAATGCATGCAGCAGAATGAGCCAACATTAATGGGATGTAAAATGTTATATATATATATATATATATATATATATATATATATATATATATATATATATATATATATATATATATATATATATAGATATATATATATATATATATATATATATATATATATATATATATATATATATATATATATATATATATTATATATATATATATATTTATATATATATATATATACATATATATACATATATGTTAATGCAAATATATATATATATATATATATATGTTATATATATATATATATATACATATATATATATATATATATATATATATATATATATATATATATATATATATATATATGCATATATATATATATATATATATATATATATATATATATATATATATATATATATATATATATATATATATATATATATATAAGATCACAATAGGGGCAGAGACTGACATAAACGAAACACACAACCTATATATATCATCATTCTAAATTCCACACACCAATACAAAGCAGAACATTATGTCAAGATGAATATGGCATTTATTTTTAAGAGGTCCGGTCCAGAGGATCTCGTCCGAACATCTATGCAGTAGCGTAGATTCAAATGAGATCTGGTTGAAAGTTACAATTAGGAATATGTTCCTCGTTAATCAGGCAGTGTCATTCTTATGTTCCTTTGAGCATCCCAATACATGTGCTGAATTAATTCATATGTTGCCAATATCACAGCGAGCTCCCCCTACTATACAACTTTGGGATTACAGGCTTTGAATAAATCGCAACATTTAATCTCTCAGTCCACATTAACTTCAACGACATGGTTGGACTTCTAAATGTCTACCCAATCATTCTGGTCGTATGATCGAAGTTAATACAAGCTATGTATTTACCTATTCGCTGAACTGGCAATGGATTAAATTTTATCTCCAGCCGATTGTTACCAACATAGAGCAGTTATTAATTTACATGCTTCTGTTAAAGTTCCAGCAAAACACATTGAGAGCAAAGTGTGATATAATATTATCAGACAGGGAGCGGACCAAATCTACTCCTTTTCTGATATCTATAGATCGATGAAAATAGCTAGTTGTGAATCGTTCAGTAAGCTGCATTTCATATCTCAACATCTTGGCGTTGACAAACGTGTTGTACGTATACATCCAGTCAACAGACAGGTGATTTGCTGGTCTGTGGTGCCTGCCGTCATTTGATATTGGTGCAGCATTAGTAAATGTATTCTTCAGAACAATTCTTCCCAGACAGAAGGACTATGTTGTTGTTACTGTTTGTTTCCACAAGTTTTATTTACGTCTATACACAATGGTTACATCTTGATGAAGAAATCGTACGTCGACATTGTGGCTTGATAAAGACGTTGTCGCTGTCTTGTACACTATTAGACTTATATCTAGAACATTGCAAAAAGACACACTTTCCCCGGCCAGGCTACAGTTGATTGTACCCCATAAACAACCATTATTATCAAATGAACACCACTTACATACATGTACAGCAGAACATTACAGACATTTCATACCTCATATTCTGAAGATATAGAACAGATCTCCAGCACTGTGACACTCTCAGGGTGTATTTTCTGCTCCAATCACGGATTGATTTCTAGCAGCACTTAATCAGCCATAATATCACAATGCAGAGAAGGTATACCAATATAAGAGAGGCCAAGGATACACAACCTCACTTCCATCCTTCGCAGCATTGACGTAACTAACTCCACTGTTTCCTACACTCTGCCATTGTCTCCATTGACAATGTGCGTGACGGTTTAGTATTTATTCTATATGAAAAAGCATCAGAGCATTGATACGGAGTTCACTGATGATAGGCTTTCACAAAGTCAGTGTTATTGTCAGTATTGTGTGCTGTCATCCAGGGAAGTTACTGTTGAATGATAGGAAAGTCAATAGAACCATTTGAAATGACTTCATAAGCAACTATGAGTAGTAAAGATGCTACAAACTGTCAATTACATGTGTTGGCTGGCATGTATGACACTCTAATCTCATGGTTTTGTATGGATCATGAACAATGAGGGTGAACACATTGAAGACCAGTAAGTATCGTCATGTGGACGGCTGCTGTTAACTAGAGAGAAAATCGAGGAATTTCACATGTATGTGCTGGTTCACGTAAGATGGAAGAACAAATCATATTATCTATGTCCTTCGTAACCCGAACTCGGTGTTAGATATGTTGTTAGCTACGTACTGATAGCTGTAAGGCTGCAGAACAACATCTACTGACTAAATCAAGGCGACCGTTGTCGATGGTAGTATTCAGAGGGTTTGTTGTGGCATTTATTATTTACTTCCAGCGTCACAATATGCTCTGTATGACTGAGCACAGAGATTATGTCAATTCAGTCTATTTACTCCCACGTGTTGACCATGCGTCTATTCATTGTGAGCTGTTGCCAGTGACATTTTTGTCCGCCAAATGCATAAAATTGCATAAATTTACAGAATGAAAAACGCTGATTTTATCTACTGCATTAAACTGTGAGACTTTGTTTTTTGAATGAAAGAAAGACATGAGTGATTATCACGAAAAGTGTATTAGAGCACAGGACATGTAATGTCCTGGTATGAATTGAGGTAATTGTAAAATGTTGTTTTAATTATGCTACGGTGCGGTTGTTAGATAAGCAGTCTGAAATATTGAATGAGGATATGTTAAATGGTGTGAGGATTTTCATTAAATGACGCGTTCAAACATATCTGTGATATGTCCTTAGCATGGCTGTAGCCTTTAGTATAGCTCTATGAACTGCATGCATATCAAATCAGGCGGTTGCATTTTCATGGACATTTGATTTTTATTGGCCGAAATTGAACCCCCCAAAAAAGCGCTTGTCACGATGAAAGTTTGCTGCAACTCGTTGAACAGTGTTCATAGCAAGTTGAAAGTGCACAGTTAGCCTCAAGTGTAAGTCGTGATTCATGGTCTAGACACTCGTATACGGATCATCCATCCATGCAATAGTGACCAACTCGCTTGTATAATGGGACTAGAACATTAGATATTTTTCACATAAAAATATATTTGTCCTGAATTTCGGCAATATTACCTTTTCAGTTCGTGAACGGGCAACAAAATGTGTTTATCAATTTTCTAGATTACTCCATTAGCGTAAAAGCAAGGTTAAACTGTATTTAAACTTGTGATATTCCAATCAAACACTAGCGCATTTAGCGTGTTATGATTTGCTTTTATATGACAATCCAATGGAATTATAATACGGTGATGATGTTTTGATATAATCAACATCACAATGATCGGCTAAAGAATAAATGTAATATAGTCAATAGAAGAAAGGTATTCATTGAGTTCGTTGGCAACAGCAACGGCCACTCGAGCTTCTTCTCTCCAGCCAGTGATGGCCTCGGGTGTTGGCAGATATAAGGCTGCCGCCAACTGCTCATCCGTCCAGTCCATGGTCTCTTCAAACTGACTAATGGGTGACCTGGCAGATCACAATAGTATTTAACGTATAATCATGTGAGCTTCTTCATTGAAGTTGATTACTATGTTATGATAATTAATTATTTTATGCGACATATTAATTCAACTCTTTCGCGTTGTAGGGAAGTCGCGCCAACTGGTTCAGACCAATAATACCATAGTCATTCAGCTCAGCGATAATATCTCTTATACTGGCACTTTCTGTACAACAGAATAACATCACTGCTGACGTGTCATCATATAAATGTCAAAAATCAACGATGGCTGTGATATTATTGAGATTATTGACAAAAGCAGCTGCAAACCATAGTGGAAGTCGTGCAATAAGGCGTCAAAGTATGGCGGCCACTTGGGATAGGTTATGGACCCCGCTTAACCCCGTGGCGGGCTCATAGTGATTGTATTGTTTGCTACCATGACAAGTTCTCTTGGGGTAATTGTCATTGTATCATAAACCAATCAGGATTGTCTCCGAGAATGCACAAACGACTTTGGAATGGACTTAATAAACTAGTGTAAGGAGTTATCAGCTCGCCAGCTGTCCTCTACATGAATTGGCTACAAGCTATATAGCTCTAATCCCATGTTTCATGGATCATGAACAATGAAGATGAACCCATTGAAGGTCGGACAGAATGATCGCCTTGACGGCTGCTGAAAGCAACAGAGAGAAACTTTACGGAGCAAATGTATTTGTTTTGGATTATTCAAGGCCGATAAGAGTTCATAGAAATGACCCTCCCTCGTGCCAGGAATTCGGCATACAGTCTTTTGTTCACTGTGTACTGTTTGTCTCACGTTACTTCAGAATGTCAGGGAGGGATCCGAAGCGATCATTGATGAATTGTAGCTTTCTTTTGGTTTCTTTGTTCTTTTATAGCACTTCTTGTTTACTTATAACGCCACCTAAGTACTCAACATATGGGAGTGGCTTATTGTGCTCGGCGTGACTGAACACATTAATAGGTCCGTCCTATTGTGGCGATGACCGCCTCTCTCTTTCCGATTGTCCACTCTCCATCAACTGATCGTGACGAGCTATAACAAGTGATATTGAAGTCGTCGTAAAATAAGAGTAAATTCAATATTAATTTTGAATAGTTTAAAAGCAAATAGCAACCACATGAGTTTCTATGAAAATGAAGGTTTAAGTGCTGTTCGTAAGAATTGAGGCAAGAACATGGCGCTTGACATGCTTCTGCCGTCCAACGCGCGCACTGCGTCTAGGGGACACACAGCGCCCGATCCTTTGTCAGTTAGGGAGCGTGAGAACACATAATCAGCCAGCTAGTCTCGGCGTGTTGCTCCAATGCTAGTATTATCACTTACATCCACTGTCGTCCAACAAGCACGCTGCGTATGGGCGCAAAAAGGCAGTATTGTAGGGGCGTACAGCTGACTACTTGACTGAGTAGTGCAGCATGCTCGCATCATCATCGTCCTGGTAGCCTGGTGCTGGCCAGCGTCATCTGACGTCATTCCCTACACTGCAATGATGTGTTTTGCCGATGCACACTTTCTGTGTAGACACATTAGAGTTCCATCCCACGAGTGATCATCATTACTCGTGATATCAATCGGGCTACCAAGAGTCAAGCGGGGACAGGAAGCCGTCTGACAGCGCTGGTATGTGATGACCCGTAATTATACCGCATCCTGTGGTTTGGTCCTAGGTTCAACAGTTCAGACGCAGACCCCGGGCGCAGACCCTGTGTCTGTTGATTTCAGTCATCGGCAACGTATAGTTAGCATAATAATTGGCTGCTTTATAAATGGTAGAAGTTGGTCGCACTCGGGAACAAACTATTCTTGAAAAGTTGGTTTCTTGTTCAGTGCTTACCAGTTTATCGGATATTGACGTTGTGTTGAGTCGCTCAACATTCCCTGGCGCATGCTCTGCTCGCTTTAACAATACGTCCTTGCAGAATAGAGTCTGACTGTGTTGCTGCATTTCGGCTAACTGAACCTATCCATAGTTGCAAATTTATTACATATGTTAAGGCGCACATCACAACAATATAAACAGTGTGGGTATAACCATTTCCTCGCGTGACTAACGATGTCATCCAATGTTTAAGTTTGGATGATTACATTCATCGCCTATTCATGACATTATTTCCAGTGACTAAAGTTGGACGACATACTTTCATTATGTCTATCAGTCATTGAAAAGAGATAACGAATTGGACCAATTGCAAATTACGATGGAAAGGATCGTTAGAGTGATGCATTGAAGCAAAACCTGGTGTAATAAGCAGTGATGAGCTAACTTGTCAGGCCAGCATGGAACTGATGTTAATAAGGGCAGTGGCATTTTTGTACCGGACAAAAATACCTTGAAATACGTGAAAACTGTTTCACGAGGAGCGCCAGTTCTGAACTGTTTTGGTTTGATTGAGAGATGCGTTATTGGTTGGTTAAGATTAGCTAACGCATAGCCACGCACCATTTCAATCATATGCATTATACCTGGAGAGAGCCACAATAAGCGCATCCAGTGTTATTGTGAACGCTTGTGGGTTTATCAATAATGTCCCTAATCCATTTTCTCGATGCCATGAGTATTATATCGGCACTGCCCAGTGAATAAGCTGACACGCTACTGTACAGCTGGTCAGTTGGTGATATACATATATATACTGTCCTGCACACGTCGTAACCACGCAACGAAATGCCATATATTTCGAGCTGTCGAGTCTTTACATCAATTTTGTGTACTTACGTATCTATATGTGCCGAGAATCGTGATAGATATCTCATGAGCGACACTATTTTGGTTATCCACTCTCTCGTTATTAATCAGCAATTATCACATAAACTCAGCACAGAATCGCAGCTTTGGTTAACGTAACCCCCATCTTGGAAATATGACGTCATATTACGCAGTTTCAGTTACACTCGCTATGTGGCGAGAATTGTTATTTTTTTTTAACTATCAACGCGATATCGTTGGACACATATTCCCCGTGTTATTTTATAAAGTAAGTAATGCCAAATGATAATCATCAACAAAATAACACATGTACTCAAGTAATAAAATCTGAAAAGCAAAAGTTCGCTTGCGAATAACCTTGTCTGTGCGTGCGCGTTGCGACAGTACTTGTCATTCCAAAAAAAACATGGACTTTTGCAATTTTGTCTGGCCGGATTCAAACACCTTTGACGAAATGTCACACTTAAAAAAACACAACTTGTTCATAAATATTCATAGAATTGAAAATTTATTCTTCAAATATTCATTTGCATATGTATCGCTTACAATTTTTTACAATTCGTTGGCACTGGTCAACGCAGGACGTCGCTCGACGTTCTGCTGGGCTAAACTGGTCCTAGCTACCACAAACAGTGCATTTGTCGGACTGACTCCTACATCCGGGTCAATTCGTATTGATATTAAGATATGTGTAGTAGAAATCGACAGCGTCATAGCTGTAGCAAAGTCGTCGATTTTCTTTGCCCTGTCGCGTGCGATTCTGCTCGATTCTAATTCATCGTCTATAGCTATGGCTTCTAATGATTTGCTAAGCATATCAACAGACACAGATAATGGTGAAATTATCCGTCATTCAACGCCCAAAGCTTTGCAACCAATTCGCTGTATTTTCCAAATTTCATGCCAACGTTACCTCAGTTTATAGTTGATATCTGGGACACTATTGGTCCCGCCTGGGGTAGAATCGATACCAGATTCAATGCTGTCATTGATGCCTGCGGGGTAGCAGTACTACACATGAATCCTTGCGTCAAAGTATTATAGCTATTTTTCACCTTACACAATCTAATATATACAATTATAAACTACCCGAACCTGACACAGTTTTAAACACCAAACAGACCTCGTTATTGGACTCATTTTTGCTTTGCTCGTGATCATCAATGTTGTCTTTTGTCGCTTTTTCTTTAGTAAGATTTCAGTCTCTCACCAATGCAGCTGTCTGCCGAAAGCGTAGATGATGGTGAGCGCCAGGAGCAAAGACGATTATATGGCTAGCGGCACCATGAAACCTCCCAGGAACATCATGATGGTCTCCTAAGCGGGCATCATAAGGTAAATATATATTTATACTTATTTATATATAAGTACATATATGCATATATATTTGTATATCTATGCTTATAAATATATATTTTTACATCTATGTATGTATATATAGATAAATAATATTATTTATATATAAATATAAAACATATATATATATATATATATATATATATATATATATATATATATATATATATTTGTATATATGCATAATATATATATATATATATGTATGTATATATATATATATATAGATATATATATATATGTATTTATATATATATAATATATATACATATATATTGATTTTATATATATATAAGCATATATCTATATAGATATATGTGGTATATATTTTATATATACATGTATATATATATATAATACATATATATATAGACATACATAGATATACATACTCTAGATATATAAACATATATCTCTATATATTTATATATATATGCATATATATATACATACATATATATATATAAATATAGAGAGATCTAGACATATATATAGATACTTATATATATATATATAAATATAAGTATATATATTTATATATTTATATATATAGGCATATATATAGATATACATATATAGATATAAATCTATATACATATATATATATATATAGATATAGATATATAAAATCTCTATCCCTAGATATATATCTTTCTTCTATATACATATATATATATATCTCTATATTATATATACATATATATCTGTCTATATATCTCTATATATATATATCTATCTCTATATCTATATCTCTATCTATATATATCTCTCTATATATCTATATCTCTATATCTCTATATATATATATATATATCCCTTTAATACTGACCCCCTCTGGACCGGCCACTCTGCGTATCCGACCCCTTTTCCAGGTCCAGAAGCAGATAGCCGAAATATTGCCTCTCAGACCTGAGCCGCTATCTGAGTGTAGGTAGCGGCTTAGGTGTGAAGCGGTTCGTCGCTCGGTAGAGGTTCAGCGCACGTAAGTGGTTCACGCTCAAAACCGAACGCCTGTGCTGTACCATCTGGATGGTTCATCTGTTTAAACGTACCTGATGCCAGTCGTCCAAAGTACCATGCTTAGAAATGCAACAGGGTGTAAGCATGACCTGTCACACGGCAGCAGCCTCTAGCCGCATGACCTCCTGATGCCCTGTAATGGTCATCATTTGGCAAGAGGTACTGTTCTTGGAAGATTTAATCTTCACTTCAATAACGATAATGCTTTGCTACCAATGTTTTGTGGTAATCCGCTGAGTAACGGGGGAAGTCAGTGGGTGATAAACAATTGTATACAAGTTGCCATCTATTTTTCTATTTTGCGATGGCCACTCATCAACTGTAGGCATAATAACGAGCACGCTTACTGCGAATTGAACGAAAACATACACACGTATAAAGGTCAACTGTACAACTGCCAGTATAGAGTTTATGCGAGTTACTGAGCCTTGACACTTGATCAGAAATCGGTGGTCAAGAAAGACAACACGCTGGCAATGACTTGTCGGCCAAGGTGACGCTTCTCCTCTGCGCTTGATGTATCAAGTTAACGACGTCATAACACAACACAAAGAACTATCAGAAGGTTTAGGTTATTCAGAAAGTTCTTAAACATCGTTTATGCAACACCTAATGAAGGCTTGAAGGAAATGTATGAGTGACCAGAGACGATGGTTCAGTGGGTTAGAGACCTGTCACCAATTAGCCCGATCCGAATGTTCAGTAATCAACGTATATTATATATATCATTTCGTGAAATATGAGATGACTAACATCATCCTCTCTGATTCTTATTACGTTGGCTCAATCCTGCTAGCTGCTTATCATTTGAATTACTGCTTTCGGTTTATGGTATATATAGACTAATGTTGCTTATACTCACCAGCGGTAGTAGATATCTACCAGGGATCGAAGAAATAGCAGCCGATATGCTCCATAAAAGAATATTGGCCGAGTCTATCAGCTTCAGCTAACGCCCTGATTCTGATTTAACGTGTTTCTACCTTCGATGAAGGAGATGACAATTTATTCCATGGAGGTTCTCTTTATGGGTGCTCCTTAGAAATCTCGGCGTGCTCTCTTGCGTTGTGACTAATGCTCGTGAATGGGTCCTATGTTCATTATAATGTCTATTTTATTACAGCATACTTCAAAATGATAAAGAACCAAAGTGGAGGTCTATTTCTCATAATAATGCCTCTCGCGCATCACTGTCGGTATGGTTATGTACCTCTTTAGTTGGAAATGCAACAAACCTAAAAGCTTCAACCTTACGTACCTGCTTTTCCGACTAAAACCACTTGATAATAAAAGCTACATATATCACTCTTAATGTCTCAGAACTAACTACAAAGAATGCATACAGCAGACTGAGCTAACATTGATGCGATGTCAAATTAATCCATAATTTCTGGATATTCATATATATAAATATATATATATATGATATATATATATATATATATATATATATATATATATATATATATATATATATATATGTATATGTATATATATATATATATATATATATATATATATATATATATATATATATATATATATATATATATATATATATATATGTATATATATATCTTTTATATATATGGAAAGAGGATACCCGGATGTATTGTGTATTTATTCAAGTTGATGAGATGTTCCATTAAGTTGCATATTAAATGTTTAATATTTGATTTCTCCGCCGTTTGTAGTCGGTCGCTTTTAATTACAACGTCAAAAAATTACAAGACGGCATCGCTGCGTCAGCACGAGCTAGGTGTCTCCTTATGCGCAATCAGGCAGCAACATATTGGGGCTCAGCATGATGCCATCTATGCTTTATATTATTATGTGTGTGACTTGTTGAAGGACGGTTAATATCAACACTGCAAAGGCTGCGTACAGCATGAGCGATATTGCCTGAGAAAAGCAAAGAATAGGTAAGGGGCCTGTAAACGTAAAGACTGTCAAATGCGAGCTCTAAATGGATTGCGTAGGAAGTATGAGGGTTATTGAGCCAGTTACTTCCATACTAAAACCCCGCAAACAAATGCTTAGCATAGCTGTTATCACTTGGTAAAATCAAAACAATCCCTAAATGTTTATACACTTTGTTTTATCGTAGTTTCATATGATATAATCATTTCTCTCTGTATACAAGATAACATGGGGTAAATTGTTCGATATCTTACATTGTATACACTGTATATTGCCATCACAAAAGGGGTAGAGACTGACATTAGGGCGATCACAACCCTATATATCATCATTCCAAATTTCACCTGGTATTAAAAATACACCCACAAATACAAAGCAGATTAGGAATATGTTCCTCATAAATCAGGCAGTGTCATTCTTATGTTCTAATGAGCATCCCAATACATGTGCTGAATTAATTCATACGATCTCAATATCACAGCGAGCTCCCCCTACTATACAACTATGAGAATTACAGGCTTTGAATAAATCACAGCATTTAATCTCTCAGTCCACATTTACATGATTGGGCTTCTATATGTCTACCCATCATTGTGGTCGTATGATCGAGGTTAATACAAGGCAGGCATTTATCAATGCCTGCTGCTAATGACAGAACGGTGTATTTTTGCTGAACTGGTAATATATTAATTGACTCCACTCGACTGTTGCCTACATTGGGCAGTTATTAATTCACTTGCTACTGTTAAAGGTCCAGCAAAACACATTGAGAGCAAAGTTGGATAAAATATTGTCGGGCAGGGAGCGGAGCAAAGGTTGGAGGAAGTTGATGGGCATGTGTCATCTCAATCCCGGCTGTGGAGCATCACTACAATGCTAGAGATTTATAATCAAAGTAATTGTTATCATGATGTTGAGTGCATGTCTTGGTATAGGGCAGATTAAGTACTACTGATGGGACAAACGAATAGCGACAATAGCACTCGATCGGTAGGGCTTTCAGGCGATCATAATTGCTGTAGTAAGCGTCCCAATAACACACATGTAATTCAATTTTGATTAATATTAGTACAGGCAAATCACAACGATACTGCGATATGCACTGAGAATTTGAGATCGTACATAGTTTATTTTCTAACAGCACTTTATCATCCATAATATCACAATGCAGAGAAGGTATAACAATATAAGAGAGGCCGAGGATATGCAATCATCACTTCCATCCTTCACAGCATTGACGTAACCAATTCTACTGTTTCCGACACTCTTTCAATACAATGTGAAGTGATAACAGAAGCAAATCGGATTATTTGACGATAGGCAGTATGGTCTATACGATAATCAACATGCTCCCTTTCTGACGACAGAATTTACAACACTTCCATAGTTTATCATTGTCATATCATACGTAATCTGGTGAGAATGGCGTGTTTTATGTTAACTGTGATTCCGTCCTGGAGGTTATCTCATGGTAAACGGTGGACAGTGGATGTACAAAAACAAGTTTATGTACATGTATGATTACTACCCCTCGTCTCGCAGCTCCATGTAACTAAAAATGAATGCGACTGGGCGTACTAAATTGCAGTTACTTTCTGAATGCACTTTCTTAGAAGCTGACAAGAATGTATTCCATGCAGATTCTCAGCAGGGATGCTCCTTAAAAATGCGTTGCGACCCTCAAATATTGGGCGTAATATAGGAAAATGTGTACAAATGATTAATCCATTAAAACGCTACAGTGTGATATAGAACAGAAGGATTATAGTTACTTCCTGATTATAAACACTTCGTTACGTGCTAATAACTGTACATCTGGCTATGTTCATCGTTGATGGGGACCATAGACGACATAAGTGATGTATCATCTACAACTACGACATTCAATCCTACACGCAACGGCACAAGCCAGAGTTCATTGTCATGGCGCAATAACTGGAATAACATATATGAACAAGCAACGAGCTATGGCCAAAAGTATCCAGCATAGAGGGATTCCTATCAAATATCACCTTACCAAATCTAGGTAGACTCCTTTTCTGATATCTATAGATCGATGAAAATAGCTAGTTGTGATGCGTTCAGTAAGCTGCATTTCAATATATAACTAATCATCATGCCGCTGACCTGTTGACAAGCGTGCTGTACGTATATAACAAGACAACAGACAGGCGATTTGCTGGTCCGTGGTGCCTGCCGTCATTTGATATTGGTGCAGCATTAGTAAAAGTATTTTTCACAACATTTCCTCCTAGACAGAAGGACGATGTTATTATTCCTCTTTGTTTTAATAGAAAGTTCCACAAGTTTTATTTATGTATATAGAAAATTGTTACATCTTGGTGACGAAATCGTACGCATGGCTTGATAAATACGTTGTCGCCGTCTTGTACACTAGTAGACATACATCTAAAACGTTGCAAAAAGAGCCACTTTCCCCAGCCAGGCTAGAGTTGATTGTACCCCATAAACAATCATTATTATCAAATGAACACCACTTACATACATATGTAGCAGAACGAAGAGCATCACAGACATTTCAGACCTCATATTCTGAAGATATCACTGATATAGTACAGATGGACCTTACCTACCTACCTCCTTCTTCCTCCTATATCCTCATGCTGATAATATCCCAAGATATCACCAGCACTGTGACTTTCTCAGGATGTATTATACTTCTGCTACTAACATTTGTATTATTTTCTCCTCCAATCACGGAGCAATACGCAGCATAATAGCCTAAACTGGGCGCTACATCAGCTATCGAACGCAGGCTAGTTGCTGATACATCAACATATCTGACCAATATAATACCCATCTCATAACAGTTGCCAGTCTATTTAATTATTGCAATACCATTAATTAACGAGAACAAGTAGAAAGTTACGTTTGTGGTATACGGTTAGTCTGTCAATCGCAAGTGTTGGCTGGCATGTATGACACTCTAATCTCATGGTTTTGTATGGATCATGCACAATGAAGGTGAACACATTGAAGGCCAGTAAGTATCGTAGTGTGGACGGCTGCTGTTTATACCAGAGAGAAAATCGAGGAATTTTACAAGTATGTACTGGCTCATGTGAGATGGAAAAACAAATCATATTATCAATGTCCAGTCACATTCGCTCCTTCGCAACCCGCGGCTCGGTGTTAGATTAGTTGTTAGCTATGTATTGATAGCCGTTGTCGATGGTAGTATTCAAAGGGTCCTTCGTGCCATTTATTATGTGTCACATACGAGCGCATCTTAAGACGGTGTTTCAACGTGCTCTGTATGACTGGCAATTCAATCTATTTACTCCCACATGTTCTCCATGCGTCTATTCATTGTTAGCTGTTGCCAGTGTCATTTTTGTCAGCCAAATGTAAGGGTATAAGTTTCATAAATTTACAGAATGAAACACGCTGATTTTATCTACTGCATTAAGATGTGAGACTTTGTTTTTGAATGAGAGAAAGACCAAAGTGATTACCACAAAAAGTGTATTAGAGCACAGGGCATGTAATGTCCTTGTATGAATTGAGATAATTGTAAAATATTTTTTTAATTATGTTATGGTATGGTTGTTAGATAAAAACGTCTGAAATATTGAATGAGGATGTGTTAAATGGTGTGAGGATGTTCATTTAATGACGCCCTCAAACAAATCAGTGATGTGTCCTTGGCATGGCATTAGCCTTTGGTATAGCTCTTGGAACAGCAGAAACTGTACCCCCAAAAAGCGATTGTCACGATGAAAGTTTGTTCCAACTCGTTGAACAGTGTTAATAGCTAGTTAAAAGTGCTTTGTTAGCTTCCAGCATAAGTCGTGATTAATGGTCTCAATACTCGTATACTGACTATCCATCCATGCAATAGTGACCATCATTCTTATTTTCATACATCTCGCTTGTATATTGATGATGGGACTGGAACATTAGTTTCACATAAAAATCTTTTAGTCCTGATTTTCAGCAATATTACCTTTTCAGTTCGTGAATAGGGGAAAAAAGTAGAATGACCCATTGAATTGTAACCGAATCCGATATTATTCCATTAGCGTGAAAGCAAGGTTAATCTGTATTTAAACTTGCGATATTGCAATCGAACATTTGCGCATATTAAGTCTGCAATGCTCCAAAACACTGGAGAACATTAAGATTGAGGAGCATATACGCCATGCCTGCACTGAGTAGGTCATATGCATCCCATTATCGAGTAGCTGTAGAACTGAAATAGAGATATGAGGGTCAATGGAGGCGAAATCAATTTGTCATCCAATAATTTATACCGACAGCCTTGCTCTTTACCTTCCTTGACTAACTGAAGGACTGAAATGAGCGTGGCATGAAAAGCTAGACTGGGTAAATGAGATCCGCTTTGTTGTGAAAGTGTTGTCGGTGGTGCGTGCAAACAATGGTAGAAGCTGTTACAAATAGTGTATGAAAAGAAGCGATTGGGTATCACTGGCTATAAATAGAGGTGAAGTGTATTTGTTTGATGTACTGTGCTAGATATTGCAACATAATACTATGCTGGTATGTTGGAGGAAACATATCCTTTTCCTTGTTTAACCCGCACGATCTTGGGGTGATGGTGCGTGTGACTATAGTATCTGAATCGGGGCAAAATGATCATGTACAACTCCGTAGATTAATGTGGTGTAAACATCGGTATATGGTCATGATATGCTTCTAAACAGGAACTACAGAGTCCACGGCACTTGTGAGGTTACGAAGAATACACCTGTAAGTTGCCCAACAATTGGTTTGTTTACTTTTCAGTTATAAACTGGAGATTATCTTTGAGTGTAATCTAATAACTGATAACTGATTCCCGCTATCCCGTTTAACACATTGATTCCTACATAGTGTCAGCTTTTGGTGTATATAGTGACTAATATTGATTGAACTCAACAGCGATTCGTACAATACTTAATGATTAATAGACCAGGGATCGAGGAAATAGCAGTAGATGTGTTCAATAAAGGAGTATTGTCCCGAGTCTCTCAGCTTCAGTTAACGTCCTAATCTTAATTTAACACCGGGTTTGTACCTTCTTTGAAGCATTTAATTAATTTATTACTCCGATGTTCTCTTAAGAAATGTTCCTTAGAAATCTCGGTGTTCTCTCTTGTATTGTGAATAACTTAGATGAATGGATACAACTCCTATATATATATATATATATATATATATATATATATATATATATATATATATATATATATATATATATATATATATATATATATATATATATATATATATATATAAACATGCATATATTTATTCATATACATACATATCTATACATATTTAAATATATATATATATATATATATATTATATATATATACATAAAAATATATATATATACAATATGTATATATATATATATATATATATATTCATATTTTTATATGTATATATATAAATATATATATATATATATATATATATATATATATATATACATATATATACATATATATATATATATATATAACAAAATATATGTATATATATATATATATTTATATATATAGGTATATATATATGTATATTTATATATACCATATATATAATATATATATATATATATATATATATATATATATATATATATATATATATATATATATAATATATATGATATAATGCCAAGCATATAGTAGTTGTATGATAGATTGAAATCTTATATGTTTCGAAGCAAATTAAGCAATTCGTTGTGATTGCTCTGTATTGTGGATTGTCATTACATAGTATCCGGATTTTGAATTATGACAGCTTTCCTTAAAGTATTTAGCACAATGTGACAGTGGCACTGTAGTCGTATGTCTTAATTCTTATGCTCAAACACTACAGGAAAGTATCACAGAATCTATACAAGATTTTCATGTTTGCCAAAATCAGTATTATGCTTCCAGCAGAAATTATTTACAATATGGGTATTCTGTAATCATAATAACGCTTAAGGGGCATTTGCCGAATATACGATTTTCACTGATAGTACACGCTGCTTGGATTTGTTTTAAATCCCACGTTTATTGGCACATGACAGGATTATGCTGACTCCGTGAGAATGACATAATATTAAATCGCGCCTTTCCTTCAACAAGCAGCAAAAAGCGTAAACTTAATTACAAAATTACAGAAATGACACAAACGAATTTTTTTGTTGGTTTACATCGCCATTATTATCACGATGAGAGCGAACAGTTCACCTTCCAACGCATCTCCTATATACATGTGCTCAAGACAGCGATACATCCCTATAGGTGTTCGTAGGCGAAAACTTCATCTAAACTTACCGGTGTATAACAAAGGAATACAAGCAAAAACTGACGTCAAATGAAGAACCCCGGGAGCGTATTATGCTTTGCTGGTCATTTTACTTGGTAAACCAATCAAATCAAAACAAGGACACGATGTTTAAATATCAATCAGCATCATAAAGACAGGCTAATGAATAAATGTAATGTAGTCAATCAAAGAAAGGTATTCATTGAGTTCGTTGGCAAAAGCAACGGCCACTCGTGCTTCTTCTCTCCAGTCAGTGATGACCTCGGGTGATGGCAGATGTAAGGCTGCCGCCAACTGCTCATCCGTCCAGTCCATGGTCTCTTCAAACTGGCTAATGGGTGACCTGGCAGATCACAACATTATTTAACGTGTGGTGATGATATAATTATGTGTCTGTATTCATTAAAGTAAAACTATTATGCTACGATAACTAATTTATATGCGACATATCAATTCAATTCTTACGCGGCGTAGGGAAGTCGCGCCAACTCGTTCAGACCATACGTCACGACGTGTTCAAGTATACCATAGTCATTCAGCACAGCGATCATATCTCTTATACTGGTACTTTCTGACAGCAGAATAATATCCCTTATACAACTGTGTTGCGTGTATGACATAATCCTGGCGGTAGCAAACCACTTTATAAATCCACCTACGTATGAGTTGACAGTCTAGGTTCTTCACAGTGACGGTGTCCCTGATGTCGAGTCCGGTGACCATGTTAATGTAACCGTGCGCTACGTTCAGCAAAAAGGGATCGGTGATGGCGATCATGGAATCTAGGATCTCATTCAGGCGGCCACACACGTCTATTGCCGTGCGCTTTGGTAGTATCATCGCTGTGACACATTGCATACAAGTCACGGATGCCCAGTGGAAAGCTATAAGTCAGTGGTTATGGGACCGTACGTGAACATCATGTTTTATGTGACCGAATCTTACACAAACACTTCACACTTCGAACTGAACAACATGGAATGTACCACTGGCCGTTTCTGCATGGAACGAACATTATTATGGGACTTACATCATTGCTCATAAATGAAAGTGCTTCAGTGCGTCCATTATAACAATTTTAGTATGTGTGCAGAAGCTTTGTGTGTTTAAGCTGTTCCTTCATCCAGGACCAGAACCAGTCGTTCTACTCACTGCGGGCCTCCTGGACGGCGTCATCGTCGAGACTCATGAAGCCGCTGTTATTCAGCAGCCGAAACATCTCTTCTGTCAACACTGCCATCTGGTATTCGTATGAAGTAGGCGGGGCCAGCTGTTGCCAGTATGCCATAAAGGGCCAGAACTCGTAGACTGACGCCACCATGGCGCCGTACGCGCGACGCATCGCATGTTCTGTGACTCCGCTGTCCGTCAGGTAGTCAGCTATATCCTGGGACGAGCTCCCTTCACACCACACACGTGTTAGTTTCCATAACATAATGCCTTTACGTTGGTCTGAACCAGATGGCAATATAAACTTGAGCCATGATTTTTAGCATATGCCATTTTTATATACCCATGGTAATAAACGAATTGGTGTAAATGATTTGAATCGATATGTTACCTGCCATACTGCATACAAGCTCCCGCATCTGGTCGGTATCCATGACGTCAATAGATGTCATCCACTGTACCTGTTGCCAGACTGAGCGAGGCATGTACTGTGGGCCGACGACGGTGATGTACTCCTGTAATGCGCTCACCATACGGTAGCACTGCGGCTCATCTTCTCTGAGGCTCACTGAACCTGTTTGTTGTCAGCATACAATACAATACAGTGCTAACTCAACAACATTAATCAGTGATACTTCCATACCGTTGTGATATTATTGTAAGATATTTCTACCTGATCTGATGACTAAAATCAACAGGCATAAAAGCGTTGCTGGAGCTCGACCCATTGCTGCGCTGGTCGCTGAACGAACTCTCGCAAAATGTCGGATTGACAGTCATATATATGCTGCAGTGGAATGGAGAGAGATAATGGTACAGTGATTATATTATAATACACAGCCTAGGTCAACCTTTCACAATGCTATTCAGATGTCAGAAGGAGTAATTGTGGTGATACCAATTGACGTAGAGGGAAATTTACATTTATCCACCTCCTACGTATACAATATAGCTGAGAGCTCAGAATGTCATAACCCTTTCTACTAATGACCGTGCAATTATGGGTCATCACATGCCAGCATCGTTTGATGGGTGGGTCCTCTTTCTCAACGTTTAACACATGGCCACTCCTGCTGGGGCCACACGGCGCCCGATCATTTGTCAGCTCGGGAGCATGAGACCAGATCCACAGCCAGCTAGTCTCTGCGTGTTGCTCCCATGCTAGTATTATCACTTTACGTTCCATGCGTGTGCATCAATTGTGTTATTATTTCACCTTTATGGTTGAGTTCAAGTGATTTCACTTATGCGTATGATGGCGCTCGTGTAGATCACTGCTCCACTTATGTCAGATTCTATGTGCTGATGATCCAAAGTTGAGGACGCGTGTCAACATATAAATGTCAAAAATAGACGATGGCTGTGATATTATTGTGGTTAATTCTAAAAGCAGCTGCAAACCCTAGTGGAAGTCGTGTGGCAAGGCGTCAAAGTATGGCGGCCACTTTAGGTTATTGGTCCCCGCTTAAACCCGTGGCGGGCTCATAGTGATTGTATTGTTTGCTACCATGACAAGCTCTCTTGGGGTAATTGTCGTTGTATCCTAAACCAATCAGGATTGTCTCCGAGAATGCACAAACGACTTTGAAATGGACAAGTAAACTAGTGTAAGGAGTTATCAGCTCGCCAGCTGTCCTCAACATGAATTGGCTGCAAGTTATATAGCTCTAATCCCATGTTTCATGGATCATGAACAATGAAGGTGAACCCATTGAAGGCCGGTAAGAATGATCGCCTTGACGGCTGCTGAAAGCAACAGAGAGAAAAATTACGGAGTTAATGTATTTGTTTTGGATTATTCAAGGCCGATAAGAGTTCATAGAAATGACCCTCCCTCGTGCCAGGAATTCGGCATACAGTCTTTTGTTCACTGTGTACTGTTTGCCTCATGTTACTTCAGAAAGTCAGGGAGGGATCCGAGGCGATAATTGATGAGTGGTAGCTTTCTTTTGGGTTCTTTGTTCTTTTATAGCACCTCTTGTTTACTTATAACGCCATCTAAGTACTCAACATATGGGAGTGGCTCATTGTGCTCGGCGTGACTGAACATAATAACAGGTCCGTCCTATTGTGGCGATGACCGCCTCTCTCTTTCCCATTGTCCACTCTCCATCCACTGATCGCGACGAGCTATAACAAGTGATAATGAAGTCGTAAAATAAGAGTAAATTCAATATTAATTTTGAATAGTTTAACAGCACATAGCAACCACTTGAGTTTCTATGAAAATGAAGGTTTAAGTGCTGTTCGTAAGAATTGAGGCAAGAACATGGCGCTTGACATGCTTCTGTCGTCCAACGCGCGCACTGCATCTAGGCGCAAAAAGGCAGTATTGTAGGGGCGTAAAATCGAATACTTGACTGAGTAGTGCAGCGTGCCCGCATCATCATCGTCCTGGTAGCCTGTTACTGACCAGTGTCATCTGACGTCATTCCCGTCACTGCAATAATGTGTTTGCCGGTGCACACTTTCTGTGGAGACACACTAGAGTTCCATCCCACGAGTGATCATCATTACTCGTGATATCAATCGAGCTGCCAAGAGTCAAGCGGGGACAGGAAGCCGTCCGACGCCGCTGGTATATGATGACCCGTAATTATACCGCATCCTGTGGTTTGGTCCTAGGTTCAACAGTTCAGACGCAGACCCCGGGCGCAGACCCTGTGCCTGTTGATTTCAGTCACCGGCAACGTATAGTTAGCATAATAATTGCCGGCTTTATAAATGGTAGAAGTTGGTCGCACTCGGGAACAAACTATTCTTGAAAATTTGGTTTGTTGTTCAGTGCTTACCAGTATACCGCATATTGTCGTTGTGTTGAGTCGCAGAACATTCCCTGGCGCATGCTCTTCTCGATTTAACAATACGTCCTTACAGAATAGAGTGTGATTGTGTTGCGGCATTTAGGCTAACTGAACCTATCCATAGTTGCAAATTTATTACAAATGTTAAGGCGCACATCACAACAGTATAAACAGTGTGGTTATAACCATTTCCTCGCGTGACTAAGGATGTCATCCAATGTTTAAGTTTGGATGATTACATTAATCGCCTAGTCATGACATTATTTCCAGTGACTAAAGTTGGACGACATACTTTCATTATGTCTATCAGTCATTGAAAAGAGATGACGAATTGGACCAATGAATGGCTGAGAGAATTCATACACATGCCGACAATTGCAGCCATTAATTTATGGAGTGCAAGAGATTCTACAATCAACCAACACGCATAACGCTATCGCTAGGCTATCAAGAGAGTCTACATAGAACCAACACTCATAAAGCTATCGCTAAGCTATCAAGAGATTCTACAATCAACCAACACGCATAACGCTATCGCTAAGCTATCAAGAGAGTCTACATAGAACCAACACTCATAAAGCTATCGCTAAGCTATCAAGAGATTCTACAAACAACCAACACTCATAAAGCTATCGCTAAGCGATCAAGAGATTCTACAAACAACCAACACTCATAAAGATATCGCTAAGCTATCAAGAGATTATTCATAGAACCAACACTCATTACGCTATCGCTAAGCGATCAAGATATTTTACATATAACCAACACTCTTGTCGAAAGCAATAAGTTTTCAAGAGTTTCTAAAGAGAACCAACACTCATATCGCTATCGCTAAGTTATCAATATATTCTACATAAAACAAACACTCATATCGAAACCAATAAATTTTCAAGCAATTCGACATAACACCAATATTCTGCGATGCATGATGATAGCTTCTTTGTAAATAGGCCAGGACAAGACAAGAAGCCATTCCCATAACGCGATTGCAAATATTTCGCATATTCCTGGTGTCAGTCTCAGTACTACGGCAACGTTGTAACCCTGTTTATATCATAATTTGTGAAATGTATGTTGATAGAACTATAGCTGTTATGATGAGTGGATATTCCTTGTCATCGATTTGGTGCTAAACAAACTGGTACTTTCTACGGGACATCCGGAAATGCGTGTGATGAATTGCACAGTGTTATGCAAATTACGATGGATAGGATCGTTAGAGTGATGCATTGAAGCAAAACCTGGTGTAATAAGCTGTGATGAGCTAACTTGTCTGGCCAGCATGGAACTGATGTTAATACAGGCAGCGGCATTTTTATACTGGACAAAAATACATAGAACTAAGAGTGCCAGTTCTGAAATATTTTGTTTTGTTTGAGTGATGCGTAACCAATGCACCATCTCAATAATATGTATAATACTTGGGGAGAGCCCAAATAAGTGCATCCAGTGTTATTGTGAACCTGTGCTTACCTTGTGGGTTTATCAATAATGTCCCTAATCCATTTTCCCGATGCCATGAGTATTATGTCGGCACTGCCTAGTGAATATGGCATTCCCACCACCTGTCAATAGCACCACACCCCACGGCAACTTCATAGTCACGCTCCTCCTCTCCAAAATACTCCTTCTCTCAGTCCCTAGCAGAAACAATAGCCAAGCAAGCAACCTTATTGTGGAATAAAGCAAGCAAACAACGGCAAATAACGAACAAATAAACAACGACAGTGCCTCTCCATAACCGCATTCCACCACAAGGAACTTAACCACTACAATTATATACGAGCCATGATTGGCCAATTTCGCCATCATATTGAAGTGTAACCTGAGCACGTGGGCTGCTCCATGGGAGTGACGAACAAGATGGTGACAATAATCATGGCTGGCATAGCATCCCCAGTGTACCTGTAGCGACACAGGCACAACAGACTTATTGCGGCAACGTCCAATGCGTATATCACTGACACATACAACTAAAGCATTATTGGTGAAAGTTGGGTCAAATGCATGTATTCATCAAGCATAAGATACGCTAGTGTTAAATTCACCACACTGTATATTTTGTTTTGCAAAACACTCAACATGACCATCCATTGTCTGCCCAATCAACTCAACATTATCATTCATTTCATGCACAATAAAGGCAATATTATCATTCACTTTCCACTCAAGCCTCAATATCTACCACAGACAAACAAATAATGTACAAATCATAAGGCTAAGTCAAACAAACTGTCAAATAAGTGGTTCTATTAATCAGTCAAGATAGTTTCAGCCAGCTCATTGAACTCTTAAGAAAAAGTTCTGCTTAAATCTGGCTGCATGGGAACAATATGTAAATATTGTAGTTAAACCATTGGCAGGGCACATATGGGAAAACCAGTCTTCCTTCACTGGCCAACCATCTTTGTAAAATCTTTGTAAAAAGCCAACCAGCATCGTCATGTAGGCAATCATTCTCGTTCAACATCATCGCCGAGATGCGCGACCTTGTCAATCTTGAAATAACCTACCCAGAGCTCTATAATTAGTCTGTTCTTATAAAAGTACTTACCCTGGTTTGAAGAGAACCTCCCACCCGGGTATGAATCCTGGGGACCGGAAGGACCACAAGAGAACGAGTACGATGAACATGACCGCCACCACGCCCTCGGCCCAGCTGAAATCATTCATGGTGGATGACAATCATCCGCTATCAACACTTCAAATATTTCGGAAACCTGGCTTATTTATCCGGGACAGAATCATACTCTGTTTCGTTTTATTTAGTATGCATCATCCTATTTTGAATCTCGTCTCAACCATGACATATGAGCTTTGCAAGGCAAGTAAGAAAATTTTAAACACTATCTATTGCATTGAAGTGGATGAAAATGACCTAATGTTAGGAAGCTCCCTGTATTTCTGTCGTATTGCAGTTTGCAATGACCCTTCATTCTCTGTCCATTTAGCATCTCGCCGCCTTATATATCAGCAACAATCAGTTATAATTCCATTTTATTTTGTACAAACAAATTGGTTTTCAAATACATAACGCATACGACCCAGTTTTGTAACATGTCAAAACAACATATACCATCCAAGTTGTGTTAATCCACTGTGATAAATATGTCCGCCCAACTGCTCCGTGATACGGTTTCTAGTACATTTTGCTGGTTAAAACTTAAATGTAACAAACAACAACAACAACCACATCACTCGTCACGTGATAAGTTTATTACAGTACCTGCATCCTATTTAATATAAGTAGAGCCAGAGGTAAGCCATTATCATGGGGACGGAATATACCATCCAGCTGGCGAACTGTGCTGGCGAGTTCGTCCCCAAACTTCTCCTCTATAATCTACAAGGTGACAAATACCTACAAGCCCGATGGTTTTAACAGACGAACTGGGGACACGGCTGACACAGATAACAGTGTATATCACTGCGCGTGGGAAATCACCAGTACAGTACTGTATATTGTTACCATACATAGAAAGGGATATAGTTTGACAGCGTCATGGCTGTCAGTGCCTGTGGGTCTTCCAATGCGTTTATGTAATTTATTCTGGCATGCATCAATCCACAACTCCTTAGCGTCCATGTAACGTCAGTAGCATTGATTTTTTTGTGCTCTGAGAGAGACATTGTGGATGATGCTGCGGAATATACGCACATGCGAAAACGGGAGGATAGCCCACTCAGGAGAACTTCGGTACGAGGCAGCATTGCCGGCCACAAAACAAGACTCATATTATTCTTTTTGAGACATGCTACTAAAGGTTTCTTCAAAATCAACACAAACGAGAATAAGTCAGTAAAACCAACTATGGTCGATGCAGTTTTAGACATTCGTAACAATACTTTCGTTAATTTGCAGACTTAAAGAAGTTACTCAAACTTCAAAAAACGCTCACTGGTCCGCTTTTTTCATGCTGATATTTGTAGGCGTGACAGTTAGTCACGCGATCCCGCCCACTCTAGCGGCGAATGAAATCGACAGCGTCATAGCTGCAGCAAAGTCGTCGATTTTCTTTGCCCTGTCGCTTCCGATTCTGCTCGATTCTAATACATCGTCTATCGCTATGGCTTCTAATGATTTGCTAAGAAAAATGCCCAGAAGACACACTGATTCAATAATCATAAAAGTCATTATGCAAAACACTCTTTCAGGCAGTCCTTGAATATCATTATGTCCCATTTTGTGCGATATATTACCTATATTATATATATCATTGCGTGTAATATGAGAGGACTAACATCATCCTCTCTGATTCTTATGACGTTGGCTCAATCCTGCTAGCTCCTTATCATTTGAATTTCTACTGTCGGTTTATGGTATATATAGACTAATGTTGCTTATACTCACCAGCGGTAGTAGATATCTACCAGGGATCGAAGAAATTCAGATTGCTCCAGATGTTCTCCATCGAAGAATATTGGCCGAGTCTATCAGCAGCTGAGCTAATTATCATTTGAATTAGATATACTCACCAGCGGCGTAGTAGATCTACCAGGGATCGAAGAAATAGCAGCAGATGTTTCCTAACCTTCGATTGGCCGAGTCTATCAGCTTCAGCTGACGCCCTGATTATGATTTACTCCGGTTTCTCCTTCGATGAAGGAATAACAATTTGGCGGAGGTTCTCTTTGTGGGAGAAAATGCGTTGTGACTAATGGGCAATACAAATGGGTACAAGTCCTATGTTCATTATAACGTCTATTTTATTACAGCATACTTCTAAATGATAAAGAACCAAAGTGGAGTTCTATTACTCATAATAATGCCTCACGCGCATCACTGTCAGTCTGGTTATGTACCTCTTTTGTTTGGAATGCAACAAACCTAAAAGCTTCAACCTTACGTACCTGCCTTTCCGACTAAAACCACTTGCTAATAAAAGCTACATATATCACTCTTAGTGTCTCAGAACCTAACTACAAAGAATGCATACAGCAGAGTGAGTAAACATTGATGCGATGTCAAATTAATCCATAATTACTGGATACATATATATATATATATATATATATATATATATATATATATATATATATATATATATATATATATATATATATATATATATATATATATATATATATATATATATATATATATATATATATATATATATATATATCTATATATATATATATATATATATATATATATATATATATATATATATATATATATGGAAAGAGGATAATCAGGATGTATTGTGTATTTTCAAGTGATGAGGTGTTCCATTAAGTTGCATATTAAATATTTAATATTTGATTTCTCCGCCGTTTGTAGTCGGTCGCTTTCAATTACAACGTCAAGAAATTGCAAGACGGCATCGCTGCGTCAGCACGAGCTAGGTGTCTGCTTATGCGCAATCAGGCAGCATAATATTGGGGCTCAGCATGATGCCATTTATGCTTCATATTATCATGTGTGTGACTTGTTGAAGGAAGGTTAATATCAACACTGCAAAGGCTGCGTACAGCGTGAGCGATATTGCCTGAGAAAACCAAAGAATAGGTAAGGGGCCTGTAAACGTAAAGACTGTCAAATGCGAGCACTAAATGGATTGCGTAGGAAATATGAGGGTTATTGAGCGAGTTACTTCCATACTAAAACACCGCAAACAAGTGCTTAGCATAGCTGTTATCACTTGGTAAAATCACAACAATCCCTAAATGTTTATACACTTTGTTTTATCGTAGTTTCATATGATATAATCATTTCTCTCCGTATACAAGATAACATGGGGTAAATTGTTCTGTATCTTACATTGCATACACTGTATATTGCCATCGAGGTTAATACAAGGTAGGCATTTATCAATGTTTGCTGCTAATGACAGAACGGTGTATTTTTTCTGAACTGGTAATATATTAATTGACTCCATCCGACTGTTGCCTACATTGGGCAGTTATTAATTCACTTGCTACTGTTAAAGGTCCAGCAAAACACATTGAGAGCAAAGTTGGATATAATATTGTCGGACAGGGAGCGGAGCAAAGGCTAGAGGGAGTTGACGGGTATGTGTCACCTCAATCCCGGCTATGGAGCCTCACTACAATGCTAGAGATGTATAATCAAAGTAATTGTTATCATGACGTTGAGTGCATGTCTTGGTGTAGGGCAGATTAAGTACTACTGGTGGAGCAAACGAATAGCGACAATAGCACTCGATCGGTAGGGCTTTAAGGCGAACATAATTGCTGTGGTAAGCGTCCCAATAACACACATGTAATTCAATTTTGATTAATATTGGTACAGGCAAATCACAACGATACTGCGATATGCACTGAGAATTTGAGATCGTACATAGTGTATTTTCTAACAGCACTTTATCATCCATAATATCACAATGCAGAGAAGGTATACCAATATAAGAGAGGCCGAGGATAAGCAACCATCACTTCCATCCTTCACAGCATTGACGTAACCAACTGTACTGTTTCCGACACTCTTTCAATACAATGTGAAGTGATAACAGAAGCAAATCGGGTTATTTGAGGATAGGCAGTATGGTCTATACGATAATCAACATGCTCCCTTTCTGACGACAGAATTTACAACACTTCCATAGTTTATCATTATCATATCATACGTAATCTGGTGAGAATGGCGTGTTTTATATTAACTGTGATTCCGTCCTGGAGGTTATCTCATGGTAAACGGTAGACAGTGGATGTACAAAAACAAGTCTATGTACATGTATGATTACTACCCCACGTCTCGCTGCTTCATGTAATTAAAAATGAATGCGACTGGGCGTACTAAATTGCAGTTACTTTCTGAATGCACTTTCGTAGAAGCTGACAAGTATGTATTCCATGCAGATTCTCTGCAGGGATGCTCCTTAAAATTGCGTTGCGACCCTCAAATATTGCGCGTAATACAGGAAAATGTGTACAAATGCTTAATCCATTAAAACGCTACAGTGTGATATAGAACAGAAGGATTATAGTTACTTCCTGATTATAAACACTTCGTTTCGTGCTAATAACTGTACATCTGGCTATGTTCATCGTTGATGGGGACCATAGACGACATTAGTGATGTATCATCTACAACTACGACATTCAGTCCTACACGCAACGCCACAAGCCAGAGTTCATTGTCATGGCCGACTAACTGGAATAACATATATGAACAAGCAACGAGCTATGGCCAAAAGTATCCAGCATAGAGGGATTCCTATCAAATATCACCTTACCAAATCTAGGTAGACTCCTTTTCTGATATCTATAGATCGATGATAATAGCTAGTTGTGAAGCGTTCAGTAAGCTGCATTTCAATATATAACTAATCATCATGCCGCTGACCTGTTGACAAGCGTGCTGTACGTATATAACAAGATAACAGACTGGTGATTTGCTATTCCGTGGTGCATGCCGTCATTTGATATTGGTGCAGCATTAGTAAAAATATTTTTCACAACATTTCCTCCCAGACAGAAGGACAATGTTATTATTCCTCTTTGTTTTAATAGAAAGTTCCACAAGTTTTATTTATGTATATACACAATTGTTACATCTTGGTGACGAAATCGAGCGCATGGCTTGATAAATACGTTGTCGCCGTCTTGTACACTAGTAGACATACATCTAAAACGTTGCAAAAAGAGCCACTTTCCCCAGCCAAGCTAGAGTTGATTGTACCCCATAAGCAATCATTATTATCAAATGATCACCACTTACATACATATACAGCAGAACATTACAGACATTTCATACCTGATATTCTGAAGGTATAGAACAGATCTCCAGCACTGTGACACTCTCATGGTGTATTTTCTGCTCCAATCACGGATTGATTTCTAGCAGCACTTAATCATCCATAATATCACAATGCAGAGAAGGTATACCAATATAAGAGAGGCCAAGGATACACAACCATCACTTCCATCCTTCGCAGCATTGACGTAACTAACTCCACTGTTTCCTACACTCTGCCATTGACAATGTGCGTGACGGTTTAGTATTTATTCTATATGAAAAAGCATCAGAGCATTGATACGGAGTTCACTGATGATAGGCTTTCACAAAGTCAATGATATTGTCAGTATTGTGTGCTGTCATCCAGGGAAGTTACTGTTCAATGATAGGAAAGTCAATAGAACCATTTGAAATGACTTCATAAGCAACTATGAGTAGTAAAGATGCTACAAACTGTCAATTACATGTGTTGGCTGGCATGTATGACACTCTAATCTCATGGTTTTGTATGGATCATGAACAATGAGGGTGAACACATTGAAGACCAGTAAGTATCGTCATGTGGACGGCTGCTGTTAACTAGAGAGAAAATCGAGGAATTTCACATGTATGTGCTGGTTCACGTAAGATGGAAGAACAAATCATATTATCTATGTACAGTCACATCTCATCCTTCGTAACCCGAACTCGGTGTTAGATATGTTGTTAGCTACGTACTGATAGCTGTAAGGCTGCAGAACAACATCTACTGACTAAATCAAGGCGACCGTTGTCGATGGTAGTATTCAGAGTGTTTGTTGTGGCATTTATTATTTACTTCCAGCGTCACAATATGCTCTGTATGACTGAGCACAGAGATTATGTCAATTCAGTCTATTTACTCCCACGTGTTCACCATGCGTCTATTCATTGTGAGCTGTTGCCAGTGACATTTCATTCGTTGATCCTGAGGTTCTAGTAAACTACCATGTCAACACCGTCCTGGATTATACACGCAAATGGCACGAGCGCGTTATCAAACATAGATAGTTGTAATGGCTTGTTTAAGCATTTGTTCCATATGTTTTGTCAGCCATGAGGTTGATTCTGAGGACGACCACTCACCAGACTGATCATGATCGGCATAAAGATGGCGCAGGCGGCCATATTGGATAAGACCTCGGTGATGAAAAGGCGATTTACCTTTACCAGAGCAACCTTTCGTTACGCAAATGTATATTGGCGCCATTTATATATTGTATTTGATGATATATGCAGCAGAGACTAAAATGTGAAAATAACCTGATGCATTACTCGTCTCATTCACAGCACAACTCGGACAAATAATGCAGCATATTTGCTGCAACCTGTATTACTGGTTATTACGAAGAAGAGTTACAAGATTGCAATTCACATGTTTTATTGCAATTATTATTCATAGTCACGCTCCTTGCCTGAAGCAAGGTCGACGACCACATTGCCCAGTTGGGTGACAATACTACACATGAATCCTTGCGTCGAAGTATTATTGCTATTTTTCACCTTAAACAATCTAATATATACATTTATAAACTACTCGAACCTGACAAAGTTTTTAACGCCAAACCGTCCTCGTTATTTGACTCATTTTCGCTTTGTTTGTGATCATCAATGTTTTCTTTTGTCCCGTTTTCTGCAGTTAGATTTCGATCTCTCACCAATGGAGCTATGTGCCAAAAGCGTATATATGATGGTGAGCGCCAGGCGGTGACGGAGCAACGACGATTTGATGGACAGCGCCACCATGAAACCTCCCAGGAGCATCATGATGGTCTCCAGAGCGGGTATCACAAGGTATATATATACATATATATATATATATATAATACACATATGCATATATATGTATATGTATATATATATATATATATATCTATATAGAGATATATATCTATATATATATATATATATATATATATATATATATATATATATATATATATATATATATATATATATATATATATATATATATATATATATATATATATATATATATATATATATATATATATATATATATATATATATATATATATATATATATATATATATATATATTATATACAGAGGTCCCCTTGTATACGGACCCCATCTGGACCCTTTTCCATGTCCATAACCAGATAGCCTAAATATTGAGCCGCTATCTGTATATAGATAGCAGCTCGGTTCTGAAGCGGTTCGGCGCTCGGTAGAGGCTCAGCGTTCGTAAGGGGATCACGCTCGGAAGTTTAGCATTAGGAACCGAGCGCCGGTGCTGTACAATCTGGATGGTTCATCAGTTTAAACGTACCTGATGCCAGTCGTCAAAAGTACCATGCATAGAAATGCAACAGTGTGTAAGTATGACCTGTCACACAGCAGCAGCCTCTAGCCGCATGACATCTACATGCCCTGTAATGGTCATCATTTGGCAATAGGTACTGTTCTTCGAAGATTTAATCTTCACTTCAATAACGATAATGCTTTGCTACCAATGTTTTGTGGTAATCCACTGAATAACGGTGGAAGTCAGTGGGTGATTAAAAGTTGCATTCAAGTTGCCATCTATTTTTCTATTTTTCGATGGCCACTCATCAACTGCAGGCATAAAAACGAGTGCGCGTACTGCAAGCTCAAAGAAATCACGCAACCGTATAAAGGTCAAGAGTACAACTGCCAGTATAGAGTTTTTGAGAGTTGCTCGTCCTTGACACCTGCGATCAGAAATCGGTGGTCAAGAAAGACAACACGCTGGCAATGAGGCCTAGTTGACGCGTCTCCTCTACCCTTGATGTATCATGTGAAAAACGTTATAACACCACAAACGGAAATATCAGAAGGTTTAAGTTATTCATAAAGTTCTGAAACACAGTTTATTCAACATCTGATGAAGGCTTGAAGGTAAAGTATGAGTGAGCAGATACTTGGATGGTTGAGTGGTTGAGAGTCCTTTCACCAATTAGCCCGATCTGACAGAGATATTCTATTTTACAAAACAAGATGTCCTGCAGGGCTAGTGGTTAGTAATCAATGAAGTAGAATGTTATGTAGCTAGAATTAGTTGTAATTAACAGAAGATATCGGTCCATGCTGTTATCAGTCACTTGAGTAGTGTAATTAAAATATCTGTAAGTAGTCAACGTGTCAATCGTATATAACTAACTTATATAAGTCAATCTGTGCATTACCGTTTCCAATTTTGCGAAGGAACAGAAAATATATAAACAATTTGATCACGCGTACTGGCTCTTTAAGTGCAACATAAAGCATTGGTGTTCCAATAACTTTATTCAGTGAGTTCTGTTGCACTCAGTTGCAGAATACCTGGTAGCAAACTATGGCTATCATAACCACAGTTCATTCTTTTAGCTATTTGCACCAGTCAGTTCTCACCATGTGCGAGTACTCACGTCAGACCAACAAAAGAAACTAACTTTGTAATCTGAAAAGTACATACAAATATATGATGCTCTGACTAAATTTGAATATCACCCCTCAATTCCTGACAGGACTCAGTAGCAAGCATCAGCTGAAGTTATGCCTTGCCGAAAGGAGCTAGCCCTATATCAAGTTAATATCACAAATGATAATAATTGACGCAAAATCCAAGCTTGGATTGGTTCATTATTGCAGATGCGGTTCTCCTTGTAACTTTTGTGAATATTTTGCCATTTCCATACCATATTCCTTATTTATATACATGATCTTCCACTTCATTAATACAAGCCAACGTCATAGGAAACAGAGAGGATGATGTTAGTCTCAGAATCAATAGATCTCCTCTCTTGTACGCCCTGCTGCACATTTCATATTTCAAGAGCCCAAACATATATGTTAATGCAAATATACATATATATATATTTATATATATATATGTTAATTCGCATATATATATACATGTACATATATATATATGTATATATATATATATATGTACATGTATATATCTATATATATTCATATATATATATATATATATATATATATATATATATATATATATATATATATATATATATATATATATATATATATATATATATATATATATATATATATATATATATATAAGATCACAATAGGGGCAGAGACTGACATAAACGCGAACACAACCCTATATATCTTCATTCTAAATTCCACACACCAATACAAAGCAGAACATTATGTCAAGATGAATATGGCATTTATTTTTAAGAGGTCCGGTCCAGAGGATCTCGTCCGAACATCTATGCAGTAGCGTAGATTCAAATGAGATCTGGTTGAAAGTTACAATTAGGAATATGTTCCTCGTTAATCAGGCAGTGTCATTCTTATGTTCCTTTGAGCATCCCAATACATGTGCTGAATTAATTCATATGTTGCCAATATCACAGCGAGCTCCCCCTACTATACAACTTTGGAATTACAGGCTTTGAATAAATCGCAACATTTAATCTCTCAGTCCACATTAACTTCAACGACATGGTTGGACTTCTAAATGTCTACCCAATCATTCTGGTCGTATGATCGAAGTTAATACAAGCTATGTATTTACCTATTCGCTGAACTGGCATGGAATAAATTTTATCTCCAGCCGATTGTTACCAACATAGAGCAGTTATTAATTTACATGCTTCTGTTAAAGTTCCAGCAAAACACATTGAGAGCAAAGTTTGATATAATATTATCAGACAGGGAGCGGACCAAATCTACTTTTTTTTCTGATATCTATAGATCGATGAAAATAGCTAGTTGTGAATCGTTCAGTAAGCTGCATTTCATATCTCAACATCTTGGCGTTGACAAACGTGTTGTACGTATACATCCAGTCAACAGACAGGTGATTTGCTGGTCTGTGGTGCCTGCCGTCATTTGATATTGGTGCAGCATTAGTAAATGTATTCTTCAGAACAATTCTTCCCAGACAGAAGGACTATGTTGTTGTTACTGTTTGTTTCCACAAGTTTTATTTACGTCTATACACAATGGTTACATCTTGATGAAGAAATCGTACGTCGACATTGTGGCTTGATAAAGACGTTGTCGCTGTCTTGTACACTATTAGACTTATATCTAGAACATTGCAAAAAGAGACACTTTCCCCGGCCAGGCTACAGTTGATTGCACCCCATAAACAAGCATTATTATCAAATGAACACCACTTACATACATGTACAGCAAAACATTACAGACATTTCATACCTCATATTCTGAAGATATAGAACAGATCTCCAGCACTGTGACACTCTCAGGGTGTATTTTCTGCTCCAATCACGGATTGATTTCTAGCAGCACTTAATCATCCATAATATCACAATGCAGAGAAGCTATACCAATATAAGAGAGGCCAAGGATACACAACCTCACTTCCATCCTTCGCAGCATTGACGTAACTAACTCCACTGTTTCCTACACTCTGCCATTGTCTCCATTGACAATGTGCGTGACGGTTTAGTATTTATTCTATATGAAAAAGCATCAGAGCATTGATACGGAGTTCACGGATGATAGGCTTTCACAAAGTCAGTGTTACTGTCAGTATTGTGTGCTGTCATCCAGGGAAGTTACTGTTGAATGATAGGAAAGTCAATAGAACCATTTGAAATGACTTCATAAGCAACTATGAGTAGTAAAGATGCTACAAACTGTCAATTACATGTGTTGGCTGGCATGTATGACACTCTAATCTCATGGGTTTTGTATGGATCATGAACAATGAGGGTGAACACATTGAAGACCAGTAAGTATCGTCATGTGGACGGCTGCTGTTAACTAGAGAGAAAATCGAGGAATTTCACATGTATGTGCTGGTTCACGTAAGATGGAAGAACAAATCATATTATCTATGTCCTTCGTAACCCGAACTCGGTGTTAGATATGTTGTTAGCTACGTACTGATAGCTGTAAGGCTGCAGAACAACATCTACTGACTAAATCAAGGCGACCGTTGTCGATGGTAGTATTCAGAGGGTTTGTTGTGGCATTTATTATTTACTTCCAGCGTCACAATATGCTCTGTATGACTGAGCACAGAGATTATGTCAATTCAGTCTATTTACTCCCACGTGTTCACCATGCGTCTATTCATTGTGAGCTGTTGCCAGTGACATTTTTGTCCGCCAAATGCATAAAATTGCATAAATTTACAGAATGAAAAACGCTGATTTTATCTACTGCATTAAACTGTGAGACTTTGTTTTTGAATGAAAGAAAGACATGAGTGATTATCACGAAAAGTGTATTAGAGCACAGGACATGTAATGTCCTGGTATGAATTAAGGTAATTGTAAAATGTTGTTTTAATTATGCTACGGTGCGGTTGTTAGATAAGCAGTCTGAAATATTGAATGAGGATATGTTAAATGGTGTGAGGATTTTCATTAAATGACGCGTTCAAACATATCTGTGATATGTCCTTAGCATGGCTGTAGCCTTTAGTATAGCTCTATGAACTGCATGCATATCAAATCAGGCGGTTGCATTTTCATGGAACATTTGATTGTTGTATGGCCGAAATTGAACCCCCAAAAAAGCGCTTGTCACGATGAAAGTTTCCTGCAACTCGTTGAACAGTGTTCATAGCAAGTTGAAAGTGCACAGTTAGCCTCCAGTGTAAGTCGTGATTCATGGTCTAGACACTCGTATACGGATCATCCATCCATGCAATAGTGACCAACTCGCTTGTATAATGGGACTAGATAATTAGATATTTATCACATAAAAATATATTTGTCCTGAATTTCGGCAATATTACCTTTTCAGTTCGTGAACGGGCAACAAAATGTGTTTATCAATTTTCTAGATTACTCCATTAGCGTTAAAGCAAGGTTAAACTGTATTTAAACTTGTGATATTCCAATCAAACACTAGCGCATTTAGCGTGTTATGATTTGCTTTTATATGACAATCCAATGGAATTATAATACGGTGATGATGTTTTGATATAATCAACATCACAATGATCGGCTAAAGAATAAATGTAATATAGTCAATAGAAGAAAGGTATTCATTGAGTTCGTTAGCAACAGCAACGGCCACTCGAGCTTCTTCTCTCCAGCCAGTGATGGCCTCGAGTGTTGGCAGATATAAGGCTGCCGCCAACTGCTCATCCGTCCAGTCCATGGTCTCTTCAAACTGGCTAATAGGTGACCTGGCAGATCACAATAGTATTTAACGTATAATTATGTGAGCTTCTTCATTGAAGTTAATTACTATGTTATGATAATTAATTATTTTATGCGACATATTAATTCAACTCTTTCGCGTTGTAGGGAAGTCGCGCCAACTGGTTCAGACCAATAATACCATAGTCATTCAGCTCAGCGATAATATCTCTTATACTGGCACTTTCTGTACAACAGAATAACATCACTGATGACGTGTCAACATATAAATGTCAAAAATCAACGATGGCTGTGATATTATTGAGATTATTGACAAAAGCAGCTGCAAACCCTAGTGGAAGTCGTGTGGCAAGGCGTCAAAGTATGGCGGCCACTTTAGGTTACAGGTCCCCGCTTAACCCCGTGGCGGGCTCATAGTGATTGTATTGTTTGCTACTATGACAAGCTCTCTTGGGGTAATTGTCGTTGTATCATAAACCAATCAGGATTGTCTCCGAGGATGCACAAGTGACTTTGGAATGGACTTAATAAACTAGTGTAAGGAGTTATTAGCTCGCCAGCTGTCCTCTACATGAATTGGCTGCAAGTTATATAGCTCTAATCCCATGTTTCATGGATCATGAACAATGAAGGTGAACCCATTGAAGGCCGGGCAGAATGATCGCCTTGACGGCGGCTGAAAGCAACAGAGAGAAAATAATTTACGGAGTAAATGTATTTGTTTTGGATTATTCAAGGCCGATAAGAGTTCATAGAAATGACCCTCCCTCGTGCCAGGAATTCGGCATACAGTCTTTTGTTCACTGTGTACTGTTTGCCTCACGTTACTTCAGAATGTCAGGGAGGGATCCGAAGCGATCATTGATGAATTGTAACTTTCTTTTGGGTTCTTTGTTCTTTTATAGCACTTCTTGTTTACTTATAACGCCACCTAAGTACTCAACATATGGGAGTGGCTTATTGTGCTCGGCGTGACTGAACTGAACACATTAATAGGTCCGTCCTATTGTGGCGATGACCGCCTCTCTCTTTCCGATTGTCCACTCTCCATCAACTGATCGTGACGAGCTATAACAAGTGATATTGAAGTCGTTGTAAAATAAGAGTAAATTCAATATTAATTTTGAATAGTTTAAAAGCAAATAGCAACCACATGAGTTTCTATGAAAATGAAGGTTTAAGTGCTGTTCGTAAGAATTGAGGCAAGAACATGGCGCTTGACATGCTTCTGCCGTCCAACGCGTGCACTGCGTCTAGGGGACACACAGCGCCCGATCCTTTGTCAGTTAGGGAGCGTGAGAACACATAATCAGCCAGCTAGTCTCGGCGTGTTGCTCCAATGCTAGTATTATCACTTACATCCACTGTCGTCCAACACGCACGCTGCGTATGGGCGCAAAAAGGCAGTATTGTAGGGGCGTACAGCTGACTACTTGACTGAGTAGTGCAGCATGCTCGCATCATCATCGTCCTGGTAGCCTGGTGCTGGCCAGCGTCATCTGACGTCATTCCCTACACTGCAATGATGTGTTTGCCGATGCACACTTTCTGTGTAGACACATTAGAGTTCCATCCCACGAGTGATCATCATTACTCGTGATATCAATCGGGCTACCAAGAGTCAAGTGGGGACAGGAAGCCGTCTGACAGCGCTGGTATGTGATGACCCGTAATTATACCGCATCCTGTGGCTTGGTCATAGGTTCAACAGTTCAGACGCAGACCCCGGGCGCAGACCCTGTGTCTGTTGATTTCAGTCATCGGCAACGTATAGTTAGCATAATAATTGCCTGCTTTATAAATGGTAGAAGTTGGTCGCACTCGGGAACAAACGTTTCTTGAAAAGTTGGTTTATTGTTCAGTGCTTACCAGTATATCGGATATTGACGTTGCAAATTAATTACATATGTGAAAGCACACATCTCAACAGTATTAACAGTGTGTTTATATACATTTCTTTGCGTAACTAAGCATGTCGTCCAATGATAAAGTTTGGATGATTACATTCGCCGCCTGTTTTGGTCCAATGAACGGCTGATAGCATTCATACACATGCCGACAATTGCAGCCAATAATTTATGGAGAGCAAGAGATTCTACATACAATCAACACTCATAACGCTATCGCTAAGCGATCAAGATATTTAACATAGAACCAACACTCTTGTCGAAAGCAATAAGTTTTTAAGAGTTTCTACAGAGAACCAACACTCATATCGCTATCGCTAAGCTATCAATATATTCTACATAAAACAAACACTCATATCGAAACCAATAAATTATCAAGCGATTCGACATAACACCAATATTCTGCGATGCATGATGATAGCTTCTTTGTAAATAGGCCAGGACAAGAGAAGAAGCCATTCCCATAACGCGATTGCAAATATTGCACATATTCCAGGAGACAGTCTCAGTACTACGGCAACGTTGTAACCCTGTTTATATCAAAATTCTTGAAATGTATGTTGATAGAACGATAGCTGTTATGATGAATGGATATTCCTTGTCATCGATTTGGTGCTAAACAACCTGGTGCTTTCTACGGGACATCCGGAAATGCGTGTGATGAATTGCACAGTGTTATGCAAATTACGATGGATAGGATCGTTAGAGTGATGCATTGAAGCAAAACCTGGTGTAATAAGCTGTGATGAGCTTACTTGTCAGGCCAGCATGGAACTGATGTTAATAAGGGCAGTGGCATTTTTGTACTGACAAAAAAAATACCTTGAAATACGTGAATACTGTTTCACGAGGAGCGCCAGTTCTTAAATTATTTGTTTTGATTGACAGATGCGTTATTGGCTGGTTAAGATTAGCCAACCCATAGCACCCATTACGAAGGCCACGCACCATTTCAATCATATGCATTATACCTGAGAGAGCCCCAATAAGCGCATCCTATTGGGAACCGCTACACTTACGGGTTTATCAATAATGTCCCTAATCCATTTTCTCGATCTCATGCCATGAGTATCATATCGGCACTGCCCAGTGAATAAGCTGACACGCTACTGTACAGCTGGTCGGTTGGTGATATACATATATACTGTCCTGCACACGTCGTAACCACGCCACGAAATGCCATATATTTCGAGCTGTCGAGTCTTTACATCAATGTTGTGTACTTACGTATCTATATGTGCCGAGAATCGTGACAGATATCTCATGAACGACACTATTTTGGTTATCCACTGTCTCTTTATTAATCCTCAATTATCACATAAACTCAGCACAGAATCGCAGCTTTGGTTAACGTAACCCCCATCTTGGAAATATGACGTCATATTACGCAGTTTCAGTTACACTCGCATTGTGGCGAGAATTGTTATTTTTTTAACTATCAACGCGATATCGTTGAACACATATTCCCCGTGTTATTAAATAAAGTAGGTAATGCCAAATGATAATCATCAACAAAATAACACATGTACTCAAGTAATAAAATCTGAAAAGCAAAAGTTCGCTTGCGAATAACCTTGTCTGTGCGTGCGCGTTGCGACAGTACTTACAGTCATTCAAAAAAAAAACATGAGTTTGCAAATTTGTCTGGCAGGATTCAAACGCCTTTGACGAAATGTCACACGTTAAAAAACACAATTTGTTCATAAATATTCATAGAATTGACAATTTATTCTTCAAATATTCATTTGCATATGTATCGCGTACAATTTTTTACAATTCGTTGGCACTGGTCAATGTAGGACGTCGCTCGACGTTCTGCTGGGCTAAACTAGTCCTCGCTACCACAAACAGTGCATTTGCCGGACTGACTCCTACATACGGGTCAATTCGTATTGATATGAAGATATGTGTAGTAGAAACAATTCATTCATGCATCCTAATTTTCATTACAATGGTGGGCAGGGGGTCACTTCTCGTCCCCTAGTTCAAGTGTACCCAATTCAACGGGAAAATGGGTTACCTCGATGTAGAAGTTTGCCTTTCACTTTTATCGTGGTTGGTTAGTACGGCAATTTGGGATTGATGGAGAGGAAAGTTCCCTGCTCCAACCATTAACAGTAGGCTATGGATGTGATGCAATGATACCGACTCCAACCATTAACAGTAAGCGATTGGGTGAAGCAATGACGCCAGCCCCAACCATTAACATTCAGCTATTGGGTGATGCAATGACGCCTACTCCAACCATTAACAGAAAGATATTCCGTGGATGCTGATGACACAAAAATGTTTCAGCTATATATATATATATATATATATATATATATATATATATATATATATATATATATATATATATATATATATATATATATATATATATATATATATATATATATATATATATATATATATATATATATATATATATAAATTTCCATGCATTAGGCGTAATAGAGGAGAGGTAAAGTCAAATACATACCCGAGGAAAATATCAGAGGAATAAACTCTTATGAGTTTCTAAGAAAGTATATCCACTGCCTTTCCCTCAGAAAAGTTGCATATCCGTCTTTTAGCCTTCCACAAACCACGAGTTGGTTCAAGCAACATTAATACCGCTAAGTGGCACAATTCGTGCTGTGTATAAAAACACATGAGGTAGTTCAAAATTGACGTAACGCTCACTTAACGCTTCATAACACTAGCCCGCACATGAATTGGACACTATAAGCCGTAAAATGATTGATCCAAGAAATAATCTCGTTTTGTTACCACTGATCCTCAAGCACTTCTTTATACGAACCCTTTGTAGCAGCCATTCATTATCAGTACAATCGGCATTACTTTCACGACACAGCTAATCCCGTTTACAAAATCTTGGTTTTCACAATATACTCAATTTTATCGATTTAGGTAAACAGCAAATAGTACAAATAACTGACTCTAACAATATAATTATTTGGGATACAAAGGTACCCTGATTTTACTCTTTTCAATTGAGCGTTTTTCTATATATAAAGTTAATCTCGTCGTTGCCCTTTCTGGAGCTAAAGAGTAGTTTTGGTACAAAACTGTGGGTGTTTGTTTGAGAATGTCACACATTTAGCACACACACACACACACACACACACACACACACACACACACACACACACACACACACACACACACACACACACACACACACACACACACACACACACACACACACACACACACACACACACACACACACACACACACACACACACACACACACACACACACACACACCCGACCTCCCGGTGTATTAGAAGGAATGCAACAAGCATTTTGTAAATGCGTGTTTTTCCTCACATCAAGGTATATGTGCAGGTTTTATTTGAAGGCGGTTCCAAGATGTTACAGGCAGATAGGATGGGAGCATACTGTATGAAGGATATAATAGGAATATTAATGTTTTGCTGTTCTATCGTAATTTATGTTGAAATTGGCGTTGATCAAATAGTCAGAGGCAGCAGTTTTACGACAATAAACAACCCCGACGCTTGTAGCACACAAAAGATAAACACTATAATATACTCATAACGATAAGGAAATAGTTTTGTCGGATGCAACTAGTGGAGGGAATACGCGAAATGCCCGATCATAGGGTCACCAGTACCAGCAATTAATTGAGACCATTATGGGGCAAAATCTCATCATAACGCTATCGTGCGAACCTGCTAGCTGGCGTCATTGAAGGTGACATCTAGACAGGCGAAGTGACGTAAATGCAGCTGAGGTCACGCCAGGGTAGGCAATGTGACGGAGATATTGGTGAAGTGACGGCACGCAAAATTAAATGAATAAATGGATTTAAAGTTCGTAACTAAGTAGTGTGGGCAAGATGTCATAATCGCAGACAAGGTGGCGTGATTGTTATCTATATTCTGCTTGGTATGGAAATTAGGCCAGAAGAGTTGCATGTGAGCCGAGCAAGTCCGTTTCTCAAGGACGCACTCAAAGTGATGTTTCTGATAAATCTGCACCAGTTCTCTTCTGTTGCAAATTTAATACTAGCAAACACAACCCCGATAACGCGCCTTAACACTAACCCATATACCTCTCCCTACCCTCGTCGTTATGATTATGGCCTCGTCGTTCTGAGCTAGCGGCCGTATTAGCGCAGTAATTGTTAGCTATTGAGTACAAGCGAGTGCTCATTAATTAATACGGCATCTCCCCCTATTTGACATTGTCTTTAAACTTACTAGAGCCCCAGTGAAGGCTAGAATGGTCTTATGACCCGCAGAGGTAGAATCAAGTTATGACATGTATTTTATCGCAGAGGATCGGATTATGACTTCAATCTTGCATTAACAGTCTAAGCATTATTGGATGAATACATGAAGTGATATCGTTATTTAAAAACGCAACCGATTCAGAATTTTAGAAGTTCTCAAGTAATTTAGAGGTCATAACGGGCTAATTTAAGAGAAAAAGGAGCCATTAACATCAGAATAGTCCATGTGTGTCTTTTGGGCTGCTAGCATCCTTTATATGGAAACGTGTGATCAAAAATTATTCTCTTTAAGATTATTTCTTAAATAATTCAGGTGTCATTGGTCATGAGGGACTGATTTGGGTTGTGCTAGGCACCAATTACGTCTGAGCGGTCGAAGTGCAATTTGAGAGAGCCAGATGGCTGTGAAAGGAAAGGTGCCCTCACATTGGTGAAGATATTGCTAGGTTAGAAAACGTGCCATCAAAAGTTTACGAAGGTACGAACCAACGCCCCAGAAAATGTTTATGATAAGCTTTGCTACAAATGCGCCTCTGGGGTTGTTTTTCTCAATAATGCAGCCATTCGTTCATTGATCCTGAGGTTCAAATATAGCCCACACCATGCATTATGTGGAGCTTAAACAACACTGAGGATTATGAAGAGAATCCCACGATAAGTAGCTCTACATTAACCAGCATCATCTTGTTCCAGTGGGCTGACCATTTGCAGGACTGTGACCCTACCAAAGGAGAAAGCCACGGCACTGGAGGCGGATGATACAGGGAGCATGAACGCAAATGAAGAGACCACACAGACGTGGAGCATGAGGTAGAGGGGGTTGTACTTCAGCTGGTCACTCTACACACACGCCAGGAGGTCCAGCAGGGGAATAACTAGTATACTACTATGTCAACGCCTTCCAGGATTATACATGCAACTGGCGCGTAATCACACAAAGATATTTGTAGTGACTTGTTTAAGCATTTGTTCCATATGTTTTTTCAGCCATGAGGTTGATTCTGAGGACGACCACTCACCAGACTGATCATGATCGGCATAAAGATGACGCAGGCGGCCATGTTGGATAAGACCTCGGTGATGAAGGAGACGGAGACACCGAGAACGAGGACGAGCAGCCATCCGGGCATGTTTCCCATTCCCGCATGGCACTCACCAAGCCAATCAGTCAATCCCGAGGACTGATGACGTGTTTGGACAAAGTATGAAACACAATTCAAATAGATTACTGACATAGCACCCGCCAGCGGCCACAGACGATTCATTTGTGTTGATTTAACTCTCCAACAGCGACCTTTCGTTACGCAAATGTACATTGGTGCCATTTAGATATTCTATTTGATTATATATGAAGCAGAGACTCCAATTTGGAAATTACCTGATACATTACTCAACTCATTCACCATACAACTCTCACGAATATCCAGTATATATGGTGCAACCTATATTACTGGTTAGCTTAAGTTCCAAAGGAGAGTTCAAGCATAATTCATATCCGTGTGTACAAGATTGTAATTAAAAGACCGGCAATGCTGAATAACGAACAAATAAACAACGACAGTGCCTCTCCATAACCGCATTCCACCACAAGGAACTTAACCACTACAATTATATACGTGCCATGATTGGCCAATTTAGCCATCATATTGAAGTGTAACCTGACCACGTTGGCCTTTCCATGGGAGTGACGAACAGGATGGTGACAATAATCATGGCTGGCATAGCATCCCCAGTGTACCTGTAGCGGCACAGGCACAACAGACTTATTGCGGCAACGTCCAATCCGTATATCACTGACATATACAACTAAAGCATTATTGGTGAAAGTTGGGTCAAATGCATGTATTCATCAACCATAAGATACGCTAGTATTAAATTCACCACACTGTATATTTTGTTTTGCAAAACACTCAACATGACCATCCATTGTCTGCCCAATCAACTCAACATTATCATTCATTTCATGCACAATAAAGGCAATATTATCATTCACTTTCCACTCAAGCCTCAATATCTACCACTGACAAACAAATAATGTACAAATCATAACGCTAAGTCAAACAAACTGTCAAATAAGTGGTTCTATTAATCAGTCAAGATAGTTTCAGCCAGCTCATTGAACTCTTAAGAAAAAGTTATGCTTAAATCTGGCTGCATGGGAACAATATGTAAATATTGTAGTTAAACCATTGGCAGGGCACATATGGGCCAACCAGTCTTCCTTCACTGGCCAACCATCTTTGTAAAATCTTTGTAAAAAGCCAACCAGCATCGTCATGTAGGCAATCATTCTCGTTCAACATCATTGCCGAGATGCGCGACCTTGTCAATTTTGAAATCGCCTACCCAGAGCTCTATAATTAGTCTGTTCTTATAAAAGTACTTACCCTGGTTTGAAGAGAACCTCCCACCCGGGTATGAATCCTGGGGACCGGAAGGACCACAAGAGAACGAGTACGATGAACATGACCGCCACCACGCCCTCGGCCCAGCTGAAATCATTCATGGTGGATGACAATCATCCGCTATCAACACTTTAAATATTTCGGAAACCTGGCTTATTTATCCGGGACAGAATCATACTCTGTTTCGTTTTATTTAGTATGCATCATCCTATTTTGAATCTCGTCTCAACCATGACATATGAGCTTTGCAAGGCAAGTAAGAAAATTTTAAACACTATCTATTGCATTGAAGTGGATGAAAATGACCTAATGTTAGGAAGCTCCCTGTATTTCTGTCGTATTGCAGTTTGCAATGACCCTTCATTCTCTGTCCATTTAGCATCTCGCCGCCTTATATATCAGCAACAATCAGTTATAATTCCATTTTATTTTGTACAAACAAATTGGTTTTCAAATACATAACGCATACGACCCAGTTTGTAACATGTCAAAACAACATATACCATCCAAGTTGTGTTAATCCACTGTGATAAATATGTCCGCCCAACTGCTCCGTGATACGGTTTCTAGTACATTTTGCTGGTTAAAACTTAAAATGTAACAACAACAACAACAACCACATCACTCGTCACGTGATAAGTTTATTACAGTACCTGCATCCTATTTAATATAAGTAGAGCCAGAGGTAAGCCATTATCATGGGGACGGAATATACCATCCAGCTGGCGAACTGTGCTGGCGAGTTTGTCCCCAAACTTCTCCTCCATAATCTACAAGGTGACAAATACCTACAAGCCCGATGGTTTTAACAGACGAACTGGGGACACGGTTGACACAGATAACAGTGTATATCACTGCGCGTGGGAAATCACCAGTACAGTACTGTATATTGTTACCATACATAGAAAGGGATATAGTTTGACAGCATCATGGCTGTCAGTGCCTGTGGGTCTTCCAATGCGTTTATGTAATTTATTCTGGCATGCATCAATCCACAACTCCTTAGCGTCCATGTAACGTCAGTAGCATTGATTTTTGTGCTCTGAGAGACATTATGGATGATGCTGCGGAATATACGCACATGCGAAAACGGGAGGAAAGCCCACTCAGGAGAACTTCGGTACTAGGCAGCATTGCCGGCCACAAAACAGGACTCATATTATTGTAACAATACTTTCGTTAATTTGCAGACTTAAAGAAGTTACTCAAACTTCAAAAAACGCTCACTGGTCCGCTTTTTTCATGCTGATATTTGTAGGCGTGACAGTTAGTCACGCGATCCCGCCCACTCTGGTGGCGAATGAAATCGGCAGCGTCATAGCTGCAGCAAAGTCGTCGATTTTCTTTGCCCTGTCGCTTCCGATTCTGCTCGATTCTAATACATCGTCTATCGCTATGGCTTCTAATGATTTGCTAAGCATATCAACAGACACAGATAGTGTTGAAATTACCTGTCATTCAACGCCCAAAGCTTTGAAACCAATTTGCTATATTGTCCAAAATTCCACGCCAACGTTACCTCAGTTTATAGTTGATATCTGGGACACTATTGGTCCCGCATGGGGTAGAATCGATCTTTTGTCGCGTTTTCTTTAGTTAGATTTCAGTCTCTCACCAATGGAGCTGTTTGCCGAAAGCGTAGATGATGGTGAGTGCCAGGCGCAAAGACGATTATATGGCTAGCGGCACCATGAAACCCCCCAGGAACATCATGATGGTCTCCTGAAAAGGCATCATAAAGTAAATATATATTTATACTTATTTATATATAAATACATATATGCATATATATTTGTATATCTATGCTTATAAATATATATTTTTATATCTATGTATGTATATGTATATATAGATAAATAATATTATTTATATATGAATATATATATATATAGATATATATATGTATATATATACATATAAATATATATATATAGATACATATATATTGATATTTATATATATATATATATATATATATACATATATATATATGCGTATATATATATATATATATATATATATATATATACATATATATGTATATATATATCTATAAATATAATATATATATATATATATCTATATATATATATAGATAGATATATATATATTATACATATATACATACATATATATGAACATATATATCTATATATATTTATATGTATATATAAATGTATATATATATTTATATATATATATATATATATATTTATACATTTTTACATTCCATGTCCAGCAGCAGATAGCCGAAATATTGCCTCTCAGACCTGAGCCGCTTTCTGTATGTAGATAGCGGCTCAGGTCTGAAGCGGTTCGTCGCTCGGTCGAGGCTCAGCGCACGTAAGTGGTTCACGCTCGGAACCGAACGTATGTGCTGTACCTTCTGGATGGTTCATCTGTTTAAACGTACCTGATGCCAGTCGTCAAAAGTACCATGCTTAGAAATGCAACAGGGTGTAAGTATGGCCTGTCACACGGCAGCAGCTTCTAGCCGCATGACCTGTTTGATGCCCTGTAATGGTCACCATTCCGCAAGAGGTACTGTTCTTCGAAGATTTAATCTTCACTTCAATAACGATAATGCTTCGCTACCAATGTTTTGTGGTAATCCACTGAATAACGGGGGAAGTCAGTGTGTGATAAAAAGTTGTATACAAGTTGCCATTTATTTTTCTATTTTGCGATGGCCACTCATCAACTGTAGGCATAATAACGAGCACATTTACTGCGAATTTAACGAACACATACACACGTATAAAGGTCAACTGTACAACTGCCAGTATAGAGTTTATGCGAGTTGCTCAGCCTTGACACCTGTGATCAGAAATCGGTGACAGGACTCAGCAGCAAGCATTAGCTGAAGATATGCCTTATCAAATGGAGCTAGCCCTACATCAGGTTTATGTCACAAATAATAACAATTGACTTAAGTTTGGATTGGTTTATTATTGTAGATGTGGTTCTCCTTGTAACTTTTGTGAATAGTTTGCCATTTCCATACCATATTCCTTATTTATATACATGATCTTCCACTTCATTAATACAAGCAAATGTCATAAGAATCAGAGAAAGGATGATGTTAGTCCAGTCTCAGAATTAGACGATCGCCTCTCAAGTACGCCCTGCCTCACATTTCATACTTAAAAGCCCAAACAAAGAAGTAGACAGCGATGCAATAAATGGCATCAGTTATAACATGTGAAATATCAGTTTCTAGAAAAATGCCCAGAAGACACACTGATTCAATAATCATAAAAGTCATTATGCAAAACACTCTTTCAGGCAGTCCTTGAATATCATTATGTCCCATTTTGTGCGATATATTACCTATATTATACATATCATTGCGTGTAATATGAGAGGACAAACATCATCCTCTCTGATTCTTATAACGTTGGCTCAATCCTGCTAGCTCCTTATCATTTGAATTTCTACTGTCGGTTTATGGTATATATAGACTAATGTTGCTTATACTCACCAGCGGTAGTAGATATCTACCAGGGATCGAAGAAATAGCAGCAGATGTGCTCCATAAAAGAATATTGGCCGAGTCTATCAGCTTCAGCTGACGCCCTGATTCTGATTTAACTCCGTGTTTCTACCTTCGATGAAGGAGATAACAATTTGTTCCGCGGAGGTTCTCTTTATGGGTGCTCCTTAGAAATATCGGCGATGTGACTAATGCAATTGAATGGGTACAAGTCCTATGTTCATTATAACGTCTATTTTATTACAGCATACTTCTAAATGATAAAGAACCAAAGTGGAGGTCTATTACTCATAATAATGCCTCACGCGTATCACTGTCAGTCTGGTTATGTTCCTCTTTTGTTGGGAATGCAACAAACCTAAAAGCTTCAACCTTACGTACCTGCCTTTCCTACTAAAACCACTTGCTAATAAAAGCTACATATATCACTCTTAGTGTCTCAGAACCTAAGTACAAAGAATGCATACAGCACACTGAGATAACATTGATGCGATGTCAAATTAATCCATAATTACTGGATACATATATATATATATATATATATATATATATATATATATATATATATATATATATATATATATATATATATATATATATATATATATATATATATATATATATATATATATATATATATATATATATATCTATATATATATATATATATATATATATATATATATATATATATATATATATATCTATATATATATATATATATATATATATGAAAGAGGATACTCAGGATGTATTGTGTATTTTCAAGTGATGAGATGTTCCATTAAGTTGCATATTAAATGTTTAATATTTGATTTCTCCGCCGTTTGTAGTCGGTTGCTTTCAATTACAACGTCAAGAAATTGCAAGACGGCATCGCTGCGTCAGCACGAGCTAGGTGTCTGCTTATGCGCAATCAGGCAGCATAATATTGGGGCTCAGCATGATGCCATTTATGCTTCATATTATCATGTGTGTGACTTGTTGAAGGAAGGTTAATATCAACACTGCAAAGGCTGCGTACAGCGTGAGCGATATTGCCTGAGAAAAGCAAAGAATAGGTAAAGGGCCTGTAAACGTAAAGACTGTCAAATGCGAGCTCTAAATGGATTGCGTAGGAAATATGAGGGTTATTGAGCGAGTTATTTCCATACTCAAACACCGCAAACAAGTGCTTAGCATAGCTGTTATCACTTGGTAAAATCACAACAATCCCTAAATGTTTATACACTTTGTTTTATCGTAGTTTCATATGATATAATCATTTCTCTCCGTATACAAGATAACATGGGGTAAATTGTTCGGTATCTTACATTGCATACACTGTATATTGCCATCGAGGTTAATACAAGGTAGGCATTTATCAATGTTTGCTGCTAATGACAGAACGGTGTATTTTTGCTGAACTGGTAATATATTAATTGACTCCATCCGACTGTTGCCTACATTGGGCAGTTATTAATTCACTTGCTACTGTTAAAGGTCCAGCAAAACACATTGAGAGCAAAGTTGGATATAATATTGTCGGGCAGGGAGCGGAGCAAAGGCTAGAGGGAGTTGACGGGCATGTGTCACCTCAATCCCGGCTATGGAGCCTCACTACAATGCTAGAGATGTATAATCAAAGTAATTGTTATCATGACGTTGAGTGCATGTCTTGGTGTAGGGCAGATTAAGTACTACTGGTGGAGCAAACGAATAGCGACAATAGCACTCGATCGGTAGGGCTTTCAGGCGAACATAATTGCTGTGGTAAGCGTCCCAATAACACACATGTAATTCAATTTTGATTAATATTGGTACAGGCAAATCACAACGATACTGCGATATGCACTGAGAATTTGAGATCGTACATAGTGTATTTTCTAACAGCACTTTATCATCCATAATATCAAAATGCAGAGAAGGTATACCAATATAAGAGAGGCCGAGGATAAGCAATCATCACTTCCATCCTTCACAGCATTGACGTAACCAATTCTACTGTTTCCGACACTCTTTCAATACAATGTGAAGTGATAACAGAAGCAAATCGGGTTATTTGAGGATAGGCAGTATGGTCTATACGATAATCAACATGCTCCCTTTCTGACGACAGAATTTACAACACTTCCATAGTTTATCATTATCATATCATACGTAATCTGGTGAGAATGGCGTGTTTTATATTAACTGTGATTCCGTCCTGGAGGTTATCTCATGGTAAACGGTGGACAGTGGATGTACAAAAACAAGTTTATGTACATGTATGATTACTACCCCACGTCTCGCTGCTTCATGTAACTAAAAATGAATGCGACTGGGCGTACTAAAGTGCAGTTACTTTCTGAATGCGCTTTCGTAGAAGCTGACAAGTATGTATTCCATGCAGATTCTCAGCAGGGATGCTCCTCAAATTGCGTTACGACCCTCAAATATTGCACGTAATACAGGAAAATGTGTACCAATGATTAATCTATTAAAACGCTACAGTGGGATATAGACCAGAAGGATTATAGTTACTTCCTGATTATAAACACTTCGTTTCGTGCTTATAACTGTACATCTGGCTATGTTCATCGTTGATGGGGAACATAGACGACATAAGTGATGTATCATCTACAACTACGACATTCAATCCTACACGCAACGCCACAAGCCAGAGTTCATTGTCATGGCCGACTAACTGGAATAACATATATGAACAAGCAACGAGCTATAGCCAAAAGTATCCAGCATAGAGGGATTCCTATCAAATGTCACCTTACCAAATCTAGGTAGACCCCTTTTCTGATATCTATAGATCGATGATAATAGCTAGTTGTGAAGCGTTCAGTAAGCTGCATTTCAATATATAACTAATCACCATGCCGCTGACCTGTTGACAAGCGTGCTGTACGTATATAACAAGACAACAGACTGGTGATTTGCTGGTCCGTGGTGCATGCCGTCATTTGATATTGGTGCAGCATTAGTAAAAGTATTTTTCACAACATTTCCTCCCAGACAGAAGGACGATGTTATTATTCCTCTTTGTTTTAATAGAAAGTTCCACAAGTTTTATTTATGTATATACACAATTGTTACATCTTGGTGACGAAATCGTACGCATGGCTTGATAAATACGTTGTCGCCGTCTTGTACACTAGTAGACATACATCTAAAACGTTGCAAAAAGAGCCACTTTCCCCAGCCAAGCTAGAGTTGATTGTACCCCATAAACAATCATTATTTATCAAAGGAACACCACTTACATACATATGTAGCAGAACGAAGAGCATTACAGACATTTCAGACCTCATATTCTGAAGATATCACTGATATAGTACAGATCGACCTTACCTACCTATCTCCTTCTTCCTCCTATATCCTCATACTGATAATATCCCAAGATATCACCAGCACTGTGACTTTCTCAGGATGTATTATACTTCTGCTACTAGCATTTGTATTATTTTCTACTCCAATCACGGAGCAATACTCAGCATAATAGCCTATACTGGGCGCTACATCAGCTATCGAACGCAGGCTAGTTGCTGATACATCAACCTATCTGACCAATATAATACCCATCTCATAACAGTTGCCAGTCTATTTAATTATTGCAATACCATTAATTAATTATGTTTGTGTTATACGGTTGGTCTTATTATAATTCCGATAAAATTACTCTAAAAGAGGATTTTGCGCTCTAATTAACGATTTCATGTTATATTCTCCCGCGGGATATGATTTTCATCTTCCTACATAGATGTCTGCAAGCATGCGGAACTGACATAAACCAATCAAGCATGAACTGTACATGGGCAATGCTCGGGAATATATCTGTATTCAGGTCGACATCCGACTCCTCCTGACAGTTATAGTTACACCATTTAACACAATATTTCAGTTGATTTGCTCTTAAGCAATATGATCCTTATCATATTATATCATGCTATCACTCATGGTCAATAGAGATGCCGTTATCATCACCATTAGAACAGACAACTACGGCGCAGTATCGGTGTCACGTGTTTAGGGTTATAAGGTGAATGGCTGGGAAACATTATGTCTCACTCCCTATGTATTTACTGGCAATTAATCAGTAATGATGTGGATGTTGTATCGACTCTGCCAAACATTGAGCATATAATGATGCATTGACAGCACTGTCCTTATTAAGTTCAGTGAACACTGAATAAAGTTGTTAATTTCAATGTTTGATAAGAGATGGATGCATATCTGATTTCTTCGTTGTTGGTGGTCACATGCTTTCTATTACTAAGATCAAGCAATATATCACGACATAGCTTAGTCTTCATGGGCTTGTGCCTATCAACGGAAACGTGCTAGTGAATTTGTATGCGATCCTTCTTAACTGAATTATTTAACTAACATAGCAAAGCTTCAGATGCGTTTGCTGCATTTGTACCCTGAACATACTGTCTGCATGTGTTCTTAAGCCATATAATCCAATATGCAGTCAGCATTTACACGTGCAAGGTATAATCGGCTGACTATTTTGAGAGAGACATCACCTCAGATCGTTCTGTATAACCTCTTATTTTTTCCAGCAACATAAAAATTAATTATATTCACTGCTAAACCCCACGTCTGATTCCACATGCCATTGTCTCCATTGTCAACCTGGACTGATTCATGACGGTTAAGTATTTATTTTATATGACAAAGCATCAGAGCATTGATACGGGGTTCACTGATGATAGACTTTCACAAAGTCAGTGTTATTGTTAGTATTGTGTGCTTTTCTCTAGGTCATCCGGGGACGTTATTGTTGAATTATAGGAAAGTCAATAGAACCATTTGAAATGACTTCATAAGCAAATATGAGGAGTTAAGAGGCTACAAACTGTCAATCGCACGTGTTGGCTGGCATGTATGACACTCTAATCTCATGGTTTTGTATGGATCATGCACAATAAAGGTGAACACATTGAAGGCCGGTAAGTATCGTAGTGTGGACGGCTGCTGTTTATACCAGAGAGAAAATCGAGAAATTTTACAAGTATGTGCTGGCTCATGTAAGATGGAATAACAAATCATATTATCAATGTCCAGTCACATTCGCTCCTTCGCAGCCCGCGGCTCGGTGTTAGATTAGTTGTTAGCTATGTATTGATAGCCGTTGTCGATGGTAGTATTCAAAGGGTCCTTCGTGCCATTTATTATGTGTCACATACGAGCGCATCTAAAGACGCTGTTTCAATGTGCTCTGTATGACTGGCAATTCAATCTATTTACTCCCACATGTTCTCCATGCGTCTATTCATTGTTAGCTGTTGCCAGTGTCATTTTTGTCAGCCAAATGTAAGGGTATAAGTTTCATAAATTTACAGAATGAAAAACGCTGATTTTATCTACTGCATTAAGATGTGAGACTTTGTTTTTGAATGAAAGAAAGACCAAAGTGATTACCGCACAGGGCATGTAATGTCCTTGTATGAATTGGGATAATTGTAAATATTTTTTTAATTATGTTATGGTATGGTTGTTAGATAAAACGTCTGAAATATTGAATGAGGATGTGTTAAATGGTGTGAGGATGTTCATTTAATGACGCCCTCAAACAAATCAGTGATGTGTCCTTGGCATGGCATTAGCCTTTGGTATAGCTCTTGGAACAGCAGAAACTGTACCCCCAAAAAGCGATTGTCACGATGAAAGTTTGTTCCAACTCGTTGAACAGTGTTAATAGCTAGTTAAAAGTGCTTTTTGTTAGCTTCCAGCATAAGTCGTGATTAATGGTCTCAATACTCGTATACTGACTATCCATCCATGCAATAGTGACCATCATTCTTATTTTCATACATCTCGCTTGTATATTGATGATGGGACTGGAACA
>CM067358.1:58015098-58077598 GCA_034190875.2 Urechis unicinctus | reverse complement strand
AACTCTCATTTCGCGATCGCTAGGCTATCAAGAGATTCTACATAGAACCGACACTCATATAGAAAGCAATAATTTTTCAAGAGATTCTACATAGAACCAACACTCATATCGCGATCGCTAAGCTATCAAGAGATTCTACATAGGACCAACACTCATAACGCTATCGCTAAGCTATCAAGAGATTCTACATAGGACCAACACTCATATAGAAAACAATAAGTTTGCAAGAGATTCTACATAGAACCAACACTCATATCGCGATCGCTAAGCTATCAAGATATGCTACATTCAACCAACACTCATAACGCTATCGCTAAACAATCAAGAGATTGAATATAGAACCAGCAATCATGTAGAAACCAATTGATTTTCAAGCGATCCTACATAGCACCAATATTCCGCGATACATGAAGATAGCTCCTTTGTAAAATGGCTAGGACAAGAGAAGAAGCCAATCCAGTCACAAAACTACTGTTACGTTGTAACCATAGATATATTTAAGTTCTTGAAGCGCATGTTGATAGAACGATAGTTTCTATGATGAATTGATTTTCCTGGTCATTGATGTGGTGCCAAATAACCTGGAATTTACTATGAGACATCGGATGTTTATGTGATGAATTGCACAGTGTTATGCAAATTACGATGGATAGGATCGTTAGAGTGATGCATTGAAGCAAAACCTGGTGTAATAAGCTGTGATGAGCTAACTTGTCAGGCCAGCATGGAACTGATGTTAATAAGGGCAGTGGCATTTTTGTACTGGACAAAAGTACCTTGAAATACGTGAAAACTGTTTCACGAGGAGCGCCAGTTCTGAACTGTTTTGGTTTGATTGAGAGATGCGTTATTGGTTGGTTAAGATTAGCCAACCCATAGCACCCATTAAGAATGTCCCTAATCCATTTTCTCGATGCCATGAGTATTATTTCGGCACTGCCCTGTAAATATGCTGACACGCTACTGTACAGCTGGTCGGTTGGTGATATACATATATACTGTCCTGCACACGTCGTAACCACGCCACGAAATGCCATATATTTCGAGCTGTCGAGTCTTTACATCAATGTTGTGTACTTACGTATCTATATGTGCCGAGAATCGTGACAGATTTCTCATGAACGACACTATTTTGGTTATCCACTCTCTCGTTATTAATCTCAATTATCACATAAACTCAGCACAGAATCGCAGCTTTGGTTAACGTAACCCCCATCTTGGAAATATGACGTCATATTACGCAGTTTCAGTTACACTCGCATTGTGGCGAGAATTGTTATTTTTTTAACTATCAAGGCGATATCGTTGAACACATATTCCCCATGTTATTAAATAAAGTAGGTAATGCCAAATGATAATCATCAACAAAATAACACATGAACTCAAGTAATAAAATCTGAAAAGCAAAAGTTCGCTTGCGAATAACCTTGTCTGTGCGTGCGCATTGCGACAGTACTTACAGTCATTCCAAAAAAAACATGGGCTTTTGCAAATTTGTCTGGCCGGATTCAAACGCCTTTGACGAAATGTCACACGTTAAAAAACACAATTTGTTCATAAATATTCATAAAATTGAAAATTTATTCTTCAAATATTCATTTGCATATGTATCGCGTACAATTTTTTTACAATTCGTTGGCACTGGTCAACGTAGGACGTCGCTCGACATTCTGCTGGGCTAAACTAGTCCTCGCTACCACAAACAGTGCATTTGCCGGACTGACTCCTACATACGGGACAATTCGTATTGATATTAAGATATGTGTAGTAGAAAAAATTCATTCATGCATCCTAATTTTCATTACAATGGTGGGCAGGGGGTCACTTCTCGTCCCCTAGTTCAGGTGTACCCAATTCAACGGGAAAATGGGTTACCTCGATGTAGAAGTTTGCCTTTCACTTTTATCGTGGTTGGTTAGTACGGCAATTTGGGATTGATGGAGAGGAAAGTTCCCTGCTCCAACCATTAACAGTAGGCTATGGATGTGATGCAATGATACCGACTCCAACCATTAACAGTAAGCGATTGGGTGAAGCAATGACGCCAGCCCCAACAATTAACATTCAGCTGTTGGGTGATGCAATGACGCCTACTCCAACCATTAACAGAAAGATATTCCGTGGATGCTGATGACTCAAAAATGTTCAGGCTATATATTTATATACATACATATATATATATATATATATATATATATATATATATATATATATATATATATATATATATATATATATATATATATATATATATATATATATATATATATATATATATATATATATATATATATATATATATATATATATATATATATATATATAAATTTCCATGCATTAGGCGTAATAGAGGAGAGGTAAAGTCAAAAACATACCCGAGGAAAATATCAGAGGAATAAACTCTTATGAGTTTCTAAGAAAGTATATCCACTGCCTTTCCCTCAGAAAAGTTGCATATCCGTCTTTTAGCCTCCCACAAGCCACGAGTTGGTTCAAGCAACATTAATACCGCTAAGTGGCACAATTCGTGCTGTGTATAAAAACACATGAGGTAGTTCAAAATTGACGTAACGCTCACTTAACGCTTCATAACACTAGCCCGCACATGAATTGGACACTATAAGCTGTAAAATGATTGATCCAAGAAATAATCTCGTTTTGTTACCACTGATCCTCAAGCACTTCTTTATGCGAACCCTTTGTAGCAGCCATTCATTATCAGTACAATCGTCATTACTTTCACGACACAGCTAATCCCGTTTACAAAATCTTGGTTTTCACAATATACTAAATTTTATCGATTTAGGTAAACAGCAAATAGTACAAATAACTGACTCTAACAATATAATTATTTGGGATACAAAGGTGCCCTGATTTTACTCTTTTCAATTGAGCGTTTTTCTATATGTAAAGTTAGCACACACACACACACACACACACACACACACACACACACACACACACACACACACACACACGTCGTTGCCCACACACACACACCCGACCTCCCGACCTCCCGGTGTATTAGAAGGAATGCAACAAGCATTTTGTAAATGCGTGTTTTTCCTCACATCAAGGTATATGTGCAGGTTTTATTTGAAGGCGGTTCCAAGATGTTTCAGGCAGATAGGATGGGAGCATACTGCATGAAGGATATAATAGGAATATTAATGTTTTGCTGTTCTATCGTAATTTATGTTGAAATTGGCGTTGATCAAATAGTCAGAGGCAGCAGTTTTACGACAATAAACAACCCCGACGCTTGTAGCACACAAAAGATATAAACACTATAATATACTTATAACGATAAGGAAATAGTTTTGTCGGATGCAACTAGTGGAGGGAATACGCGAAATGCCCTGATCATAGGGTCACCAGTACCAGCAATTAATTGAGACCATTATGGGTGCAAAATCTCATCATAACGCTATCGTGCGAACCTACTAGCTGGCGTCATTGAAGGTGACATCTAGACAGGCGAAGTGACGTAAATGCAGCTGAGGTCACGCCAGGGTAGGCAATGTGACGGAGATATTGGTGAAGTGACGGCACGCAAAATTAAATGAATAAATGGATTTAAAGTTCGTAACTAAGTAGTGTGGGCAAGATGTCATAATCGCACACAAGGTGGCGTGATTGTTATCTATATTCTGCTTGGTATGGAAATTAGGCCAGAAGAGTTGCATGTGAGATCCGAGCAAGTCCGTTTCTCAAGGACGCACTCAAAGTGATGTTTCTGATAAATCTGGACCAGTTCTCTTCTGTTGCAAATTTAATACTAGCCAACACAACCCCAATAACGCGCCTTAACACTAACCCATGTACCCCTCCCTACCCTCGTCGTTATGATTATGGCCTCGTCGTTCTGAGCTAGCGGCCGTATTAGCGCAGTAATTGTTAGCTATTGAGTACAAGCGAGTGCTCATTAATTAATACGGCATCTCCCCCCTATTTGACATTGTCTTTAAACTTACTAGAGCCCCAGTGAAGGCTAGAATGGTCTTATGACCCGCAGAGGTAGAATCAAGTTATGACATGTATTTTATCGCAGAGGATCGGATTATGACTTCAATCTTGCATCAACAGTCTAAGTATTATTGGATGAATACATGAAGTGATATCGTTATTTAAAAACGCAACCGATTCACTGCCAGTTCATTGTGCCGTTCATGCGGGGTACGCAGTGGATGTTGACAGGTCTGTGGCGTTAGTGCCCCACGGGGGAGCTGCTAGCTGGAAGAAGGCCATACCCCACGTCTCGTTAGCCAGTATCACGATGAATACGCTGATAATGTTCAGGAAGAATCCAACCTTCAACTGCACAAATAGCACCAATTGCAATGACAATATTTACAAAAGCAAACGCAACAAATGCAACAGCAACAACTTCAGCACCAGAAACAATTACAATAACAATAATTACAAAAATTATAATATCAGCTGATCAGATGTCATAATTTCTATTAACACCAACATTAAATACGTTAAGGATCCAAAGTGCGTTATTTCTGTGGATATTCTGTTGCTGACACATTTAGTATTTCCTTAACGTTGACGATTCACAATAAGCTTCCGGTAACATCTACTGACATTATGTGAGTGCTTAACACTGGGCATTCCTAACATCTCGAGGTTTGCGTGTCATCTCATAACATTTTATTGAGCTTTTCCAGACGTGAAACTGCTAATTCCTTAGGAAGGGTTAGACCATTTTTCTTAGGATTACAAAATATACATTTTTGAAGAACGGAAGAACTTCGTTTTAACGATACCTTATGTGTAGTAGAAGCAATTGCAAATGGGAATTTTTACCCAATGACTCATAGGTTGAAGGCCATACATGGCTGAGTGTACGTTTGCAGGAACTATGAACATCAGGGTAGTTCATCTGTTATTTGGTGCAGCTACCTTGTTTTATAAGAAACATTGCCATCAAAAAATATTCCCAAAAGGATTTACCTTGAACAAGATATTTTTTAGAAGTTCTCAAGTAATTTAGAGGTCATAACGGGCTAATTTAAGAGAAAAAGGAGCCATTAACATCAAAATAGTCCATGTGTGTCTTTTGGGCTGCTAGCATCCTTTATATGGAAACGTGTGATCAAAAATTATTCTCTTTTAGATTATTTCTTAAATAATTCAGGTGTCATTGGTCATGAGGGACTGATTTGGGTTGTGCTAGGTACCAATTACGTCTGAGCGGTCGAAGTGCAATTTGAGAGAGCCAGATGGCTGTGAAAGGAAAGGTGCCCTCACATTGGTGAAGATATTGCTAGGTTAGAAAACGTGCCACCAAAAGTTTACGAAGGTACGAACCAACGCCCCAGAAAATGTTTATGACAAGGTTAGCTACAAATGCGCCTCTGGGGTTGTTTTTCTCAATAATTGATCATTGATCCTGAGGTTCAAATATAGCCCACACCATGCATTATGTGGAGCTCACACAACACTGAGGATTATGAAGAGAATCCCACGATAAGTAGCTCTACATTAACCAGCATCATCTTGTTCCAGTGGGCTGACCATTTGCAGGACAGTGACCCTACCAGAGGAGAAAGCCATGGCACTGCAGGCGGACGATACAGGGAGCATGAACGCAAATGAAGAGACCACACAGACGTGGAGCATGAGGTAGAGGGGGTTGTACTTCAGCTGGTCACTCTACACACACGCCAGGAGGTCCAGCAGGGGAATAACTAGTATACTACTATGTCAACGCCTTCCAGGATTATACATGCAATTGGCGCGTAATCACACAAAGATATTTGTAGTGACTTGTTTAAGCATTTGTTCCATATGTTTTTTCAGCCATGAGGTTGATTCTGAGGACGACCACTCACCAGACTGATCATGATCGGCATAAAGATGGCGCAGGCGGCCATGTTGGATGAGACCTCGGTGATGAAGGAGACGGAGACACCGAGAACGAGGACGAGCAGCCATCCGGGCATGTTTCCCATTCCCGCATGGCACTCACCAAGCCAATCAGACAATCCCGAGGACTGATGACGTATTTGGACAAAGTATGAAACACAATTCAAATAGATTACTGACATAGCACCCGCCAGCGGCCACAGACGATTCATTTGTGTTGATTTAACTCTCCAACAGCGACCTTTCGTTACGCAAATGTACATTGGTGCCATTTAGATGTTCTATTTGATTATATATGAAGCAGAGACTCAAATTTGGAAATTACCTGATGCATTACTCACCTCATTCACCATACAACTCTCACGAATATCCAGTATATATGGTGCAACCTGTATTACTGGTTAGCTTAAGTTCCAAAGGAGAGTTCAAGCATAATTCATATCCGTGTGTACAAGATTGTAATTAACATGCTGCATTGCAATTATAGATATGTTTGTTAATATGATAATGATTGAGCCCCTCGTGTCCATCCTCTTCAAACCAAATACTCATGTAGTACTGTAACGTAAGTTGAGGAACCTACACTGCAGGCGGCGGCTAGCGCATTCCCACCACCTGTCAATAGCACCATACCCCACGGCAACTTCATAGTCACGCTCCTCCACTCCAAAATACTCCTTCTCTCAGTCCCTAGCAGAAACAATAGCCAAGCAAGCAACCTTATTGTGGAATAAAGCAAGCAAACAACGGCAATACTGAATACAAACACCGGCAATGCTGAATAACGAACAAATAAACAACGACAGTGCCTCTCCATAACCGCATTCCACCACAAGGAACTTAACCACTACAATTATATACGTGCCATGATTGGCCAATTTCGCCATCATATTGAAGTGTAACCTGACCACGTGGGCTGCTCCATGGGAGTGACGAACAGGATGGTGACAATAATCATGGCTGGCATAGCATCCCCAGTGTACACGTAGCGACACAGGCACAACAGACTTATTGCGGCAGCGTCCAATGCGTATATCACTGACATATACAACTAAAGCATTATTGGTGAAAGTTGGGCAAATGCATGTATTCATCAACCATAAGATACGCTAGTGTTAAATTCACCACACTGTATATTTTGTTTTGCAAAACACTCAACATGACCATCCATTGTCTGCCCAATCAACTCAACATTATCATTCATTTCATGCACAATAAAGGCAATATTATCATTCACTTTCCACTTAAGCCTCAATATCTACCAGTGACAAACAAATAATGTACAAATCATAAGGCTAAGTCAAACAAACTGTCAAATAAGTGGTTCTATTAATCAGTCAAGATAGTTTCAGCCAGCTCATTGAACTCTTAAGAAAAGTTATGCTTAAATCTGGCTGCATGGGAACAATATGTAAATATTGTAGTTAAACCATTGGCAGGGCACATATGGGCCAACCAGTCTTCCTTCACTGGCCAACCATCTTTGTAAAATCTTTGTAAAAAGCCAACCAGCATCGTCATGTAGGCAATCATTCTCGTTCAACATCATTGCCGAGATGCGCGACCATGTCAATCTTGAAATCACCTACCCAGAGCTCTATAATTAGTCTGTTCTTATAAAAGTACTTACCCTGGTTTGAAGAGAACCTCCCACCCGGGTATGAATCCTGGGAACCGGAAGGACCACAAGAGAATGAGTACGATGAACATGACCGCCACCACGCCCTCGGCCCAGCTGATATCATTCATGGTGGATGACAATCATCCGCTATCAACACTTCAAATATTTCGGAAACCTGGCTTATTTATCCGGGACAGAATCATACTCTGTTTCGTTTTATTTAGTATGCATCATCCTATTTTGAATCTCGTCTCAACCATGACATATGAGCTTTGCAAGGCAAGTAAGAAAATTTAAAAACACTATCTATTGCATTGAAGTGGATGAAAATGACCTAATGTTAGGAAGCTCCCTGTATTTCTGTCGTATTGCAGTTTGCAATGACCCTTCATTCTCTGTCCATTTAGCATCTCGCCGCCTTATATATCAGCAACAATCAGTTATAATTCCATTTTATTTTGTACAAACAAATTGGTTTTCAAATACATAACGCATACGACCCAGTTTGTAACATGTCAAAACAACATATACCATCCAAGCTGTGTTAATCCACTGTGATAAATATGTCCGCCCAACTGCTCCGTGATACGGTTTCTAGTACATTTTGCAAGTTAAAACTTAAAATGCAACAACAACAACAACAACCACATTACTCGTCACGTGATAAGTTTATTACAGTACCTGCATCCTATTTAATATAAGTAGAGCCAGTGGTAAGCCATTATCATGGGGACGGAATATACCATCCAGCTGGCGAACTGTGCTGGCGAGTTCGTCCCCAACCTTCTCCTCCATAATCTACAAGGTGACAAATACCTACAAGCCCGATGGTTTTAACAGACGAACTGGGGACACGGCTGACACAGATAACAGTGTATATCACTGCGCGTGGGAAATCACCAGTACAGTACTGTATATTGTTACCATACATAGAAAAGGATATAGTTTGACAGCATCATGGCTGTCAGTGCCTGTGGGTCTTCCAATGCGTTTATGTAATTTATTCTGGCATGCATCAATCCACAACTCCTTAGCGTCCATGTAACGTCAGTAGCATTGATTTTTGTGCTCTGAGAGACATTATGGATGATGCTGCGGAATATACGCACATGCGAAAACGGGAGGAAGCCCACTCAGGAGAACTTCGGTACGAGGCAGCAATGCCGGCCACAAAACAAGACTCATATTATTCTTTTTGAGACATGCTACTAAAGGTTTCTTCAAAATCAACACAAACGAGAATAAGTCAGTAAAACCAACTATGGTCGATGCAGTTTTAGACATTCGTAACAATACTTTCGTTAATTTGCAGACTTAAAGAAGTTACTCAAACTTCAAAAAACGCTCACTGGTCCGCTTTTTTCATGCTGATATTTATAGGCGTGACAGTTAGTCACGCGATCCCGCCCACTCTGGCGGCGAATTAAATCGACAGCGTCATAGCTGCAGCAAAGTCGTCCATTTTCTTTGCCCTGTCGCTTCCGATTCTGCTCGATTCTAATACATCGTCTATCGCTATGGCTTCTAATGATTTGCTAAGCATATCAACAGACACAGATAGTGGTGAAATTACCTGTCATTCAACGCCCAAAGCTTTGAAACCAATTTGCTGTATTGTCCAAAATTCCACGCCAACGTTACCTCAGTTTATAGTTGATATCTGGGACACTATTGGTCCCGCATGGGGTAGAATCGATCTTTTGTCGCGTTTTCTTTTGTTAGATTTCAGTCTCTCACCAATGGAGCTGTTTGCCGAAAGCGTAGATGATGGTGAGTGCCAGGCGCAAAGACGATTATATGGCTAGCGGCACCATGAAACCCCCCAGGAACATCATGATGGTCTCCTGAGCAGGCATCATAAAGTAAATATATATTTATACTTATTTATATATAAATACATATATGCATATATATTTGTATATCTATGCTTAAAAATATATATTTTTATATCTATGTATGTATATGTATATATAGATAAATTCGATTATATATGAATATATATATATATAGATAGGTTATATATATATATATGGGTGCTCCTATAAATATATACATATATATTGATATATATATATAGATAATATATATATATATATATATATTATATATATACATGTATTGAGATATATAAAGAGAAAATAGATATATATATATCGAGATATATATATAGACATAGATATATAACATATATATATTGATATAGATATGTATATATAATATATATATATATAGATATATCTACCTATATAGATAGATATATATATATATAGAGATATATATATATATATCTATATATATCTTTATATATATATAGGAGTGTATATATATATATATCTATCTCTATATATATCTATATATATATCTATATATATATATCTCTATATATATATATATATATCTATATACTCTATACTTCTATATATGTGTGTGTGTGTGTGTGTTTATATATATATATTGGTCCCCTTTTATACGGACCCCCTCTGGACCGGCCACTCAGCGTATCCGACCCCTTTTCCAGGTCCAGCAGCAGATAGCCGAAATATTGCCTCTCAGACCTGAGCCGCTATCTGTATATAGATAGCGGCTCAGGTCTGAAGCAGTTCGTCGCTCGGTCGTGGCTCAGCGCACGTAAGTGGTTCACGCTCGCAACCGAACGCATGTGCTGTACCTTCTGGATGGTTCATCTGTTTAAACGTACCTGATGCCAGTCGTCAAAAGTACCATGCTTAGAAATGCAACAGGGTGTAAGTATGACCTGTCACACGGCAGCAGCTTCTAGCCGCATGACCTCTTGATGCCCTGTAATGGTCACCATTCCGCAAGAGGTACTGTTCTTCGAAGATTTAATCTTCACTCCAATAACGATAATGCTTTGCTACCAATGTTTTGTGGTAATCCACTGAATAACGGTGGAAGTCAGTGTGTGATAAAAAGTTGTATACAAGTTGCCATCTATTTTTCTATTTTGCGATGGCCACTCATCAACTGTAGGCATAATAACGAGCACGCTTACTGCGAATTTAACGAAAACTTACACACGTATAAAGGTCAACTGTACAACTGCCAGTATAGAGTTTATGCGAGTTGCTCAGCCTTGGCACCTGTGATCAGAAATCGGTGACAGGACTCAGAAGCAAGCATCAGCTGAAGATATGCCTTATCAAATGGAGCTAGCCCTACATCAGGTTTATGTCACAAATAATAATAATTGACTTAAACTCCAAGTTTGGATTGGTTTATTATTGTAGATGTGGTTCTCCTTGTAACTTTTGTGAATAGTTTGCCATTTCCATACCATATTCCTTATCAATATACATCATCTTCCACTTCAATAATACAAGCAAATGTCATAAGAATCAGAGAAAGGATGATGTTAGTCCAGTCTCAGAATTAATAGATCGCTTCTGAAGTATGCCCTGCCTCACATTTCATACTTCAAAGCCCAAACAAAGAAGTAGACAGCGATGCAATAAATGGCATCAGTTATAACATGTGAAATATCAGTTTCTAGAAAAATGCCCAGAAGACACACTGATTCAATAATCATAAAAGTCATTATGTAAAACACTCTTTCAGGCAGTCCTTGAATATCATTATGTCCCATTTTGTGCGATATTTTACCTATATTATATATATCATTGCGTGTAATATGAGAGGACATTTATCAATGTTTGCTGCTAATGACAGAACGGTGTATTTTTGCTGAACTGGTAATATATTAATTGACTCCATCCGACTGTTGCCTACATTGGGCAGTTATTAATTCACTTGCTACTGTTAAAGGTCCAGCAAAACACATTGAGAGCAAAGTTGGATATAATATTGTCGGGCAGGAGCGGAGCAAAGGCTTGAGGGAGTTGACGGGCATGTGTCACCTCAATACCGGCTATGGAGCCTCAATACAATGCTAGAGATGTATAATCAAAGTAATTGTTATCATGACGTTGAGTGCATGTCTTGGTGTAGGGCAGATTAAGTACTACTGGTGGAGCAAACGAATAGCGACAATAGCACTCGATAGGTAGGGCTTTCAGGCGAACATCATTGATGTGGTAAGCGTCCCAATAACACACATGTAATTCAATTTTGATTAATATTGGTACAGGCAAATCACAACGATACTGCGATATGCACTGAGAATTTGAGATCGTACATAGTGTATTTTCTAACAGCACTTTATCATCCATAATATCACAATGCAGAGAAGGTATACCAATATAAGAGAGGCCGAGGATAAGCAATCATCACTTCCATCCTTCACAGCATTGACGTAACCAATTCTACTGTTTCCGACACTCTTTCAATACAATGTGAAGTGATAACAGAAGCAAATCGGGTTATTTGAGGATAGGCAGTATGGTCTATACGATAATCAACATGCTCCCTTTCTGACGACAGAATTTACAACACTTCCATAGTTTATCATTATCATATCATACGTAATCTGGTGAGAATGGCGTGTTTTATATTAACTGTGATTCCGTCCTGGAGGTTATCTCATGGTAAACGGTGGACAGTGGATGTACAAAAACAAGTTTATGTACATGTATGATTACTACCCCACGTCTCGCTGCTTCATGTAACTAAAAATGAATGCGACTGGGCGTACTAAATTGCAGTTACTTTCTGAATGCACTTTCGTAGAAGCTGACAAGTATGTATTCCATGCAGATTCTCAGCAGGGATGCTCCTTAAAATTGCGTTGCGACCCTCAAATATTGCGCGTAATACAGGAAAATGTGTACAAATGCTTAATCCATTAAAACGCTACAGTGGGATATAGACCAGAAGGATTATAGTTACTTCCTGATTATAAACACTTCGTTTCGTGCTTATAACTGTACATCTGGCTATGTTCATAGTTGATGGGGAACATAGACGACATAAGTGATGTATCATCTACAACTACGACATTCAATCCTACACGCAACGCCACAAGCCAGAGTTCATTGTCATGGCCGACCAACTGGAATAAAATATATGAACAAGCAACGAGCTATAGCCAAAAGTATCCAGCATAGAGGGATTCCTATCAAATATCACCTTACCAAATCTAGGTAGACTCCTTTTCTGATATCTATAGATCGATGATAATAGCTAGTTGTGAAGCGTTCAGTAAGCTGCATTTCAATATATAACTAATCATCATGCCGCTGACCTGTTGAAAAGCGTGCTGTACGTATATAACAAGACAACAGACTGGTGATTTGCTGGTCCGTGGTGCATGTGTTCTTAAGCCATATAATCCAATATGCAGTCATCATTTACACGTGCAAGGTATAATCGGCTGACTATTTTGAGAGAGACATCACCTCAGCTCGTTCTGTATAACCTCTTATTTTTTTCCAGCAACATAACAATTAATTATATTCACTGCTAAACCCCACGTCTGATTCCACATGCCATTGTCTCCATTGTCAACCTGGACTGATTCATGACGGTTAAGTATTTATTTTATATGACAAAGCATCAGAGCATTGATACGGGGTTCACTGATGATAGGCTTTCACAAAGTCAGTGTTATTGTTAGTATTGTGTGCTTTTCTCTAGGTCATCCGGGGACGTTATTGTTGAATTATAGGAAAGTCAATAGAACCATTTGAAATGACTTCATAAGCAACTATGAGGAGTTAAGAGGCTACAAACTGTCAATCGCACGTGTTGGCTGGCATGTATGACACTCTAATCTCATGGTTTTGTATGGATCATGCACAATGAAGGTGAACACATTGAAGGCCAGTAAGTATCGTAGTGTGGACGGCTGCTGTTTATACCAGAGAGAAAATCGAGGAATTTTACAAGTATGTGCTGGCTCATGTAAGATGGAATAACAAATCATATTATCAATGTCCAGTCACATTCGCTCCTTCGCAACCCGCGGCTCGGTGTTAGATTAGTTGTTAGCTATGTATTGATATCCGTTGTCGATGGTAGTATTCAAAGGGTCCTTCGTGCAATTTATTATGTGTCACATACGAGCGCATCTTAAGACGGTGTTTCAACTTGCTCTGTATGACTGGCAATTCAATCTATTTACTCCCACATGTTCTCCATGCGTCTATTCATTGTTAGCTGTTGCCAGTGTCATTTTTGTCAGCCAAATGTAAGGGTATAAGTTTCATAAATTTACAGAATGAAAAACGCTGATTTTATCTACTGCATTAAGATGTGAGACTTTGTTTTTGAATGAAAGAAAGACCAAAGTGATTACCACAAAAAGTGTATTAGAGCACAGGGCATGTAATGTCCTTGTATGAATTGAGATAATTGTAAAATATTTTTTTAATTATGTTATGGTATGGTTGTTAGATAAAACGTCTGAAATATTGAATGAGGATGTGTTAAATGGTGTGAGGATGTTCATTTAATGACGCCCTCAAATAAATCAGTGATGTGTCCTTGGCATGGCATTAGCCTTTGGTATAGCTCTTGGAACAGCAGAAACTGTACCCCCAAAAAGCGATTGTCACGATGAAAGTTTGTTCCAACTCGTTGAACAGTGTTAATAGCTAGTTAAAAGTGCTTTGTTAGCTTCCAGCATAAGTCGTGATTAATGGTCTCAATACTCGTATACTGACTATCCATCCATGCAATAGTGACCATCATTCTTATTTTCATACATCTCGCTTGTATATTGATGATGGGACTGGAACATTAGTTTCACATAAAAATCTTTTTGTCCTGATTTTCAGCAATATTACCTTTTCAGTTCGTGAATGGGTGAAAAAAGTAGAATGACCCATTGAATTGTAACCGAATCCGAGATTATTCCATTAGCGTGAAAGCAAGGTTAATCTGTATTTAAACTTGCGATATTGCAATCGAACATTTGCGCATATATTAAGTCTGCAATGCTCCAAAACACTGGAGAACATTAAGATTGAGGAGCATATACGCCATGCCTGCACTGAGTAGGTCATATGCATCCCATTTATCGAGTAGCTGTAGAACTGAAATAGAGATATGAGGGTCAATGGAGGCGAAATCAATTTGTCATCCAATAATTTATACCGACAGCCTTGCTCTTACCTTCCTTGACTAACTGAAGGACTGAAATGAGCGTGGCATGAAAAGCTAGACTGGGTAAATGAGATCCGCTTTGTTGTGAAAGTGTTGTCGGTGGTGCGTGCAAACAATGGTAGAAGCTGTTACAAATAGTGTATGAAAAGAAGCGATTGGGTATCACTGGCTATAAATAGAGGTGAAGTGTATTTGTTTGATGTACAGTGCTAGATATTGCAACATAATACTATGCTGGTATGTTGGAGGAAACATATCCTTTTCCTTGTTTAACCCGCACGATCTTGGGGTGATGGTGCTGTGACTATAGTATCTGAAATGGGGGCAAAATGATCATGTACAACTCCGTAGATTAATGTGGTGTATACATCGGTATATGGTCATGATATGCTTCTAAACAGGAACTACAGAGTCCACGGCACTTGTGAGGTTACGAAGAATACACCTGTAAGTTGCCCAACAATAGGTTTGTTTACTTTTCAGTTATAAACTGGAGATTATCTTTGAGTGTAATCTAATAACTGATAACTGATTCCCGCTATCCCGTTTAACACATTGATTCCTACATAGTGTCAGCTTTTGGTGTATATAGTGACTAATATTGATTGAACTCAACAGCGGTTCGTATAATACTTAATGATTAATAGACCAGGGATCGAGGAAATAGCAGTAGATGTGTTCAAAAGGAGTATTCCCGAGTCTCTCAGCTTCAGTTAACGTCCTTATCTTAATTTAACAACGGGTTTGTACCTTCTTTGAAGCATTTAATTAATTTATTACTCCGATGTTCTCTTAAGAGATGTTCCTTAGAAATCTCGGTGTTCTCTCTCTTGTATGTGAATAACTTAACTTAGATGAATGGATACAACTCCTATATAGTAGATATATATATATATATATATATATATATATATATATATATATATATATATATATATATATATATATATATATATATATATATATATATATATAAAAACATGCATAAATTTATTCATATACATACATATCTATACATATTTAAATATATATATATATATATATATATATATATATATATTATATATATACACATATATATATATATATATATACAATATATATATATATATATATATATGCATATATATTCATATTTTTATATGTATATATGTATATATATATATATATATATATATATATATATATATATACATATATATACATATAGATATATATGTATATATAACAAAATATATGTATATATATATATATATATATATATATATATATATATATATATATATATATATATATATATATATATATATATATATATATATATATATATATATATATATATATATATATATATATATATATATGATATAATGCCAAGCATATAGTAGTTGTATGATAGATTGAAATCTTATATGTTTCGAAGCAAATTAAGCAATTCGTTGTGATTGCTCTGTATTGTGGATTGTCATTACATAGTATCCGGATTTTGAATAATAACAGCTTTCCTTAAACTATTTAGCACAATGTGACAGTGGCACTGTAGTCGTATGTCTTAATTCTTATGCTCAAACACTACAGGAAAGTATCACAGAATCTATACAAGATTTTTCATGTTTGCCAAAATCAGTATTATGATTCCAGCAAAATATCTGATTTTAACACTAAAATTATTTACAATATGGGTATTCTGTAATCATAATAACGCTTAAGGGGCATTTGCCGAATATACGATTTTCACTGATAGTACACGCTGCTTGGATTTGTTTTAAATCCCACGTTTATTGGCACATGGCAGCATTATGCTGACTCCGTGAGAATGACATAATATTAAATCGCGCCTTTCCTTCAACAAGCAGCAAAAGCGTAAACTTAATTACAAAATTACAGAAATGACACAAACGAATTGTTTGTTGGTTTACATCGCCATTATTATCACGATGAGAGCGAACAGTTCACCTTCCAACGCATCTCCTATATACATGTGCTCAAGACAGCGATACATCCCTAAAGGTGTTCGTAGGCGAAAACTTCATCTAAACTTACCGGTGTATAACAAAGGAATACAAGCAAAAACTAACGTCAAATGAAGAACCCCGGGAGCGTATTATGCTTTTGTTGGTCATTTTACTTGGTAAACCAATCAAATCAAAACAAGGACACGATGTTTAAATATCAATCAGCATCATAAAGATAGGCTAATGAATAAATGTAATGTAGTCAATCGAAGAAAGGTATTCATTGAGTTCGTTGGCAAAAGCAACGGCCACTCGTGCTTCTTCTCTCCAGTCAGTGATGGCCTCGGGTGATGGCAGATGTAAGGCTGCCACCAACTGCTCATCCGTCCAGTCCATGGTCTCTTCAAACTGGCTAATGGGTGACCTGGCAGATCACAACATTATTTAACGTGTGGTGATGATATAATTATGTGTCTGTATTCATTAAAGTAAAACTATTATGCTACGATAACTAATTTTTATGCGACATATCAATTCAATTCTTACGCGGCGTAGGGAAGTCGCGCCAACTCGTTCAGACCATACGTCACGACGTGTTCAAGTATACCATAGTCATTCAGCACAGCGATCATATCTCTTATACTGGTACTTTCTGAACAGCAGAATAATATCCCTTATACAACTGTGTTGCGTGTATGACATAATCCTGGCGGTAGCAAACCACTTTATAAATCCACCTACGTATGAGTTGACAGTCTAGGTTCTTCACAGTGACGGTGTCCCTGATGTCGAGTCCGGTGACCATGTTAATGTAACCGTGCGCTACGTTCAGCAAAAAGGGATCGGTGATGGCGATCATGGAATCTAGGATCTCATTCAGGCGGCCACACACGTCTATTGCCGTGCGCTTTGGTAGTATCATCGCTGTGACACATTGCATACAAGTCACGGATGCCCAGTGGAAAGCTATAAGTCAGTGGTTATGGGACCGTACATGAACATCATGTTTTATGTGACCGAATCTTACACAAACACTTCACACTTCGAACTGAACAACATGGAATGTACCACTGGCCGTTTCTGCACGGAACGAACATTATTATGGGACTTACATCATTGCTCATAAATGAAAGTGCTTCAGTGCGTCCATTATAACAATTTTAGTATGTGTGCAGAAGCTTTGTGTGTTTAAGCTGTTCCTTCATCCAGGACCAGAACCAGTCGTTCTACTCACTGCGGGCCTCCTGGACGGCGTCATCGTCGAGACTCATGAAGCCGCTGTTATTCAGCAGCCGAAACATCTCTTCTGTCAACACTGCCATCTGGTATTCGTATGAAGTAGGCGGGGCCAGCTGTTGCCAGTATGCCATAAAGGGCCAGAACTCGTAGACTGACGCCACCATGGCGCCGTACGCGCGACGCATCGCATGTTCTGTGACTCCGCTGTCCGTCAGGTAGTCAGCTATATCCTGGGACGAGCTTCCTTTCACACCACACACGTGTTAGTTTCAATAACATAATACCTTTACGTTAGTCTGAACCAGATTTCAATATAAACTTGAGCCATGATTTTTAACATTTGCCATTTTTTACATACCCATGGTAATAAACGAATTGGTGTAAATGATTTGAATCGATATGTTACCTGCCATACTGCATACAAGCTCCCGCATCTGGTCGGTATCCATGACGTCAATAGACGTCATCCACTGTACCTGTTGCCAGACTGAGCGAGGCATGTACTGTGGGCCCACGACGGTGATGTACTCCTGTAATGCGCTCACCATACGGTAGCACTGCGGCTCATCTTCTCTGAGGCTCACTGAACCTGTTTGTTGTCAGCATACAATACAATACAGTGCTAACTCAACAACATTAATCAGTGATACTTCCATACCGTTGTGATATTATTGTAAGATATTTCTACCTGATCTGATGATGACTAAAATCAACAGGCATAAAAGCGTTGCTGGAGCTCGACCCATTGCTGCGCTGGTCGCTGAACGAACTCTCGCAAAATGTCGGATTGACAGTCATATATATGCTGCAGTGGAATGGAGAGAGATAATGGTACAGTGATTATATTATAATACACAGCCTAGGTCAACCTTTCACAATGCTATTCAGATGTCAGAAGGAGTAATTGTGGTGATACCAATTGACGTGGAGGGAAATTTACATTTATCCACCTCCTACGTATACAATATAGCTGAGAGCTCAGTATGTCATAACCCTTTCTACTAATGACCGTGCAATTATGGGTCATCACATGCCAGCATCGTTTGATGGGTGGGTCCTCTTTCTCGACGTTTAACACATGGCCACTCCTGCTGGGGCCACACGGCGCCCGATCATTTGTCAGCTCGGGAGCATGAGACCAGATCCACAGCCAGCTAGTCTCTGCGTGTTGCTCCCATGCTAGTATTATCACTTTACGTTCCATGCGTGTGCATCAATTGTGTTATTATTTCACCTTTATGGTTGAGTTCAAGTGATTTCACTTATGCGTATGATGGCGCTCGTGTAGATCACTGCTCCACTTATGTCAGATTCTATGTGCTGATGATCCAAAGTGGAGGACGCGTGTCAACATATAAATGTCAAAAATAGACGATGGCTGTGATATTATTGTGGTTAATTCTAAAAGCAGCTGCAAACCCTAGTGGAAGTCGTGTGGCAAGGCGTCAAAGTATGGCGGCCACTTTAGGTTATTGGTCCCCGCTTAACCCCGTGGCGGGCTCATAGTGATTGTATTGTTTGCTACCATGACAAGCTCTCTTGGGGTAATTGTCGTTGTATCCTAAACCAATCAGGATTGTCTCCGAGAATGCACAAACGACTTTGAAATGGACAAGTAAACTAGTGTAAGGAGTTATCAGCTCGCCAGCTGTCCTCAACATGAATTGGCTGCAAGTTATATAGCTCTAATCCCATGTTTCATGGATCATGAACAATGAAGGTGAACCCATTGAAGGCCGGGAAGAATGATCGCCTTGACGGCTGCTGAAAGCAACAGAGAGAAAAATTACGGAGTTAATGTATTTGTTTTGGATTATTCAAGGCCGATAAGAGTTCATAGAAATGACCCTCCCTCGTGCCAGGAATTCGGCATAGTCTTTTGTTCACTGTGTACTGTTTGCCTCACGTTACTTCAGAATGTCAGGGAGGGATCCGAGGCGATAATTGATGAGTGGTAGCTTTCTTTTGGGTTCTTTGTTCTTTTATAGCACCTCTTGTTTACTTATAACGCCATCTAAGTACTCAACATATGGGAGTGGCTCATTGTGCTCGGCGTGACTGAACATAATAACAGGTCCGTCCTATTGTGGCGATGACCGCCTCTCTCTTTCCCATTGTCCACTCTCCATCCACTGATCGCGACGAGCTATAACAAGTGATAATGAAGTCGTCGTAAAATAAGAGTAAATTCAATATTAATTTTGAATAGTTTAACAGCACATAGCAACCACTTGAGTTTCTATGAAAATGAAGGTTTAAGTGCTGTTCGTAAGAATTGAGGCAAGAACATGGCGCTTGACATGCTTCTGTCGTCCAACGCGCGCACTGCATCTAGGCGCAAAAAGGCAGTATTGTAGGGGCGTAAAATCGAATACTTGACTGAGTAGTGCAGCGTGCCCGCATCATCATCGTCCTGGTAGCCTGGTACTGACCAGTGTCATCTGACGTCATTCCCGTCACTGCAATAATGTGTTTGCCGGTGCACACTTTCTGTGGAGACACACTAGAGTTCCATCCCCCGAGTGATCATCAATACTCGTGATATCAATCGAGCTGCCAAGAGTCAAGCGGGGACAGGAAGCCGTCCGACGCCGCTGGTATATGATGACCCGTAATTATACCGCATCCTGTGGTTTGGTCCTAGGTTCAACAGTTCAGACGCAGACCCCGGGCGCAGACCCTGTGCCTGTTGATTTCAGTCACCGGCAACGTATAGTTAGCATAATAATTGCCGGCTTTATAAATGGTAGAAGTTGGTCGCACTCGGGAACAAACTATTCTTGAAAATTTGGTTTGTTGTTCAGTGCTTACCAGTATATGGGATATTGTCGTTGTGTTGAGTCGCAGAACATTCCCTGGCGCATGCTCTGCTCGATTTAACAAATACGTCCTTACAGAATAGAGTGTGATTGTGTTGCTGCATTTCGGCTAACTGAACCTATCCATAGTTGCAAATTGATTACATATGTTAAGGCGCACATCACAACAGTATAAACAGTGTGGTTATAACCATTTCCTCGCGTGACTAAGGATGTCATCCAATGTTTAAGTTTGGATGATTACATTAATCGCCTAGTCATGACATTATTTCCAGTGACTAAAGTTGGACGACATACTTTCATTATGGCTATCAGTCATTGAAAAGAGATGACGAATTGGACCAATGAATGGCTGAGAGAATTCATACACATGCCGACAATTGCAGCCATTAATTTATGGAGTGCAAGAGATTCTACAATCAACCAACACGCATAACGCTATCGCTAGGCTATCAAGAGAGTCTACATAGAACCAACACTCATAAAGCTATCGCTAAGCTATCAAGAGATTCTACAAACAACAAACACTCATAAAGCTATCGCTAAGCTATCAAGAGATTCTACAAACAACCAACACGCATAACGCTATCTCTAAGCTATCAAGAGAGTCTACATAGAACCAACACTCATAAAGCTATCGCTAAGCTATCAAGAGAGTCTACATAGAACCAACACTCATAAAGCTATCGCTAAGCTATCAAGAGAGTCTACATAGAACCAACACTCATAAAGCTATCGCTAAGCTATCAAGAGAGTCTACATAGAACCAACACTCATAAAGCTATCGCTAAGCTATCAAGAGATTCTACAAACAACAAACACTCATAAAGCTATCGCTAAGCTATCAAGAGATTCTACAAACAACCAACACCAACACTAAGCTATCAAGAGAGTCTACATAGCTATCGCTAAGCTATCAAGCTATCAAGAGAGTCTACAAACAACCAACACTCATAAAGCTATAAGCTATCAAGAGAGTCTAAGCTCATAAAATCGCTAAGCTATCAAGAGATTCTACAAACAACCAACACTCATAACGCTATCGCTAAGCTATCAAGAGATTCTACAAACAACCAACACTCATAACGCTATCGCTAAGCTATATCAAACACTCATAACGCTATCGAGCTATCAAGAGATTCTACAAACAATCTCATAACGCTATCGCTAAGCTATCAAGAGATTTTCACATACGCTTTAAGCGATCAAGATAACATAGAACTCTTGTCGAAAGCAATAAGTTTTCAAGAGTTTCTAAAGAGAACCAACACTCATATCGCTATCGCTAAGCTATCAATATATTCTACATAAAACAAACACTCATATCGAAACCAATAAATTTTCAAGCAATTCGACATAACACCAATATTCTGCGATGCATGATGATAGCTTCTTTGTAAATAGGCCAGGACAAGAGAAGAAGCCATTCCCATAACGCGATTGCAAATATTGCGCATATTCCTGGCTTCAGTCTCAGTACTACGGCAACGTTGTAACCCTGTTTATATCATAATTTTTGAAATGTATGTTGATAGAACGATAGCTGTTATGATGAATGGATATTCCTTGTCATCGATTTGGTGCTAAACAAACTGGTACTTTCTACGGGACATCCGGAAATGCGTGTGATGAATTGCACAGTGTTATGCAAATTACGATGGATAGGATCGTTAGAGTGATGCATTGAAGCAAAACCTGGTGTAATAAGCAGTGATGAGCTAACTTGTCAGGCCAGCATGGAACTGATGTTAATAAGGGCAGCAGCATTTTTGTACTGGACAAAAATACCTTGAAATACGTGAAAACTGTTTCACGAGGAGCGCCAGTTCTGAACTGTTTTGGTTTGATTGAGAGATGCGTTATTGGTTGGTTAAGATTAGCTAACGCATAGCGCCCATTAAGAAGGCCACTCACCATTTCAATCATATGCATTATACCTGGAGAGAGCCCCAATAAGTGCATCCAGTGTTATTGTGAACGATTGCGGGTTTATCAATAATGTCCCTAATCCATTTTCTCGATGTCATGAGTATTATATCGGCACTGCACTATGAATATGCTGACACGCTACTGTACAGCTGGTCGGTTGGTGATATACATATATACTGCCCTGCACACGTCGTTATCACGCCGCGAAATGTCATATATTTCGAGCTGTCGAGGTTTACATCAATGTTGTGTACTTACGTATCTATATGTGCCGAGAATCGTGACAGATATCTCATGAACGACACTATTTTGGTTATCCACTGTCTCTTTATTAATCCTCAATTATCACATAAACTCAGCACAGAATCGCAGCTTTGGTTAACGTAACCCCCATCTTGGAAATATGACGTCATATTACGCAGTTTCAGTTACACTCGCATTATGGCGAGAAGTGTTATTTTTTTAACTATCAAGGCGATATCGTTGAACACATATTCCCCGTGTTATTAAATAAAGTAGGTAATGCCAAATGATAATCATCAACAAAATAACACATGTACTCAAGTAATAAAATCTGAAAAGCAAAAGTTCGCTTGCGAATAACCTTGTCTGTGCGTGCGCGTTGCGACAGTACTTACAGTCATTCAAAAAAAAAACATGAGTTTGCAAATTTGTCTGGCAGGATTCAAACGCCTTTGACGAAATGTCACACGTTAAAAAACACAATTTGTTCATAAATATTCATAGAATTGACAATTTATTCTTCATATATTCATTTGCATATGTATCGCGTACAATTTTTTTACAATTCGTTGGCACTGGTCAATGTAGGACGTCGCTCGACGTTCTGCTGGGCTAAACTAGTCCTCGCTACCACAAACAGTGCATTTGCCGGACTGACTCCTACATACGGGTCAATTCGTACTGATATGAAGATATGTGTAGTAGAAACAATTCATTCATGCATCCTAATTTTCATTACAATGGTGGGCAGGGGGTCACTTCTCGTCCCCTAGTTCAAGTGTACCCAATTCAACGGGAAAATGGGTTACCTCGATGTAGAAGTTTGCCTTTCACTTTTATCGTGGTTGGTTAGTACGGCAATTTGGGATTGATGGAGAGGAAAGTTCCCTGCTCCAACCATTAACAGTAGGCTATGGATGTGATGCAATGATACCGACTCCAACCATTAACAGTAAGCGATTGGGTGAAGCAATGACGCCAGCCCCAACCATTAACATTCAGCTGTTGGGTGATGCAATGACGCCTACTCCAACCATTAACAGAAAGATATTCCGTGGATGCTGATGACACAAAAATGTTCAGGCTATATATTTATATATATATATATATATATATATATATATATATATATATATATATATATATATATATATATATATATATATATATATATATATATATATATATATATATATATATATATATATATATATATATATATATATATATATATATATATATTTCCATGCATTAGGCGTAATAGAGGAGAGGTAAAGTCAAATACATACCCGAGGAAAATATCAGAGGAATAAACTCTTATGAGTTTCTAAGAAAGTATATCCACTGCCTTTCCCTCAGAAAAGTTGCATATCCGTCTTTTAGCCTTCCACAAACCACGAGTTGGTTTCAGCAACATTAATACCGCTAAGTGGCACAATTCGTGCTGTGTATAAAAACACATGAGGTAGTTCAAAATTGACGTAACGCTCACTTAACGCTTCATATCCACTAGCCCGCACATGAATTGGACACTATAAGCCGTAAAATAATTGATCCAAGAAATAATCTCGTTTTGTTACCACTGATCCTCAAGCACTTCTTTATACGAACCCTTTGTAGCAGCCATTCATTATCAGTACAATCGGCATTACTTTCACGACACAGCTAATCCCGTTTACAAAATCTTGGTTTTCACAATATACTCAATTTTATCGATTTAGGTAAACAGCAAATAGTACAAATAACTGACTCTAACAATATAATTATTTGGGATACAAAGGTACCCTGATTTTACTCTTTTCAATTGAGCGTTTTTCTATATATAAAGTTAATCTCGTCGTTGCCCTTTCTGGAGCTAAAGAGTAGTTTTGGTAAAAACTGTGGGTGTTTGAGAATGTCAGGTGAGCATTTAGCACACACACACACACACACACACACACACACACACACACACACACACACACACACACACACACACACACACACACACACACACACACACACACACACACACACACACACACACACACACACACACACACACACACACACACACACACACACACACACACACACACACACACCCGACCTCCCGGTGTATTAGAAGGAATGCAACAAGCATTTTGTAAATGCGTGTTTTTCCTCACATCAAGGTATATGTGCAGGTTTTATTTGAAGGCGGTTCCAAGATGTTACAGGCAGATAGGATGGGAGCATACTGTATGAAGGATATAATAGGAATATTAATGTTTTGCTGTTCTATCGTAATTTATGTTGAAATTGGCGTTGATCAAATAGTCAGAGGCAGCAGTTTTACGACAATAAACAACCCCGACGCTTGTAGCACACAAAAGATAAACACTATAATATACTCATAACGATAAGGAAATAGTTTTGTCGGATGCAACTAGTGGAGGGAATACGCGAAATGCCCCGATCATAGGGTCACCAGTACCAGCAATTAATTGAGACCATTATGGGGCAAAATCTCATCATAACGCTATCGTGCGAACCTGCTAGCTGGCGTCATTGAAGGTGACATCTAGACAGGCGAAGTGACGTAAATGCAGCTGAGGTCACGCCAGGGTAGGCAATGTGACGGAGATATTGGTGAAGTGACGGCACGCAAAATTTAATGAATAAATGGATTTAAAGTTCGTAACTTAGTAGTGTGGGCAAGATGTCATAATCGCAGACAAGGTGGCGTGATTGTTATCTATATTCTGCTTGGTATGGAAATTAGGCCAGAAGAGTTGCATGTGAGCCGAGCAAGTCCGTTTCTCAAGGACGCACTCAAAGTGATGTTTCTGATAAATCTGGACCAGTTCTCTTCTGTTGCAAATTTAATACTAGCCAACACAACCCCAATAACGCGCCTTAACACTAACCCATATACCCCTCCCTCGTCGATTATTTTTTCAATGGCCCGTTATGATTATGGCCTCGTCGTTCTGAGCTAGCGGCCGTATTAGCGCAGTAATTGTTAGCTATTGAGTACAAGCGAGTGCTCATTAATTAATACGGCATCTCCCCCCCTATTTGACATTGTCTTTAAACTTACTAGAGCCCCAGTGAAGGCTAGAATGGTCTTATGACCCGCAGAGGTAGAATCAAGTTATGACATGTATTTTATCGCAGAGAATCGGATTATGACTTCAATCTTGCATTAACAGTCTAATCATTATTGGATGAATACATGAAGTGATATCGTTATTTAAAAACGCAACCGATTCACTGCCAGTTCATTGTGCCGTTCATGCGGGGTACGCGGTGGATGTGGACTGGTCTGTGGTGTTAGTGCCCCACGGGGGAGTTGCTAGCTGGAAGAAGGCCATACCCCACGTCTTGTTAGCCAGTATCACGATGAATACACTGATAATGTTCAGGAAGAATCCCGCCTTCAACTCCACAAATAGCACCAATTGCAATAACAATATCTACAAAAGCAAACGCAACAAAAGCAACAGCAACAATTTCAGCACCAGAAACAATTACAATAACAATAATTACAAAAATTATAATAGCACCTGATCAGATGTCATAATTTCTATTTACACCAACATTAAATACGTCAAGGATCCAAAGTGTGTAGCCCATCGCTATTAAGCATATGAGTGATTACTTTACACATTGACTGAAAGGGTTTTGTCCCTCTTTCTTTTTATTTCTGTGGATATTCTGTTGCAGACACATTTTGTATTTCCTTAACGTTGACGATTCACAATAAGCTTCCGGTAACATCTACTGACATTCTGTGAGTGCTTAACACTGGCCATTCCTTACATCTCGAGGTTTTGCGTATCATCTCATTACATTTTATTGAGCTTTTCCAGACGTGAAACTGCTAATTCCTTAAGAAGGGTTAGACCATTTTTCTTAGGATTACAAAATTCACTTTTATTAAAGAGGTTTTCAATAACGGAAGAACATCGTTTTAACGATACCTTTATGTGTAGTAGATACAATTGCAAATGCTTTTTTCCCCAATGACTCATAGGTTTAAGGTCATGCATGACTGAGTGTACGTTTGCAGGAACTATGAACATCAGGGTAGTTCATCTGTTATTTGGTGCAGCTACCTTGTTTTATAAGAAACATTGCCATCAAAAAATATTCCCAAAAGGATTTACCATGAACAAGATATTTTATGGAAGTTCTCAAGTAGCTCAGAGATCATAACGGGCTAATTTTAAGAGAAAAAGGAGCCATTAACATCAGAATAGTCCATGTGTGTCTTTTGGGCTGCTAGCATCCTTTATATGGAAACCTGTGATCAAAAATTATTCTCTTTTGGATTGTTTCTTAAATAACTCAGGTGTCAAAGGTCATGAGGGGCTGATTTGGGTTGTGCAAGGTACCAATTACGTCTGAGCGGTCAAAATGCAATTTGAGAGAGCCAGATGGCTGTGAAAGGAAAGGTGCCCTCACATTGGTGAAGATATTGCTAGGTAAGAAATCGTGCCACCAAAAGTTTACGAATGTACGGACCAACGCCAGAGAAAATGTACATGATAAGCTCTGCTACAAATGCGCCTCTGGGGTTGTTTTTCTCAATAATGCAGTCATTCGTTCATTGATCCTGAGGTTCAAATATAGCCTACACCATGCATTATATGGAGCTTAAACAACGCTGAGGATTATGAAGAGAATCCCACGATAAGCAACTCTTCATTAACCAGCATCATCTTGTTCCACTGGGCTCACCATTTGCAGGACTGTGACACTACCGAAGGAGAAGGCCACGGCACTGGAGGCGGATGATACAGGGAGCATGAACGCGAATGAAGAGGCCACACAGACGGGTACATGAGGTAGTAGGGGGTTGTACTCCAGCTGTTCACTCTACACACACACACACGCCAGGAGATCCAGCAGGGGAATAACTAGTATACTACTATGTCAACGCCTTCTAGGATTATACATGCAATTGGCGCGTAATCACACATAGATAGATGTAGTGACTTGTTTAAGCATTTGTTCCATATGTTTTATCAGCCATGAGGTTGATTCTGAGGACGACCACTCACCAGACTGATCATGATCGGCATAAAGATAGCGCAGGTTGGATATCCATGTTGGATAAGACCTCGGTGATGAAAGAGACGGAGACACCGAGAACGAGGACGAGCAGCCATCCGGGCAAGTTTCCCATTCCCGCCAGGCACTCACCAAGCTAATCAGACAATCCCGAGGACTGATGACGTATTTGGACAAAGTGTGAAACACAATTCAAATAGATTACTGACATAGCACCCGCCAGTGTCCACAGACGATGCATTTGTGTTGATTTACCTTCCCAAGAGCGACCTTTCGTTACGCAAAAGTACATTGGTGCCATTTAGATATTCTATTAGATGATATATGAAGCAGAGACGAAAATGCGAAAATAACCTGATGCATTATTCACCTCATTCACAATACAACTCTCACGAATATGCAGTATATATAGTGCAACCTGTATTACTAGCTAGCTTAAGTTCCGAAGGAGAGTTCAAGTATAATTCGTATTCGTGTGTACAAGAATGTAATTAACATGTTGCATTGCAATTATTGATATGTTTGTTAATATGATAATGATTGAGCCTCTCATGTCCTTCCTCCTCACAACAACTACTCATGTAGTACTGTAACGTAAGTTGAGGAACGTACGCTGCAGGCGGCGGCCAGCGCATTCCCACCACCTGTCAATAGCACCACAACCCACGGCAACGTAATAGTCAGGCTCTGCCACTCCAAAATACTCCTTCTGTCAGTCCCTAGCAGAAACAACAGCCAATCAAGCAATCGTATTGTGGAATAAAGTAAGCAAACAACGACAATACAGAATAACACAAACAAACACCGGCAATGCTGAATAACACAAATAAACAACGACAATGTCTCTCCATAACCGCATTCCACCTTGAGGAACTTAACCACTACAATTATAAACGTGCCATGATTGGGCAATTTCAACATCATAATGTAACCTGAGCATGTGGGCTTCTCCATGGGAGTGACGAACCGGATGGTGACAATAAGCATGGCTGGCATATCATCCCCAGTGTGCCTGTAGCGACACATGCATTACAGACTTATTGCGGCAACGTCCAATGCGTATGTCACTGAAATATAAAACTCAAGCATTATTGGTAAAAGGTCAAATTCACGTATTCATCAAGCATAAGTTATGCTAGTGTTAAATTCAGCACACTGTATATTTTGTTGTGCAAAACAGTCATCATTATCACCCATTGTCTGCCCAATCAACTCAACATTATCATTAACTTCATGCCCAATAAGGGCAACATTATCATTCATTTCATGCCCAATAAAGGTAACATTATCATTCACATTCCACTCAAGCCTCAATATCTATCACTGACAAACCAATAATGTAAAAATATTAAGGGTAAGCCAAACAAACGCTATTATACCAAATAAGTTGTTCTATACGCTAGAGAAAGTGAAAGAGGAATGCGAACAATTTATCAGTCAAGATAGTTTCAGCCAGCTCATTGAACTTTTTAAAAAATGGATGGTCTTAAGTTATGATTAAACTTGGCTGCATTGTAACAATATGTAAATAATGAAGTTAACCCATTGGCAGGGCATATGGGCCAACCAGTATTTCTTCACTTGTCAACCATCTTTGTAAAATCTTTGTAAAAAGCCAGCCAGCATCATCATGTGGGCTATCATTCTCGTTCAACATCATTTCCGAGACGCGCGACCTTGTCAATCTTGAAATCGCATACCCAGAGCTCTATAATTAGTCGTATAAAAGTACTTACCCTGGTTTGAAGAGAACCTCCCATCCGGGTATGAATCCTGGGGACCGGATGAACCACAGGAGAACGAGTACGATGAACATGACCGCCACCACGCCCTCGGCCCAGCTGAAATGATTCATGGTGGATGATAATCATCCGCAATCAACACTTCAAATATTTCGGAAACCTGGCTTATTTATCCAGGACAGAATCATACTTTGTTTTGTTTTATTTAGTATGCATCATCCTATTTTGAATCTCGTCTCAACCATAACACATGAACTATCAAAGGCAAGTAAGGAAATATCAAACATATTTATTGCATTGAATGAAAATAACCTAATGTTAGGAAGCTCCCTGTATTTCTGTCGTATTGCAGTTTGCAGTGACCCTTCATTCTGTGTCCATTCAGCATCTCGACGTACTATATATCAGCAACAATCAGTTATAACTCCATTTTATTTTATACAAACAAACCAGTTTTCAAATATATAACGCATCCCACCCACTTTGTAAATTGTCAAAACTACATATATCATCCAAGTTGTGTTGATCCCCTGTGATCAAAATGTCCGCCCAAATGCTCCGTGATACGGTCGGTCTCTGATAAATATTGCTGGTTAAAACTTAAAATGTACTAACAATAAGAAACACATCACTCGTCACATGATAGATTCATTACAGTACCTGAATCCTATGTAATAGAAGTAAAGCCAGAGGTAAGCCATCATCAGCATAATGACCGCCATGGGGACGGTTTATACCATCCAGCTGGCGAACTGTACGGGCGAGTCCGTCCCCAACCTTCTCCTCCATAATCTACAAGGCGACAAATACCTATAAGCTCGGTGGTTTTAACAGACGAACTGGAGACACGGCTGACACAGATAATAGTGTATATCACCGCGCATGGGAAATCACCAGAACAGTACTGCATATTGTTAATATACATAGAAAGGGATATAGTTTGACAGCATCATGGCTGTCAGTGCCTGTGGGTCTTCCGAAGCGTTTATGTAATTTATTCTGGCATCCACAATTCCACGACGCCATAGCGTCCAATTTACGTCAGTAGCCGTGGCATTAGAGATGACGCTGTGGAACATACGCACACGCAAAAACGGGAGGAGAACTCCGGTACCAGGCTAGCAAAGTCGGCCAAAAAACAGAACAGAATTCCCTTTGAGACATGCGACTAAAAGTTTCTTCAAATTTAACAAAAACAAGAATAAGATAGTACAACCAACTCTGGTGGATGCAGTTTTAGATGTCTAAAACTTAACATTCGTAACAATACTTTCGTTAAGTTCCAGAAAAACGCTCACTGGTCCGCTTCTTTTTTCCTGATAATGTTTGTAGACGTGCCAGTCAGACACGCAATCCTGCACACTTTTGCTGCGAATGAATTTGACAACGTCATAGCTGCAGCAAAGTCGTCGATTTTCTTCGCCATGTCGCTTCCGATTCTGCTCGTTTCTAAAACCTCGTCTGTCTCTGTGGCTTCTGATGATTTGCTAAGAATACCACCAGTCATAAATATTTGTGAAATTACCTGTCAATCAATGACCAATGCGTTTAAAGTTAGCTTGGCATTGTCCAAAATTCCACGCCAACGTCACCTCAACTTGTAGTTGAATTCAGGGACATTGTTGGTCCCACCTGCAGCAACATCGATACAGGATTCAATGCTGTCATTGGTGCCTGCAGCAAGGTCGACGACCACATTGCCCAAATGGATTACAATATTATACGAGAATCCTTGCGTCGAAGTATTATTGCAATTTTTCACCAAACACAATCCAATATATAAATTTAAAAACTACTCGAGTCTGACACAGTTTTTGACGTCAAACCGTCATCATTATTCGACGCAATTGCACTTTGTTCGTGATCATCAATATTGTCTTTTTTCGTCTTTTGGATGACAACTTCCAGTAAGGCCAGCAACATGGCGGTGGTTGCCGTGTTGGAGATCCATATGGAGAGGAACCAGGCAGGGAGCATGAACCCCAGCATCAACCTCAATACACACAATATATATATATATATATATATATATATATATATATATATATATATATATATATATATATATATATATATATATATATATATATATATATATATATATATATATATATATATATATATATATATATATATATATATATATATATATATATATATATATATATATATATATATATATATATCAATTTAAGTGAGTTTCAGGAAATTCTATTTATTCTTAGTAGTTCCCATCAAAGCTTGCAGGATGCCACATGAAACTCACTTTTATTGTGAATATCCATGTTTTTACCTGAACGCACCTAATCATGACGTTTCGTATATCCGATGAGACAGTGTTTTTATTGGTAGATGGTATCACAGCATATCGGTCAGAACCATCTGCAGATTATTTTTTTCTATATTAGGTTTTTTCTGTGTTGCTTAGAATTTGGAACTTCGCACAAATTAGCGTACAATAGGTTGCACGTAAGGGAAATAAATAAAAGTTTGTTAATTATTTTTCAATGAGTTCCTAATCTGCAGTTGAGTCAAAACCCTTTGCGGGTGATTTTCTTTTACATCTTATGTTTACAAAGTTACGCATTGGATTTGGCATAATAACTATGCCACTGAGTTTTTTGTTTGTTCGTATCGTAGCACAAAGCAGGAATAACTTAAAATACATTAGTATAATTACGATGCAACACATCCGCAATTGGGTCAGAACCATCTGCAGATGTGCCATTTTCATTCCCTCAAGTGATCCGACACCTGTGGATTTGTAAACGGGTCAGATATATTTTATATATATATATATATATAATTATATATATATATATGCATATATATATATATATATATATATAATATATATATGAATATATATATATATATATATATATATATATATATATATATATATATATATATATATATATCTATATATATATATATATATATATATATATATATATATGTATATATATATATATATATAGTGGCCGCCTTGTATGTGGACCCCCCTCTTAAAAGGCACACCCCGCCTATTCGACCCCTTTAGCTTGTCCAGAACAAGAAATATCGCCACTCAGACAAGATCCACTATCAATTTATATATAGCGACTGGTTGAAGCAGTTCGGCCGTCGGTAGCCGTCACAGTCGGAAGCAGAACGCTTGTACCTTCTAGAAGGTTCATCAGTTTCAACGTGCCTGTTGCCAGTCGTCAAAAGTATACTGTATAGAAATGAAACGGGGTGTAAGAATGATCTGTCGCTCAGCAGTAGACTCTAGACGCATTACCTCTTGATGCACTGTAACGTACTGATATTCGAAGATGTAAACTTCACTTCAATATCCCAGTTTTTATGATGCTTTGCTACTAATGTTGTGTGGTAACCCGCTGAATAACTGCTGATAAAAAGTTGTATTCAAGTTGCCAATCATTTTTCTATTTTTTTATTGCAACTCATCAACAGCAGGCATAATAACGAGCACGCGTGCTGCGAACTCAAAATAAACATGTACGCGTATGCAGGTTAACTGTAAAACTGCCGGTATAGAGTTTATGCGAGTTGCTCGGCTTTAACACATATGATCAGAAATCATTATGCAAAACAAAATTCAGGCGGTCCTTAACTATCATTATGTCCCATTTTGTGCAATGCATACATCATTGAGTGTAATATGAGAACTGATAATTCAATCCCGCTGGCTGCTTATCATTTGAATTTCTAGTGTCGGTTTATGGTATATGTAGATTAATGTTGCTTGTACTCACCAGCGGTAGTAGATATCTACCAGGGATCGAGGTAATAGCAGCAGATGTGTTCCATAAAAGAATATCGGCAGAGTCTCTCAGCTTCAGTTTACGCCTTGATTCTGATTTAACTCAGTGTGTCTACCTTTGTTGAAGCAGATGACAATTTGTTCCTCGGAGGTGCTATTTATGGATGCTCCTTAGACATCTCGGCATGCTCTCTTGTGCTGTGACTAATGCAAGTGAATGGGTACAAATCCTATGTACACTGTAACGTCTCTTTTATTACAGCATACTACAAATTGATAAAGAACCAAAGTGGAGGTCTATTTCTCATAATAATGCCTGACGCGCAACACTGACGGTCTGGTTATGTACCTCTTTTGTTGGGAATGCAGAAAACTTAAAAGCTTCAACCTTACGTACCTGCCTTTACGACTAAAACCACTTTCTAATAAAAGCTACACATATCACTCTAAGTGTCTGAGAACCTACCTACGAAGAATGCATACAGCAGAACTAACATTGATGGGATGTCAAATTAATCCATAATTTCAGGATATATATACACATATATATATACACATATATATATATATATATATATATATATATATATATATATATATATATATATATATATATATATATATATATATATGAGATATATTGCCAAGTGTATTGTAATGCGTATGATGGATTGAAATGTTAATGTTTCGATGCAACCATTCGTTGTTACTGTAATATATTGTAGTTTGTACCACTATAGATGACATATTGACACTTATATGTGAGAGATGACTGGGAACATATAGGTATCCTGTTACTGATTCTGACACTGGTACCATCGGATGATCAAACGAGACACCATAAATACCGCTAGTGCAGGCCACTACAGTGCTGTATCGATATTGGATGTTTTGCCGTTGTTCCGGGATATATAGCAAGGGGCTGGAAGCATTTTAGCAATAATGCTGAGGTTGTCGTGACTGCACCAAACCCATATGATATGGAATGAGGGTACACAGGTAGTATTGTGTATTTATTCAAGTGATGAGATGTTCCATGAAGTTGCATATTAAATGTTTAATATTTGATTTTTCCGCCGTTTGTAGTCGGATGCTTTCAATTACAACGTTAAGAAATTACAAGACGCTATCGCTGCGTCTGTACGGGCTATGTGTCTCCTTCTGCGCAATCAGGGAGCATAATATTGGGGCTCAGCTTGATGGCATCTACGCTTCATATTATCATGCGTGTGACTTGTTGAAGGAAGGTTAATATTCAACACTGCAAAGGCTGCATACAGCATGAGCGATATTGCCTGAGAAAAGCAAAGAATAGGTAAGGGGCCTGTGAACAAGGTCAAAGCTGTCAAATGCGAGCTCTTAATGGATTGCGTAGGAAGTATGCGGGGTTATTGAGGGAGTTATTTCCATACTAAAACTCCACAAACAAGTGCTTAGCGTAGATGTCATCACTGGGTAAAATCACAACAATCCCCAAATGATATTTTCATTTCTCTCCGTGAAAAAGATAACATGGGGAAAATTGTTCGGTATCTTACATTCCATACACTGTACATTGCCATCACAAAAGGGGTATAGACTGACATTAGCACGATCACAACCCTATACATGTTCATTCTAAATTTCACATGGTATTGAAAATAAGCCCACCAATACAAAACAGATCATTATGGCAGGATGCATATTGCTATTTTACTTTAAGAGGTCCGGTCCGAACAACTATGAAGTAAGATAGATTCAATGGAGATCTGGTTGAAAGCATCAATCAGGAATATGTTCCTCATACATCCGGCAGTGTCATTCTTATGTTCTTATGAGCATCCCAATACATGCGCTGAATTAATTCGTATCATGCCATTATCACAGCGAGCTTCTCCTATAATACAACTATGGAAATTACAGTCCTTAAATAAACCACAACATTTAATCTGTCAGTCCACATTTACTTCAACGACATAATCTTATTTCACAGGGTGCTGATTGGGCTTCTATATGTCTACCCATCATTCTGGTCGTATGATCGAGGTTAATACAAGTTAGGCATTTACCAATGCTTGTTGCCAATGATAGAACGGTGTATTTTCGCTGAAATGGCAATAGATTAAATTTCTCTCCACCCGACAAACATATAATGGTGCACTGTCCTTATTAAGTTCAGTGAACACTGAATTAAGTTGTTTATTTCAATGTTTAATGAGAGATGGATGCATATCTGATTTCTTCGTCGTTGGTGGTCACGTGCTATTAATTACTAAGATCAAGCAATACATCACGACATAGCTTAGTCTTCATGGGCTTAGTAGGTTTCTCGAATTCAATAACTAGTGCCTATCGACGGAAACGTGCAAGAGAATGTGCATGCGATTTTTCCTAAATGTATTATTTAGCTAACATAGCAAAGGTTCAGATGCGTTTGCTGCGTTTGTACCCTGAACATGCTGTCTGCATGTGTTCTTAAGCCAGATAATCCAATATGCAGTCAGCCTTTAAATGTGCAAGGTATAATCGGCTGACTATTTTGAGAGAGACATCACCTCAGATCTTTCTGTATAACATCTAATGTTTACCAGCAACATAAAAATGAATTATATTAGCTGCTTAACCCCACGTCCGATTCCACATGCCATTGTCTCCATTGACAACGTGCGTCAACCTGAACTGATACATGACGGTTATGTATTTATTTTATATGACAAAGTATCTGAGCATTGATACGGAGTTCACTGATGATAGGCTTTCACAAAGTCAGTGTTATTGTCAATATTGTGTGCTAGGTCATCCAAGGAAGTTATTGTTGAATGATAGGAAAGTCAACAGAACCATTTGAAATGACTTCATAAGCAACTATGAGGAGTTAAGAGGCTACAAACTGTCAATTGCACGTGTTGGCTGGCATGTATGGCATTCTAATTTCATATTCATGAACAATGAAGGGGAACACATTGAAGGCCAGTAAGTATCGTCGTGTGGACGGCTGCTGTTAATACCAGAGCGAAAGTCGAAGAATTTCACATGTATGTGCTGGCTCACGTAAGATGGAATAACAAATCATATTTTCAATGTCCAGTCACATCTCCTCCTTCATAACCCGCAGCTATGTGTTAGATATGTGGTTAGCTGAGTACTGATTGCTAAAAGGTAGAATGATCCATTGAATTTTATCAGAATTCGAGATTATTCCATTAAGTTAATCTGTATTTAAACTTGTGATATTGCAATTAAACACTAGCGCATATAAAGTCTGCATTGCTCCAAAACACTGGAGAACATTAAGATTGAGGAGCATATCGCCATGCCTGCACTGAGTAGGTTATATGCATACCATTTATAGAGTAGATGTAGAACTGAAATAGAGATATGAGGGTCAATGGAGGCGAAATCAATTTGTCATCCAATAACTTATACAGACTGCCTTGATATCCACCGTCCTTGACTTAATGAGGGACTCCAATGAGCGTACCTTGAAAAGCTAGACTGTGTAAATGTGATTCGCTTTATTGTCAGTTGGGTATCATTGGCTTTAAATGGAGGCCAAGAGTATTTGTTTGATCCACAGTCCAAGATGTTTACGCTGGTATGTTGGAGGAAACATATTCTTTCCTTGTTTTACCAGCACAATCTTGGGGTTATGGTGATGTGACTATGGTACCCTGAATAGGGGCAAAATGATCATGTACACCTCCGGGAATTAATGCGGTACATAGTCATGACAGGCTTCTAAACAGGAACTACAGGGTGACTAAGGATTATACACGGCACTTGAGAATAGCAGCTGGGAGTTGCCCAACACTAGAGTTGTTTACTTTTCAATTATAAACTGGAGATTACCATTGCGTGTAATCTGATAACTGATAACTGAATCCAGCTACTTGTTTATCATAGGGATTCCTACATCGTGTCAGTTTACCTTGTATATAGTGACTAATGTTGCTTGTACTCAACAGTGGTTCGTACAATACTTCATGATTATTAGATTAGTATATATCTACCACAGAACGAGGAAATAGCAGTAGATGTGTTCTATAAAAGAGTATTGGTCCGAGTATCTCAGCTTCAGTTAACGTCCTAATTTTGTTTAACTCCGAAGTACCTACTTTGAAGCAGACAAAAATTTATTCCTCGGAGGTTCTCTTTGGAGATGTTCCTTAGAAATCTCGGCGTGCTCTCATGTATGTGACTGATGTAGGTGAATGGATACAAGTCCTACGTCCATAGAAACGTCTCTTAGTATACTTCAGCATGATCACGATAAAGTGGAGAAGCATTTTTCGTAATAAATGCCTCACGAACAGCTCTATAAGTCTGGTTATGTACGTCTTATGTTAGGGATCCAGAAAACCTAAACGCTCCAACCTTACGTACCTTCCTCTCCTCCAAACCCACTCGCAAATAAAAGCTACATAGATTGCTATTAGTGTCAAAGAATATACCTTCTAAGGATGCATGCAGCATTCTGAACTTACATAGACGGATTGAGAAAATAATCCATAATATCAGGATATACACATATATATTTACATATATATATATATATAGATATATATTTATATATACATATATATAAGTATATATATATATATATATAAATATATATATATGCATATATATATATATACATATATATGTATATATATACATATATATATACATATATGTATATATATATATATATATATATATATATATATATATAATATAAATATACACCTTCCTTCAACAAGCAGCAAAAGCGTAAACTTAATTACAAAATTACAGAAATGACACGAACGAATTGTTTGATGGTTTACATCGCCAACATTACTATTACGAGAGCTAATATCACCTTCCAACTCATCTCCTATATAAATGTGCTCAAGACAGCGATACATCCCTAAAGGTGTTCGTAGGCGAATACATAATCTAAACATACCAGTGTCTAACAGAGGAATACCAACACAAACGAAACAAACGTCCAATGAAGAACCCCGGGACCATGTTATGCTTTGCTGGTCAACATTTGATTTGGTAAACCAATCAAATCAAGACAAGGACACGATGTTTAAATATCATCAGCATCACAAAGATAGGCTAATGAATAAATGTAATGTAGTCAATTGAAGAAAGGTATTCATTGAGTTCGTTGACAAAAGCAACGGCCACTCGTGCTTCTTTTCTCCAGCCAGTGATGGCCTCGGGTGTTGGCAAATGTGAGGCTGCCGCCAACTGCTCATCCGTCCAGTCCATGGTCTCTTCAAACTGGCTAATGGGTGACCTGGCAGATCACAACAGTATTTAACGTGTTGTGCTGATATAATTATGTGTCCTTCTTCATTCAAGTAAATTATTATGTTAAGATAATTACTTTTATGCGACAAACTAATTAAAATCTCACGCGTTGTAGGGAAGTTTTTATGCGACATATTAATTCAATTCTTACGCGGCGTAGGGAAGTCGCGCCAACTCGTTCAGACCATACGTCACGACGTGCTCAAGTATATCATAGTCATTCAGCACAGCGGTCACATCTCTTATACTAGTACTCTCGGAACAACAGAATAACATCCCTTATACAACTGCATTGTGTGTGTGACATAATCCTGGCGGTAGCAAACCACATTATAAATCCACCTACGTATGAGTTGACAGTCAAGGTTCTTTACAGTGACTGTGTCACTGATGTCGAGTCCGGTGACCATGTTAATGTAATCATGCACTACGTTCAGCAAATAGTGATCGGTGATGGCGATCATGGAATCTAGGATCTCATTCAGGCGGCCACACACGTCTATTGCCGTGCGCTTTTGTAGCATCATCGCTGTGACACAAAGCATACATGTCACGGATACCCAGGGGAAAGGTATTAACCTGTGATTATGGGACCGTACATGAACATCATGTTTTATGTGACCGAATCTTACACAAACACTTTACCCTAGTGGACGCTTTCGTACTGAACTACATGGAATGTACAACTGGTCGTTTCTACATGGAAAGAACATCATTGTGGGATTTACATCATTGCTCATATATGAAAGTGTTTCAGTGTGTCCATTATAACAATTTTGGTATGTCAGCAGAAGCTTAGCTTCGGTTGGTTTACGCTGTTCCTTCAGCCACGAACGGAACCAGTCGTTCTACTCACTGCGGGCCTCCTGGACGGCGTCATCGTCGAGACTCATGAAGCCGCTGTTATTCAGCAGCCGAATCATCTCTTCTGTCAACATTGCCATCTGGTATCTGTTGGAAGTGGGCGGGGCTAGCTTGGCCATGTATCCCATAAAGGGCCACAACTCGTAGACTGACGGCACCATGGCGCCGTACGCGCGACGCATCGCATGTTCTTTGACGCCGCTGTCCATCAGGTAGTCAGCTATATCCTGGGACGAGCTTCCTTCACACCAGACACGTGTTAGTTTCAATAACATAATGCCTTTTCGTTCGTCTGACCCAGATTTCGGTATAAACTTGAGCCATGATTTTTAACATATGCTATTTTTTACATACCCATGGTAATAAACGAATTGGTGTAAATGATTTGAATCGATATGTTACCTGCCATACTGCATACAAGCTCCCGCATCTGGTCGGTATCCATGACGTCATCCACTGTACGTTAGTTTCAATAACATAATGCCTTTTCGTTGGTCTGACCCAGATTTCGATATAAACTTGAGCCATGATTTTTAACATATTCCATTTTTTACATATCCATGGTAATAAACGAATTGGTGTAAATGATTTGAATCGATATGTTACCTGCCATACTGCATACAAGCTCCCGCATCTGGTCGGTATCCATGACGTCATCCACTGTACGTTAGTTTCAATAACATAATGCCTTTTCGTTCGTCTGACCCAGATTTCGATATAAACTTGAGCCATGATTTTTAACATATTCCATTTTTTACATATCCATGGTAATAAACGAATTGGTGTAAATGATTTGAATCGATACGTTCATGACATTATTTGCATTGACTAAAGTTGGACGACATACTTTCATTATGGCTATCAGTCATTGAAAAGAGATGACGAATTGGACCAATGAATGGCTGAGAGAATTCATACACATGCCGACAATTGCAGTCATTAATTTATGGAGTGCAAGAGATTATACAATCAACCAACACGCATAACGCTATCGCTAGGCTATCAAGAGAGTCTACATAGAACCAACACTCATAAAGCTATCGCTAAGCTATCAAGAGATTCTACAAACAACAAACACTCATAAAGCTATCGCTAAGCGATCAAGATATTTAAAATAAAACAAAACACTCATATCGAAACCAATAAATTATCAAGCAATTCGACATAACACCAATATTCTGCGATGCATGATGATAGCTTCTTTGTAAATAGGCCAGAACAAGAGAAGAAGCCATTCCCATAACGCGATTGCAAATATTGCGCGTATTCCTGGCGTCAGTCTCAGTACTACGGAAACATTGTAACCCTGTTTATATCATAATTTTTGAAATGTATGTTGATAGAACGATAGCTGTTATGATGAGTAGATATTCCTTGTCATCGATTTGGTGCTAAACAACCTGGTACTTTCTACGGGACATCCGGAAATGCGTGTGATGAATTGCACAGTGTTATGCAAATTACGATGGATAGGATCGTTAGAGTGATGCATTGAAGCAAAACCTGGTGTAATAAGCTGTGATGAGCTAACTTGTCAGGCCAGCATGGAACTGATGTTAATAAGGGCAGTGGCATTTTTGTACTGGACAAAAGTACCTTGAAATACGTGAAAACTGTTTCACGAGGAGCGCCAGTTCTGAACTGTTTTGGTTTGATTGAGAGATGCATTATTGGTTGGTTAAGATTAGCTAACGCATAGCGCCCATTAAGAAGGCCACTCACCATTTCAATCATATGCATTATACCTGGAGAGAGCCCCAATAAGTGCATCCAGTGTTATTGTGAACGCTTGTGGGTTTATCAATAATGTCCCTAATCCATGTCATGAGTATTATATCGGCACTGCCTTGTGAATATGCTGACACGCTACTGTACAGCTGGTCGGTTGGTGATATACATATATACTGTCCTGCACACGTCGTAACCACGCCACGAAATGCCATATATTTCGAGCTGTCGAGTCTTTACATCAATGTTGTGTACTTACGTATCTATATGTGCCGAGAATCGTGACAGATTTCTCATGAACGACACTATTTTGGTTATCCACTCTCTCGTTATTAATCCTCAATTATCACATAAACTCAGCACAGAATCGCAGCTTTGGTTAACGTAACCCCCATCTTGGAAATATGACGTCATATTACGCAGTTTCAGTTACACTCGCATTATGGCGAGAAGTGTTATTTTTTTAACTATCAAGGCGATATCGTTGAACACATATTCCCCATGTTATTATATAAAGTAGGTAATGCCAAATGATAGTCATCAACAAAATAACACATGAACTCAAGTAATAAAATCTGAAAAGTAAAAGTTCGCTTGTTAATAACCTTGTCTGTGCGTGCGCGATGCGACCGTACTTGTCATTCAAAAATTTGTCTTACCAGATTCAATCTCCTTTGACGAAATTTCACACGTTAAAAATCTTGTTCATAAATATTCATAGATGTGAAAATTTATTCTTCAAATATTCATTTGTATATGTATCGTATATGATTGGTATATGATCGTGTACAATTTTTTACAATTTGTTGGCACTGGTCAACGCAGGACGTCACTGCGACGTTCTGCTGGGCTAAACTGGTTATCGCTACCACAAACAGTGCATTTGCCGGACTGACTCCTACATCCGGTTCAATGCATATTAAGATGTGTGTAGTAGAAACAATTCATTCATGCATCCTAATTTTCATTAGAATGGCGGGAAGGGGGTCTCTTCTCGTCCCTCAGTTCCAGTGTTCCTAATTCAAAGGGAAAATGGGTTACCTCGATGTAGAAGTTTGCCTTTCACTTTTATCGTGGTTGATTAGTGCAGCAAGTTGGGATTGATGGAGAGGAAAGTTCTCTGCTCTAACCATTAACAGTAGGCTATGGATGTGATGCAATGATGCTGACTACAACCATCAACAGTAAGCGATTGGGAGATGCAATGATGTTGACATAAAGATATTCCGTGGATGCTGATAAGACAAAAATGAGAACTCCAATACGGGGGCAGGCGATAGAGACGGATATAGAGAGATATATAGAGATATATATATATATATAGATATATAGATAGATATATATATAGATATAGATAGATATAGAGAGAGAGATATAGAGAGAGATAGAGAGATAGATATAGATATAGAGAGAGAGATAGAGAGATAGATCTCTCTAGGAGATAGAGAGGGAGATACTCTAGAGAGATATAGACAGAGACATCTTTTATAGATCTATATAAAGATCTAGATATACTTATATCTACATATATATACATATATATACATATATATATTTATATATATACATATATATATGTATGTATATATATATATGTATGTATATATATATAAATGTCAAATATCTATATATATATATCTATATATATCTATCTATATATATCTCTATATATATATATATATATATATATATATATATATATATATATATATATATATATATATATATTGTAAAATCGAAGACGATATAGGAGTTCCAAACTGTATCGTCAGCAATCTACTATTATATTGGACTCTTGTATGATTATGCTGTACACTCTATCATACGAAACTTTTCAACGGAAATAACATATATATATAAATTTCCATGCATTAGGCGTAATAGAGGAGAGGTAAAGTCAAATGCATACCAGAGGAAAATATCAGAGGAATAAATTCTTATGAGCTTCTAAGAAAGTATATCCACTGCCTTTCCCTCAGAAAAGTAACATATCCGTCTTTTAGCTTTCCACGAGCCACGAGTTCAAGCAACATTAATACCGCGAAGTGGCACAATTCGTGATGTGTATAAAAACACATGAGGTATTTCAAAATTGACGTAACGCTCACTTAACGCTTCTGAACACTAGCCAGCACACACCCCTCCCATCCGCAACCATAACTCATCCTCATACTAGTCAATATAAACACAAGCAAACCGCACACCACCCCCACCACGCACCACCATATGTAGGCTTCTTCCGGTGGTTGCGCTTTCAGTCGTATTTCTCGTAACTTCATGTGTCGTGTGTCTGCCTTATCCACCCCGGAGTTCCTGTTTAGACGCCTATCATGAACATGTACCCTGTTGACCAACAACATTAATCCACGGAGGTGTAAATCAGGATATCGTGCTGGAAATCGTGATATCCCTCCAACGCACCTGTATGGCATTGTATTGTATTGTTTTATGCAAGGCCAAACGATGATTAGATATTGCTCTGCGAGCAATTTGTTTGATGGCTTCAAACATCTTGACAAAGTAAGTAATACGTAGGGGTCGTGGCATTGGAGATGAATTGGTCACTATAAGCCGTGATATGATTGATCCAAGAAATAATCTCGTTTTGTTACCACTGATCCTCAAGCACTTCTTTATACGAACCCTTTGTAGCAGCCATTCATTATCAGTGCCATCGGCAATACTTTCACGACACAGCTAATCCCATTTACAAAATCTAGGTTTTCACAATATACTCAAATTCGTCGATATAGGTAAACAGCAAATAGTACAAATAACTGACTCTTAAAATTTGAATATTTGCGCAACAAAGGTACCCTTATTGTACTGTACTCTTTTCAATTTAGCACACACACACACACACACACACACACACACACACACACACACACACACACACACACACACACACACACACACACACACACACACACACACACACACACACAAACACGCGACCTCCCGGTGTATTAGAAGGAATACAACAAGCATTTTGTAAATGCGTACCTTTCCTGACATCAAGGTATATGTGGAGGTTTTATTTAAAGGCGGTTCCAAGAGGAAAGCATGTTTACAGGCAGATAGGGTGGGAGCATACTGTATGAAGGATATGATGGGAATATCTTTGTTTTGCTGTTCTGTCGGCCTTGTAATCGCATCGTTATTTATGTTGAAATTGGCGTTGACCAAATAGTCAGAGGCAGCAGTTTAACCACAATAAACAACCCCGACGCTTGAAGCACACAAAAGATGTAAAAATAATATACTTATAACGATAAAGAAGTTTCGTCGGATGCAAATAGTGCTGAGAATACGCGAAATCACCCGATCATAGGATCAGCAGTACCAGCAATTAATTACGTATGCATTCCTACTTAACAACTCCAATACAGAGTTCATATTCGATATTGCCACCAGTACAGTTACCGATATACCTTCAGTGTTTTTTATGCATGACATTGTCCCAGATCAGTCAGGCTGATTGCAATTTCCTCTATAGCCAGGTTGCTCATTATTGATATATCTTACACAGTGTCCGAGCCACAGTCCGCTATAGACAATGGTCCGCGTATTGAGTTTGCAGATGATTAATAATTAATCGGAGAGCAGTTTCATCATCATGGTTTGATCGCTAATTGCAGGGATTTTGCAGATGTTCGCGAACACGAGTATTGATGCAAAAGCACACATATGCCAGAAATGTCGGCATTAAAACATCAGTTACTAATTGACCATAATGGCGCAAAATGTCGTCAAAACGCCATCGTGCGAACCTACTAACTGACGTCAATGAAGGTCACATCTAGACAGGCGATGTGACGTAAATGCAGCTGAGTTTATGTCAGGGTAAGCTATGTTACGTAGATATTGTTGAAGTGACGGTACACAAAATTAAATTCGTTAAGTTAGTAGTGTGAGTAAGATGCCCCAATCTTAGACAAGGTGGCGCGATTGTTATTACTATTCTGCTTGGCATGGAAATTATGCCAGAATCGTTGCGTGTGAGATGTTTGCATACTTACGTCTGCAGCTGAGCCGAGCAAGCCTATCTCTCGGGGACGCATTAAGAGGGATGTTTCTGATATATCTAGACCAGTTCTGTTCTGTTGCAATGTTAATAATCGAGCATTGGGAGAATGACAAACTTGGTTCACACGGAGCTATCAATACTGCTTAGGAGCCAATCAAACATTACGAAGCGTTTTTTCGCAGACATCCCCATCCCCCCCCATAACATTCCAGAACACTAGACCAGACCACCCCAATAACGCGTCCCAACACTAACCCATATACCCCCACCCCCGTCGATTATTTTTTCAATGGCCACTTATGATTATGGCCACGTTGATCTGACCTAGCGGTCATATTAGCGCAGTAATTGTTGGCTATTGAGTACAAGCGAGTGCTCAAAAATTAATGCGGCATCTCCCCTGTGTTGACATTGTCTTCCAACTTACTCGAGCCCCAATGAAGACTGCAATGGTCTTATGGCCCGCAGAGGTACCATAAAGTTATGACATGTATTTTATCGCAGAGCATCGGATTATGACTTTAATCTTGCATTACGAGTGTAAGCGTGTAAGCATTATTGGATGAATATCGCTATTTAAAAACCCAGCCGATTCACTGCCAGTTCATTGTGCCGTCCATGCGGGGGGGGCGCGGCGGATGTGGACAGGTCTGTGGCGTTAGTGCCCCACGGGGGAGCTGCTAGCTGGAAGAAGGCCATACCCCACGTCTCGTTAGCCAGTATCACGATGAAGACACTGATAATGTTCAGGAAGAATCCAGCCTTCAACTGCACAAATAGCACCAATTGCAATGACAATATTTACAAAAACAAACGCAACAAATGTAACAGCAACAACTTCAGCACCAGAAATAATTACAATAACAATAATTACAAAAGTTATAATAGCAGCTGATCAGATGTGATAATTTCTATTTACACCAACATTAAATACGTCAAGGATCCCAAGTGTGTAGCCCATCGCTATTAAGCATATGAGTGATTACTTTACACATCGACTGAAGGGATTTTTCCCCTCTTTTTCTGTGGATATTCTATTGCAGACATATTTACTATTTCCTTAACGTTGACGATTCACAATAAGCTTCCGGTAACATCTGCGGACATTCTGTGAGTGCTTAACACTGGGCATTCCTCATATCTCGAGGTTTTGTGTGTCATCTCATAATATTTTGTTGAGCTTTTTCCAGTCGTGGAACTGCTAATTCCATAGAGCATTGTTCTTAGGATTACAAAATATACATTTATTAAAGAGGTTTTGAAGATCAGAAAAACATCGTTTTAACAAATACTTTCATGTGTAGTAGATGCAATTGCAATTTCGTATACAACAACTTGGACCATATTGCTATCATTCTAAACCAGTCTAAATGTTCTGTAAAGATAATGACTTAAGTTCTTTGTCCCGCATGTCGGACAACCATACCCCGGCAAATGGCAAATGGGTGCTTTCCCCAAATGGCTCACAGGTTTAAGGTCATGCATGGCTGAGTGTACGTTTTCCTGGAACTATGAACATCAGTGTAGTTCATTTGTTATTTGGTGTAGCTACCTTGTTTCATAAGGAACATTGCCATCCAAAAATTTTCCCAAAAGAATTTACCTTGAACAAGAAGTTCTTAAGTAACTCAGAGATCATAACGGGCTAATTTTAAGAGGAAAAGCAGCCATTAACATCAGAAAAGTCCATGTGTAACTTTTGGGCATCTTACATGCTTAATATGGAAACGTGTGCTCAAAAATTATTCTCGATTGGATTTACAAAGTACAAAAGTTGTTTCTTAAATAACTCAGGTGTCAAAGGTCATGAGGGGCTGATTTGGGGTGTGCAAGGTACCATTAACGTCTGAGCGGTCAAAGTGCAATTTGAGAGAGCCAGATGGCTGTGAAAGGAAATGTGTCCTCACATTGGACAAGATATTGCTAGGTACGAAAACTTGTCATCAAAAGTTTGCGAAGGTACGGACGGACGGACAGATGAACGCCTGATAAAATGTGCATGATAAGGTCAGCTACAAATGCGCCTCTGGGGTCGTTTTTCTCAATAATGCAGTTATTCGTTCATTGAACCTGAGGTTCATATATAGCCCACACCATGCACTATATGGAGCTTAAACAACACTGAGGATGATCACGAGAATACCACGATAAGCAACTCTACATTAACCAGCATCATATTGTTCCAGTTGGCTCACCATTTGCAGGACTGTGACCCTACCGAAGGAGAAGGCCACGGCACTGGAGGCGGACGATACAGGGAGCATGAAGGCGAAGGAAGAGGCCACACAGACGGGGAACATGAGGTAGAGAGGGTTGTACTCCAGCTGGTCACTCTACACACACGCCAAGATGTCCAGCTGAGGAATAACTAGTATACTACTATGTCAACGCCTTCTAGTATTATACATACAATTGGCGCGTAATCACACAGATATTTGTAGTGACTTGTTTAAGCATTTGTTTCATATCAGCCATGAGGTTGATTCTGAGGACGACCACTCACCAGACTGATCATGATCGGCATAAAGATGGCGCAGGCGGCCATGTTGGATAAGACCTCGGTGATGAAAGAGACGGAGACACCAAGAACGAGCACAAGCAGCCATCCGGGCATGTTTCCCATTCCCGCCAGGCACTCACCAAGCCAATCAGACAATCCCGAGGACTGATGTCGTATTTGGACAAAGTATGAAACACAATTCAAATAGAGTACTGACATAGCACCTGCCAGCGGCCACAGACGATTCATTTGTGTTGATTTACCTTTCCAAGAGCGACCTTTCGTTACGGAAATGTACATTGGCGACATTTATATATTCTATCTGATGATATATGAAGCAGAGACTAAAATTTGAAAATAACCTGATGCAATACTCACCTCATTGACAATACAACTCGCACGAAAATGCAGTAAATATATTGCAACATGTATTACTGGTTAGCTTAAGTTTCAAAGGAGTGTTCAAGCATAATTTGTACAAGATTGTAATTAACATGTTGCATTGCAATTATTGTTATGTTTGTTAATATGATAATGATTGAGCCTCTTATGTCCTTCCTCCTCACAACAACTGCTCATGTAGTACTGTAACGTAAGTTGAAGAACGTACGCTGCAGGCGGCGGCCAGCGCATTCCCACCACCTGTCAATAGCACCACCCCCCATGGCATCTTCTGAGTCACGCTCCTCCACTCCAAAATACTCTTTCTCTCAGTCCCTAGCAGAAACAACAGCCAAGCAAGTAATGTTAATGTAGAATAAAGCAAGCAAACAACGGCAATGCTGAATAACACAAATAAACAACGACAGTGCCTCTCCATAACCGCATTCCACATTGAGGAACGTAACCACTACAATTCTATACGTGCCATGATTGGGCAATTTCACCATCACATTGAAGTGTAACCTGACCACGTGGGCTGCTCCATGGGAGTGACGAACAGGATGGTGACAATAAGCATGGCTGGCATAGCATCCCCAGTGTACCTGTATCAACACTTATTGCGGCAACGTCGAATGCGTATATCACTAACATCTACAACTTAAGCATTATTGGTAAAAGTTGGGTCAAATTCATGTATTCATCAAGCATAAGTTATGCTAGTGTTAAGTTAAGCAAACTGTATATTTTGTTTTGCAAAACACTCAACATGACCATCCATTGTCTGCCCAATCAAGTCAACATTATCATTCATTTCATGCACAATAAAGGCAATATTATCATTCACTTTCCACTCAAGCCTCAATATCTACCACTGACAAACAAATAATGTACAAATCATAAGGCTAAGTCAAACAAACGCTCAAATAAGAGGTTCTATACCCTACAGGATGTGTAATTCATCAGCCAAGATAGTTTCAGCCAGCTCATAGAACTCTTAAGAAAAAGTTATGCTTAAATCTGGCTGCATGGGAATAATATGTTAATATTGTAGTTAAACCATTGGCCAACCATATGCCAACCAGTCTTCCTTCACTGGCCAACCATCTTTGTTAAATCTTTGTAAAAAGCCAACCAGCATCGTCATGTAGGCAATCATTCTCGTTCAACATCATTGCCGAGATGCGCGACCATGTCAATTTTGAAATCGCCTACCCAGAGCTCTATAATTAGTCTGTTCTTATAAAAGTACTTACCCTGGTTTGAAGAGAACCTCCCATCCGGGTATGAATCCTGGGGACCGGAAGAACCACAAGAGAACGAGTACGATGAACATGACCGCCACCACGCCCTCGGCCCAGCTGAAATCATTCATGGTGGATGACAATCACTCGTAATTAAAGCTTCAAATATTTCGGAAACCTAGATTATTTATCCTGGACAAAATGATACTCGGTTACGTTTTATTTAGTATGCATCATCCTATTTTGAATCTCGTCTCAACCAAAACCCAAGAGCTTTGCAAGGCAAGTAAGAAAATTTTAAACACTATCTATTGCATTGAAGTGGATGAAAATGACCTAATGTTAGGAAGCTCCCTGTATTTCTGTCGTATTGCAGTTTGCAATGACCCTTCATTCTCTGTCCATTTAGCATCTCGCCGCCTTATATATCAGCAACAATCAGTTATAATTCCATTTTATTTTGTACAAACAAATTGGTTTTCAAATACATAACGCATACGACCCAGTTTGTAACATGTCAAAACAACATATATCATCCAAGTTGTGTTGATCCACTGTGATCAAAATATCCGCCCAACTGTTTAGCTGGTTAAAACTTAAAATGTACTAACAATAACAAACACATTACTCGTCACGTGATAGATTGCAGTACCTGCATCCTATGTAATAGAAGTAGAGCCAGAGGTAAGCCGTCATCAGCATAATGACCGCCATGGGGACGGTATATACCATCCAGCTGGCGAACTGTACGGGCGAGTCCGTTCCCAACCTTCTCCTCCATAATCTACAAGGCGACAAATACCTATAAGCTCGGTGGTTTTAACAGACGAACTGGAGACACGGCTGACACAGATAACAGTGTATATCACTGCGCATGGGAAATCACCAGAACAGTACTGCATATTGTTAATATACACAGAAACGGATATAGTTTGACAAAGCGTTTATGTAATTTATTCTGGCATGCACAAATCCACGACGCCATAGTGTCCATTTTACGTCAGTAGCCGTGACATTAGGGATGACGCTGTGGAACATACGCACACGCAAAAACGGGAGGAGAACTCCGGTAGCAAAGTCGGCCAAAAAACAGGACAGAATTCTCTTTGAGACATGCGACTAAAGGTCTCTCCAAATTTAACAAAAACAAGAATAAGTCAGTAAAACCAACTCTGGTCGATGCAGTTTTAGATGTCTAAAACTTATCATTCGTAACAATACTTTCGTTAAAGGTGCATTTTTTCAAAAAAATCGAATCGAAAAAAAAAGTTGCTAACTGCAAGAGTACACTAAATGGTGCTGATATCCGGATTCCAAAGTTGGAATGGCCGTATATATTTCTTGTTGTTCGTGAATAAACCTTCAATTCCTTATTTTTCACTTCCAGCCAAGAATAGACCATATTTGGAAGCTCATGTATTATTAATTCCGGAAGCGCAGAAACGTCATCACTCTGTGCCGATTGCCGCCGGCGGGTGTTTAGTTTGCGCTATTTTCATTGCGACAATGGACGATCAAACCAAGAAACGAAGAAAAGGTGGAGGGAGAAAGAAGCTGTTTATAGATTCAACAACTAAGAGAAGGAAGCGGGAGCTAGACCAGCTGCGGTGTAACACGAGGGTGTCTTAAGATAGGCATTCAGGGAAGTGAGGAGTGTGACCAACGAAGAAGCTGCAAAGTTTTGCTGGACATGTAAGTAATCTCGTTGTATTATGAATACCCTGCTAACGAATCGGTCTGTATTGAATCGACTTGTGTAAATGTCACCGATTAAATAAAATATAAGGGCCTATTGTGAGTCCATTGCACCGTTTAGATTTGTAAATTGTTGTTGCAAACATACCTTACTTAATTTGTAAATTTCAGGTAGAGAAATTATTGCATCCTCTTGACCCTAATTCAATGGCTGGTGATCAAGTTTTCGTCTAACCTTGCCTGCAGTCAAGTTGTGACAATGGACCACAACAGGCATATGCACTCAAGTAGGGTTGGTCAGCCAATGTAAGTCTCTCATGACCACTCAACTACGCACTGACTAAATGTCCTATCAGAAAACAAAATACTGATGCTGCACATGTAATGTGTTCTAGCTATTTGGCCATATAATGCCATTTGTTGTGTTACAGGTACAGCAATCACTTCAACAAGCAGTCAAAGACGTGGTCATCGGTTTAGAGGCGGAGACTTACGCCCATATACCAGATATGATGACAGAAATCTTTAGGCCTAAGCAATGCGACAGCAATCACAACAACACCCACAATGCTCTGCTGATGACCCCGCAAAATCAGTTTGAACATTGCTCCTGTGCCAAGCCATCTACCCAAGAAACAGTTGCAGGAGTCTCATTTTGATTAAAAATATGATTTGGAAATTTGTTTTTGTTGAAATGTACAAATATTTTATTAGTCACATTCTTTTGTCTGTAAATCCAAACTGTAATAGAAGAACTCATGTAATTGGCAAATAAATAATACATGAACTCATTTTAATGTCACTTCTTTTTTTATCAGGGCTAGAATTATGAACATAAAAAGTCAAATCTGAAGATAAGTGTCATGACTAATTGACAAAATAATGTGTGCATAATTCTTTTCTGTGTTTGAGAGACGAAAAATTTACTTATATATGAATGCTCATTCCATAAAACATATAGACAATAAGTTATCAGATTGTTGAAGCAAAAATGTTCAGAACAAATAATACCACATGTTTTGTAAGACTAAGCAATTTATAATCCACACAAAAATACCAATCAGAACAATGTGATATTTCCGGATTAAAATTAAAAATTAAAACATTTATGCTTAGTATATTACCAAAACCTATTTTGTATTAAGCCTGTATACTGTCAATACTTGTTAAGGAAGAGGTCTCTGATCTTCCTTACACAACCTGAGTTACCCTCCTGTTGCACTCCTCCAAAAATACATGAATCCACTGAACCAATTGCTGATAGGCGCCGTGTCTAAGCATCTTTTTTTTGTCCTGGACAACCGCATCCCATAGCAAGTCCACCCGGTACCTGTTAATAACCTCAATGACCATCGGGTCAAGCACAACTCCTTCCATCTGAGGTAGTGCATATGTGCAAAAGTCTGGGCTGTTAGTGCACCATTGCCGCTCCACAGGGGGAGGCATTTCCCTACATTGAAGGCAGATGCAACAGTCTGGGGAAGTGGTAGTTGATGGAGGGTGGAATCCTTCTTTCTGCGGTGTGGGTTGTCGGGTGATTGTAAGCGCAAACTGTGGCTGTCTTTCTAACCAGCAACTGACCCACCCCATCCAAATCCAGCCACCGCACTAAATTCTGAAAATATGAATAATCAAAAGTCTTCTTTTTGATGGATTGAATATCTCCAATACAAATCTCTCTCTGTGACCAAAATTGCAAGAAGGTTTTTGGAGCAGCTGAAGAGTGCTAAATGCTGAGTTGTACAATACCTTCATTTTCTCCTTCTGTGACAGACAGCTCTAAAGATTTAGCAGTCACTCTAATCTGCTGTAGGGTCTGGTTAGTTATTGGTGTGTTGCAAAGGTAGCCTCTGCAAACAAGATTGACTCGCTTTCGGCCTGTCGAGGTCTACAAACAAATGAGAACCAATGGAAATTTATGGTTCGATAGTTCAAAATTGGACCTATTTACTGACAAAGTGATTCAATTAGGTAAGGCAAGCAAAAGTACCTTGTTTGAAGAAGGTGGGGCTCCTCTGCCACCTCTTCAGGCTTGTCTGCAACCTCCACCAACTTGGACACCTGTGTCATGGTGAACAATTTCAAATCATTAAACACATCCTTCCCAGTCATAATGGGTGTATTGAGTTCAATAAAATACTCTTGATAAGAATCAAATAAAAAAGGAACCAACCTCAATTCCACACATGTCAGAATCTGTACCATGACCCCTTCCACTGCCTCTTCTTGTATGTGATCCCCTCCTTGGCATTTTGATTTCCTTTAAATTTGAAAGTGGGTTGGTTCAATTTAATCAATGAATGAACATGACAAGAATAATTCAATCAATAATGTTACAGTTTTTGAGCCAAAAGTCAGCCAAACCCATACGATGATACATACCACCCCAAACTCCTAGCGTGGACGTTTCAGTACACAGGGATTTGCATTGGCTGGCCGCTATCTTCTCTGTAGGGTTTATGTATGCGACCCGCCAGCCAATTCAAATCCCTGTTTCAGTTCACTATAACCAGATAAAGTAGACGTCATGAGGGAGACCCCAGTCCCTTGATTTATAATACAATTTATGAGTTCATTCAGGAATACTCCAATAGTTTGCTATGAAAAAGCACCGATAATTGCATAAGAAATAATCAAACTTCGAACAAGTGTCATGGCTTTACACTCCAAAACGTGAAAGACTAGTCAAGAATATCGTTTTTATTACGCTTGAACATGCGCAGCCTCAGTATAAATATACTAAGTCTAAGGGCTACCTCAGGGTTCGTTCGCAGGCTATCTGTTGTTAAATTTACGGTAATCTATTGTACCGATAGTGTTCACTTTATTGAGGCGGGTTCTTTTTTATATATAACATTCGAAAACTCCAATCAAAGAAGAAGAAAGAAGAGAAATGTAGGAATCAAAACACTCACCATTTCGGTTGCATGCGTTTCCACCTTCTATCGAATCTGCGCTGCGCGTGACGTCACGACTATGTGTTGTCAACAAATGACCCTTCAATACGCATGCGTCATTTTCCCATCGACATGTGCTCATGTTTGTAAACATGGGTGTGGCCGACAGATTTCGATACGGTGTAATCGACGATATAGCGTTGAACTAGTCCGCAAAATGGTGTTTATATGGGTTCCAAAAGAGTTGTTCTATTAAATGGAGCAAAAAAACCGCATGTCATTTTTTTGAAAAAATGCATCTTTAAGGTGCAGAAAAACGCTCACTGGTCCGCTTCTTTTTTCATGATGATATTTGTAGGCGTGCCAGTCAGACACGCAATCCCGCCCACTTTGGCGGCGAATGAAATCGACAGCGTCATAGCTGCAGCAAAGTCGTCGATTTTCTTCGCCCTGTCGCTTCCGATTCTGCTCGTTTCTAATACCTCGTCTGTCGCTGTGGCTTCTGATGATTTGCTAAGCATATCAACAGACACAGAAAGTGGTGAAATTACATATTTCCACGCCCAAAGCTTTGAAATTAACCGTTGTATTGTCCAAAATTACACGCCAACGTTACCTCAGTTTGTAGTTGATATCTGGGACACTGTTAGTCCCGCCTGCAGTAGGATCGATACCAGATTCAATACTGTCATTGTTGCCTGCAGCAAGGTCGACGACCACATTGCCCAAATGATTGGCAATATTATACAAGAATCCTTGCGTCGAAGTATTATTGCTATTTTTCACCAAACACAATCCAATATACAAATATATAATCTACTCGAACCTGACACAGTTTTTAACGCCAAACCGTCCTCGTTATTCGACGCATTTGCGCTTCGTTCGTGATCATCAATGTTGTCTTTTTTCATCTCTTCGATGACAGCTTCTAGGAAGGCCAGCAACATGGCGGTGGTTGCCGTATTGGAGATCCACATGGAGAGGAACCAGGCGGGAAGCATGAACCCCAGCATCAACCTCAATACACGCAATTAACGTAGAAACATTGTATGCATGAACAAATACACAGCAGTGGTAATGAAACTCCCACGCAAATATGCGCATGCGTGCAGTGGATTATGGGATTGGGATATTACCAATATGTGCTGAAAGGGCGAAAGCGGTTGTGCACGAAAGGTTGTGACTGAAATCGGTACGGTATTCCACGCGTGAAATCACCAACAGCCTAAACTAAAAATGAACTTAAATGACTAGAATTCGGTAGATTATTCGCGAAAGATCAACGCTTTTTCTACAGTTAGGTTTCGGTTTCTCACCATTGGGGCTGTGTGCCGAAAGCGTTGATGATGGTGAGCGCCAGGCGGTGATGGAGCGACGACGATTCTATGGCAAGTGCCACCATGAGACCTCCCAGGAACATCATGATGGTCTCCTGAGCGACCATCATAATGTACAGAAAAGAAACTGAAAATCTTTCAATCGATCAAAATATTATTCCAAGCGGGTTCCTTAATCAGTTGTTTGGTTTAAACTGTAGAAGTTATGTGCTACATCCCCCGAGCAGCGCAAGACAACCAGACAAATAACCAGTTATTGGTGACCAGTCAACAACATATTCCATATTGCATTGAGCGACACAGCATGTCTCAATCAGTTCACACATTGTGTTGTTGGTATGCTATACATTTTACAAGTAATAAATCGAAACCAGTATTCGGGTGGGTTAGCTGATGTCCTATGAATTATAGATAGCCAATCATCCGGATCCATCGATTTAGCTTACGAATGGTGTCTTTACACAGCGTACTCACGTCAAAGTATTCTCGCGAGACTTCTGCAGTGGTGAGAATCCCCAAGGCGGGGCACATGAGCACCGGAAGTAGAGCGGTGACGGCGAGAGGCAGTGTTTCCGTTATCCAATACACGAGGCAGAGAAGGACAAGATAGCCACACAAAGCCTCCTGAGCGGAGAACGTTATTGGCAAATGTCCAGTGTATGCATTCATGACTGTTTACTCAAGTGACCATACGTAGCAATAGTAACCCTATCGGAAGCCTAACAATGTGATGAGGTACATGCTAGTATCACCCACATACGACAGTCATGACCAAGATCATTGATCAGTTTGAAATGAAGTTTTATTGTAAAACAAGCTGAACATTAGACATCCGCTAATCATGATTGCACCTTACAATCTTCATCATAATGTGACATTCAAATTATTGAATTATCGAAAGCCGTTCATAAGAGAAGATAGCCGCCTCTATGATAATCGAATAGCACTGTGATCAGCGTCGAATATCCGAATAGTTGCTGACATGACGTCTGCATAGCTACTTACCTCGCCTGGTATAGAAAGTGGCAACGGCAGCAGAACCAAAGGCGTTATGATGAAAACCAGAGGGCGATAGTACTTAGCCAAGAAACCTAGAGACGACGGCAATGACTGCAACATGGGCAATAGCACATGCACATACTGGCAATGGATGAACACAGAATTCCGTAAAGCGACAAATTACCCATATTTGATTAATCTTATACACGCACGCATATTCGTATGAATATATATATATATATATATATATATATATATTTTATATATATATATATATATATATATATATATATATATATATATATATATATATATATATATATATATATATATATATATATATATATATATATATCCCAACACCTCGCTTCTTACATCCCAAACCGGGGATTGAAATCGTCAAGCCGATCTCGTGGAAAACGAAGATTCTTATGGGGGTGGAAAATGATGACACTTTATTTTATAAGGGCTCTCAGTGGAAAAAAGTTATTTTTGACATAGCGGCTGAGGCGCAAACACTACGGTGGGATGGGGCTACCAGCGGCTACTACCATTTTGGTTTTTTTAGCCTCCTGGGGCATACTTATTTGAACATAAATATGGCCATTAACTCTCAGTCACCCGTAGCGGTTGTATCTCGCAGCCTCCGCAAAAGGTCCCTTCCTCGTGCTCCCTCCAAACATTGAGTAACAGGTAATCGCTCCCCGGGGGAGGCACTTGGCCTTATTCTGGATAGGGGTGTGCCGCGGGACCTCAAAAACCCGTACCCGTCGTACAAGGTCAAAATGGCCAAAAACATACCCCGTCGTACAAGGTATTATGCGAATGTATAACCCGTCGAACAGATTTAAAGCTGAAAAACATACCCCGTCGTACAAGTATGAGGCCAAAAAAACCCGTCGTACAAGTCGAGTGGCCGAAAAAACATACCCCGTCGCGCGGCACATATATACTACGTCTATACACTTAAGTGCCCCCCCCCCCTGGGAATCGCTCCCCGCTCCAACATAATACTTTTCCCGGCAACGAATATTCCCCGCTCCAGTCCCCTAATTGAACTTATTGTGTGCATAATTTAACTCTGTTGAATTAATAAGTTCCTCTGGCTATCTTATTTACAGCATATACTAACCTCAATTCAATCCGCTTACAATGGACCCGGATATCAAACACCTCATGAACTTGATTTCAGCAGGGAGGCATAACGGTCCCGCAGCACTCCACAGACAGACATAACGGTCCAGTTACACTTAGCAGGACCTCATAACGGTCCAAATACATTTACCAGACATTCATAACGGTCCCGTTGCCCTCTAAATAGGGGCCTTCACGTTCTCGGGTTTCCGTCGCGGCCGCGGATTTGATCGGAACTTGGGGCATGTTTCTCTGCCTGCCACGCTGTCAACGCTTTGTGCGCGGTTTCCCAGTTGCTGTTTTAAGTTTCTGCGTTGTTGCGCGCATTCTTGTTGCGTGTTTCTATAGCTGTTAAGGACATCAAAGACGTCGCCGAGGGGGTCGAGCGTATTCTGAACTTCTCTTAAGTTCATCTGAACGCTGTCACGTCGCAATTAGCTTATTTGAAACAGTTCTCAAACGCAGAGATTATCATAAAATGGTGATCAAAAATGTTGCCAACTGCATTCATCTCCAGTCGTCTGGAGAGTATTCTGCAAGAACATCAGTATTCACCCGATATCATTTCTAAGTTAGCGTGTGTGACTGTTGCTTCACCATGTCATCACTGTGCCCTTCTTAGTGGAAAGTACCCCAGCTGAAAACTTTCCTCAAAGATAGGGGAATCCCTTGCTCGAGTTATAAGAAAACTGAGCTCGTAGAATTAGTAAGAAATGCCTGCAGCACCGTAAATATTGTGGACTTGGTCGGGGAAGATGATGGAGAGAATATTTATAATGAATGAAGAACCATTAACATAGAGTGTCAGCAAGTCTATTTCCCAGATCCCAACAAACGTTCTGCATGGCAGGCCACCTGATCTTACTGAGGCTTACTGTCTTATTCATTTGATGACCTAGCAGGGTGGCATGACCATTTGTAAGCGAAAGGGGATATCAGATGTTCCCCAAAAGACACATACATGCAGTTGAATATAAATCCCTGAATCATTGTAGGCGTTATCTATGGGGGAAGTGTGTTAGGGAGCTGTCCCAGTCCCAGCAACCACACAATGTCCCCATCTGCTACCACAGAGTCTGCTGGATGTGAGTGCACAGGGTAATTCTTAATTTATATGATTTGAATATTTAACTTAAGACAGTTGAATACAGATATGTCACGCATCTCATTAATATATATAAATACCTATGAAGACTTGCCGGTACAAAATTACATATATATATATATATATATATATATATATATATATATATATATATATATATATATATATATATATATATATATATATATATATATATATATATATTTCCCTATAATACGGACCCCCTCTAGACCGGCCACTCTGCGTATCCGACCCCTTTTCCAGGTCCAGAAGCAGATAGCCGAAATATTGCCTCTCAGACCTGAGCCGCTATCTGAGTGTAGGTAGCGGCTCAGGTGTGAAGCGGTTCGTCGCTCGGTAGAGGCTCAGCGCACGTAAGTGGTTCACGCTCGAAACCGAACGCCTGTGCTGTACCTTCCGGATGGTTCATCTGTTTAAACGTACCTGATGCCAGTCGTCCAAAGTACCATGCTTAGAAATGCAACAGGGTGTAAGCATGACCTGTCACACGGCAGCAGCCTCTAGCCGCATGACCTCCTGATGCCCTGTAATGGTCATCATTTGGCAAGAGGTACTGTTCTTCGAAGATTTAATCTTCACTTCAATAACGATAATGCTTTGCTACCAATGTTTTGTGGTAATCCGCTGAATAACGGGGGAAGTCAGTGGGTGATAAACAATTGTATACAAGTTGTCATCTATTTTTCTATTTTGCGATGGCCACTCATCAACAGCAGGCATAATAACGAGCACGCCTACTGCGAATTCAACGAAAACATACGTATAAAGGTCAATTGTACAACTGCCAGTATAGAGTTTATGCGAGTTACTGAGCCTTGACACTTGTGATCAGAAATCGGTGGTCAAGAAAGACAACACGCTGGCAATGACTTGTCGGCCAAGGTGACGCTTCTCCTCTGCGCTTGATGTATCAAGTTAACGACGTCATAACACAACACAAGCAACTATCAGAAGGTTTAAGTTATTCAGAAAGTTCTTAAACATCGTTTATGCAACACCTAATGAAGGCTTGAAGGAAATGTATGAGTGAGCAGAGACTTGGATGGTTCAGTGGGTGAGAGTCCTGTCACCAATTAGCCCGATCCGAATGGTCAGTAATCAATTAATTAGAAAGTTATGTAAATGGAATTAGTTGTATTTAACAAAATATATCAGTCCATGCTGTAACCAGTCACATACATAAAAACAGGAGAGTCCCATCTTTGATGTTTCACATATGATGCTGTGACTAAGTTTGAATATCACCACTGAATTTCTTGACAGGACTCAGCAGCAAGCATCAGCTAAAGTTATGCCTTATCAAATGGAGCTAGCTCTATTTCAAGTTTATGTCACAAATAATAATAATTGACTTAAACTCCAAGCTTGGATTGGTTCATTATTGCAGATGTGGTTCTCCTTGTAACTTTTGTGAATAGCAGTTTGCCCTTTTTATACCATATTCCTTATTTATATACATGACCTTCCACTTCATAAATAAAAGCAAACGTCATAAGAATCAGAGAAAGGATGATGTTAGTCCAGTCTCAGAATTAATAGATCGCCTCTCATGTACGCCCTGCCTCATATTTCATACTTAAAAGCCCAAACAAAGAATTAGACAGCGATGCAATAAATGGCATCACTTATAACATGTGAAATATCAGTTTCTAGAAAAATGCCCAGAAGACACACTGATTCAATAATCATAAAAGTCATTATGCAAAACACTCATTCAGGCATTGAATATCATTATATCCCATTTTGTGCGATATATTACGTATATTATATATATATATCATTTCGTGTAATATGAGAGGACTAACATCATCCTCTCTGATTCTTATGACGTTGGCTCAATCCTGCTAGCTGCTTATCATTTGAATTACTGCTTTCGGTTTATGGTATATATAGACTAATGTTGCTTATACTCACCAGCGGTAGTAGATATCTACCAGGGATCGAAGAAATAGCAGCCGATGTGCTCCATAAAAGAATATTGGCCGAGTCTATCAGCTTCAGCTAACGCCCTGATTCTGATTTAACGTGTTTCTACCTTCGATGAAGGAGATGACAATTTGTTCCATGGAGGTTCTCTTTATGGGTGCTCCTTAGAAATCTCGGCGTGCTCTCTTGTGTTGTGACTAATGCTCGTGAATGGGTCCTATGTTCATTATAACGTCTATTTTATTACAGCATACTTCAAAATGATAAAGAACCAAAGTGGAGGTCTATTTCTTATAATAATGCCTCACGCGCATCACTGTCGGTATGGTTATGTACCTCTTTTGTTGGAAATGCAACAAACCTAAAAGCTTCAACCTTACGTACCTGCCTTTCCGACTAAAACAACTTGATAATAAAAGCTACATATATCACTCTTAGTGTCTCAGAACTAACTGCAAAGAATGCATACAGCAGACTGAGCTAACATTGATGCGATGTCAAATTAATCCATAATTTCTGGATATTTATATATATAAATATATATATATATATATATATATATATATATATATATATATATATATATATATATATATATATATATATATATATATATATATATATATATGGAAAGAGGGTACTCAGGATGTATTGTGTATTTTCAAGTGATGAGATGTTCCATTAAGTTGCATATTAATTGTTTAATATTTGATTTCTCCGCCGTTTGTAGTCGGTCGCTTTCAATTACAACGTCAAGAAATTGCACGACGGCATCGCTGCGTCAGCACGAGCTAGGTGTCTGCTTATGCGCAATCAGGCAGCATAATAATGGGGCTCAGCATGATGCCATTTATGCTTCATATTATTATGTGTGTGACTTGTTGAAGGAAGGTTAATATCAGCACTGCAAAGGCTGCGTACAGCGTGAGCGATATTGCCTGAGAAAAGCAAAGAATAGGTAAGGGGCCTGTAAACGTAAAGACTGTCAAATGCGAGCACTAAATGGATTGCGTAGGAAATATGAGGGTTATTGAGCGAGTTACTTCCATACTAAAACACCGCAAACAAGTGCTTAGCATAGTTGTTATCACTTGGTAAAATCACAACAATCCCTAAATGTTTATACACTTTGTTTTATCGAGTTTCAAATGATATAATCATTTCTCTCTATATACAAGATAACATGGGGTAAATTGTTCCATATCTTACATTGCATACACTGTATATTGCCATCACAAAAGGGGTAGAGACTGACATTAGGGCGATCACAACCCTATATATCATCATTCCAAATTTCACCTGGTATTGAAAATACACCCACAAATACAAAGCAGATTAGGAATATGTTCCTCATAAATCAGGCAGTGTCATTCTTATGTTCTAATGAGCATCCCAATACATGTGCTGAATTAATTCATACGATCCCAATATAACAGCGAGCTCCCCCTACTATACAACTATGAGAATTACAGGCTTTGAATAAATCACAGCATTTAATCTCTCAGTCCATGATTGGGCTTCTATATGTCTACCCATCATTCTGGTCGTATGATCGAGGTTAATACAAGGTAGGCATTTATCAATGCCTGCTGCTAATGACAGAACGGTGTATTTTTGCTGAACTGGTAATATATTAATTGACTCCACCCGACTGTTGCCTACATTGGGCAGTTATTAATTCACTTGCTACTGTTAAAGGTCCAGCAAAACACATTGAGAGCAAAGTTGGATAAAATATTGTCGGGCAGGGAGCGGAGCAAAAGTTGGAGGAAGTTGATGGGCATGTGTCATCTCAATCCCGGCTGTGGAGCCTCTCTACAATGCTAGAGATTTATAATCAAAGTAATTGTTATCATGATGTTGAGTGCATGTCTTGGTATAGGGCAGATTAAGTACTACTGATGGGACAAACGAATAGCGACAATAGCACTCGATCGGTAGGGCTTTCAGGCGATCATAATTGCTGTGGTAAGCGTCCCAATAACACACATGTAATTCAATTTTGATTAATATTAGTACAGGCAAATCACAACGATACTGCGATATGCACTGAGAATTTGAGATCGTACATAGTTTATCATCTATAATATCACAATGCAGAGAAGGTATAACAATATAAGAGAGGC
>CM067358.1:58002849-58007274 GCA_034190875.2 Urechis unicinctus | reverse complement strand
TAAGTACTACTGGTGGAGCAAACGAATAGCGACAATAGCACTCGATCGGTAGGGCTTTCAGGCGAACATAATTGCTGTGGTAAGCGTCCCAATAACACACATGTAATTCAATTTTGATTAATATTGGTACAGGCAAATCACAACGATACTGCGATATGCACTGAGAATTTAAGATCGTACATAGTGTATTTTCTAACAGCACTTTATCATCCATAATATCACAATGCAGAGAAGGAATACCAATATAAGAGAGGCCGAGGATAAGCAATCATCACTTCCATCCTTCACAGCATTGACGTAACCAATTCTACTGTTTCCGACACTCTTTCAATGCAATGTGAAGTGATAACAGAAGCAAATCGGGTTATTTGAGGATAGGCAGTATGGTCTATACGATAATCAACATGCTCCCTTTCTGACGACAGAATTTACAATACTTCATAGTTTATCATTATCATATCATACGTAATCTGGTGAGAATGGCGTGTTTTATATTAACTGTGATTCCGTCCTGGAGGTTATCTCATGGTAAACGGTGGACAGTGGATGTACAAAAACAAGTTCATGTACATGTATGATTACTACCCCACGTCTCGCTGCTTCATGTAACTAAAAATGAATGCGACTGGGCGTACTAAATTGCAGTTACTTTCTGAATGCACTTTCTTAGAAGCTGACAAGTATGTATTCCATGCAGATTCTCAGCAGGGATGCTCCTTAAAATTGCGTTGCGACCCTCAAATATTGCGCGTAATACAGGAAAATGTGTACAAATGCTTAATCCATTAAAACGCTACAGTGGGATATAGACCAGAAGGATTATAGTTACTTCCTGATTATAAACACTTCGTTTCGTGCTTATAACTGTACATCTGGCTATGTTCATCGTTGATGGGGACCATAGACGACATAAGTGATGTATCATCTACAACTACGACATTCAATCCTACACGCAACGGCCACAAGCCAGAGTTCATTGTCATGGCCGACTAACTGGAATAACATATATGAACAAGCAACGAGCTATAGCCAAAAGTATCCAGCATAGAGGGATTCCTATCAAATATCACCTTACCAAATCTAGGTAGACTCCTTTTCTGATATCTATAGATCGATGAAAATAGCTAGTTGTGAAGCGTTCAGTAAGCTGCATTTCAATATATAACTAATCATCATGCCGCTGACCTGTTGACAAGCGTGCTGTACGTATATAACAAGACAACAGACTGGTGATTTGCTGGTCCGTGGTGCCTGCCGTCATTTGATATTGGTGCAGCATTAGTAAAAGTATTTTTCACAACATTTCCTCCTAGACAGAAGGACGATGTTATTATTCCTCTTTGTTTTAATAGAAAGTTCCACAAGTTTTATTTATGTATATACACAATTGTTACATCTTGGTGACGAAATCGTACGCATGGCTTGATAAATACGTTGTCGCCGTCTTGTACACTAGTAGACATACATCTAAAACGTTGCAAAAAGAGCCACTTTCCCCAGCCAAGCTAGAGTTGATTGTACCCCATAAACAATCATTATTATCAAAGGAACTCCACTTACATACATATGTAGCAGAACGAAGAGCATTACAGACATTTCAGACCTCATATTCTGAAGATATCACTGATATAGTACAGATGGACCTTACCTACCTATCTCCTTCTTCCTCCTATATCCTCATGCTGATAATATCCCAAGATATCACCAGCACTGTGACTTTCTCAGGATGTATTATACTTCTGCTACTAGCATTTGTATTATTTTCTCCTCCAATCACGGAGCAATACGCAGCATAATAGCCTAAACTGGGCGCTACATCAGCTATCGAACGCAGGCTAGTTGCTGATACATCACCTATCTGACCAATATAATACCCATCTCATAACAGTTGCCAGTCTATTTAATTATTGCAATACCATTAATTAATTACGTTTGTGGTATACGGTTGGTCTTATTATAATTCCGACAAAATTACTCTAAAAGAGGATTTTTGCGCTCTAATTAACGATCTCATGTTATATTCTCCCGCGGGATATGATGTTCATCTTCCTGCATAGATGTCTGCAAACATGCGGAACTGACATAAACCAATCAAGCATGCACTGTGCATGGCCAATGCTCGGGAATATGTCGATATTCAGGTCGACATCCGACTCCTCCTGACAGTTTTAGTTAAACCATTTAGCACAATATTTCGGTTGATTTGCTCTCAAGCAATATGATCCTTATCATATTATATCATGCTATCACTCATGGTCAATAGAGACGCCGTTATCAACACCATTAGAACAGACAACTACGGCGCAGTATCGGTGTCACGTGTTTAGGGTTATAAGGTGAATGGCTGGGAAACATTATGTCTCACTCCCTGTGTATTTACTGGCAATTAATCAGTAATGATGTGGATGTTGTATCGGCTCTGCCAAACATTGAGCATATAATGATGCATTGACAGCACTGTCCTTATTAAGTTCAGTGAACACTGAATAAAGTTGTTAATTTAGATGTTTGATAAGAGATGGATGCATATCTGATTTCTTCGTTGTTGGTGGTCGCATGCTTTCTATTACTAAGATCAAGCGATATATCACGACATAGCTTAGTCTTCATGGGCATTGTGCCTATCGACGGAAACGTGCTAGTGAATCTTAACTGAATTATTTAGCTAACATAGCAAAGCTTCAGATGCGTTTGCTGCGTTTGTACCCTGAACATACTGTCTGCATGTGTTCTTAAGCCATATAATCCAATATGCAGTCAGCATTTACACGTGCAAGGTATAATCGGTTGACCATTTTGAGAGAGACATCATCTCAGATCGTTCTGTATAACCTCTTATTTTTTCCAGCAACATAAAAATTAATTATATTCACTGCTAAACCCCACGTCTGATTCCACATGCCATTGTCTCCATTGTCAACCTGGACTGATTCATGACGGTTAAGTATTTATTTTATATGACAAAGCATCAGAGCATTGATACGTGGTTCACTGATGATAGGCTTTCACAAAGTCAGTGTTATTGTTAGTATTGTGTGCTTTTCTCTAGGTCATCCGGGGACGTTATTGTTGAATTATAGGAAAGTCAATAGAACCATTTGAAATGACTTCATTAGCAACTATGAGGAGTTAAGAGGCTACAAACTATCAATCGGACGTCACATTGGCTGGCATGTTCGCAACTCTAATCTCGGTGTTAGATTAGGATGTTAGCTATGTAACACATTGAATAGCCGTTGTCGGCTGGTAGTATTCAAAGGGTCCTTCGTGCTGTTTATATTATGTGAGAACATACGAGGCGCATCTTAAGACGGTGTTTCAACGTGCTCTGTATGACTGGCAATTCAATCTATCTATTATCACATGTCCAGTCTTCATGCGCTATTCTTCGTTAGCTGTTGCTCATTGTGTCATTTTTGTCAGCCAAATGTAAGGGTATAGTTTCATAAATTTACAGAATGAAACACGCTGATTTTTATCTACTGCATTAAGATGTGAGACTTTTTTTTTGAATGAGAGAAAGACCAAAGTGATTACCACAAAAAGTGTATTAGAGCACAGGGCATGTAATGTCCTTGTATGAATTGAATTAATTGTAAAATATTCTTTTTAATTATGTTATGGTATGTCATTTTTGTTAGATAAAACGTCTGAAATTACAGAATGAGCTGATTTTTTAAATGGTGTGAGGACTTAGTTTTTGAATGACGCCCTCAAACAAATCAGTGATGTGTCCTTGGCACAGGGCATTAGCCTTTTGGTATGAGCTCTTGGAACAGCAGAAACTGTATGGTTGTTAGATAAAAAAGCGATTGTCAGGATGATGAAAGTTTGTTCCAACTCGTGATGAACAGTGTTAATAGCTACCCCCAAAAAAGTGCTTTGTTAGCTTCCAGCATTGAAAGTCGTGATTAAAATGGTCTCAATACTCCGTATACTGACAATCTCGTATACTGACTATCCATCCATGCAATAGTGACCATCATTCTTATTTTCATACATCTCGCTTGTATATTGATGATGGGACTGGAACATTAGTTTCACATAAAAATCTTTTTGTCCTGATTTTCAGCAATATTACCTTTTCAGTTCGTGAATGGGTGAAAAAGTAGAAGAATGACCCATTGAATTGTAACCGAATCCGAGATTATTCCATTAGCGTAGCGTGAGAGCAAGGTTAATCTGTATTTAAACTTGCGATATTGCAATCGAACATTTGCGTATATTAAGTCTGCAATGCTCCAAAACACTGGAGAACATTAAGATTGAGGAGCATATACGCCATGCCTGCACTGAGTAGGTTATATGCATACCATTTATAGAGTAGCCGTAGAACTGAAATAGAGATATGAGGGTCAATGGAGGCGAAATCAATTTGTCATCCAATAATTTATACCGACAGCCTTGCTCTTTACCTTCCTTGAC
>CM067358.1:57967849-58000349 GCA_034190875.2 Urechis unicinctus | reverse complement strand
ATCATATCTCTTTATACTGGTACTTTCTGTACAACAGAATAACATCCCTTATACAACTGAGTTGCGTGTGTGACAATCCTGGCGGTAGAAAACCACTTTATAAATCCACCTACGTATGAGTTGACAGTCTAGGTTCTTCACAGTGACGGTGTCGTTGATGTCGATTCCGGTGACCATGTTAATGTAAACGTGCGCTACGTTCAGCAAAAAGGGATCGGTGATGGCGATCATGGAATCTAGGATCTCATTCAGGCGGCCACACACGTCTATTGCCGTGCGCTTTGGTAGTATCATCGCTGTGACACATTGCATACAAGTCACGGATGCCCAGTGGAAGCTATAAGTCAGTGGTTATGGGAACGTACATGAACATCATGTTTTATGTGACTGAATCTTACACAAACACTTCACACTTGGTACTGAACAACATGGAATGTACAACTGGCCGTTTCTGCACGGAACGAACATCATTATGGGACTTACATCATTGCTCATAAATGAAAGTGCTTCAGTGCGTCCATTATAAAAATTTTAGTATGTGTGCAGAAGCTTTGTGGTTTTAAGCTGTTCCTTCATCCAGGACCAGAACCAGTCGTTCTACTCACTGCGGGCCTCCTGGACGGCGTCATCGTCGAGACTCATGAAGCCGCTGTTATTCAGCAGCCGAAACATCTCTTCTGTCAACACTGCCATCTGGTATTCGTATGAAGTAGGCGGGGCTAGCTGTTGCCAGTATGCCATAACGGGCCACAACTCGTAGACTGACGCCACCATGGCGCCGTACGCGCGACGCATCGCATGTTCTGTGACTCCGCTGTCCGTCAGGTAGTCAGCTATATCCTGGGACGAGCTCCCTTCACACCACACACGTGTTAGTTTCCATAACATAATGCCTTTACGTTGGTCTGAACCAGATTGCAATATAAACTTGAGTCATGATTTTTAGCATATGCCATTTTTTATATACCCATGGTAATAAACGGTTGGGTGTAAATAATTTGAATCGATACGTTACCTGCCATACGGCATACAAGCTCCCGCATCTGGTCGGTATCCATGACGTCAATAGACGTCATCCACTGTACCTGTTGCCAGCCTGAGCGAGGCATGTACTGTGGGCCCACGACGGTGATGTACTCCTGTAATGCGCTCACCATACGGTAGCACTGCGGCTCATCTTCTCTGAGGCTCACTGAACCTGTTCGTCGTCAGCATACAATACAATACAGTGCTAACACAACAACATTAATCATTTACACTTCCATACCGTTGTGATATCATTGTAAGATATTTCTACCTGATCTGATGACTGAAATCAACAGGCATAAAAGCGTTGCTGGAGCTCGACCCATTGCTGCGCTGGTCGCTGAACGAACTCTCGCAAAATGACGGATTGACAGTCATATTTATGCTGCAGCGGAATGGAGAGAGATAATGGTACAGTGATAACATAATAATCCACAGCCTAAGTCAACCTTAGGTGACTTCTGACAATGCTATTCAGATGTCGGAAGGAGTAATTGTTGTGATACCAATTGACGTGGAGGGATATAGACAATTATTCACCTCCTACGTATACAATATAGCTGAGAGCTCAGTATGCCATAACCTGTTTTCGTAATGGCCGTGCAGTTATGGGTCATCACATGCCGGCGTCGTTTGATGGACGGGTCCTCTTTCCCGACGTTTAACACATGGCCACTCCTGCTGGGCCCACACGGCGCCCGATCCTTTGTCAGCTCGGGAGCATGAGACCACATCATCAGCCAGCTAGTGTGGGCGTGTTGCTCCCATGCTAGTGTTATCACATACATCCACTGTCGCCCAACGCGCACGCTGCGTATAGGCGCAAAGAGACAGTATTATAGGGGAGTACAGCTAACTACTTGAGTCATTCCCGTCACTGCAATAATGTGTTTGCGAATACACACTTTAAGTGGAGTCACACTAGACTTCCATCCCACGAGTGGTCATCATTACTCGTGATATCAATCGAGCTACCAAGAGTCAATCGTTATAGCTAAGCTATCAAGATATGCTGTATACAACAAACACTCATATCGAAAACAATACGTTTTCAAGAGATTCTACATAGAACCAACTCTCATATCGCGATCGCTAGGCTATCAAGAGATTCTACATAGAACCAACACTCATATAGAAACAATGTTTTCAAGAGATTCTACATAGGACCAACACTCATATAGAAAACAATACGTTTTCAAGAGATTCTACATAGAACCAACTCTCATATAGGCTACATTCAACCAACACTCATAACGCTATCGCTAAACAATCAAGATAAGATCAAGATATGCTACATTCAACCAACACTCATAACGCTATCGCTAAACAATCAAGAGATGAATATAGAACCAGCAATCATGTAGAAACCAATTGATTTTCAAGCGATCCTACATAGCACCAATATTCCGCGATACATGATGATAGCTCCTTTGTAAAATGGCTAGGACAAGAGAAGAATCCAATCCAGTCACAAAACTACTGTTACGTTGTAACCATATATATATTAAGTTCTTGAAGCGCATGTTGATAGAACGATAGTTTCTATGATGAATTGATTTTCCTGGTCATTGATGTGGTGCCAAATAACCTGGAATTTACTATGAGACATCGGAAGTTTATGTGATGAATTGCACAGTGTTATGCAAATTACGATGGATAGGATCGTTAGAGTGATGCATTGAAGCAAAACCTGGTGTAATAAGCTGTGATGAGCTAACTTGGTAGGCCAGCATGGAACTGACGTTAATACGGGCAGCGGCATTTTTATACTGGACAAAAATACATAGAACTAGGAGTGCCAGTTCTGAAATATTTCGTTTTGGTTGAGTGATGCGTAACCAATGCACCATCTCAATAATATGTATAATACTTGGGGAGAGCCCAAATAAGTGCATCCAGTGTTATTGTGAACCTGTGCATACTTTATGGTTTTATCAATAATGTCCCTAATCCATTTTCCCGATGCCATGAGTATTATGTCGGCACTGCCCAGTGAATATGCTGACCATTTCCATGCTACTGTATAGCTGGTCTTAGCCCTGGTCGGATGGTAATATACATATATACCGTTCTGCGCGCATCGTAACCACGCCACGGAATTCCATATATTTCGTGCGGTTGAGCCTTTACATCAATGTTGCGTACTTACAAATATATATGTGTCGAGAATCGAGATGAAAATCTCGTGAACGACACTATTCTGCTTATCCACTGTCTCGTTATTAGCAATTATCACATAAACTTTGAGAATCGTATCTTTCGTTTACGTAACCCCAATCTTGGAAATATGACGTCATATAATGCAGTATGAGTTTCACTCGCCATGCGGCACTGTATTGTATTATATGCAATGACGGCTACTCCAAACATTAGCAGTAAGCCATTGGGTGATGCAAAATCGCCTGCTCCAACCAATGAGAGTAAGCTATTGGCAGATGCAATGACGCCTTATCCAACCATTAAAAGTAAGCAATTGGGTTGTGCAATGACGCCCACTCCAACTATTAGCATTAAGCTATTGGCAGCTGCAATGACGCCTGCTCCAACCATTAACAGCAAGCTAATGGGTGATGCAATGACGCCTACTCCAACAATTAACAGCAAGCTTCGGGTGATGAAATGACGCCGGCTCCAACAATTAATAGTAAGGTATAGGGTGATGCAATGACGCCTACTCCAACAATTAACAGAAAGCAATTGGGTTATGCATTGACAGCTACTCCAACCATTAGCAGTAAGCCATTGGGTGATGCAAAAACGCCTGCTCCAACCTTAAGGAGACTACACATCAGCGCGAACACAACCCTATATATCTTCATTCTAAATTTCCCCTGGTATTGAAAATACACCCACCAATACGAAGCAGATCATTATGGCAGGATGCATATTGCATTTATTTCTAAGAGGTTCGGTCCAGAGGAGATCGTCCGAACATCTAGGAAGAACTTTTATTTACGTCTATACATAATGGTTACATCTTGGTAACGAAATCGTACGTCGACATTGTGGCTTGATAAAGACGTTGTTGCCGTCTTGTACACTAGTAGACTTATATCTAAAACGTTGCAAATAGAGCCACTTTCCCCGGCCTAGCTACAGTTGATTGTACCCCATATACAAGCATTATCATCAAAGGAACCCCACTTACATACACATGCTACGCAGAACATCACGGACATTTCAGACCTCATATTCTGAAGATATCACTGATATAGTACAGATCGACCTTACCTACCTATCTCCTGTCCTTCCTCCTAACCCCTCATGCTGATAATATCCCAAGATATCACAAGCACTGTGATACTCTCAGGATGTATTATACTTACGCTACTAGCATTTGTATCCTTTTCTCCTCCAATCACGGAGCCATACGCAGCATAATAGCCTAAACTGGGCGCCACATCAGCTATCGAACGCAGGCTAGTTTCCGATACATCCACCTATCTGACCAATATAATTCCCATCTCATAACAGTTGCCAGTCTATTTAGATATTGCAATACTATTAATTAATGAGAACGAGTAGAAAGTTACGTTTGTGATATACATTTAGTTCTATTATAATTCCAACTCAATTTGTTTTGTCCTGTGCATTGTAAGCCGCCAGTGAATAAATGAATCTCCATGGGCGTGAGTAATTGAATCCATGCACAGGCTATGATCAGAGAGCACAACAGCAGATGTAATATCTGCAATATCGATCAACCAAATCATACAGCTATGTAAATGGACGATTAAAATGTTATTAGGTTCAAAGATTCATATTTAGTCAACGGTTGTTAGACATATCTGCTATTATTTGGCGCAATAAAAATTACTCCAAAAGGGGATCGTTTGCGCTGTAGTTAACGATCTCATGTTAACACCCCCCCCCCCCCCATCCCCCCGCCCCCACCTCCTCTCTGCTGGATATGATATTCATCTCCCTGCATAGATGCCTGCAAATAAGTGGAATTGACATAAACCAATCAAGCATGCACTGTACATGGGCAATGCTCGGGCATATATCGATATTCAGGTCGACATCCGACTCCTCTTGAGAGTTATAGTTCAACCATTTAGCACAATATTTCAGTTGATTTGCTCTAAAGTAATATGATCCTTATCATATTATATCATGCTATCACCCATGGTCAATAGAGATGCCGTTATCATCACCTCTAGAACAGACAACTACGGCGCAGCATCGGTGTTCCGTGATTAGGGATAAGAAGGTGAATGGCTGGGAGGCATTATGTCTCACTCCCTGTGTATTTACTGGCAATTAATCAGTAATGATGTGGATATTGTATCGGCTCTGCCAAACATTGAGCATATAATGATGCATTGACAGCACTGTCCTTATTAAGTTCAGTGAACACTGAATAAAGTTGTTAATTTCAATGTTTAATAAGAGATGGATGCATATCTGATTTCTTCGTTGTTGGTGGTCACATGCTTTCAATTATTCAGATCAACAAATACATCACGCCATAGCTTAGTCTTCATGGGCTTTGTAGATTTCTCGAATTCAATAACTAGTTACTAAGTGCCTATCGACGGAAACGTGGTAGTGAATTTGTATGCGATCCTTCTTAACTGAATTATTTAGGTAACATAGCAAAGCTTCAGATGCGTTTGCTGCGTTTGTACCCTGAACATGCTATCTGCATGTGTTCTTAAGCCAGATAATTCAATGAAGAATATATGCAGTCAGCATTTACACGTGCAAGATATAATCGGCTGACTATTTTGAGAGAGACATCACCTCAGATCGTTATGTACAACCTCTTATTTTTTCCAGCAACATAACAATTAATTATATTCACTGCTAAACCCCACGTCTGATTCCACATGCCATTGTCTCCATTGACAACGTGCGTCAACCTGGACTGATTCATGACGGTTAAGTATTCATTTTATATGACATTGCATCAGAGCATTGATACGGAGTTCACTGATGATAGTCTTTCACAAAGTCAGTGATATTGTCAGTATTGTGTGCTGTTCTCTAGATCATCCAGGGAAGTTACTGTTGAATGATAGGAAAGTCAACAGAACCATTTGAAATGACTTCATAAGCAACTATGAGGAGTAAAGAGGCTACAAACTGTCAATCGCACGTGTTGGCTGGCATGTATGTCATTCTAATCTCATGGTTTTGTATGGATCATGCACAATGAAGGTGAACACATTGAAGGCCAGTAAGTATCGTAGTGTGGACGGCTGCTGTTTATACCAGAGAGAAAATCGAGGAATTTCACATGTATGTGCTGGCTCATGTAAGATGGAATAACAAATCATATTATCAATGTCCAGTCACATTCGCTCTTCGCAACCCGCGGCTCGGTGTTAGATTAGTTGTTAGCTATGTATTGATAGCCGTTGTCGATGGTAGTATTCAAAGGGTCCTTCGTGCCATTTATTATGTGTCACACACGAGCGCATCATAAGACGGTGTTTCAATGTGCTCTGTATGACTGGCAATTCAATCTATTTACTCCCACATGTTCTCCATGCGTCTATTCATTGTGAGCTGTTGCCAGTGTCATTTTTGTCAGCCAAATGTAAGGGTATAAGTTGCATAAATTTACAGAATGAAAAACGCTGATTTTATCTACTGCATTAAGATGTGAGACTTTGTTTTTGAATGAAAGAAAGACCAAAGTGATTACCAAAAAAAGTGTATTAGAGCACAGGGCATGTAATGTCCTTGTATGAATTGAGATAATTGTAAAATATTGTTTTAATTATGTTATGGTATGGTTGTTAGATAAAACGAAGTCTGAAATATTGAATAAGGATGTGTTAAATGGTGTGAGGATGTATATTAAATGACGCCTTCAAACAAATCTGTGATGTGTCCTTGGCAAGGCATTAGCCTTTGGTATAGCTCTTTGAACTGCAAGCATATAAAATCAGGCGGTTGCGTTTTCTTGGAACAGCAGAAACTGTACCCCCCAAAAAGCGATTGTCACGATGAAAGTTTGTTCCAACTCGTTGAACAGTGTTAATAGCTAGTTAAAAGTGCTTTGTTAGCTTCCAGCATAAGTCGTGATTAATGGTCTCAATACTCGTATACTGACTATCCATCCATGCAATAGTGACCATCATTCTTATTTTCATACATCTCGCTTGTATATTGATGATGGGACTGGAACATTATTTTTCACATCAAGATCTTTTTGTCCTGATTTTCAGCAATATTACCTTTTCAGTTCGTGAATGGGTGAAAAAAGTAGAATGACCTATTGAATTGTAACCGAATCCGAGATTATTCCATTAGCGTGAAAGCAAGGTTAATCTGTATTTAAACTTGCGATATTGCAATCGAACATTTGCGCATATTAAGTCTGCAATGCTCCAAAACACTGGAGAACATTAAGATTGAGGAGCATATACGCCATGCCTGCACTGAGTAGGTCATATGCATCCCATTAATCGAGTAGCTGTAGAACTGAAATAGAGATATGAGGGTCAATGGAGGCGAAATCAATTTGTCATCCAATAATTTATACCGACAGCCTTGCTCTTTACCTTCCTTGACTAACTGAAGGACTGAAATGAGCGTGGCATGAAAAGCTAGACTGGGTAAATGAGATCCGCTTTGTTGTGAAAGTGTTGTCGGTGGTGCGTGCAAACAATGGTAGAAGCTGTTACAAATAGTGTATGAAAAGAAGCGATTGGGTATCACTGGCTATAAATAGAGGTGAAGTGTATTTGTTTGATGTACAGTGCTAGATATTGCAACATAATACTATGCTGGTATGTTGGAGGAAACATATCCTTTTCCTTGTTTAACCCGCACGATCTTGGGGTGATGGTGCTGTGACTATAGTATCTGAATGGGGCAAAATGATCATGTACAACTCCGTAGATTAATGTGGTGTGTAACATCGGTATATGGTCATGATATGCTTCTAAACAGGAACTACAGAGTTACTACTGCATATCCACGGCACTTGTGAGGTTACGAAGAATACACCTGTAAGTTGCCCAACAATAAGTTTGTTTACTTTTCAGTTATAAATTGGAGATTATCTTTGAGTGTAATCTAATAACTGATAACTGATTCCCGCTATCCCGTTTAACACATTGATTCCTACATAGTGTCAGTTTTCGGTGTATATAGTGACTAATATTGATTGAACTCAACAGCGGTTCGTACAATACTTAATGATTAATAGACCAGGGATCGAGGAAATAGCAGTAGATGTGTTCAATGAGTAGGAGTCTCTCAGCTTCAGTTAACGTCCTAATCTTAATTTTAACACGGGTTTGTACCTTCTTTGAAGAAGCATTAATTAATTTCTTACTCCGATGTTCTCTTAAGAGATGTTCCTTAGAAATCTCGGTGTTCTCTCTTGTATTGTGAATAACTTAGATGAATGGATACAACTCCTATATATATATATATATATATATATATATATATATATATATATATATATATATAGAGAGATATATATATATATATATATATATATATATATATATATATAACATGCATATATTTATTCATATACATATAAATTTATTTAACATACATATCTATACATATTTTAATATATATATATATATATATATATATATATAAATAAAAATATATATATACAATATGTATATATATATATGCATATATATATATATATGCATTCATATTTTTGTATGTATATATATAAATATATATATATATCTATATAAATATATATATATAACATATATATACATATAGATATATATGTATATATAACAAAATATATGTATATATATATATACATTTATATATATATGTATATATATGTATATATATATATATATATATATATATATATATATATATATATATATATATATATATATATATATATATATATGATATAATGCCAAGCATATAGTAGTTGTATGATAGATTGAAATCTTATATGTTTCGAAGCAAATTAAGCAATTCGTTGTGATTGCTCTCTATTGTGGATTGTCATTACATAGTATCCGGATTTTGAATTATGACAGCTTTCCTTAAACTATTTAGCACAATGTGACAGTGGCACTGTAGTCGTATGTCTTAATTCTTATGCTCAAACACTACAGGAAAGTATCACAGAATCTATACAAGATTTTCATGTTTGCCAAAATCAGTATTATGCTTCCAGCATAATACTGATTTTTAACACTAATAATTATTTACAATATGGGTATTCTGTAATCATAATAACGCTTAAGGGGCATTTGCCGAATATATGATTTTCACTGATAGTACACGCTGCTTGGATTTGTTTTAAATCCCACGTTTATTGGCACATGGCAGCATTATGCTGACTCCGTGTGAATGACATAATATTAAATCGCGCCTTTCCTTCAACAAGCAGCAAAAGCGTAAACTTAATTACAAAATTACAGAAATGACACAAACGAATTGTTTGATGGTTTACATCGCCATTATTATCACGATGAGAGCGAACAGTTCACCTTCCAACGCATCTCCTATATACATGTGCTCAAGACAGCGATACATCCCTAAAGGTGTTCGTAGGCGAAAACTTCATCTAAACTTACCAGTGTATAACAAAGGAATACAAGCAAAAACTAACGTCAAATGAAGAACCCCGGGAGCATGTTATGCTTTGTTGGTCTACATTTTATTTGGTAAACCAATCAAATCAAAACAAGGACACGATGTTTAAATATCAATCAGCATCATAAAGATAGGCTAATGAATAAATGTAATGTAGTCAATCGAAGAAAGGTATTCATTGAGTTCGTTGGCAAAAGCAACGGCCACTCGTGCTTCTTCTCTCCAGCCAGTGATGGCCTCGGGTGATGGCAGATGTAAGGCTGCCGCCAACTGCTCATCCGTCCAGTCCATGGTCTCTTCAAACTGGCTAATGGGTGACCTGGTGACCAACATTATTTAACGTGTGGTGCTGATATAATTATGTGTCTGTATTCATTAAAGTAAAACTATTATGCTACGATAACTAATTTTTATGCGACATATCAATTCAATTCTTACGCGGCGTAGGGAAGTCGCGCCAACTCGTTCAGACCATACGTCACGACGTGCTCAAGTATACCATAGTCATTCAGCACAGCGATCATATCTCTTATATTGGTACTTTCTGTACAACAGAATAACATCCCTTATACAACTAAGTTGCGTGTGTGACAATCCTGGCGGTAGAAAACCACTTTATAAATCCACCTACGTATGAGTTGACAGTCTAGGTTCTTCACAGTGACGGTGTCGTTGATGTCGATTCCGGTGACCATGTTAATGTAAACGTGCGCTACGTTCAGCAAAAAGGGATCGGTGATGGCGATCATGGAATCTAGGATCTCATTCAGGCGGCCACACACGTCTATTGCCGTGCGCTTTGGTAGTATCATCGCTGTGACACATTGCATACAAGTCACGGATGCCCAGTGGAAAGCTATAAGTCAGTGGTTATGGGAACGTACATGAACATCATGTTTTATGTGACCGAATCTTACACAAACACTTCACACTTCGTACTGAACAACATGGAATGTACAACTGGCCGTTTCTGCACGGAACGAACATCATTATGGGACTTACATCATTGCTCATAAATGAAAGTGCTTCAGTGCGTCCATTATAAAAATTTTAGTATGTGTGCAGAAGCGTTGTGTGTTTAAGCTGTTCCTTCATCCAGGACCAGAACCAGTCGTTCTACTCACTGCGGGCCTCCTGGACGGCGTCATCGTCGAGACTCATGAAGCCGCTGTTATTCAGCAGCCGAAACATCTCTTCTGTCAAAACTGCCATCTGGTATTCGTATGAAGTAGGCGGGGCTAGCTGTTGCCAGTATGCCATAACGGGCCACAACTCGTAGACTGACGCCACCATGGCGCCGTACGCGCGACGCATCGCATGTTCTGTGACTCCGCTGTCCGTCAGGTAGTCAGCTATATCCTGGGACGAGCTCCCTTCACACCACACACGTGTTAGTTTCCATAACATAATGCTTTTACGTTGGTCTGAACCAGATTGCAATATAAACTTGAGTCATGATTTTTAGCATATGCCATTTTTTATATACCCATGGTAATAAACGGTTGGGTGTAAATAATTTGAATCGATACATTACCTGCCATACGGCATACAAGCTCCCGCATCTGGTCGGTATCCATGACGTCAATAGACGTCATCCACTGTACCTGTTGCCAGCCTGAGCGAGGCATGTACTGTGGGCCCACGACGGTGATGTACTCCTGTAATGCGCTCACCATACGGTAGCACTGCGGCTCATCTTCTCTGAGGCTCACTGAACCTGTTTGTTGTCAGCATACAATACAATATAGTGCTAACTCAACAACATTAATCATTTACGCTTCCATACCGTTGTGATATTATTGTAAGATATTTCTACCTGATCTGATGACTGAAATCAACAGGCATAAAAGCGTTGCTGGAGCTCGACCCATTGCTGCGCTGGTCGCTGAACGAACTCTCGCAAAATGACGTATTGACAGTCATATTTATGCTGCAGCGGAATGGAGAGTGATTACATAATAATCCACAGCCTAAGTCAACCTTAGGTGACTTCTGACAATGCTATTCAGATGTCGGAAGGAGTAATTGTTGTGATACCAATTGACGTGGAGGGATATTGACATTTATCCACCTCCTAGTATACAATATAGCTGAGAGCTCAGTATGCCATAACCTGTTTTCGTAATGACCGTGCAATTATGGGTCATCACATGCCGGCGTCGTTTGATGGACGGGTCCTCTTTCCCGACGTTTAACACATGGCCACTCCTGCTGGGCCCACACGGCGCCCGATCCTTTGTCAGCTCGGGAGCATGAGACCACATCATCAGCCAGCTAGTGTGGGCGTGTTGCTCTCATGCTAGTGTTATCACATACATCCACTGTCGCCCATCGCGCACGCTGCGTATAGGCGCAAAGAGACAGTATTATAGGGGAGTACAGCTAACTACTTGAGTCATTTCCGTCACTGCAATAATGTGTTTGCGAATACACACTTTAAGTGGAGTCACACTAGACTTCCATCCCACGAGTGGTCATCATTACTCGTGATATCAATCGAGCTACCAAGAGTCAATCGTTATAGCTAAGCTATCAAGATATGCTGTATACAACAAACACTCATATCGAAAACAATACGTTTTCAAGAGATTCTACATAGAACCAACTCTCATATCGCGATCGCTAGGCTATCAAGAGATTCTACATAGGACCAACACTCATATAGAAAACAATGTTTTCAAGAGATTCTACATAGGACCAACACTCATATAGAAAACAATACGTTTTCAAGAGATTCTACATAGAACCAACTCTCATATCGCGATCGCTAGGCTATCAAGATATGCTACATTCAACCAACACTCATAACGCTATCGCTAAACAATCAAGAGATTGAATATAGAACCAGCAATCATGTAGAAACCAATTGATTTTCAAGCGATCCTACATAGCACCAATATTCCGCGATACATGATGATAGCTCCTTTGTAAAATGGCTAGGACAAGAGAAGAATCCAATCCAGTCACAAAACTACTGTTACGTTGTAACCATATATATATTTAAGTTCTTGAAGCGCATGTTGATAGAACGATAGTTTCTATGATGAATTGATTTTCCTGGTCATTGATGTGGTGCCAAATAACCTGGAATTTACTATGAGACATCGGAAGTTTATGTGATGAATTGCACAGTGTTATGCAAATTACGATGGATAGGATCGTTAGAGTGATGCATTGAAGCAAAACCTGGTGTAATAAGCTGTGATGAGCTAACTTGGTAGGCCAGCATGGAACTGACGTTAATACAGGCAGCGGCATTTTTATACTGGACAAAAATACATAGAACTAGGTGTGCCAGTTCTGAAATATTTCGTTTTGGTTGAGTGATGCGTAACCAATGCATCATCTCAATAATATGTATAATACTTGGGGAGAGCCCAAATAAGTGCATCCAGTGTTATTGTGAACCTGTGCATACTTTATGGTTTTATCAATAATGTCCCTAATCCATTTTCCCGATGCCATGAGTATTATGTCGGCACTGCCCAGTGAATATGCTGACCATTTCCATGCTACTGTATAGCTGGTCTTAGCCCTGGTCGGATGGTAATATACATATATACTGTTCTGCGCGCATCGTAACCACGCCACGGAATTCCATATATTTCGTGCGGTTGAGCCTTTACATCAATGTTGCGTACTTACAAATATATATGTGTCGAGAATCGAGATGAAAATCTCGTGAACGACACTATTCTGCTTATCCACTGTCTCGTTATTAGCAATTATCACATAAACTTTGAGAATCGTATCTTTCGTTTACGTAACCCCAATCTTGGAAATATGACGTCATATAATGCAGTATGAGTTTCACTCGCCATGCGGCACTGTATTGTATTATATGCAATGACGGCTACTCCAAACATTAGCAGTAAGCCATTGGGTGATGCAAAATCGCCTGCTCCAACCAATGAGAAGCTATTGGCAGCTGCAATGACGCCTGCTCCAACCATTAACAGCAAGCTAATGGGTGATGCAATGACGCCTACTCCAACAATTAACAGCAAGCTTCGGGTGATGAAATGACGCCGGCTCCAACAATTAATAGTAAGGTATTGGGTGATGCAATGACGCCTACTCCAACAATTAACAGAAAGCAATTGGGTTATGCATTGACAGCTACTCCAACCATTAGCAGTAAGCCATTGGGTGATGCAAAAACGCCTGCTCCAACCTTAAGATATTGGCAGATGCAATGAAAGTAAGCTATTGGGTGGTGTTATGATGTCTACTCCAACCATGTTTAATATTTGATTTTTCCGCCGTTTGAAGTCGGATGCTTTCAATTACAACGTTAAGAAATTACATGGCGCTATCGCTGCGTCTGTACGGGCTTTGTGTCTGCTTCTGCGTAATCAGGCAGCATAATATTGGGGTTAGCATGATGTCATCTATGCTTCATATTATCATGCGTGTGACATGCTGAATGAAGGTTAATATTAACACTGCAAAGGCTGCGCACAGCGTGGGCGATATTGCCTGAGAAAAGCAAAGAATATGAAAGGGGCCTGTGTGCGACCTCTAAATGGATTGCATTGGAAGTATGCGGGGTTATTGATATGGAAGTTACTTCCATACTCAAACCCCGCAAACAAGTGCTTAGCGTAGATGTCATCACATGGCAAAATCACAACAATCCCCAAATGTTTATACACTTGGTTTTACCGCAGTTCCAAATGGTATTTTCATTTCTCTCCGTATACAAGATAACATGGAAAATTGTTCGATATCTTACATTGCATACACTTTACATTTCCATTTCCAGGGGTAGAGACTGACATTAGCGCGAACACAACCCTATATATCTTCATTCTAAATTTCCCCTGTTATTGAAAATACACCCACCAATACGAAGCAGAACATTATGACAGGATGCATATTGCATTTATTTCTAAGAGGTTCGGTCCAGAGGAGATCGTCCGAACATCTACGAAGAAACGTAGATTCAAAGTTTTATTTACGTCTATACATAATGGTTACATCTTGGTAACGAAATAGTACTTCGACATTGTGGCTTGATAAAGACGTTGTTGTCGTCTTGTACACTAGTAGACTTATATCTAAAACGTTGCAAATAGAGCCACTTTCCCCGGCCTAGATACAGTTGATTGTACCCCATAAACAAGCATTATTATCAAAGGAACACCACTTACATACACATGCTACACAGAACATCACGGACATTTCAGACCTCATATTCTGAAGATATCACTGATATAGTACAGATCGACCTTACCTACCTATCTCCTGTCCTTCCTCCTAACCCCTCATGCTGATAATATCCCAAGCTATCACAAGCACTGTGATACTCTCAGGATGTATTATACTTACGCTACTAGCATTTGTATTATTTTCTCCTCCAATCACGGAGCCATACGCAGCATAATAGCCTAAACTGGGCGCCACATCAGCTATCGAACGCAGGCTAGTTTCCGATACATCCACCTATCTGACCAATTCCCAGCTCATAACAGCTGCCAGTCTATTTAGATATTGCAATACTACTAATTACTGGGAACGAATATAAAGTTACGTTTGTGATATACAGTTCGTTCTATTATAATTCCGACTCAATTTGCATTGTCATGTGCATTGTAAGCCGCCAGTGAATAAATGAATGTCCATGGGCGTGAGTAATTGAATCCATGCACAGGCTATGATCAGAGAGCACAACTGCATATGTATATCTGCAATATTGATAAACCAAATCATACAGTTATGTAAATGGACGATTAAAATGTTATTAGGTTCAAATTTTCATATTTAATCAACGGTTGTTCGACCTATCTGCTATAATTTGGCGCAATTAAAATTACTCCAAAAAGGGATCGTTTGCGCTGTAGTTAACGATCTCATGTTTAACCCCCCCCCCCCCCCTCCCCCTCCTCTCCGCTGGATATAATATTCATCTCCCTGCATAGATGTCTCCAAACATGCGGAACTGACATAAACCAATCAAGCATGCACTGTACATGGGCAATGCTCGGGCATATATCGATATTCAGGTCGACATCCGATTCCTCCTGAGAGTTGTAGTTGAACCATTTAGCACAATATTTCAGTTGCCTTGCTCTCAAGCAATATGATACTTATCATATTATATCATGCTATCACTCATGGTCAATAGAGACGCCGTTATCAACACCATTAGTACAGACAACTACGGCGCATGTAAAACCTCTTATTTTTACAGCAACAAACAAATTAAGATATTCACTGCTAAACCCCAACCCGATTCCAACATGTCATTGTCTCCATTGAAAACGTGCCGTACTACCTGGTCACATTCATGACGGTTAAGATTCATTTATATGACATGCATCAGAGCATTGATCGGTGTAATGATGATAGTCTTCCACAAAGTCAGTGACTATTGGCTGTATTGTGGGCTGTTCTCTAGAATCCAGGGAAGTAACGCTCATGATGGAAAGTCAATAGCACCATTTGAAAGCTTCATAAGCATCTCGATGAGGAAGAGAGGCTACAAAACTGTCAATCGCACCTTTGGTGGCATGATGTCATTCTAATCTCATGGATGGTAGGATCATGTCGATGAAGGTGTAAACATTGAAGGCCAGATAAGTATCGTGGCGTGCACGGCTGCTTGTTTTTATACAGTGCGACAATCGAGGAATTTTACATGTATGTGTGGCTCAGGTAGATGATAACAAATATGTATCATGTCCAGTCACATTCGCTCTCGCAACCCGCGATCGGTGTTAGATTAGTTTGTTAGCTATGTATGATAGCCGTTGACGATGGTAGTATAAAGGGTCTTGAGCCATTTATTTATTATGGTCAAACACGAGCGCTCAAAGACGGTGGTTCAATTGTGCCTGTATGGACTGGCAATTCCATCTATGTACTCCCACATTTACCATGGTTCTATTCATTGTGAGCTGTTGCCAGTTGACATTTTTGTCAGCAAATGTAAGGCATAAAATGCATAAATTTACAGAATGAAAAAACGCTGATTTATCTACTGCATTAAGCTGTGAGGACTTTGTTTTTGAATGAAAGAAAGACCAAAGTGATTACCAACAAAAAAGTGATTACCGCACAGACATGCAAGGTCCTTGTATGAATTGGGATTTAATTGGAAAACTATTGTTTTAATTATGTTATGGTATGGTTGTTAAGAATCAAAAACGTCTGAAATATTGAATGAGGATGTGTTAAATGGTGTGAGGTATGGTCATTTAATGACGCCCTCAAACAAATCAGTGATGTGTCCTTGGCTTGGCTATTGGCATTGGGTAGAGCTCTTTGAACTGCAAGCATATAAAATCAGGCGGTGCTGTTCTTGGAACAGCAGAAACTCTGTACCCCCCAAAAAGCGATTGTCACGATGAAAGTTTGTTCCAACTCGTTGAACCGTTGTTAAATAAGAGCTAGGTTAAAAGTGCTTGGTTAGCTTCAAGCATAAGTCGATGATTAATGGTCTCAATACTCGTATACTGACTATCCATCCATGCAATAGTGACCATCATTCTTATTTTCATACATCTCGCTTTGTATATCGATGATGGGACTGGGAACATTAGTTTCACATAAATCTTTTTGTCCTGATTTTCAGCAATATTACCTTTTTCAGTTCGTGAACGGGTGAAAAAGTAGAATGACCCAGGGAATTGGGTAACCGAATCCGAGATTATTCCAAGACGTGAAAGCAAGGTTAATCTGTATTTTAAACTTGCGATATTGCAATCGAACATTTGCGCATATTAAGTCTGCAATGCTCCAAAACAACTGGAGAACATTTAAGATTGAGGAGCATATACGCCATGCCTGCCTGAGTAGGTCATATATGCATCCCATTATCGAGTAGATGTAGAACTGAAATAGAGATATGAGGGTCAAGGAGGCGAAATCAATTTGGTCATCCAATAATTTATAACCGACAGCCTTGCTCTTTACCTTCCTTGACTAACTGAAGGACTGAAATGAGCGTGGCATGAAAAGCTAGACTGGGTAAATGAGATCCGCCTTTTTTATGAAAGTGTTGTCGGTGGTGCGTGCAAACAATGGTAGAAGCTGTTACAATAGTGTATGAAAAGAAGCGATTGGGTATCATCACTGGCTATAAATAGAGGTGAAGTGTATTTGTTTGATGTACAGTGCTAGATATTGCAGCATAATACTATGCTGGTATGTTGGGAAAAACAATTCCTTTCCTTGTTTCAACCCGCACGATCTTGTGGGGTGATGGTGCTGTGACTATAGTATCTGAATGCAGGCAAAATGATCATGTACAACTCCGTAGATTAATGTGGTGTATACATCGGTATATGGTCATGATATGCTTCTAAACAGGAACTACAGAGTTACTACTGCATATCCACGGCACTTGTGAGGTTACGAAGAATACACCTGTAAGTTGCCCAACAATAAGTTTGTTTACTTTTCAGTTATAAATTGGAGATTATCTTTGAGTGTAATCTAATAACTGGATAAACTGATTCCCGCTATCCCGTTTAAACACATTGATTCCTACATAGTGTCAGTTTTCGGTGTATATAGTGACTAATATTGCTTGAACTCAACAGCGGTTCGTACAATACTTAATGATTAATAGACCAGGGATCGAGGAAATAGCAGTAGATGTGTTCAATAAAGGAGTATTGTCCCGAGTCTCTCAGCTTCAGTTGACGTCCTAATTTTAATTTAACACCGGGTTTGTACCTTCTTTGAAGTATTTAATTAATTTATTACTCCGATGTTCTCTTAAGAGATGTTCCTTAGAATTCTCGGTGATCTCTCTTGTATTGTGAATAACTTAGATGAATGGATACAGCTCCTACGACCATAGAAAGTCTTTTTAGTAGAGTAAACTTCAGCATAATCACGAACCAAAGTGGAGGAGTGTTTCTCATAATAAATGCCTCACATACAGCTAAGTCAGTCCAGTTATATACGTCTTTTGTTGTTATGGGTGCAGACGAAAACCCTAAATCTTCTTCCGACTTCTCGACCTACCAATTTACCTTCCTCTCTATTCACAAAGTCACACACACTTGACACACACACACACACATATATATATATATATATATCATATATAGATATAATATTCTATATGATAAGATAGATATATACACTATATTATATATCTTAGTTCCCCTATAATGGGACGCACGCATGTATGGATCTTGATATAATATGATAAATATATTATGCCCCTAGGTTGCGATATAAATTATATGTATATTATAGTAATATGGGTAAAAGCATATCTAATATTTATATCCCGTGTAGATATATATATAGATCCGATAGAACTCGCCCCTTCTTCCCTATCTATCTATATATCGCATATATATGTTTGTGTATATAGTCCCTTGCTCCATATCGTGTTTATATATATAGATGAGATATTAACAATATACATATAGTATTTTATATACTATATATTATGGATATTATATATGCATATCTATATATATATATCAATATTTACTTAATTGTATATATTTGATGATATATACATATATAATAATCGTGTATATCTATAAATATTCCATATACAATATATTAAATATATATATATGTATATATACATACATAGATATACGATCATAGATATACATAGACATTATTTAAATATATATATATATATGTATATTTTTATGTACATAAAAACATATAGATATATACCTACGAATAGATAGATATAATATTTATAATTATATGCATATATATACAGTAAGTAAATGTACAAATTATTTATATATACATTAATATATATATATATATATAACTAGATAATAAGCATATATAGCATATATATATATAGATACATAATAATATATATAGATATAAACATGCATATATTATTCATATACATACATATCGTACATATCTAAATAGATGTATTATAAATATATATACACATAAAATAAAGGATATACAAATATATATATAATATTGCCTAATATTCCGGATATTATATATAGAAATATACATATATCTATATCAAATATATATATATCTAACATATATAATATACATATAGATTATATATGTATATATATAAAAGTCGGTATGTATATATATCTATATATCTCATCTATATATACACTATTATATATAATGTATCTCAGTATATATGTTTATCTTTATTTATACATATATATACAAATTGCCAAAATCAAGTATTATGCTCCAGCAGAAATTATTCACAATATGGGTATTCTGTAATCATAATAACGCTTAAGGGGCAGTTGCCGAATATAACGATTTTCACTGATAGTACACGCTGCTTGGATTTGTTTTAAATCCCAGTTGTATTGGCACATGACAGGATTATGCTGACTCCGTGTGAATGACATAATATTAAATCGCGCCTTTCCTTCAACAAGCAGCAAAAGCATAAACTTAATTACAAAATTACAGAAATGCACACGAAACGAATTGTTTTTGGTTTACATCGCCATTATTATCATGATGAGAGCGAGCAGTTCACCTTCAAACGCATCTCCTATATACATGTGCTCAAGACAGCGATACATCCCTGAAGGTGTTCGTAGGCGAAAACTTCATCTAAACTTACCGGTGTATAACAAAGGAATACAAGCAAAAAACTAACGTCAAATGAAGAACCCCGGGAGCGTATAATGCTTTGCTGGTCTCATTTTACTTGGTAAACCAATCAAATCAAAACAAGGACACGATGTGTTAAATATCAATCAGCATCATAAGAAAGGCTAATTAATAAATGTAATGTAGTTGCAATCGAAGAAAGGTATTCATTGAGTTCGTTGGCAAAAGCAACGGCCACTCGTGCTTCTTCTCTCCAGTCAGTGATGGCCTCGGGTGTTGGCAGATGTAAGGCTGCTGCCAACTGCTCATCCGTCCAGTCCATGGTCTCTTCAAACTGGCTAATGGGTGACCTGGCAGATCACAACATTATTTAACGTGCGGTGCTGATATAATTATGTGTCTGTATTCATTAAAGTAATACTATTATGCTACGATAACTAATTTTTATGCGACATATCAATTCAATTCTTACGCGGCGTAGGGAAGTCGCGCCAACTCGTTCAGACCATACGTCACGACGTGTTCAAGTATACCATAGTCATTCAGTACAGCGATCATATCTCTTATACTGGTACTTTCTGTACAACAGAATAACATCCCTTATACAACTGTGTTGCGTGTATGACATAATCCTGCGGTAGCAAACCACTTTAATAAATCCACCTACGTATGGTTGACAGTCTAGGTTCTTCACAGTGAAGGTGTTCCCTGATGTCGATTCCGGTGACCATGTTAATGTAATCATGCGCTACGTTCAGCAAAAGGATCGGTGATGGCGATCATGGAATCTAGGATCTCATTCAGGCGGCCACAACACGTCTATTGCCGTGCGCTTTGGTAGTATCATCGCTGTGACACATGCATACAAGTCACGGATGCCCAGTGGAAAGCTATAAGTCAGTGTTATGGGAACGTACATGAACATCATGTTTTATGTGACTGAATCTTACACAAACACTTCACACTTGGTACTGAACAACATGGAATGTAAAACTGGCCGTTTTCTGCACGGAACGAACATCATTATGGGACTTACATCATTGCTCATAAATGAAAGTGCTTCAGTGCGTCCATTATAAAAATTTAGTATGTGTGCAGAAGCTTTGTGGTTTTAGTGTTCCTTCATCCAGGACCGAACCAGTCGTTCTACTCACTGCGGGCTCCTGGACGGCGTCATCGTCGAGACTCATGAAGCCGCTGTTATTCAGCAGCCGAAACATCTCTTCTCGTCAACACTGCCATCTGGTATTCGTATGAAGTAGGCGGGGCCAGCTGTTGCCAGTATGCCATAAAGGGCCACAACTCGTAGACTGACGCCACCATGGCGCCGTACGCGCGACGCATCGCATGTTCTGTGACTCCGCTGTCCGTCAGGTAGTCAGCTATATCCTGGGACGAGCTGCTCCCTTCACACCACACACGTGTTAGTTTCCATAACATAAGCCTTTACGTTGGTCTGAACCAGATTGCAACATAAAACTTGAGTCATGATTTTAGCATATGCCATTTTTTATATACCATGGTAATAAACGGTTGGGTGTAAATGATTTGAATCGATACGTTACCTGCCATACGGCATACAATCTCCCGCATCTGGTCGGTATCCATGACGTCTATAGACGTCATCCACTGTACCTGTTGCCAGCCTGAGGGAGGCATATACTGTGGGCCCACGACGGTGATGTACTCCTGTAATGCGCTCACCATACGGTAGCACTGCGGCTCATCTTCTCTGAGGCTCACTGAACCTGTTCGTCGTCAGCATACAATACAATACAGTGCTAACTCAACAACATTAATCAGTTACACTTCCATACCGTTGTGATATCATTGTAAGATATTTCTACCTGATCTGATGACTGAAATCAACAGGCATAAAAGCGTTGCTGGAGCTCTACCCATTGCTGCGCTGGTCGCTGAACGAACTCTCGCAAAATGACGGATTGACAGTCATATTTATCTGCAGCGGCAAAGGAGAGTGATTAAGTGTAATATATCCACAGCCTTAAGTCAACCTTAGGTGACTTCTGGACAATGCTATTCAGATGTCGGAAGGAGTAATTGTTTGTGATACCAATTGACGTGGAGGGATATTGACATTTATCCACCTCCTACGTATACAATATAGCTGAGAGCTCAGTATGCCATAACCTGTTTTCGTAATGGCCGTGCAATTATGGGTCACACACATGCCGGCGCGTGTTTGATGGACGGGTCCTCTTTCCGACGACGTTAAACACATGGCCACTCTCTGCTGGGCCCCACACGGGCGCCCGATCCCTATTGTCAGCTCGGGGAGCATGAGACCACATCATCAGGCAAAACGCTATTTTGTGGGCGTGTTGCTCCCATGCTAGTGTTATTCACATAGCATCCACTGTCCCGCCCAACGCGCACGCTGCGTATAGGCGCAAAGAGGACAGTATTATATGGGGAGTACAGCTAACTACTTGAGTCATTTCCCGTCACTGCAATAATGTGGTTTGCGAATACACACTTTAAGTGGAGGTCACCCTAGAGTTCCATTCCACGAGTGGTCATCATTACAGTGCTATCAATGACTACCAAGAGGCAATCGTTATAGAAGCATCAAGTATGTGTATAACAACAACACTATATCGAAAACAATACGTTTTCACGAGTTTCTCCATAGAAGCAACTCTCATATCGCATCGCAGGCTATCAAGAGATTGTACATACAAGCCAACACTCATATAGAAAACAAGTTTTCAAGAGTCTACATAGGACCAAACACTCATATAGGAAAAAACAAGACGTTTTCAAGAGATTCCTACAAGAAACCAATCTCTGCATATCGCGATCGCTAGGCTACACGATATGCTACATTCAACCAACACTCATAACGCATGCTAACAAACAAGAGATTTCTAAAAACATAGAAAAAAAGGCAAACTCTCCCCTATCCCCTACTGTGAAACCCCTTTTTAAAAGGTAACAAAGGAAAAACCCAACCGCAAAAAAATCTGTACGTTTACCATATATATTTAGTTCTGAAGCGCATGTTGATAGAAAGAATATTCTGATAATATTTCCTGGGCATTGATGGGGGGCCAAATAACCCGGAATTTCTTGACATCGGAGTTTTTATGAATTGCCCGTGTTAGAAATTACAGGGTAGGGTCGTTAGAGTGATCATTGAAGCAAAACCTGGGTAATAAACTGTGATGAGCAAATTGGGGGCCAGATGGCTGAAGTTAAAGGCGCCGGCATTTTTCTGGACAAAAATACATAGAATAGGGTGCCATTGAAATTTTTTTGGTGATATGGCCCCAAAAAACTTCAAAAATATTATAATATTGGGGGCCAAAAAAGTCACAAATTTTTTTTTTTTTTTGAATTCAACGTTAAGAAATTACATGACGCTATCGCTGCGTCTGTACGGGCTTTGTGTCTGCTTCTGCGTAATCAGGCAGCATAATATTGGGGTTAGCATGATGTCATCTATGCTTCATATTATCATGCGTGTGACATGCTGAATGAAGGTTAATATTAACACTGCAAAGGCTGCGCACAGCGTGGGCGATATTGCCTGAGAAAAGCAAAGAATATGTAAGGGGCCTGTGTGCGACCTCTAAATGGATTGCGTTGGAAGTATGCGGGGTTATTGATATGGAAGTTACTTCCATACTCAAACCCCGCAAACAAGTGCTTAGCGTAGATGTCATCACATGGCAAAATCACAACAATCCCCAAATGTTTATACACTTGGTTTTACCGCAGTTCCAAATGGTATTTTCATTTCTCTCCGTATACAAGATAACATGGAAAAATTGTTCGATATCTTACATTGCATACACTTTACATTTCCATTTCAGGGGTAGAGACTGACATTAGCGCGAACACAACCCTATATATCTTCATTCTAAATTTCCCCTGTTATTGAAAATACACCCACCAATACGAAGCAGAACATTATGACAGGATGCATATTGCATTTATTTCTAAGAGGTTCGGTCCAGAGGATATCGTCCGAACATCTACGAAGAAACGTAGATTCAAAGTTTTATTTACGTCTATACATAATGGTTACATCTTGGTAACGAAATAGTACTTCGACATTGTGGCTTGATAAAGACGTTGTTGTCGTCTTGTACACTAGTAGACTTATATCTAAAACGTTGCAAATAGAGCCACTTTCCCCGGCCTAGCTACAGTTGATTGTACCCTATAAACAAGCATTATTATCAAAGGAACACCACTTACATACACATGCTACAAAGAACATGACGGACATTTCAGACCTCATATTCTGAAGATATCACTGATATAGTACAGATCGACCTTACCTACCTATCTCCTGTCCTTCCTCCTAACCCCTCATGCTAATAATATCCCAAGATATCACAAGCACTGTGATACTCTCAGGATGTATTATACTTACGCTACTAGCATTTGTATCCTTTTCTCCTCCAATCACGGAGCCATACGCAGCATAATAGCCTAAACTGGGCGCCACATCAGCTATCGAACGCAGGCTAGTTTCCGATACATCCACCTATCTGACCAATTCCCATCTCATAACAGCTGCCAGTCTATTTAGATATTGCGATACTATTAATTAATGAGAACGAATATAAAGTTACGTTTGTGATATACAGTTCGTTCTATTATAATTCCGACTCAATTTGCATTGTCATGTGCATTGTAAGCCGCCAGTGAATAAATGAATCTCCATGGGCGTGAGTAATTGAATCCATGCACAGGCTATGATCAGAGAGCACAACAGAATATGTATATCTGCAATATCGATAAACCAAACCATACAGCTATGTAAATGGACGATTAAAATGTTATTAGGTTCAAATTTTCATATTAAATCAACGGTTGTTCGACCTATCTGCTATAATTTGGTGCAATAAAAATTACTCCAAAAAGGGATCGTTTGCGCTGTAGTTAACGATCTCATGTTAACCCCCCCCCCCCCTCCCCCTCCTCTCCGCTGGATATAATATTCATCTCCCTGCATAGATGTCTCCAAACATGCGGAACTGACATAAACCAATCAAGCATGCACTGTACATGGGCAATGCTCGGGCATATATCGATATTCAGGTCGACATCCGATTCCTCCTGAGAGTTGTAGTTCAACCATTTAGCACAATATTTCAGTTGCCTTGCTCTCAAGCAATATGATACTTATCATATTATATCATGCTATCACTCATGGTCAATAGAGACGCCGTTATCAACACCATTAGTACAGACAACTACGGCGCAGTATCGGTGTCACGTGTTTAGGGTTATAAGGTGAATGGTTGGGAAGCATTATGTCTCACTCCCAGTGTGCTTACTGGCAATTAACCATTAATGATGTGGATGTTGTATCGGCTCTGCCAAACATTGAGCATATAATGATGCATTGACAGCACTGTCCTTATTATGTTCAGTGAACACTGAATAAAGTTGCTAATTTGCTTGTACTCAATAGCGGTTCGTACCATACTTCATGTTTATTAGATATCTACCAGATATTGAGGAAATAGCAGTAGATATGTTTTATAAAGGAGTATTGGCCCGAGTATCTCAGCTTCAGTTAAAGTCCTAATTTTGATTTAACTCTGGATTTGTACCTTCTTTGAAGCAGACAACAATTTATGCCTCGGAGGTTCTTTTTAGAGATGTTCCTTAGAAATCTCGCAGTGCTCTCTTGTGTTGTGACTAATGATGGGGAATGAATACAAATCCTACGTCCATAGAAACGTCTCTTTTAGTAGAGTATACTTCAGCATGATCAAGTGGAGGAGTATTTCCCATAATAAATGCCTCACGTACAGCTCTGTAAGTCTGGTTATGTACGTCTTATGTTAGGGATGCAGAAAACATAAACGCTCTGACCTTACGTACCTTTATCTCCTCCAAACCCACTTGCTAATAAAAGCTACTTATATCGCTCTTAGTGTCACAGAATAAACCTACCAAGGATGCATGCAGCTTTCTGAGCTAACATTAAAGGATAAAGAAAATAATCCATATATATATATATATATATATATAGATATATATATATATATAGAGATATAGAGATATATATATATATATATATATATATATATATATATATATATATATATATATAGAGATATATATATATAGAGAATATATATAGTATATATATATACAGATAGAGAGATAGATATATATATATAGATATAGAAATATTCGATATATATATATAAATATATATATATATTAATACATTTATAGAGAGAGATATATATATATTTAAATATATATATATAGAGCTATAAATATGTATATATAAATATCTCTATATATCTATATATATATCTATATATATATATATATAGGTATATATATTATATATACGTATATATATATATATACATAAATATATTCATAAGTAAACCTAAGCATTATTGCTAAAATGCTTCCCAGCCCCTTGCTATATATCCCGGAACAACGGCAAAACATCCAATATCGATACAGCACTGTAGTGGCCTGCACTAGCGGTATTTATGGTGTCTCGTCAGATCATCCATGGTACCAATGTCAGAATCAGTAACAGTATATCGATCTGTTCCTAGTCATCTCTCACATATTAGTGCCAATATGCCATCTATAGTGGAACAAACTACAATATATTGCATTAGCAACGAATGTATATATATATATATATATATATATATATATATATATATATATATATATATATAAATATATATATATATATATATATATATATATAATATATATATATATATATATATATATATATATATATATATATATATATATATATATAATATAGATATATATATATATATATATATATATATATATATATATATAGTATATATATATATATATCTATATCTATATATATATATATATATATATATATCTCTATATATATATATATATATATATATATATATATCTATATATCTGCATTCCCAACAAAAGACGTATATAACCGGACCGACAGTGCTGTGCGTGAGGCAATATTATGAGGAATAGACCTCCACTTTGGTTCTTTATCATTTTTACAATGAACATTGGATTCGTACCCATTCACTTGCATTAGACACAATACAAGAGAGCACGCTGAGATCTCTTAAGAGCACACATAAAGAGAACCTCCTAGGAACAAATTGTCATCTGCCCCAACGAAGGTAGGCACACGGAGTTAAACCAGAATCAGAGCGTTAACTGAAGCTGAGAGACTCGGCCAATATTCGTTTATGGAGCACATCTGCTGCTATTTACTCGATCCCTGGTAGATATCTATTAATCACTAATTAGTGTACAAAACCGCTGGTAAGTACAAGCAACAATAATTTATATATCCCGTAAACCGACACTAAGGATTCAAATGATAAGCAGCTAGCGGGATTGAATTATCAGTTCTCATGTTACACGCAATGATGGATGTAATATACGTAACAGTTCAGACGCAGACCCCGGGCGCAGACCCTGTGCCTGTTGATTTCAGTCATCGGCAACGTATAGTTAGCATAATAATTGGCTGCTTTATAAATGGTAGAAGTTGGTCGCACTCGGGAACAAACTATTCTTGAAAATTTGGTTTGTTGTTCAGTGCTTACCAGTATATCGGATATTGTCGTTGTGTTGAGTCGCAGAACATTCCCTGTCGCATGCTCTGCTCGATTTAACAGGATACAGTGTGATTGTGTTGCTGTATTTCAGCTAACTGAACCCATCCATAGTTGCAAATTTATTACATGTGTTAAGGCGCACATCTCAACAGTATTAACAGTGTGGTTATAAACATTTCCTCGCGTAACTAAGGATGTCAGCCAATGTTAAAGTTTGGATGATTACATTCATCGCCTGTTCATGACTATAGTTGGACGGTTCACCTTCATTATGTCTATCAGTCATTGTAAAGAGATGACGAATTGGACCATTCATACACATATTGGAATTCATACACATGCCGACAATAGCAGCCATTAATTTATCGAGAGCAAGAGATTCTACATAGAACCAACACTCATAACGCTATCGCTAAGCTATCAAGAGATTCTACATAGAACCAACACTCATAACGCTATCGCTAAGCTATCAAGAGATTCTACAAACAACCAACACTCATAACGCTATCGCTAAGCTATCAAGAGATTCTACAAACAACCAACACTCATAACGCTATCGCTAAGCTATCAAGAGATTCTACAAACAACCAACACTCATAACGCTATCGCTAAGCTATCAAGAGATTCTACAAACAACCAACACTCATAACGCTATCGCTAAACTATCAAGAGATTCTACAAACAACCAACACTCATAACGCTATCGCTAAGCTATCAAGAGATTCTACAAACAACCAACAATCATAACGCTATCGCTAAACTATCAAGAGATTCTACAAACAACCAACACTCATGTCGCTATCGCTAAGCTATCAATAGATCATACATAGAACCAACACTCATATCGCTATCGCTAAACTATCAAGAGATTCTACAAACAACCAACACTCATGTCGCTATCGCTAAGCTATCAAGAGATTCTACAAACAACCAACACTCATATCGCTATCGCTAAGCTATCAAGAGATTCTACAAAAAACCAACACTCATGTCGCTATCGCTAAGCTATCAAAAAGATTCTACAAAGAACCAACACTCATATCGCTATCCCTAAGCTATCAAGAGATTCTACATACAAACCAACACTCATGTCGCTATCGCTAAGCTATCAAGAGATTCTACATAGAACCAACACTCATATCGCTATCGCTAAGCTATCAAGAGATTCTACATAGAACCAACACTCATAATGCTATCGCTAGGCTATCAAGAGATTCTACATAGAACCAACACTTATAATGCTATCGCTAAGCTATCATGAGCTATCAGATTTCTACATAGAACCAACACTCATGCACTATTCGGCGTATAGAGGAGAGAGAGTCTATAAGAGATTCTACAAACAAACAACACTCAAATCGCTAAGCAAGATTCTACATAGAACCAACACTCATATCGCTATGCATACCCGAGAGGAATAGAACCAACATCAGAGGAATATATCCTTATCCCTCAACCAACACTCATGCACTAGGCGTAAAGTTACATATCCGTCTATCCTTTTTAGCTAGCTGTCCACGAGCCACGAGTTGGTTCAAGCAACATTAATACCGCGAAGTGGCACTATTCGTGCTGTGTATAAAAACACATGAGGTATTTCAAAATTGACGTAACGCTCAATTAACGCTTCAGAACACTAGCCCGCACATCCCCCCCCCGCAACCATAACGCATCGTCACACTAGCCAATATAAACACAAGCAAACCGCGCACAATCCCCCACCACGCACCACCAGCTGTAGGCCTCTTTCGGTGGTTGAGTTTTGAGTCGTATTTCTCGTAACTTCATGTGTCGTGTGTCTGCCTTATCCACCCCGGAGTTCCCGTTTAGAAGCCTATCATGAACATGTACCCTATTGACCCACAACGTAAATCCACGGAGGTGTACATCAACCCTGTTTTTCAGGATATCGTGCTGGAAATCGTGATATCCCTCCAACGCACCTGTATGGCATTTTTTTAGGAATAAAAAATTTATGTTTTCTAAAGAGGTTTTAAAAAACGGAAGAACATCGTTTTAACGATACCTTTATGTGTAGATGATGCAATTGCGATTTTGTATACCACAACTGTGCTTGGAAACATTCTAAACCAGTCTAATGTACTTTAAAGGTAATGACTTAAGTTCTTTGTCCCGCATGGCAGACAGTCATACCCCGGCGAACGTTATGACCAAATTAAACCATGATGCTACACTGGGTTCAAATGGCGCTTGAGATTACCGATAATACCTCAGGGGTCAAATATGTTTTAAACGCAAAGATCCATTATCATAAAATGTCTTATTTGGGGTTGCTAGCACATTCTTTTAAGAACACGCGCCATAAGAAGTTAACGAACAGACAGACGGCCTGATGAAACAGGGGCACAGACAGACACTGGAGGTATATGATAAGATTTGCTATACGACTTTTCCCCCAATAACTCATAGATTTAGACATTGCATGGCTGAGTGTAAGTTTGCCAGGAACTATGAACATCAGGATAGTCCATTTGTATTTTGGTGCAGCTAGCTTGATTTATAATGAGCATTGCCATCAAGAATTATTCCACAAGATATTTTTTCTCAAATAACTCAGAGGTCATTTTAAGCGGGAAATGAGCCATCATCACCACAATGGACCATGTGTTACCTTTGGGCAGCTAGCATGCTTTATATAGAAACGTGTGATCAAATTTATTCTCTTTTGGATTTACATAGTACAATAGTTTTTTTTCTTAAATTACTCAGGTGTAAAAGGTCACGAGGAGCTCATTTGGGGTTTGCAAGGTACCATTAACGTCTGAGCGGTGCAGTTTGAAAGAGTCAGCTGGCTTTGAAAGAAAAAGTGCCCTCACATAGGACAGGAGATCGCTTGGTAAGAAAACATGCCACTAAAAGTGTACGAAGGTACGGACGGACGGACGCCCGAGAAAATGTACAGGATAAACTACAAGCTGCAAATGCGCTTCTGGGGTCGTCTTTCTCAATAATGCAGTTATTCATTCGTTGATCCTGAGGTTCTAGTAAACTACCATGTCAACACCGTCCTGGATTATACACGCAAATGGCACGAGCGCGTTATCAAACATAGATAGTTGTAATGGCTTGTTTAAGCATTTGTTCCATATGTTTTGTCAGCCATGAGGTTGATTCTGAGGACGACCACTCACCAGACTGATCATGATCGGCATAAAGATGGCGCAGGCGGCCATATTGGATAAGACCTCGGTGATGAAAGAGGCGATTTACCTTTACCAGAGCAACCTTTCGTTACGCAAATGTATATTGGCGCCATTTATATATTGTATTTGATGATATATGCAGCAGATACTAAAATGTGAAAATAACCTGATGCATTACTCGTCTCATTCACAGCACAACTCGGACAAATAATGCAGCATATTTGCTGCAACCTGTATTACTGGTTATTACGAAGAAGAGTTACAAGATTGCAATTCACATGTTTTATTGCAATTATTATTCATAGTCACGCTCCTTGCCTGAAGCAAGGTCGACGACCACATTGCCCAGTTGGGTGACAATACTACACATGAATCCTTGCGTCGAAGTATTATTGCTATTTTTCACCTTAAACAATCTAATATATACATTTATAAACTACTCGAACCTGACAAAGTTTTTAACGCCAAACCGTCCTCGTTATTTGACTCATTTTCGCTTTGTTTGTGATCATCAATGTTTTCTTTTGTCCCGTTTTCTGCAGTTAGATTTCGATCTCTCACCAATGGAGCTATGTGCCAAAAGCGTATATGATGATGAGCGCCAGGCGGTGACGGAGCAACGACGATTTGATGGACAGCGCCACCATGAAACCTCCCAGGAGCATCATGATGGTCTCGAGAGCGGGTATCACAAGGTATATATATATATGTATATATATATATATATAGATATATATATATATATATATATATATATATATATATATATATATATATATATATATATATATATATATATATATATATATATATATATATATATATATATATATATATATATATATATATATATATATATACAGAGATCCCCTTGTATACGGACCCCATCTGGACCGCGTATCCGGCCCCTTTTCCAGGTCCAGAACCAGATAGCCGAAATATTGAGCCGCTATCTGTATATAGATAGCGGCTCGGTTCTGAAGCGGTTCGGCGCTCGGTAGAGGCTCAGCGTTCGTAAGGGGATCACGCTCGGAAGTTTAGCATCAGCAACCGAGCGCCGGTGCTGTACCATCTGGATGGTTCATCAGTTTAAACGTACCTGATGCCAGTCGTCAAAAGTACCATGCATAGAAATGCAACAGTGTGTAAGTATAACCTGTCACACAGCAGCAGCCTCTAGCCGCATGACATCTACATGCCCTGTAATGGTCATCATTTGGCAAGAGGTACTGTTCTTCGAAGATTTAATCTTCACTTCAATAACGATAATGCTTTGCTACCAATGTTTTGTGGTAATCCACTGAATAACGGTGGAAGTCAGTGGGTGATTAAAAGTTGTATTCAAGTTGCCATTTATTTTTCTATTTTTCGATGGCCACTCATCAACTGCAGGCATAAAAACGAGTGCGCGTACTGCAAGCTCAAAGAAATCACGCAACCGTATAAAGGTCAACTGTACAACTGCCAGTATAGAGTTTTTGAGAGTTGCTCGTCCTTGACACCTGCGATCAGAAATCGGACGAGGCCTTAAAGAAGGGTAAAAATCGCCATAAAATCAAAGAAACAAAAGTTAAAAGGGCCTTTCCGCGATGGTTTTTGGTGGTCCCCCCCGCGGAAGGG
>CM067358.1:57928624-57967749 GCA_034190875.2 Urechis unicinctus | reverse complement strand
GCATCATCGACCGCTGTTTATAGATTTCGCTAGACTGACATCATCTTCCGCTGAATATAGAATTCGCTAACATTGACATCTCAGTCAGCTGTATATGAAGTTCGCTACGCGACATCATCGTCCCCTGTATATAGAGATCACTATACTGACATCTCAGTCAGCCGTATATGAAGTTCGCTACGCTGACATCATCGTCCGCCTTATATAGAGTTTAACATGTCACCTCAGTCAGCTGTATATGAAGTTCGCTAATCTGACATCATTGTCCGCTGTATATAGAGTTCACTACATTGACATCTCTGTCAGCTGTATATAGAATTCGCATACACTGACATCATCGTTCGCAGTATATAGAGTGCGCTACACAGACATCATAATCATATGTGAAAAGACTGCTCAACACTGACATAAAAGTCTGATGTATGAAAAATTAGGTACTATGCCATTATAGTCAACTAGGTAAACCCGCGCTACGCAGTTGTCATAATCAGTGGTATGTAGATTTCGCTACACTGACATTATAGTCGTCTATGCAAAAACTACTTTTCACTGACATGCTATTCAGCTGAAAATAGTTCGCTACACTGACATCATCGTGCGCTGTATTTAGAGTTCACTACATTGACATCTTCGTGCGCTGTATATAAGAGTTCACTACATTGACATCTCAGTCAGCTGTATATAAAGTTTGCTACACTAATATCATCGTCCGCTGTATATAGAGTTCGCTACACTGACATCATCGTCCGCTATATGTAGAGTTCACCACACTGACATCATAATGCGCTGTATATAGAGTTCACTGCGAAGCATCTCAGTCAGCTGTATATAGAGTTCACTACATTGACATCTCAGTCAGCTGTATATAAAGTTCGCTACACTAACATCATAGTCCACTGTTGATCGAGTACCCAACACTAACATCATCGTCCGCTGTATATAGAGTACCCTACGTTGATATTTCAGTCAGCTGTATATATAGTTCGCTACACTGACATCATCGTGTGCTGTATATAGAGTTCACTTCACAGATATCTCAGTCAGCTGTAAATAGAGTACACCACGTTGACATCATCGTCCGCTGTATATAGAGTTCGCTACACTGACATCATCGTGCGCTGTATATAGAGTTCGCTACATTGACATCTCAGTCAGCTGTATAGAGAGTTCGTTAATCTGACATCATCGTCCGCTGTATATAGAGTTCACTACATTGACATTTCAGTCAGTTGTATATGGAGTTCGCTACACTGACATCATCGTGCGCTGTATTTAGAGTTCACTACATTGACATCATCGTCCGCTGTATATAGAGTTCACTACAATGACATTTCAGTCAGTTGTATATGGAGTTCGCTACACTGACATCATCGTCAGCTATATGTAGAGAGTTCACCACTCTGACATCATAATGCGCTGTATATAGAGTTCACTACGCAGCATCTCAGTTAGCTGTATATAGAGTACACTACGTTGACATCATCGTCCGCTGTACATACAGTTTCGCTACACTGACATCATCGTGCGCTGTATATAGAGTTCACTTCATTGACATCTCGTCAGCTGTATATAAAGTTCTATACACTAGAATCATCGTCCGCTGTTTATAGATTTCGCTACACTGACATCATCTTCCGCTTAATATAGAATTCGCTACACTGACATCCCAGTCAGCTGTATATGAAGTTCGCTAGGCCGACATCATCGTTCCCTGTATATAGAGATCACTATATTGACATCTCAGTCAGCTGTATATGAAGTTCGCTACGCTGACATCATCGTCCGCCTTATATAGAGTTTACATTGACATCTCAGTCAGCTGTATAGAGAGTTCGCTAATCTGACATCATCGTCCGCAGTATATAGAGTTCACTTCATTGACATCTCAGTCAGCTGTATATAGAGTTCTCTACACTGACAACATCGTTAGCAGTATATAGAGTGCGCTACACAGACATCATAATCATATGTGTAAAGACTGCTCAACACTGACATAAAAGTCTGCTGTATGAAGAATTAGGTACAATGCCATCATAGCCAACTAGGTAAAAACTGCGCTACGCAGATATCATAGGCAGTTGTATGTAGATTTCGCTACGCTGACGTCATTGTCAGTTGTATGTAGATTTCGCTACACTGACATTTTATCGTCTATGCAAAAACTACTTTTCACTGACATGCTATTCAGCTGTATATAGAGTTCGCTACACTGACATCATCGTCAGCTATATGTAGAGTTCACCACACTGACATCATAATGCGCTGTATATAGAGTTCACTACGCAGACATCTCAGTCAGCTGTATTTAGAGTACATTACGTTGACATCATCGTCCGCTGTATATATTATTCGCTACACTGACATCATCGTGCGCTGTATAAAATGATCACTACACTGACACTGACATCATCGTCCGCTCTATATAGAGTTCACTACATTGACATCTTAGTCAGCTGTATATGAAGTTCGCTACGCTGACATCATCGTCCGCTGTATATAGAGTTTACATTGACATCTCAGTCAGCTGTATAGAGAGTTCGTTAATCTGACATCATCATCCGCTGTATATAGAGTTCACTACATTGACATTTCAGTCAGTTGTATATGGAGTTCGCTACACTGACATCATCGTCCGCTGTATGTAGAGTTCACCACAATGATATCATAATGCGCTGTATATAGAGTTCACCACGCAGCATCTCAGTCAGCTGTATATATATTACACTACGTTGACATCATCGTCCACTGTACATAGAGTTCGCTACACTGAAATCATCGAGCGCTTTATATAATGTTCACTACACTGACATCATCGTCCCCTGTATATAGAGTTCGCTACATTGACATCTCGGTCAGCTGTATATAAAGTTCGATACACTGACATCATCGTGCGCTGTATATAGAGTTCACTTCATTGACATCTCAGTCAGCTGTATATAAAGTTCTATACACTAGCATCATCGACCGCTGTTTATAGATTTCGCTAGACTGACATCATCTTCCGCTGAATATAGAATTCGCTACATTGACATCTCAGTCAGCTGTATATGAAGTTCGCTACGCGACATCATCGTCCCCTGTATATAGAGATCACTATACTGACATCTCAGTCAGCCGTATATGAAGTTCGCTACGCTGACATCATCGTCCGCCTTATATAGAGTTTAACATGTCACCTCAGTCAGCTGTATATGAAGTTCGCTAATCTGACATCATTGTCCGCTGTATATAGAGTTCACTACATTGACATCTCTGTCAGCTGTATATAGAATTCGCAACACTGACATCATCGTTCGCAGTATATAGAGTGCGCTACACAGACATCATAATCATATGTGAAAAGACTGCTCAACACTGACATAAAAGTCTGATGTATGAAAAATTAGGTACTATGCCATCATAGTCAACTAGGTAAACCCGCGCTACGCAGTTGTCATAATCAGTGGTATGTAGATTTCGCTACACTGACATTATAGTCGTCTATGCAAAAACTACTTTTCACTGACATGCTATTCAGCTGAAAATAGTTCGCTACACTGACATCATCGTGCGCTGTATTTAGAGTTCACTACATTGACATCTTCGTGCGCTGTATATAAGAGTTCACTACATTGACATCTCAGTCAGCTGTATATAAAGTTTGCTACTCTAATATCATCGTCCGCTGTATATAGAGTTCGCTACACTGACATCATCGTCCGCTATATGTAGAGTTCACCACACTGACATCATAATGCGCTGTATATAGAGTTCACTGCGAAGCATCTCAGTCAGCTGTATATAGAGTTCACTACATTGACATCTCAGTCAGCTGTATATAAAGTTCGCTACACTAACATCATAGTCCACTGTTGATCGAGTACCCAACACTAACATCATCGTCCGCTGTATATAGAGTACCCTACGTTGATATTTCAGTCAGCTGTATATATAGTTCGCTACACTGACATCATCGTGTGCTGTATATAGAGTTCACTTCACAGATATCTCAGTCAGCTGTAAATAGAGTACACCACGTTGACATCATCGTCCGCTGTATATAGAGTTCGCTACACTGACATCATCGTGCGCTGTATATAGAGTTCGCTACATTGACATCTCAGTCAGCTGTATAGAGAGTTCGTTAATCTGACATCATCGTCCGCTGTATATAGAGTTCACTACATTGACATTTCAGTCAGTTGTATATGGAGTTCGCTACACTGACATCATCGTGCGCTGTATTTAGAGTTCACTACATTGACATCATCGTCCGCTGTATATAGAGTTCACTACAATGACATTTCAGTCAGTTGTATATGGAGTTCGCTACACTGACATCATCGTCAGCTATATGTAGAGTTCACCACTCTGACATCATAATGCGCTGTATATAGAGTTCACTACGCAGCATCTCAGTTAGCTGTATATAGAGTACACTACGTTGACATCATCGTCCGCTGTACATACAGTTTCGCTACACTGACATCATCGTGCGCTGTATATAGAGTTCACTTCATTGACATCTCAGTCAGCTGTATATAAAGTTCTATACACTAGAATCATCGTCCGCTGTTTATAGATTTCGCTACACTGACATCATCTTCCGCTTAATATAGAATTCGCTACACTGACATCCCAGTCAGCTGTATATGAAGTTCGCTAGGCCGACATCATCGTTCCCTGTATATAGAGATCACTATATTGACATCTCAGTCAGCTGTATATGAAGTTCGCTACGCTGACATCATCGTCCGCCTTATATAGAGTTTACATTGACATCTCAGTCAGCTGTATAGAGAGTTCGCTAATCTGACATCATCGTCCGCAGTATATAGAGTTCACTTCATTGACATCTCAGTCAGCTGTATATAGAGTTCTCTACACTGACAACATCGTTAGCAGTATATAGAGTGCGCTACACAGACATCATAATCATATGTGTAAAGACTGCTCAACACTGACATAAAAGTCTGCTGTATGAAGAATTAGGTACAATGCCATCATAGCCAACTAGGTAAAAACTGCGCTACGCAGATATCATAGGCAGTTGTATGTAGATTTCGCTACGCTGACGTCATTGTCAGTTGTATGTAGATTTCGCTACACTGACATTTTATCGTCTATGCAAAAACTACTTTTCACTGACATGCTATTCAGCTGTATATAGAGTTCGCTACACTGACATCATCGTCAGCTATATGTAGAGTTCACCACACTGACATCATAATGCGCTGTATATAGAGTTCACTACGCAGACATCTCAGTCAGCTGTATTTAGAGTACATTACGTTGACATCATCGTCCGCTGTATATATTATTCGCTACACTGACATCATCGTGCGCTGTATAAAATGATCACTACACTGACATCATCGTCCGCTCTATATAGAGTTCACTACATTGACATCTTAGTCAGCTGTATATGAAGTTCGCTACGCTGACATCATCGTCCGCTGTATATAGAGTTTACATTGACATCTCAGTCAGCTGTATAGAGAGTTCGTTAATCTGACATCATCATCCGCTGTATATAGAGTTCACTACATTGACATTTCAGTCAGTTGTATATGGAGTTCGCTACACTGACATCATCGTCCGCTGTATGTAGAGTTCACCACAATGATATCATAATGCGCTGTATATAGAGTTCACCACGCAGCATCTCAGTCAGCTGTATATATATTACACTACGTTGACATCATCGTCCACTGTACATAGAGTTCGCTACACTGAAATCATCGAGCGCTTTATATAATGTTCACTACACTGACATCATCGTCCCCTGTATATAGAGTTCGCTACATTGACATCTCGGTCAGCTGTATATAAAGTTCGATACACTGACATCATCGTGCGCTGTATATAGAGTTCACTTCATTGACATCTCAGTCAGCTGTATATAAAGTTCTATACACTAGCATCATCGACCGCTGTTTATAGATTTCGCTAGACTGACATCATCTTCCGCTGAATATAGAATTCGCTACATTGACATCTCAGTCAGCTGTATATGAAGTTCGCTACGCGACATCATCGTCCCCTGTATATAGAGATCACTATACTGACATCTCAGTCAGCCGTATATGAAGTTCGCTACGCTGACATCATCGTCCGCCTTATATAGAGTTTAACATGTCACCTCAGTCAGCTGTATATGAAGTTCGCTAATCTGACATCATTGTCCGCTGTATATAGAGTTCACTACATTGACATCTCTGTCAGCTGTATATAGAATTCGCAACACTGACATCATCGTTCGCAGTATATAGAGTGCGCTACACAGACATCATAATCATATGTGAAAAGACTGCTCAACACTGACATAAAAGTCTGATGTATGAAAAATTAGGTACTATGCCATCATAGTCAACTAGGTAAACCCGCGCTACGCAGTTGTCATAATCAGTGGTATGTAGATTTCGCTACACTGACATTATAGTCGTCTATGCAAAAACTACTTTTCACTGACATGCTATTCAGCTGAAAATAGTTCGCTACACTGACATCATCGTGCGCTGTATTTAGAGTTCACTACATTGACATCTTCGTGCGCTGTATATAAGAGTTCACTACATTGACATCTCAGTCAGCTGTATATAAAGTTTGCTACTCTAATATCATCGTCCGCTGTATATAGAGTTCGCTACACTGACATCATCGTCCGCTATATGTAGAGTTCACCACACTGACATCATAATGCGCTGTATATAGAGTTCACTGCGAAGCATCTCAGTCAGCTGTATATAGAGTTCACTACATTGACATCTCAGTCAGCTGTATATAAAGTTCGCTACACTAACATCATAGTCCACTGTTGATCGAGTACCCAACACTAACATCATCGTCCGCTGTATATAGAGTACCCTACGTTGATATTTCAGTCAGCTGTATATATAGTTCGCTACACTGACATCATCGTGTGCTGTATATAGAGTTCACTTCACAGATATCTCAGTCAGCTGTAAATAGAGTACACCACGTTGACATCATCGTCCGCTGTATATAGAGTTCGCTACACTGACATCATCGTGCGCTGTATATAGAGTTCGCTACATTGACATCTCAGTCAGCTGTATAGAGAGTTCGTTAATCTGACATCATCGTCCGCTGTATATAGAGTTCACTACATTGACATTTCAGTCAGTTGTATATGGAGTTCGCTACACTGACATCATCGTCCGCTATATGTAGAGTTCACCACACTGATATCATAATGCGCTGTATATAGAGTTCACCACGCAGCATCTCAGTCAGCTGTATATATATTACACTACGTTGACATCATCGTCCGCTGTACATAGAGTTCGCTACACTGAAATCATCGAGCGCCTTATATAATGTTCAATACACTGACATCATCGTCCCCTGTATATAGAGTTCGCTACATTGACATCTCGGTCAGCTGTATATAAAGTTCGATACACTGACATCATCGTGCGCTGTATATAGAGTTCACTTCATTGACATCTCAGTCAGCTGTATATAAAGTTCTATACACTAGCATCATCGACCGCTGTTTATAGATTTCGCTAGACTGACATCATCTTCCGCTGAATATAGAATTCGCTACATTGACATCTCAGTCAGCTGTATATGAAGTTCGCTACGCGACATCATCGTCCCCTGTATATAGAGATCACTATACTGACATCTCAGTCAGCCGTATATGAAGTTCGCTACGCTGACATCATCGTCCGCCTTATATAGAGTTTAACATGACACCTCAGTCAGCTGTATATGAAGTTCGCTAATCTGACATCATTGTCCGCTGTATATAGAGTTCACTACATTGACATCTCAGTCAGCTGTATATAGAATTCGCTACACTGACATCATCGTCCGCAGTATATAGAGAGCGCTACACAGACATCATAATCATATGTGAAAAGACTGCTCAACACTGACATAAAAGTCTGCTGTATGAAAAATTAGGTACTATGCCATCATAGTCAACTAGGTAAACCCGCGCTACGCAGTTATCATAGTCAGTTGTATGTAGATTTCGCTACACTGACATTATAGTCGTCTATGCAAAAACTACTTTTCACTGACCTGCTATTCAGCTGAAAATAGTTCGCTACACTGACATCATCGTGCGCTGTATTTAGAGTTCACTACATTGACATCATCGTGCGCTGTATATAAGAGTTCACTACATTGACATCTCAGTCAGCTGTATATAAAGTTTGCTACTCTAATATCATCATGCGCTGTATATAGAGTTCGCTACACTGACATCATCGTCCGCTATATGTAGAGTTCACCACACTGACATCATAATGCGCTGTATATAGATTTCACTGCGCAGCATCTCAGTCAGCTGTATATAGAGTTCACTACATTGACATCTCAGTCAGCTGTATATAAAGTTCGCTACACTAGCATCATAGTCCACTGTTGATCGAGTACCCAACACTAACATCATCGTCCGCTGTATATAGAGTACCCTACGTTGATATTTCAGTCAGCTGTATATATAGTTCGCTACACTGACATCATCGTGTGCTGTATATAGAGTTCACTTCGCAGACATCTCAGTCAGCTGTATATAGAGTACACCACGTTGACATCATCGTCCGCTGTATATAGAGTTCGCTACACTGACATCATCGTGCGCTTTGTATAGAGTTCGCTACATTGACATCTCAGTCAGCTGTATAGAGAGTTCGTTAATCTGACATCATCGTCCGCTGTATATAGAGTTCACTACATTGACATTTCAGTCAGTTGTATATGGAGTTCGCTACACTGACATCATCGTCCGCTATATGTAGAGTTGACCACACTGATATCATAATGCGCTGTATATAGAGTTCACCACGCCGCATTTCAGTCAGCTGTATATATATTACACTACGTTGACATCATCGTCTGCTGTACATAGAGTTCGCTACAATGAAATCATCGAGCGCTTTATATAATGTTCACTGCACTGACATCATCGTCCCCTGTATATAGAGTTCGCTACATTGACATTTCAGTCAGCCGTTTATGAAGTTCGCTACGCTGACATCATCGTCCGCCTTATATAGAGTTTTCATTGACATCTCAGTCAGCTGTATAGAGAGTTCGCTAATGTGACGTCATCGTCCGCAGTATATAGAGTTCACTACATTGACATCTCAGTCAGCTGTATATAGAGTTCGCTACACTGACATCATCGTCCGCAGTATATAGAGTTCACTACATTGACATCTCAGTCAGTTGTATGTAGATTTCGCTACACTGACATTATAGTCGTCTATGCGAAAACTACTTTTCACTGACATGCTATTCAGCTGTATATAGAGTTCGCTACACTGACATCATCGTGCGCTGTATTTAGAGTTCACTACATTGTCATCATCGTCCGCTGTATATAGAGTTCACTACAATGACATTTCAGTCAGTTGTATATGGAGTTCGCTACACTGACATCATCGTCAGCTATATGTAGAGTTCACCACTCTGACATCATAATGCGCTGTATATAGAGTTCACTACGCAGCATCTCAGTTAGCTGTATATAGAGTACACTACGTTGACATCATCGTCCGCTGTACATACAGTTTCGCTACACTGACATCATCGTGCGCTGTATATAGAGTTCACTTCATTGACATCTCAGTCAGCTGTATATAAAGTTCTATACACTAGAATCATCGTCCGCTGTTTATAGATTTCGCTACACTGACATCATCTTCCGCTTAATATAGAATTCGCTACATTGACATCCCAGTCAGCTGTATATGAAGTTCGCTAGGCCGACATCATCGTTCCCTGTATATAGAGATCACTATATTGACATCTCAGTCAGCTGTATATGAAGTTCGCTACGCTGACATCATCGTCCGCCTTATATAGAGTTTACATTGACATCTCAGTCAGCTGTATAGAGAGTTCGCTAATCTGACATCATCGTCCGCAGTATATAGAGTTCACTACTTTGACATCTCAGTCAGCTGTATATAGAGTTCTCTACACTGACAACATCGTTAGCAGTATATAGAGTGCGCTACACAGACATCATAATCATATGTGTAAAGACTGCTCAACACTGACATAAAAGTCTGCTGTATGAAGAATTAGGTACAATGCCATCATAGCCAACTAGGTAAAAACTGCGCTACGCAGATATCATAGGCAGTTGTATGTAGATTTCGCTACGCTGACGTCATTGTCAGTTGTATGTAGATTTCGCTACACTGACATTTTATCGTCTATGCAAAAACTACTTTTCACTGACATGCTATTCAGCTGTATATAGAGTTCGCTACACTGACATCATCGTCAGCTATATGTAGAGTTCACCACACTGACATCATAATGCGCTGTATATAGAGTTCACTACGCAGACATCTCAGTCAGCTGTATATAGAGTACATTACATTGACATCATCGTCTGCTGTATATATTATTCGCTACACTGACATCATCGTGCGCTGTATAAAATGATCACTACACTTACATCATCGTCCGCTCTATATAGAGTTCACTATATTGACATCTTAGTCAGCTGTATATGAAGTTCGCTACGCTGACATCATCGTCCGCTGTATATAGAGTTTACATTGACATCTCAGTCAGCTGTATAGAGAGTTCGTTAATCTGACATCATCGTCCGCTGTATATAGAGTTCACTACATTGACATTTCAGTCAGTTGTATATGGAGTTCGCTACACTGACATCATCGTCCGCTGTATGTAGAGTTCACCACAATGATATCATAATGCGCTGTATATAGAGTTCACCACGCAGCATCTCAGTCAGCTGTATATATATTACACTACGTTGACATCATCGTCCACTGTACATAGAGTTCGCTACACTGAAATCATCGAGCGCTTTATATAATGTTCACTACACTGACATCATCGTCCCCTGTATATAGAGTTCGCTACATTGACATCTCGGTCAGCTGTATATAAAGTTCATACACTGACATCATCGTGCGCTGTATATAGAGTTCACTTCATTGACATCTCAGTCAGCTGTATATAAAGTTCTATACACTAGCATCATCGACCGCTGTTTATAGATTTCGCTAGACTGACATCATCTTCCGCTGAATATAGAATTCGCTACATTGACATCTCAGTCAGCTGTATATGAAGTTCGCTACGCGACATCATCGTCCCCTGTATATAGAGATCACTATACTGAAATCTCAGTCAGCCGTATATGAAGTTCGCTACGCTGACATCATCGTCCGCCTTATATAGAGTTTAACATGACACCTCAGTCAGCTGTATATGAAGTTCGCTAATCTGACATCATTGTCCGCTGTATATAGAGTTCACTACATTGACATCTCTGTCAGCTGTATATAGAATTCGCAACACTGACATCATCGTTCGCAGTATATAGAGTGCGCTACACAGACATCATAATCATATGTGAAAAGACTGCTCAACACTGACATAAAAGTCTGATGTATGAAAAATTAGGTACTATGCCATCATAGTCAACTAGGTAAACCCGCCCTACGCAGTTGTCATAATCAGTGGTATGTAGATTTCGCTACACTGACATTATAGTCGTCTATGCAAAAACTACTTTTCACTGACATGCTATTCAGCTGAAAATAGTTCGCTACACTGACATCATCGTGCGCTGTAATTAGAGTTCACTACATTGACATCATCGTGCGCTGTATATAAGAGTTCACTACATTGACATCTCAGTCAGCTGTATATAAAGTTTGCTACTCTAATATCATCGTCCGCTGTATATAGAGTTCCCTACACTGACATCATCGTCCGCTATATGTAGAGTTCACCACACTGACATCATAATGCGCTGTATATAGAGTTCACTGCGAAGCATCTCAGTCAGCTGTATATAGAGTTCACTACATTGACATCTCAGTCAGCTGTATATAAAGTTCGCTACACTAACATCATAGTCCACTGTTGATCGAGTACCCAACACTAACATCATCGTCCGCTGTATATAGAGTACCCTACGTTGATATTTCAGTCAGCTGTATATATAGTTCGCTACACTGACATCATCGTGTGCTGTATATAGAGTTCACTTCACAGATATCTCAGTCAGCTGTAAATAGAGTACACCACGTTGACATCATCGTCCGCTGTATATAGAGTTCGCTACACTGACATCATCGTGCGCTGTATATAGAGTTCGCTACATTGACATCTCAGTCAGCTGTATAGAGAGTTCGTTAATCTGACATCATCGTCCGCTGTATATAGAGTTCACTACATTGACATTTCAGTCAGTTGTATATGGAGTTCGCTACACTGACATCATCGTCCGCTATATGTAGAGTTCACCACACTGATATCATAATGCGCTGTATATAGAGTTCACCACGCAGCATCTCAGTCAGCTGTATATATATAACACTACGTTGACATCATCGTCTGCTGTACATAGAGTTCGCCACAATGAAATCATCGAGTGCTTTATATAATGTTCACTACACTGACATCATCGTCCCCTGTATATAGAGTTCGCTACATTGACATTTCAGTCAGCCGTTTATGAAGTTCGCTACGCTGACATCATCGTCCGTCTTATATAGAGTTTTCATTGACATCTCAGTCAGCTGTATAGAGAGTTCGCTAATGTGACATCATCGTCCGCAGTATGTAGAGTTCACTACATTGACATCTCAGTCAGCTGTATATAGAGTTCGCTACACTGACATCATCGTCCGCAGTATATAGAGTTCACTACATTGACATCTCAGTCAGTTGTATGTAGATTTCGCTACACTGACATTATAGTCGTCTGTGCGAAAACTACTTTTCACTGACATGCTATTCAGCTGTATATAGAGTTCGCTACACTGACATCATCGTGCGCTGTATTTAGAGTTCACTACATTGACATCATCGTGCGCTATATATAGAGTTCACTACATTGACATCAGAGTCACATGTATATAAAGTTTGCTACTCTAATATCATCGTCTGCTGTTGATCGAGTACTCTACACTGACATCATCGTCCGCTGTATATAGAGTACCCTACGTTGATATTTCAATCCGCTGTATATATAGTTCGCTACACTGACATCATCGTCTTCTTTATGTAGAGTTCACCACACTGACATCATAATGCGCCGTATATAGAGTTCACTGCGCAGCGGACTGACATCATCGTGCGCTGTATATAGAGTTCACTACATTGACATCACAGTCAGCTGTATATAAAATTTGCTACTCTAATATCATCGTCCGCTGTTGATCGAGTACTCTACACTGACATCATGGTCCGCTGTATATAGAGTTCACTACATTGACATCTCAGTCAGCTGTATATAGAGTTCGCTACACTGACATCATCATGCGCTGTATAAAATGTTCACTACATTGACATCGTCGTCCGCTCTATATAGAGTTCACTACATTGACATCTCAGTCAGCTGTATTAAGAGTTCGCTACATTGACATCATCGTTCGCAGTATATAGAGTGCGCTACCCAGACATCATAATCATATGTGTAAAGACTGCTCTACACTGACATAAAAGTCTGCTGTATAAAGAATTTGGTACAATGCCATCATAGTCAACTAGGTAAAAACCGCGCAACGCAGATATCATAGTCAGTTTTATGTAGATTTCGCTACGCTGACGACATAGTCAGTTGTATTTAGATTTCGCTACACTGACATTATAGTCGTCTATGCAAAAACTACTTTTCACTGACATGCTATTCAGCTGTATATAGAGTTCGCTACACTGACATCATCGTGCGCTGTATTTAGAGTTTACTACATTGACATCATCGTGCGCTGTATATAGAGTTCACTACATTGACATCTCAGTCAGCTGTATATAAAGTTTGCTACTCTAATATCATCGTCTGCTGTTGATCGAGTACCCTACACTGACATCATGATCCGCTGTATATGGAGTACCCTACGTTGATATTTCAATCAGCTGTATATATAGTTCACTACACTGACATCATCGTCTGCTTTATGTAAAGTTCACCACACTGACATCATCGTGGGTTGTATATAGAGTTCACTACGCAGACATCTCCGTCAGCTGTATATAGAGTACACTACGTTGACATCATCGTCCGCTCTATATAGAGTTCGCTACATTGACATCATCGTGCGCTGTATAAAATTTTCACTACACTGACATCATCGTCCGCTGTATATAGAGTTCACTACATTGACATCTCAGTCAGCTGTTTATGAAGTTCACTACGCTGACATCATCGTCCGCTGTATATAGAGTTTACATTGACATCTCAGTCAGCTGTATAGAGAGTTCGCTAATCTGACATCATCGTCCGCTGTATATAGAATTTACTACATTGACATTTCAGTCAGTTGTATATGGAGTTCGCTACACTGACATCATCGTCCGCTATATGTAGAGTTCACCACACTGACATCATAATGCGCTTTATATAGAGTTCACTACGCAGACATCTCAGTCAGCTGTATATAGAGAACACTACGTTGACATCATCGTCTGCTGTATATAGAGTACACTACGTTGACATCATCGTCTGCTGTATATATAATTCGCTACACTGACATCATCGTGCGCTGTATAAAATGTTCACTACACTGACATCATCGTCCGCTCTATATAGAGTTCACTACATTGACATCTCAGTCAGCTGTATATGAAGTTCGCTACGCTGACATCATCGTCCGCTGTATATAGAGTTTACATTGACATCTCAGTCAGCTGTATATAGAGTTCGCTACACTGACATCATCGTGCACTGTATAAAATTCTCACTACACTGACATCATCGTCCGCTATATGTAGAGTTCACTACACTGACATCATAATGCGCTGTATATAGAGTTCACTGCGCAGCATCTCAGTCAGCTGTATATAGAGAACACTACGTTGACATCATCGTCCGCTGTACATAGAGTTCACTACACTGACATCATCGTGCGCTGTATATAGAGTTCACTTCATTGACATCTCAGTCAGCTGTACATAAAGTTAGATACACTAACAGACACACTGACATCTCAGTCAGCCGTATATGAAGTTCGCTACGCCGACATCATCGTCCCCTGTATATAGAGATCACTATACTGACATCTCTACGTTGATATTTCAGTCAGCTGTATATATAGTTCGCTACACTGACATCATCGTCTGCTTTATGTAGAGATCACCACATTGACATCATCGTGTGCTGTATATTGATTTCACTACGCAGACATCTCAGGCAGCTGTATATAGAGTAAACTATGTTGACATCATCGTCCGCTGTATATATAGTTTAAATTGACATCTCAGTCAGCTGTATAGAGAGTTCGTTAATCTGACATCATCGTCCGCTGTATATAGAGATCACTATACTGACATCTCAGTCAGCCGTATATGAAGTTCGCTACGCTGACATCATCGTCCGCCTTATATAGAGTTTAACATGACACCTCAGTCAGCTGTATATGGAGTTCGCTACACTGACATCATCGTCCGCTATATGTAGAGTTCACCACACTGATATCATAATGCGCTGTATATAGAGTTCACCACGCAGCATCTGTCAGCTGTATATATATAACACTACGTTGACATCATCGTCTGCTGTACATAGAGTTCGCTACAATGAAATCATCGAGCGCTTTATATAATGTTCACTACACTGACATCATCGTCCCCTGTATATAGAGTTCGCTACATTGACATTTCAGTCAGCCGTTTATGAAGTTCGCTACGCTGACATCATCGTCCGCCTGATATAGAGTTTTCATTGACATCTCAGTCAGCTGTATAGAGAGTTCGCTAATGTGACATCATCGTCCGCAGTATGTAGAGTTCACTACATTAACATCTCAGTCAGCTGTATATAGAGTTCGCTACACTGACATCATCGTCCGCAGTATATAGAGTTCACTACATTGACATCTCAGTCAGTTGTATGTAGATTTCGCTACACTGACATTATAGTCGTCTATGCGAAAACTACTTTTCACTGACATGCTATTCAGCTGTATATAGAGTTCGCTACACTGACATCATCGTGCGCTGTATTTAGAGTTCACTACATTGACATCATCGTGCGCTATATATAGAGTTCACTACATTGACATCAGAGTCACATGTATATAAAGTTTGCTACTCTAATATCATCGTCTGCTGTTGATCGAGTACTCTACACTGACATCATCGTCCTCTGTATATAGAGTACCCTACGTTGATATTTCAATCAGCTGTATATATAGTTCGCTACACTGACATCATCGTCTTCTTTATGTAGAGTTCACCACACTGACATCATAATGCGCCGTATATAGAGTTCACTGCGCAGCGGACTGACATCATCGTGCGCTGTATATAGAGTTCACTACATTGACATCACAGTCAGCTGTATATAAAATTTGCTACTCTAATATCATCGTCCGCTGTTGATCGAGTACTCTACACTGACATCATGGTCCGCTGTATATAGAGTTCACTACATTGACATCTCAGTCAGCTGTATATAGAGTTCGCTACACTGACATCATCATGCGCTGTATAAAATGTTCACTACATTGACATCGTCGTCCGCTCTATATAGAGTTCACTACATTGACATCTCAGTCAGCTGTATATGAAGTTCGCTGCGCTGACATCATCGTCCGCTGTATATAGAGTTTACATTGACATCTCAGTCAGCTGTATAGAGAGTTCGTTAATCTGACATCATCGTCCGCTGTATATAGAGTTCACTATATTGACATTTCAGTCAGTTGTATATGGAGTTCGCTACACTGACATCATCGTCAGCTATATGTAGAGTTCACCACACTGACATCATAATGCGCTGTATATAGAGTTCACTACGCAGCATCTCAGTCATCTGTATATAGAGTACACTACGTTGACATCATCGTCCGCTGTACATAGAGTTCACTACACTGACATCATCGTGCGCTGTATATAGAGTTCACTACATTGACATCTCAGTCAGCTGTATTAAGAGTTCGCTACATTGACATCATCGTTCGCAGTATATAGAGTGCGCTACCCAGACATCATAATCATATGTGTAAAGACTGCTCTACACTGACATAAAAGTCTGCTGTATAAAGAATTTGGTACAATGCCATCATAGTCAACTAGGTAAAAACCGCGCAAAGCAGATATCATAGTCAGTTGTATGTAGATTTCGCTACGCTGACGACATAGTTGTATTTAGATTTCGCTACACTGACATTATAGTCGTCTATGCAAAAACTACTTTTCACTGACATGCTATTCAGCTGTATATAGAGTTCGCTACACTGACATCACAGTCAGCTGTATATAAAGTTTGCTACTCTAATATCATCGTCTGCTGTTGATCGAGTACCCTACACTGACATCATGATCCGCTGTATATGGAGTACCCTACGTTGATATTTCAATCAGCTGTATATATAGTTCGCTACACTGACATCATCGTCTGCTTTATGTAAAGTTCACCACACTGACATCATCGTGGGTGGTATATAGAGTTCACTACGCAGACATCTCCGTCAGCTGTATATAGAGTACACTACGTTGACATCATCGTCCGCTGTATATAGAGTTCGCTACATTGACATCATCGTGCGCTGTATAAAATGTTCACTACACTGACATCATCGTCCGCTGTATATAGAGTTCACTACATTGACATCTCAGTCAGCTGTATATGAAGTTCGCTACGCTGACATCATCGTCCGCTGTATATAGAGTTTACATTGACATCTCAGTCAGCTGTATAGAGAGTTCGCTAATCTGACATCATCGTCCGCTGTATATAGAATTTACTACATTGACATTTCAGTCAGTTGTATATGGAGTTCGCTACACTGACATCATCGTCCGCTATATGTAGAGTTCACCACACTGACATCATAATGCGCTTTATATAGAGTTCACTACGCAGACATCTCAGTCAGCTGTATATAGAGTACACTACGTTGACATCATCGTCTGCTGTATATAGAGTACACTACGTTGACATCATCGACTGCTGTATATATAATTCGCTACACTGACATCATCGTGCGCTGTATAAAATGTTCACTACACTGACATCATCGTCCGCTCTATATAGAGTTCACTACATTGACATCTCAGTCAGCTGTATATGAAGTTCGCTACGCTGACATCATCGTCCTCTGTATATAGAGTTTACATTGACATCTCAGTCAGCTGTATATAGAGTTCGCTACACTGACATCATCATGCGCTGTATAAAATGTTCACTACATTGACATCGTCGTCCGCTCTATATAGAGTTCACTACATTGACATCTCAGTCAGCTGTATATGAAGTTCGCTGCGCTGACATCATCGTCCGCTGTATATAGAGTTTACATTGACATCTCAGTCAGCTGTATAGAGAGTTCGTTAATCTGACATCATCGTCCGCTGTATATAGAGTTCACTATATTGACATTTCAGTCAGTTGTATATGGAGTTCGCTACACTGACATCATCGTCAGCTATATGTAGAGTTCACCACACTGACATCATAATGCGCTGTATATAGAGTTCACTACGCAGCATCTCAGTCATCTGTATATAGAGTACACTACGTTGACATCATCGTCCGCTGTACATAGAGTTCACTACACTGACATCATCGTGCGCTGTATATAGAGTTCACTACATTGACATCTCAGTCAGCTGTATTAAGAGTTCGCTACATTGACATCATCGTTCGCAGTATATAGAGTGCGCTACCCAGACATCATAATCATATGTGTAAAGACTGCTCTACACTGACATAAAAGTCTGCTGTATAAAGAATTTGGTACAATGCCATCATAGTCAACTAGGTAAAAACCGCGCAACGCAGATATCATAGTCAGTTTTATGTAGATTTCGCTACGCTGACGACATAGTTGTATTTAGATTTCCCTACACTGACATTATAGTCGTCTATGCAAAAACTACTTTTCACTGACATGCTATTCAGCTGTATATAGAGTTCGCTACACTGACATCATCGTGCGCTGTATTTAGAGTTTACTACATTGACATCATCGTGCGCTGTATATAGAGTTCACTACATTGACATCACAGTCAGCTGTATATAAAGTTTGCTACTCTAATATCATCGTCTGCTGTTGATCGAGTACCCTACACTGACATCATGATCCGCTGTATATGGAGTACCCTACGTTGATATTTCAATCAGCTGTATATATAGTTCGCAACACTGACATCATCGTCTGCTTTATGTAAAGTTCACCACACTGACATCATCGTGGGTTGTATATAGAGTTCACTACGCAGACATCTCCGTCAGCTGTATATAGAGTACACTACGTTGACATCATCGTCCGCTGTATATAGAGTTCGCTACATTGACATCATCGTGCGCTGTATAAAATGTTCACTACACTGACATCGTCGTCCGCTGTATATAGAGTTCACTACATTGACATCTCAGTCAGCTGTATATGAAGTTTGCTACGCTGACATCATCGTCCGCTGTATATAGAGTTTACATTGACATCTCAGTCAGCTGTATAGAGAGTTCGCTAATCTGACATCATCGTCCGCTGTATATAGAATTTACTACATTGACATTTCAGTCAGTTGTATATGGAGTTCGCTACACTGACATCATCGTCCGCTATATGTAGAGTTCACCACACTGACATCATAATGCGCTTTATATAGAGTTCACTACGCAGACATCTCAGTCAGCTGTATATAGAGTACACTATGTTAACATCATCGTCTGCTGTATATAGAGTACACTACGTTGACATCATCGTCTGCTGTATATATAATTCGCTACACTGACATCATCGTGCGCTGTATAAAATGTTCACTACACTGACATCATCGTCCGCTCTATATAGAGTTCACTACATTGACATCTCAGTCAGCTGTATATGAAGTTCGCTACGCTGACATCATCGTCCGCTGTATATAGAGTTTACATTGATATCTCAGTCAGCTGTATATAGAGTTCGCTACACTGACATCATCGTCCGCTATATGTAGAGTTCACTACACTGACATCATAATGCACTGTATATAGAGTTCACTGCGCAGCATCTCAGTCAGCTGTATATAGAGGACACTACGTTGACATCATCGTCCGCTGTACATAGAGTTCACTACACTGACATCATCGTGCGCTGCATATAGAGTTCACTTCATTGACATCTCAGTCAGCTGTACATAAAGTTCGATACACTAACAGATACACTGACATCTCAGTCAGCCGTATATGAAGTTCGCTACGCCGACATCATCGTCCCCTGTATATAGAGATCACTATACTGACATCTCTACGTTGATATTTCAGTCAGCTGTATATATAGTTCGCTACACTGACATCATCGTCTGCTTTATGTAGAGATCACCACATTGACATCATCGTGTGCTGTATATTGATTTCACTACGCAGACATCTCAGGCAGCTGTATATAGAGTACACTATGTTGACATCATCGTCCGCTGTATATATAGTTTAAATTGACATCTCAGTCAGCTGTATAGAGAGTTCGTTAATCTAACATCATCGTCCGCTGTATATAGAGATCACTATACTGACATCTCAGTCAGCCGTATATGAAGTTCGCTACGCTGACATCATCGTCCGCCTTATATAGAGTTTAACATGACACATCAGTCAGCTGTATATGAAGTTCGCTAACCTGACATCATTGTCCGCTGTATATAGAGTTCACTACATTGACATCTCAGTCAGCTGTATATAGAGTTCGCTACACTGACATCATCGTTCGCAGAATATAGAGTGCGCTACACAGACATCATAATCATATGTGTAAAGACTGCTCAACATTGACGTAAAAGACTGCTGTATGAAGAATTAGTACTATGCCATCATAGTCAACTAGGTAAACCCGCGCTACGCAGATATCATAGTCAGTTGTATGTAGATTTCGCTACACTGACATTATAGTCGTCTATGCAAAAACTACTTTTCACTGACATGCTATTCAGCTGTATATAGAGTTCGCTACACTGACATCATCGTGCGCTGTATTTAGAGTTTATTACATTGACATCATCGTGCGCTGTATATAGAGTTCACTACATTGACATCTCTGTCAGCTGTATATAAAGTTTGCTACTCTAATATCATCGTCCGCTGTATATAGAGTTCGCTACACTGACATCATCGTCCGCTATATGCAGAGTTCACCACACTGACATCATAATGCGCTGTATATAGAGTTCACTACGCAGCATCTCAGTCAGCTGTATATAGAGTACACTACGTTGACATCATCGTCCGCTGTACATAGAGTTCGCTACACTGACATCATCGTGCGCTGTATATAGAGTTCACTTCCTTGACATCTCAGTCAGCTGTATATAAAGTTCGATACACTAACATCATCGTCCGCTGTTTATAGATTTTTCTCTACACTGACATCATCTTCCGCTGAATATAGAATTCGCTACATTGACATCTCAGTCAGCCGTATATGAAGTTCGCAACGCCGACATCATCGTCCCCTGTATATAGAGATCACTATACTGACATCTCAGTCAGCCGTATATGAAGTTCGCTACACTGACATCATCGTACGCTGTATAAAATGTTCACTACACTGACATCATCGTGCGCTATATATAGAGAGTGCACTACATTGACATCTCTGTCAGCTGTATATGAAGTTCGCTACGCTGACATCATCGTCCGCTGTATATAGAGTTGACATTGACATCTCAGTCAGCTGTATAGAGAGTTCGCTACACTGACATCATCGTGCGCTGTATAAAATGTTCACTACACTGACATCATCGTCCGCTATATGTAGAGTTCACTACACTGACATCATAATGCGCTGTATATAGAGTTCACTGCGCAGCATCTCAGTCAGCTGTATGTAGAGAACACTACGTTGAAATCATCGTCCGCTGTACATAGAGTTCGCTACACTGACATCATCGTGCGCTGTATATAGAGTTCACTTCATTGACATCTCAGTCAGCTGTATATAAAGTTCGATACACTAACAGATACACTGACATCTCATTCAGCCGTTTATGAACTTCGCTACGCCGACATCATCGTCCCCTGTATATAGATATCACTATACTGACATCTCTACGTTGATATTTCAGTCAGCTGTATATATAGTTCGCTACACTGACATCATCGTCTGCTTTATGTAGAGATCACCACACTGACATCATCGTGTGCTGTATATTGAGTTCACTACGCAGTCATCTCAGTCAGCTGTATATGAAGTTCGCTACGCTGACATCATCGTCCGCTGTATATAGAGTTTACATTGACATCTCAGTTAGCTGTATATATAGAGAGTTCGTTAATCTGACATCATCGTCCGCTGTATATAGAGTTCACTACATTGACATCTCAGTCAGCTGTATATAGAGTTCGCTACACAGGCATCATCGTTCGCTGTATATAGAGTGCGCTAACCAGACATCATAATCATATGTGTAAAGACTGCCAAACATGACATAAAAGTCTGCTGTATAAAGAATTAGGTACAATGCCATCATAGTCAACTAGTAAAAAAACTGCGTTTTACGCAGACATCATTGTCAGCTGTTTATAGATTTCGCTACGCTGACGTCATAGTCTGTAATATGTAGATTTCGCTACACTGACATTATAGTCGTCTATGCAAAAACGACTTTTCACTGACATGCTATTCAGCTGTATATAGAGTTCGCTACACTGACATCATCGTCTGCTTTATGTGGAGTTCACCACACTGACATCATCGTGGGTTGTATATAGAGTTCTCTACGCAGACATCTCTGTCAGCTGTATATAGAGTACACTACGTTGACATCATCGTCCGCTGTATATAGAGTTCGCTACACTGACATCATCGTGCGCTGTATAAAATGTTCACTACACTGACATCATCGTCCGCTGTATATAGAGTTCACTACATTGACATCTCAGTCAGCTGTATATGAAGTTCGCTACGCTGACATCATCGTCCGCTGTATATAGAGTTCACTACTCTGGACATCTCAGTCAGCTGTATAGAGAGTTCGCTAATCTGACATCATCGTACGCTGTATATAGAGTTCACTACATTGACATTTCAGTCAGTTGTATATGGAGTTCGCTACACTGACATCATCGTCTGCTATATGCAGTGTTCACCACACTGACATCATAATGCGCTGTATAAAGAGATCACTACGCAGACATCTCAGTCAGCTGTATATAGAGTACACTACGTTGACATCATCGTCTGCTGTATATATAATTCGCTACACTGACATCATCGTGCGCTGTATAAAATGTTCACTACACTGACATCATCGTCCGCTGTATATAGAGTTCACTACATTGACATCTCAGTCAGCTGTATATGAAGTTCGCTACGCTGACATCATCGTCCGCTGTATATAGAGTTTAAATTGACATCTCAGTTAGCTGTATAGAGAGTTCGTTAATCTGACATCATCGTCCGCTGTATATAGAGTTCACTACATTGACATTTCAGTCAGTTGTATATGGAGTTCGCTACACTGACATCATCGTCAGCTATATGTAGAGTTCACCACACTGACATCATAATGTGCTGTATATAGAGTTCACTACGCAGCATCTCAGTCATCTGTATATATAGTACAATACGTTTGACATCATCGTCCGCTGTACATAGAGTTCGCTACACTGACATCATCGTGCGCTGTATATAGAGTTCACTTCATTGGCATCTCAGTCAGCTGTATATAAAGTTCTATACACTAGCATCATCGACCGCTGTTTATAGATTTCGCTACAATGACATCATCTTCCGCTGAATATAGAATTCGCTACATTGACATCTCAGTCAGCTGTATATGAAGTTCGCTACGCTGACATCATCGTCCGCTGTATATAGAGTTTTCATTGACATCTCAGTCAGCTGTATAGAGAGTTCGCTAATCTGACATCATCGTCCGCTGTATATAGAGTTCACTACATTGACATTTAAGTCAGCTGTATATAGAGTTCGCTACACTGACATCATCGTCTGCTATATGTAGAGTTCACCACACTGACATCATAATGCGCTGTATATAGAGTTCACTACGCAGACATCTCAGTCAGCTGTATATAGAGTACACTACGTTGACATCATCGTCTGCTGTATATATAATTCGCTACACTGACATCATCGTGCGCTGTATAAAATGTTCACTACACTGACATCATCGTCAGCTGTATATAGAGTTCACTACATTGACATCTCAGTCAGCTGTATATGAAGTTCGCTACGCTGACATCATCGTCCGCTGTATATAGAGTTCACTACATTGACATCTCAGTCAGCTGTATAGAGAGTTCGCTAATCTGACATCATCGTCCGCTGTATATAGAGTTCACTACATTGATATTTCAGTCAGTTGTATATAAAGTTTGCACTCTAATATCATCGTCCGCTGTATATAGAGTTCGCTACACTGACATCATCGTCAGCTATATGTAGAGTTCACCACACTGACATCATAATGCGCTGTATATAGAGTTCACTACGCAGCATCTCAGTCATCTGTATATAGAGTACAATACGTTGACATCATCGTCCGCTGTACATAGAGTTCGCTACACTGACATCATCGTGCGCTGTATATAGAGTTCACTTCATTGACATCTCAGTCAGCTGTATATAAAGTTCTATACACTAGCATCATCGTCCGCTGTATATAGATTTCGCTACACTGACATCATCTTCCGCTGAATATAGAATTCGCTACATTGACATCTCAGTCAGCTGTATATGAAGTTCGCTACGCCGACATCATCGTCCCCTGTATATAGAGATCACTATACTGACATCTCAGTCAGCTGTATATGAAGTTCGCTACGCTGACATCATCGTCCGCCTTATATAGAGTTTACATTGACATCTCAGTCAGCTGTATAGAGAGTTCGCTAATCTGACATCATCGTCCGCTATATATAGAGTTCACTACATTGACATCTCAGTCAGCTGTATATAGAGTTCGCTACACAAACATCATCGTTCGCAGTATATAGAGTGCGCTACCCAGACATCATAATCATATGTGTAAAGACTGCTCAACAATGACATAAAAGTCTGCTGTATGAAGATTTGGTACAATGCCATCATTGTCAACTGTGTAAAAAACTGCGCTACGCAGACATCATAGTCAGTTGTATGTAGATTTCGCTACGCTGACGTCATAGTCAGTTGTATGTAGATTTCGCTACACTGACATTTTGTCGTCTTTGCAAAAACTACACTACACTGACATGCTATTCAGCTGTATATAGAATTCGCTACACTGACATCATCGTGCGCTGTATTTAGAGTTCACTACATTGACATCATCGTGCGCTGTATATAGAGTTCACTACAATGACATCATCGTCCACTGTATATAGAGTTCACTTCATTGACATCTCAGTCAGCTGTATATAGAGTTCGATACACTGACATCATCGTCCGCTGTATATAGAGTTAACATTGACATCTCAGTCAGCTGTATATAGAGTTCGCTACACTGACATCATCGTGCGCTGTATAAAATGTTCACTATACTGACATCATTGTCCGCTGTATATAGAGTTCACTACATTGACATCTCAGTCTGCTGTATATAATGTTCACTACACTGACATCATCGTCCGCTGTATATAGAGTGCGCTACACAGACATCATAGTCATATGTGTAAAGACTGCTCAACACTGACATAAAAGTCTGCTGTATGAAGTATTAGGTATAATGCCATCATAGTCAACTAGGTGTAAAACCCGCGCTACGCAGATATCATAGTCAGTTGTATGTAGATTTCGCTACACTGACATTATAGTCGTCTATGTATATAAACTTCTTTACACTGACATGCTCAGTCAGCTGTATATAGAGTTCGCTACACTGACATCATCGTGCGCTGTATATAGAGTTCACTACACTGACATCATCGTGCGCTGTATATAGAGTTCACTACATTGACATCTCAGTCAGCTGTATATAGAGTTTGCTACTTGACATCATCGTCCGCTGTATATAGAGTTCGCTACACTGACATCATCGTCCGCCATATGTAGAGTTCACCACACTGACATCATAATGCGCTGTATATAGAGTTCACTGCGCAGCATCTCAGTCAGCTGCATATAGAGTACACTACGTTGACATCATCGTCCGCTGTACATAGAGTTCGCTACACTGACATCATTGTGCGCTTTATATAGATGTTCACTACACTGACATCATCGTCCGCTGTATATAGAGTTCACTACATTGACATCATCAGTCAGCTGTATATAAAGTTCGACTACACTAACATCATCGTCCGCTGTATATAGAGTTTTTGCTACACTGACATCATCGTCCGCTGAATATAGAATTCGCTACATTGACATCATCAGTCAGCTGTATATGAAGTTCGCTAGTTCACGCCACATCATCGTGCGCTGTATATAGAGTTCACTACATTGACATCTCAGTCAGCTGTATATATGAAGTTCGCTAATCTGACATCATCGTCCGCTGTATATAGAGTTCGCTAACATGACACCTCAGTCAGCTGTATATAGAGTTCGCTGATCTGACATCATCGTCCGCTGTATATAGAGTTCACTACATTGACATCTCAGTCAGCTGTATATATAGAGTTCGCTACCCTGACATCATCGTGCGCTGTATGTAAAGTTCACTACACTGACATCATTGTCCGCTGTATATAGAGTTCACTACATTGACATCTCAGTCAGCTGTATATAGAGTTCGCTACACTGACATCATCGTTCGCAGTATAAGAGAGTGCGCTACACTGACATCATAATCATATGTATAAAGACTTCTCTACACTGACATAAAAGTCTGCTGTATGAAGATTTCGGTACAATGACATCATAGTCAAAAACTACGCTGCAAAACCCGCATAGAGTTCGCTACGCTGACATCATAGTCAGTTGTATGTAGATTTCGCTACACTGACATTATAGTCGTCTGTATATAAACTTCACTACACTGACATCTCGTCAGCTGTATATAGAGTTCGCTACACTGACATCATCGTGCGCTGTATTAGAGTTCACTACACTGACATCATCGTGCGCTGTATATAGAGTTCACTACATTGACATCATCGTCCGCTGTATATAGAGTTAACTACATTGACATCATCAGTCAGCTGTATATAAAGTTTGCTACTCTAACATCATCGTCCGCTGTATATAGAGTTCGCTACACTGCATCATCGTCCGCTATATGTAGAGTTCACCACACTGACATCATAATGCGCTGTATATAGAGTTCACTACGCTGACATCTCAGTCAGCTGTATATAGAGTTACACTACGTTGACATCATCGTCTGCTGTATATATAAGTTCGCTACACTGACATCATCGTGCGCTGTATATAAAATGTTCACTACACTGACATCATCGTCCGCTGTATATAGAGTTCACTACATTGACATCTCAGTCAGCTGTATATGAAGTTCGCTACACTGACATCATCGTCCGCTGTATATAGAGTTCACTACATTGACATCTCAGTCAGCTGTATAGAGAGTTCTTAACACTGACATCATCGTCCGCTGTATATAGAGTTTCACTATATTGACATTTCAGTCAGTTGTATATGGAGTTCGCTACACTGACATCATCGTCAGCTATATGTAGAGTTCACCACACTGACATCATAATGCGCTGTATATAGAGTTCACTACGCAGCACATCTCAGTCAGCTGTATATAGAGTACACTACGTTGACATCATCGTCCGCTGTACATAGAGTTCGCTACACTGACATCATCGTGCGCTGTATATAGAGTTCACTTCATTGACATCTCAGTCAGCTGTATATAAAGTTCGCTACACTAGACATCATCGTCCGCTGTATTATAGATTTCGCTACACTGACATCATCTTCCGCTAATATAGAATTCGCTACATTGACATCTCAGTCAGCTGTATATGAAGTTCGCTACGCCGAAATCATCGTGCGCTGTATATAGAGATCACTATATACTGACATCTCAGTCAGCCGTATATGAAGTTCGCTACGCTGACATCATCGTCCGCCTTATATAGAGTTTACATTGACATCTCAGTCAGCTGTATATGAAGTTCGCTAATCTGACATCATTGTCCGCTGTATATAGAGTTCACTACATTGACATCTCAGTCAGCTGTATATAGAGTTCGCTACACTGACATCATCGTTCGCTGTATATAGAGTGCGCTACACTGACATCATAATCATATGTGTAAATAGACTGTTCAACACTGACATAAAAGTCGTGCTGTGCTGTATATACAAGTGCCGCTTCACTGACACCGCGCCATCAGTCAAGTCAGTTGTAAATGTAGATTTCGCTACACTGACATGACATCATCGTCCGCTGTATATAGATAGAGTTCGCTACACTACATCTGACAGTTCATGACATCATATATAAAGTATGCTAGATATTCGCTGTATACAGTCACTACATGACATCAGTCGCTGTATAGAAGAGTTCGCTACACTGACATCATCGTCCGCTGTATATAGAGTTCACTACTGAGTTAAGTCAGCTGTATATGGACGCTACACTGACATCATCATCGTCTGCGCTGTATATAGAGTTCACACTACACTGACATCATCGTCCGCTGTATATAGAGTTTTCGCTACACTGACATCATCGTCCGCTGTATATAGAGTTCACTACATTGACATCATCGTCAGCTGTATATAGAGTTCGCTACACTGACATCATCGTCAGCTATATGTAGAGTATATACAGACATCTATGCGCTGTATATAGATCACTCCGCAGCATCTCAGTCAGCTGTATATAGAGTACACTACGTTGACATCATCGTCCGCTGTATATAGAGTTCGCTACACTGACATCATCGTCCGCTGTATATAGAGTTCACTTCATTGACATCTTCAGCTGTATATAAAGTTCGCTACACTGACATCATCGTCCGCTGTATATAGATTTCACACTACACACTGACATCATCGTCCGCTGTATATAGAGTTCACTACATTGACATTTCAGTCAGCTGTATATGAAGTTCGCTACGCCGACATCATCGTCCCCTGTATATAGAGATCACTATACTGACATCTCAGTCAGCTGTATATGAAGTTCGCTACGCTGACATCATCGTCCGCCTTATATAGAGTTTCACTACATTGACATCTCAGTCAGCTGTATAGAGAGTTCGCTAATCTGACATCATTGTCCGCTGTATATAGAGTTCACTACATTGACATCTCAGTCAGCTGTATATAGAGTTCGCTACACAAACATCATCGTTCGCAGTATATAGAGTGCGCTACCCAGACATCATAATCATATGTGTAAAGACTGCTCAACACTGACATAAAAGTCTGCTGTATGAAGAATTTGGTACAATGCCATCATAGTCACTGTATAAAAACTGCTGCGCTACGCAGACATCATAGTCAGTTGTATGTAGATTTCGCTACGCTGACGTCATAGTCAGTTGTATGTAGATTTCGCTACACTGACATTTTGTCGTCTATGCAAAAACTACTTTTCACTGACATGCTATTCAGCTGTATATAGAGTTCGCTACACTGACATCATCGTGCGCTGTATTTAGAGTTCACTACACTGACATCATCGTGCGCTGTATATAGAGTTCACTACACTGACATCATCAGTCAGCTGTGTATATAGAGTTCACTACATTGACATCATCAGTCCGCTGTATATAGAGTTCACTACACTGACATCATAGTCCGCTGTATATAGAGTTCACATTGACATCTCAGTCAGCTGTATATAGAGTTCGCTACACTGACATCATCGTCCGCTGTATATAGAGTTCACTACACTGACATCATCGTCCGCTGTATATAGAGTTCACTACATTGACATCTCAGTCAGCTGTATATAGAGTTCGCTACACTGACATCATCGTCCGCAATATATAGAGTTCGCTACACTGACATCATAATCGCGCTGTATATAGAGTTCACTACACTGACATAAAAGTCTGCTGTATGATAGATTCGCTACAATGCCATCATAGTCAGCTGTAGGTAGAAACTACGCTACGCAGACATCATAGTCAGCTGTATGTAGATTTCGCTACACTGACATCATGAGTCGTGCTGTATATAGAGTTCACTACACTGACATCATCAGTCAGCTGTATATAGAGTTCGCTACACTGACATCATCGTGCGCTGTATTTAGAGTTCTACTACACTGACATCATCGTGCGCTGTATATAGAGTTCACTTCATTGACATCTCAGTCAGCTGTATAGAGAGTTCGCTAATCTGACATCATTGTCCGCTGTACATAGAGTTCGCTACACTGACATCATCGTCCGCTGTGTATAGAGTTCACTACACTGACATCATAATCGCTGTATATAGAGTTCACTACACTGCGCAGCATCTCAGTCAGCTGTATATAGAGTCGCTACGTTGACATCATCGTCCGCTGTATATAGAGTTCGCTACACTGACATCATCAGTGCGCTGTATATAGAGTTCGCTACTACTGACATCATCGTCCGCTGTATATAGAGTTCACTACATTGACATCTCAGTCAGCTGTATATAAGAGTTCACTACACTGACATCATCGTCCGCTGTGTTTATAGATTTTCACTACACTGACATCATCATCGTCCGCTGTATATAGAGTTCGCTACATTGACATCATCAGTCAGCTGTGTATATGAAGTTCGCTACGCTGACATCATCGTCAGCTGTATATAGAGATCACTACACTGACATCATCAGTCAGCTGTATATGAAGTTTTCGCTACACTGACATCATCGTCCGCTGTATATAGAGTTCACTACATTGACATCATCAGTCAGCTGTATATAGATTTCGCTACACTGACATCATCGTCCGCTGTATATAGAGTTCACTACATTGACATCTCAGTCAGCTGTATATAGAGTTCGCTACACTGACATCATCGTGCGCTGTATATAGAGTTCACTACACTGACATCATCGTGTGCTGTATATAGAGTTCACTACATTGACATCTCAGTCAGCTGTATATAAAGTTCGCTACACTGACATCATCGTCCGCTGTATATAGAGTTCGCTACACTGACATCATCGTGCGCTTGTATATAGAGTTCACTACACTGACATCATCGTCGCTGTATATAGAGTTCGCTACGACACTGACATCATAGTCGCTGTATATAGAGTTCACTACGTTGACATCATCAGTCCGCTGTATATAGAGTTCGCTACACTACACTGACATCATCGTGCGCTGTATATAGAGTTCACTACACTGACATCATCGTCCGCTGTATATAGAGTTTCTACTACATTGACATCTCAGTCAGCTGTATATAGAGTTCGCTACACTGACATCATCGTCCGCCGCTGTATATAGAGTTCGCTTACATTGACATCTCAGTCCGCTGTATATAGAGTTCACTTAACTGACATCATCGTCCGCTGTATATAGAGTTCACTACATTGACATCTCAGTCCGCTGTATAGAGTTTCGCTACACTGACATCATCGTCGCTATATGTATATACTGACAGTTCGCTGTATATAGAGTTCACTCGTCATCTCAGCTGTATATAGAGTTCACTACGTTGACATCATCGTCCGCTGTATATAGAGTTCGCTACACTGACATCATCGTGCGCTGTATATAGAGTTCACTACATTGACATCTCAGTCAGCTGTATATAGAGTTCGCTACACTGACATCATCGTCCGCTGTTTATAGATTTCGCTACACTGACATCATCTTCCGCTGAATATAGAATTCGCTACATTGACATCTCAGTCAGCTGTATATGAAGTTCGCTACGCCGACATCATCGTCCCCTGTATATAGAGATCACTATACTGACATCTCAGTCAGCTGTATATGAAGTTCGCTACGCTGACATCATCGTCCGCTGTATATAGAGTTTACATTGACATCTCAGTCAGCTGTATAGAGAGTTCGCTAATCTGACATCATCGTCCGCTGTATATAGAGTTCACTACATTGACATCTCAGTCAGCTGTATATAGAGTTCGCTACACTGACATCATCGTTCGCAGTATATAGAGTGCGCTACACAGACACATCATAATCATATGTGTAAAGACTGCTCACACACTGACATAAAAGTCTGCTGTATGAAGAGTTTGGTACAATGCCATCATAGTCAACTGTAAAAACTGCGCTACGCAGACATCATAGTCAGTTGTATGTAGATTTCGCTACGCTGACGTCATAGTCAGTTGTATGTAGATTTCGCTACACTTACATTTTATCGTCTATGCAAAAATTACTTTTCACTGACATGCTATTCAGCTGTATATAGAGTTCGCTACACTGACATCATCGTGCGCTGTATTTAGAGTTCAATACATTGACATCATCGTGCGCTGTATATAGAGTTCACTACATGACATCATCAGTCAGCTGTATATAGAGTTCACTACATTGACATCATCGTCCGCTGTATATAGAGTTCACTACACTGACATCATAGTCCGCTGTATATAGAGTTCACTACGCTGACATCTCAGTCAGCTGTATATAGAGTTCGCTACACTGACATCATCGTCGCTGTATAAAAGTTCGCTACACTGACATCATCGTCCGCTGTATATAGAGTTCACTACATTGACATCTCAGTCAGCTGTATATAGAGTTCGCTACAAACACACTGACATCATCGTTCGCATCATAATATAATAGTTCGCTACATTGACATCATAGTCAGCTGTATATAAAGTTCGCTCAACACTGACATCAGTCGTCCGCTGTATAAAAAATTCGCTACAATGACATCATAGTCGCTGTATATAGAGTTCGCTACGCTGACATCATAGTCAGTTTGTATGTAGATTTCGCTACACTGACATTACTGTCTATGCAAAAACTACTTTTCACTCGTTCAGCTGTATATAGAGTTCGCTACACTGACATCATCGTGCGCTGTATATAGAGTTCACTACATTGACATCATCGTGCGCTGTATATAGAGTTCACTACATTGACATCAGTCGCTGTATATAGAGTTTGCTACTCTGACATCATCGTCCGCTGTATATAGAGTTCGCTACACTGACATCATCGTCCGCTGTATATAGAGTTCACTACACTGACATCATAATGCGCTGTATATAGAGTTCACTACGCTTGACATCTCAGTCAGCTGTATATAGAGTACACTACGTTGACATCATCGTCCGCTGTATATAGAGTTCGCTACACTGACATCATCAGTGCGCTTTATATAGAGTTCACTACACTGACATCATCGTCCGCTGTATATAGAGTTCACTTCATTGACATCTCAGTCAGCTGTATATAAAGTTCGCTACACTGACATCATCGTCCGCTGTATATAGATTTCGCTACACTGACATCATCGTCCGCTGTATATAGAGTTCGCTACATTGACATCTCAGTCAGCTGTATATGAAGTTCGCTACGCCGACATCATCGTGCGCTGTATATAGAGTTCACTACATTGACATCTCAGTCAGCTGTATATAAAGTTCGCTACTCTGACATCATCGTCCGCTGTATATAGAGTTTCACTACATTGACATCTCAGTCAGCTGTATATAGAGTTCGCTATCTGACATCATCGTCCGCTGTATATAGAGTTCACTACATTGACATCTCAGTCAGCTGTATATAGAGTTCGACTACACTGACATCATCGTGCGCTGTATATAGAGTTCACTACACTGACATCATCGTCCGCTGTATATAGAGTTCACTACATTGACATCTCAGTCAGCTGTATATAGAGTTCGCTACACTGACATCATCGTCCGCTGTATATAGAGTTCGCTACACTGACATCATCGTCCGCTGTATATAGAGTTCACTACACTGACATCATCAGTGCGCTGTATATAGAGTTCACTACATTGACATCATCAGTCGCTGTATATAGAGTTCACTACATTGACATCATCAGTCAGCTGTATATAGAGTTCGCTACACTGACATCATCGTCCGCTGTATATAGAGTTCGCTACACTGACATCATCGTCCGCTGTATATAGAGTTCACTACACTGACATCTCAGTCAGCTGTATATAGAGTCGCTACACTGACATCATCGTCAGCGCTGTATATAGAGTTCACTACACTGACATCATCGTCCGCTGTATATAGAGTTCGCTACACTGACATTCAGTCAGCTGCTGTATATAAGTTCGCTACGCTGACATCATCGTCCGCTGTATATAGAGTCACTACATTGACATCTCAGTCAGCTGTATATGAAGTTCGCTACGCTGACATCATCGTCCGCTGTATATAGAGTTCACTACATTGACATCTCAGTCAGCTGTATATAGAGTTCGCTACGCTGACATCATCGTCCGCTGTATATAGAGTTCACTACATTGACATCATCAGTCAGCTGTATATAGAGTTCGCTACACTGACATCATCGTCGCTGTATATAGAGTTCACTACACTGACATCATCGTCCGCTGTATATAGAGTTCACTACATTGACATCATCAGTCAGCTGTATATAGAGTTCGCTACACTGACATCATCGTTCGTAGTATATAGAGTTCGCTACATTGACATCATAATCATATGTTATAAAGACTGCTCAACACTGACACATCAGTCTGCTGTATATAGAATTAGGTACATGACATCATAGTCAGCTGTATATAAAGTTCGCTACGCAGACATCATAGTCAGTTGTATGTAGAGTTCGCTACACTGACATCATAGTCGCTGTATATAGAGTTCGCTACACTGACATCTCATTCAGCTGTATATAGAGTTCGCTACACTGACATCATCGTCCGCTGTATATTAGAGTTCACTACATTGACATCATCGTGCGCTGTATATAGAGTTCACTACACTGACATCATCGTCCGCTGTATATAGAGTTCACTACATTGACATCATCAGTCAGCTGTATATAGAGTTCGCTACACTGACATCATCGTCCGCTGTATATATAGAGTTCGCTACACTGACATCATCGTCCGCTGTATGTAGAGTTCACTACACTGACATCATCGTGCGCTATATAGAGTTCGCTACGCTGACATCATCAGTCAGCTGTATATAGAGTTCGCTACACTACATTGACATCATCGTCAGCTGTATATAGAAGTTTTCGCTACACTGACATCATCGTGCGCTGTATATAGAGTTCACTACACTGACATCATCGTCCGCTGTATATATAGAGTTCACTACATTGACATCATCGTCCGCTGTACATAGAGTTCGCTACACTGACATCATCGTCCGCTGTATATAGAGTTCACTACATTGACATCTCAGTCAGCTGTATATGAAGTTCGCTACGCTGACATCATCGTCCGCTGTATATAGAGTTTACATTGACATCTCAGTCAGCTGTATATAGAGTTCGCTACACTGACATCATCGTCAGCTATATGTAGAGTTCACCACACTGACATCATAATGCGCTGTATATAGAGTTCACTACGCAGCATCTCAGTCAGCTGTATATAGAGTACACTACGTTGACATCATCGTCCGCTGTACATAGAGTTCGTTACACTGACATCATCGTGCGCTGTATATAGAGTTCACTTCATTGACATCTCAGTCAGCTGTATATAGAGTTCGCTACACTGACATCATCGTGCGCTGTATATAGAGTTCGCTACACTGACATCATCGTCCGCTGTATATAGAGTTCACTACATTGACATCTCAGTCAGCTGTATATGAAGTTCGCTACGCCTGACATCATCGTCCCTGTATATAGAGTTCACTACATTGACATTTCAGTCAGCTGTATATGAAGTTCGCTACGCTGACATCATCGTCCGCCTTATAAAGAGTTTACATTGACATCTCAGTCAGCTGTATAGAGAGTTCGCTAGAGTTCACTCTGACATCATTGTCCGCTGTATATAGAGTTCACTACATTGACATCTCAGTCAGCTGTATATAGAGTTCGCTACACTGACATCATCGTTCGCAGTATATAGAGTGCACTGCACACTGACATCATAATCATATGTGTAAAGACTGCTCAACACTGACATAAAAGTCTGCTGTATGAAGAGTTCGCTACAATGACATCATAGTCAGCTGTATAAAAGTTCGCTACGCTGACATCATAGTCAGTTGTATGTAGATTTCGCTACACTGACTCATAGTCAGTTGTATGTAGAGTTCGCTACACTGACATCATCGTCAGCTGTATATAAAGTTACTCGCTACACTGACATCATCGTTCGCTGTATATAGAGTTCGCTACACTGACATCATCGTGCGCTGTATATGAAGTTCACTACACTGACATCATCATCGCTGTTTGTATATAGAGTTCGCTACATTGACATCATCAGTCAGCTGTATAGAAGAGTTCGCTACACTGACATCATCGTCCGCTATATGTAGAGTTCACCACACTGACATCATCAATGCGCTGTATATAGAGTTCGCTACGCATGACATCATCGTCAGCTGTATATAGAGTACACTAACATTGACATCATCAGTCAGCTGTGTATAGAGAGTTCGCTACTGACATCATCGTCCGCTGTGTATATAGAGTTCACTACATTGACATCTCAGTCAGCTGTATATAGAGTTCGCTACACTGACATCATCGTCCGCTGTATATAGAGTTCGCTACACTGACATCTCATCATCTGTATGTATATAGACTTTCGCTACACTGACATCATCGTCCGCAGTATATATAGATCACTTACAATGACATCAGTATGTATATGTGAAATGACATCAACTCTGACATAATAGTCAGCTGTATATATAGATTCGTTACACTATGACATCAAGTCTGTCATATATAAGTTCGCTACACTGACATCAAGTTATATAGAATTTTCACTGACACTGACATCAGTCAGCTGTATATAGAGTTCGCTACACTGACATCATCGTTCGCTGTATATAGAGTTCACTACACTGACATCATCGTCAGCTGTATATAGAGTTCGCTACATTGATGACATCGTCCGCTGTATATAGAGTTCGCACTACATTGACATCATCGTCAGCTGTATATAGAGTCACTACACTGACACTACGAGTTGACATCTCAGTCCGCTGTATATAGAGTTCGATACACTGACATCATCAGTCCGCTGTATATAGAGTTCGCTACACTGACATCATCGTCGCTGTATATAGAGTTCACTACATTGACATCTCAGTCAGCTGTATATAAGTTCGCTACACTGACATCATCGTCCGCTGTATATAGAGTTCGCTACACTGACATCATCGTCCGCTGTATATAGAGTTCGCTACATTGACATCTCAGTCAGCTGTATATGAGAGTTCGCTACACTGACATCATCGTCCGCTGTATATAGAGTTCACTACATTGACATCATCAGTCAGCTGTATATAGAGTTCGCTACGCTGACATCATCGTCCGCTGTATATAGAGTTCACTACATGACATCATCAGTCCGCTGTATATGAAGTTCGCTACACTGACATCATCGTCCGCTGTATATAGAGTTCACTACATTGACATCTCAGTCAGCTGTATATAGAGTCGCTACACTGACATCATCGTCCGCTGTTTATAGATTTCGCTACACTGACATCATCGTCCGCTGTATATAGAATTCGCTACATGACATCTCAGTCAGCTGTATATGAAGTTCGCTACGCCGACATCATCGTCCCCTGTATATAGAGATCACTATACTGACATCTCAGTCACCGTATATGAAGTTCGCTACGCTGACATCATCGTCCGCCTTATATAGAGTTTACATTACATGACATCTCAGTCAGCTGTATATCGAAGTTCGCTAATCTGACATCATTGTCCGCTGTATATAGAGTTCACTACATTGACATCTCAGTCAGCTGTATATAGAGTTCGCTACACTGACATCATCGTTTCGCAGTATATAGAGTGCGCTACACAGACATCATAATCATATGTGTAAAGACTGCTCAACACTGACATAAAGTCTGCTGTATGAAGAGTTAGGTACAATGCCATCATAGTCACTAGGTAAAAAGCGTGCGCTACGCAGATATCATAGTCAGTTGTATGTAGATTTCGCTACACTGACATTATAGTCGTCTATACAAAAACTACTTTTCACTGACATGCTATTCAGCTGTATATAGAGTTCGCTACACTGACATCATCGTGCGCTGTATTTAGAGTTCACTACAATGACATCATCGTCCGCTGTATATAGAGTTCACTTACATTGACATCTCAGTCAGCTGTATATAGAAGTTCGCTACACTGACATCATAGTCCGCTGTATATAGAGTTCACTACACTGACATCATCAGTCAGCTGTATATAGAGTTCGCTACACTGACATCATCGTGCGCTGTATAAAATGTTCACTACACTGACATCATTGTCCGCTGTATATAGAGTTCACTACATTGACATCATCAGTCAGCTGTATATAGAGTTCGCTACACTGACATCATCGTTCGCAGTATTAGAGTTCGCTACACAGACATCATCGTCATATGTGTATAAAGAGTTGCTCAACACTGACATAAAAGTCTGCTGTATGAAGTATTAGGTACAATGCCATCATAGTCCAACTAGGTAAACCCGCGCTACGCAGATATCATAGTCAGTTGTATGTAGATTTCGCTACACTGACATTATAGTCGTCTATGCAAAAACTACTTATTTTCACTGACATGCTATTCAGCTGTATATAGAGTTCGCTACACTGACATCATCGTGCGCTGTATTTAGAGTTCACTACATTGACATCATCGTGCGCTGTATATAGAGTTCCACTACATTGACATCTCAGTCAGCTGTATATAAAGTTTGCTACTCTAATATCATCGTCCGCTGTATATAGAGTTCGCTACACTGACATCATCGTCTGCCATATATAGAGTTCACCACACTGACATCATAATGCGCTGTATATAGAGTTCACTGCGCAGCATCTCAGTCAGCTGCATATAGAGTACACTACGTTGACATCATCGTCCGCTGTACATAGAGTTCGCTACACTGACAACGTTGTGCGCTTATATAATGTTCACTACACTGACATCATCATCGTCCGCTGTATATAGAGTTCACTTCATTGACATCTCAGTCAGCTGTATATAAAGTTCGATACACTAACATCATCGTCCGCTGTATATAGATTTTGCTACACTGACATCATCTTCCGCTGAATATAGAATTCGCTACATTGACATCTCAGTCAGCTGTATATGAAGTTCGCTACGTAACGCGACATCATCGTGCACTGTATATAGAGATCACTATATTGACATATCAGTCAGCCGTATATGAAGTTCGCTAA
>CM067358.1:57755944-57928524 GCA_034190875.2 Urechis unicinctus | reverse complement strand
CTGCATGTGCCAATTAACGTGGTCTGTATACATATTTGGGATTTAGAACAAATGCAAGCAGCGTGTGTATCAGTTAAAGTCGTAAATTCGGCAAATGCCCCCTAAGCGTTATTGTGATTAAGGAATCTCTAAGATTGTCTTTTATAATCGAATACCCATAATGTTGATAATTTCTGCTGGTATCAAAATACTGATTTTGACAAAAATGGAAATCCAGTGTAGACTCAGTGATACTTTCCTGTAGTGTTTGAGCCATGGAATTAAGACATACGACTACAGTGCCACTGTCACACTGTGCTAAATAGTTTAAGTAAAGCTGCCAGGAATCAATACCCGGATGACGATCTATTCCTAGTCAACTTTCATATATTAGTGCCATCAATAAAGGAACACACTCCAATATATAGCAATCATAACGAATTGCTTAATTTGCATCGAAACATATAAAACTTAAATCTATCATACGATTTCTATTTGCTTGGCATTATATGTTATGTATGCATACACACACACATATATATATATATATATATATATATATATATATATATATATATATATATATAGATATATATATATATATATATATATATATATATATATATATATAATATGTATATATACATATGTATATATATATATGTATATATATATATATATATATATATATATATATATACATATATATATATATATATATATATATATATGTATATACATATATATATACAATTATATGTATATAAATATATATATATATTTAAATATGTATATATATGCGTATATATATAAAGATATATACGATTATATGTATATATATATACATATATAAGCATATAAAAAATATATATATATATATATTTACATTTATATATATAATTATATACATATATACAAATATATAAATATATATATATGTATATTAATATATATATATATATATCTCTATATATATATATATATATCATACGATTTCTATGCATATATATATATACATATATATATTTATATATATCTATATATATATATATTTATATCTATACATATATATAAATATGTATATATGTATATATATGTATACATATATAATAAATATGTATATATGTATATATATATATATATATATATATATATATATATATATATATATATATATATATATATATATATATATATATATATATATATATATATATATATATATATATATATATATATATATATATATATATATATATATATATATATATATATATATATCCTGAAATTATGGATTATTTTCTCGGTCCGTCCATGTTATTTCCCAATGCTGTATGCATCTTTAGTATGTGTATTCTTTTTCACTAACAGCGATACATGTAGCTTTTATTGTCAAGTGGGTTTTGTAGAGAGGATTGTACGTAATGTCGGAGCGTTTATGCTTTCTGGATCCCTGACAAAAGCCGTACATAACCGGTCTGACAGAGCTGTACGCGAGGCATTTATTATGAGAAATACTCCTCCACTTTAGTTCGTGATTATGCTGAAGTATACTCTAATAAAGGAGACGTTTCTATGGACGTAGGATGTGTATCCATTCACCTACATTTGTCACTTTACAAGAGAGCACACCGTTATTTCTAAGGAACATCTCTAAAGAGAACCTCTAAGGAATAAATTTTGTTTATTATCTTGCAAGCAATTTTGTTGCACTGTAGATCGTCTATTTATAGCCAATCATATTTACACGAATCACATTTACAGTCTACACGCTTGCTTTTCATGCTACGCTCATTAAAGTCCCTCATTAAGTCAAGGAAGGTAGAAAGCAAGGCAGTCTGTATAAGTTATTGGATGACAAATTGATTTTGCCTCTAATGACCCTCAAATCTCTCTTTCAGTTCAATTGGCACGTGGAATCAGACTGGGGGTTTAGCAGTGAATATAATTCCTTTTTATGTGGCTGGTAAACATATGACGTTATACAGAACGACTTCAGGTGATGTCACTCCTAAAAAGTCAGCCAATTCTATCTTGTACGTGTAAATGCTGTCATGGGATTATCTGACTTTAGAACACATGCAGACAGTATGTTCAGGGTACAAACGCAGCAAAGCATCTGAAGCTGGGAAAAGGCGACTCTTTTTGCTGTGTTCTTGAACTAACAAGTCTATAGGTGTAATAGACTGCGACAGCATCTATACTAAGCCGCGATGCAGATGTGCGATTAATTCACCGATATATTACCTCTGAGTATAGAATGAAACAAAATATGTGGATCGTTCTTTTACAACAAAGAGGAATAACAACATTGTCCTTCTGTCACCCTGATTTTATATATTCGTCTTTGGGGAGGCAATTTTCTAAAGAATACATATTTACTAATGCTGTACCAATATAAAATGATGGCAGTCACCACGGGGCAGCAAATCACCAGTCTGTTGACTCGTTGTATACGTACAACACGCTTGCCAGCGGCACGATGTTGCGATATATATTGAAATGCAATTTACTGAGCGCTTCACAAATAGCGATTTTCATTGATCTTGAGCACAAAATAGCAGAAAAGACGTCTACTTAGATTTGCCTCTACCTTATGGGCTGATAAAGTGATATTGTTGATAGGAATGCCTCTATATTGGAGACTTTTGGCCATAGATAGTTGCTTGTTCATGCATGTTACTCTGGCTAGTCGGCCATGACAATGGACTCTGGCTTGAGGCGTTGCGTGTAGGATTGAACGTCATAGTGGTTGATGATACATCACTTATGTCGTACGAAACTTAAGTACCCCCATTCGCTTCCATTCTTAGCCACATGAAGCTGCGAGAAGTGGGGTAGTAAACATACATGTAGATAAGCTTATTTCTTTACATCCACTGTTCACCTTTTACTATAAGATAACCATCAAGACGGAATCACCTCGTCTTCTTTTAGCTTTCCATGCCACTCACACCAGATTGCATATGATATGGTTGTAATAGATTATCGAAGTGTTGTAAATTCTGTCGTCAGAGATGAAGCATATTGATTATCGTATGGACCATGCTGCCTATCCTCAAATAACCCGATTTGCTTCTGTTATTACTGCATATTGTATTGAGTGTCGGATCCAGAGGAATTGGTTACGTTAATGCTGTGAAGGATGATAATATATGAATCAGTAATGCCTAGCTTGTATTATTCTGCCTGTAACAGGCTGTATCAGAACCAACTAGAAGTAGGAATATTCATGACTTTATTTGCTCGACATAAGATGGCTTGGTTGTCAACCACAGAGCACACTTACGGTGAAGAGACCATGATAATCTAGAATTGGACATTGTTTCTTAAGTACCCCATGAACCGTCTTGTGATCACGTCCCATATTTCATCAGGGCAAACTTTTGTTTTCTGAGGGAATTTATTAGTCAAGTCAATAGGGCGAATATTTTGGAAGCACAAAATGTTCACCGACAGTAGAATGCATTAACAGATATAGTTGCAGATGCAGCCAGGAAATCTATACAATTTAGAAACCGCTGTAATACTATGAACCTAGATGGCTAAATAACAAAGTGAAGAGTGCTAACATCAGAACGAATAATCTACTGCAAAAGTTTAGGAAAATAAAACAACATCAAGACCTCATATAAGTCAATAAACAGCAACCTTTAAAACAGAAATAAGAAAAGCCAAAAAGTATTTTAAGGCTATGCAAGATCAAAACTAGAGAAAATAAAGGGTCCTCTATTGTACAGTGCAAATAATGAAATTTCGGACGGCAAATAATGTACAGATTTAAGTAAAGGTTACTTTGCATCATTTGTGTACCATTTGTGAATCATTTAGATTATTCAACGGTTGGAATGAAGAACAACTAGACATAATACCTTTCAGTCCTTAGATGGTTTAGCCCAAACAAGGTACCTGGCCAACGCCACAGAAATATTAGCTGTAAGTTACGATTATGACGTAAGATTAAATGTGAATTGAGTGAATAAATGTAATGATTGGCTCAACGCCTGTAGCTAATTACATTGTAGGAGTAGCTCATTGTGAAATAGTATTGTTTAAGGTTTTGCAGCATGTGTTTGGATGTTCATGAGAATGACACTGCAGAAGTATGACCATATCCCGGAATGAAACCTTCCCCCAGATTCTCCTTAAATCTACGCTTTTGCAAAATACTTCATTGATGTTTGGGCGTTCTTTTCGCGCACGAACGTGTGGTCATGAGAACGTAGGGCGCAATGGAAAATAATTGCAATATGCATCTTCATTCCCTGTGCGAATGAAAAATATAACGTGTATGCAATGAATGGAAACGACATATTATCCCCATGAAAAACAATCCGAACTGAAAACTGATTAAGCACAAAGCGTATAAGCGTATTTTATGTTTATCTTAGTGATGATATATGGGATAAGCACTGGGTTTGAGTATGAAAGTAACAGCTTTGACCTTGTTTACGGGCTCCTTACATAGCCATGCCCTTTCTCAGTCAATATTGCCCACACTGTATGCAGCCTTTTTAGTGTTGATATTCGCCTTCCGTATAATCACGATTGCTGTTTGCCACACGCATGATGATATGAAACGCGGCTGGGATTATGCAGAAGCTGATATGATACGGCCTGATTCCGTCGAACTGGAAAACGCTTTGCAAATCAATCAATAATTCATAAGAGTGATCTTTTATCATAATCTTTAGTAATCCGCTTTATTAGGAAAAAGTTATTTCTTGCAAGAGGCAACCATGAAATACAACACATCATTCGGATAGGATGCGTATGCGGTCTATACAGTTATGCTTAACTGTTCATTTGCATTACGGACAATGTCTTTTGAGGTTTTGTGGACCCGTTTCGTTTTTTGTCTCAAATGTCAGAAGAGTCGACACGCTATATGCGTTTAACTTAATGGTACATCGCTGGTTATCAGTTAGGGTTCTATATCATGGTAAAAGATACTCTAACAGCAGCGATTTATTAGATGTAACATATGTGAACTGACCATGCATATCTTACGAGCTTCTCTGAAAAGATCCTCCCAAGAACAAGACGTCATCAGCTTCTAAAAAGGTTAAAACATGGATTTACATTACAGTCAGGGCGTTAAACTGATAGACTCGGGGCAACACTCCTTTATGGAACACATCTTCAGCTGTTTCCTCATTCTCTCGTAAATGTTCATCGATCAGTAGGAATTTCACCACCCACTGGTTGGCACATGCAACATTAATACCTATATCTACCTTCAATTGACACCACGAAGCAGTACATATGATAAACAAGGAGATGGATTCAACTGTGAGTTTTCATATAATGCAGAATGCTGAACTCCTGTTTATGATAAAAATGATGATGCTATAGTGTTTTGTAATTCCCTGAGGTAAGCAGGATCATTTTGTCACTATTCTACATACCAGGGTTAAGTCAAAACACCCTCTCCCAGAGATTGTGCATGTAATAAATGGAATGCCAACATTTCCTTCAATGTGCCAGCATGACATGCGTTCATTAGGTTTTTTCAAGGCCAAAGAATTAGTGTCATTGCTTTGCGATCAATTTGTTGGCCTGCTTCGAACATCTTTACACTGTAAATAGTTCACAGGTGTTTTAGCATTTAGATGAACTGATCAAGCAAATAAACTAGACCTTTATTGTTAACCAATGCTGCTAAAACACTTTGCACGTACTATTTGTAACAGCTTGAACTACGAGCACATCTGTCGACACTTTAAATACACCAAGTCACATTTAGATTTAGATTTTCTTGATATGCTCATGTTTGAACCCTAGTATGTCAGGAAGGAAGGGGACAAGCTGGATACGTCATTGAATTACAAATAGAAGTAACCTCTATTGACTATCCAAATCTGTATTGAAACATAAACATATACACTACTCAGTGTACGCATTAATCATATTTTCTCAATCTCAATGTTCTTCGTGGTTTTGGTGTTATGCTGACTTTATATACGCTAGTGTACGAATACAATATCATAGATTGACCAGATTGGCCTTGCTTTTACGCTATCGGATTGATCGCGAATTCGAATAAAATGCACTAGATCATTCAACCGTTTTTGTGCCCGAGCAGGAGCTTAAAAGATAATTTTGCTGAAATTCAGGACACATCGGGCAATAAATTGAGTATTTTAGGATGTCAGTCCACATGGCCTATATATCAAATGACGGCAATCACCACGGAGTAGCAAATTACCAGCCTGTTGACTTGTTGTATACGTAAAGCACACCTGTCAGCGGCAACGTGAATTCCCTAATCGGAATCATTTTTCACTGGCGGAATCATCGATGCTGGCAAACAAATGGTCCACTACTCGGTGTATTGTGTAAATATCAAATTCCACACCAGCTGTAAGTTAGCACTCTTGTTGTACGTATGTGTACATAATGACGCAATCGGCTGCCTATACGGCCGTAGTTGCTGATGATACCTCACCTACGTTGTCTACGTTCTCCACCAACGATGTACATAACCAGGCATACAATATTGAACGTGAGACTACGTTGAAGCATATATTATCATGAAGCAGCTATGGTCCTCTGCCTTGGGTTCTACATCGCACCGCAGTAGGCTCTTATAAAAGAGACGTTTCAATCAATGTAGCATTTGTATCCATTTCCCTGCATTTGGCGTAATATATGGGAGCTCGCCACGCATTTCTAAAGAGCATCCCTGCAGAGAACATACGAGGAATAAATTCTTATCAGGTTCTAAGAAAGTACATTAAGAAAGGTACAATAATTTAGTCCGCCCATTCGCCTTCGTTCGTTGTTACATGAAGCGAAGAGACGAGGGGTTTTAATTTAACACGTAAATAATCAACATGAATGCCTTCCTTAATATGACATTACTCGTGGACGTCCAAACAGGAGAACACGCTACCTTATTTCCCTCTCTTCCACTATGGATTTCGCGCTTGTAATAAATGAGAAGCACGTGTTCCTTCCGCGCCCCTGTGAGTCATTGCGCTACATCTTTTTATGTAAGGACAAATTTCTTTAATTGTTCCGAACATCTCGACACAGCAGCTTGTGCACAGACGGCGTGGCATTTGAGATGCTGCAGAGAATCTCCGAGGAATAAATTCTTGTTAGCTATTGAGAAAGTTATCCAAAACGTAACGGTAATTTAGTGCGTCCATTCGCTTGAATTCTTAGTTAGCTGAAGCTTAGAGACGCTGACCAATACTCTCACATGTAGATAAGCTTGCTCTATATATGTTAATGTAAAGACAACGGAGGAGTGGATATTGCTCTGTGAACAATCTGTTTGTGGCATTTGAGATGAATTGTTTGAATGGATAGAGTTGGCCTCCTTTTGTTACCAGTGATACTTACGCAAGTACTATGTGTAATAGCTTATGCTATAGGTTACCAGGGCCCCGGTTATTACTTTTAAGATACAGCAAACCACATTTATCAAAGCCAAGTGTTAATAAAATGCTCAATATCGATGTTTTGCTTGTCAGTGCAGATGAACAGCGGCTTCTGTATTGACTCGATAAAAGGCTTGTATATCGACTACTTAGAGTTGGCACCGGCGGTGATTTAATGTATTGTGCCGGTATTTGAGTACAATAACATGCGTTCAGCAACAATTAAATTCTGGATTTCATCGCACTCGGATGAAACGCGGTGAATTATTGGGCGTTCATTTACCCTCTTACCGGTACTAAAAAGTATTGGTGGTGCACAACTGGTCCAATATTAGGTTTCACTGCATACACAATCTGTTTGTCATATCATCAATATGTAACGAAGATGCACGACGATTGGCCACCTTTGCATGATTGGATGACCATGAGCAAAGGTGTCGAGATCGTAAATCACAACTCATTACCTGGAGTCACACCATCTGGCCTTTACCGTCGTTCAATAATTGGAGGTTACAAATCTTACTAACTTGTATTTTGATGGAAGGCTTATTGCGCGGATCACTGCAGACTCATCTGACAACATGTTGTCACTACCATGGCAAAATCTCACGATTTTGTTTAGTAAGAAGGGATTTTGATATAGTTCCCCTACATAAAAAAACACTGATCCACAACACACCTAACAAGTACTACATTCCAAAAAATTATCCATACTGTGTTTCTTCCGGTACACTCTTCTAGCAGAAAGTCAATTGACCAACATCTACAATCCCAATGTAGCCATTAAGCAATAATATATCAAACTTAACGCTCAATATGTTTTGCGGGACCCTGATTGGAAGCATGTAAATTAATATCCGCCCTATACGGGTACAGTGAAATCTTTTAACAACGAAAGTACACAGAAAGGTGCCATCGCTGGTTCGATTTTATAGTTAAGCATCAGCAATGCGCTGAAGATTTCATCGAATATTGGCCATCAAATCTCAAACCACACTCAGCATAACTGGTTATCCGCTATCTCGCAACGTAAGGTTGTATTTGCTGTGATACTTGGCTTGGCGTTTATCGCTAGTATAGTACTGTGGATCGATATTAGTAGTACTAGACCCTGGATAATGATACTGTGATGAAATACTTCGCAGCACCTTTATATAGATAGGTCTATGGAAAGAGGGGAGGGGAGCTGGTGACAGGCGCATATTCTTATAATCGCCATTCATCAAAATGCTGACATGATGATAATTGAATCAGTAATGCCTAGCTGTACTATTCTGTCTGTAACACCGCAGAGAAAAAAATTTGTTGTCTGGGGGAATCCATTAGTCAAGTCGATAGGATGAATATTTTGGATGGACAAAGAGTTCGCCAAGAGAGGAATGCATTTACGGATGTAATTGTAGATGCAACCAGGAAATCTGTACAATTTAGAAATTGCTGTGATATAATTAAACTAGAACCGAAATAAGAAAAGCCGACAGATCACGTGAGAACAATATAGCACATGATATAATAACAAACCGTATTTCACGGCTATGCAAGATCACAACTAAAAACTATGGAAACCATGGGTCCTTTATTGTACATTGCAAACAATGCAGTCTCGGAAGACAAAGATGCGCAGATTTACGTAATGGTTACTAGCAGAGCTCACGGAATCACTTAAATTATTTAAAGGTTGTGATGAGGAGCAACTAGACAGAATATGTTTTAGTAAGGACGAAGTCCTAAATGTTTTGGCTTCGTTAAACCCAAACAAGGTACCTGGCCCAGATAAACTCACACCACAGAAACGTAAGCAGTAACCTAATATTTTGTCGTGGGATAAGATGTGGATTGGGAGAATCAATATAATGATTGCCTCAAAGCCTGTAGCTAATTGCATTGTTGGATTAGCTCACTGTGATGTAAGCATTTTGTGAGGCTATTAAACGCTAGTGCTTGGACGTTCATAAGAATGACACCAGAAGTATGAGGACCGTATCCCGAAATGATGCCTTCTGCCAGATTTCTCTTGAATCTACGCTTTTGCAAAATATTTAATTGTTGTTTCGGCGATATCGGGCGCTTGTGTTTTTATCGAAAAGTGGGGCGTAGATGCAAATAAATACAATATGTATTCTGAGATCATCTATTCTTCTGTATTTGTGATTATATTTTTAATATCGGGTGATTTAGTGAACATAAGAATGAAGATATATAGGGCTGCGTTCGCAAACACCCCTTGTGTGATTAACAAATGTAATGGGTATGCAATGTATGGTACGGACATAGTATCCCCATGGCATGTTGCTTGTAATAGATATTGAAACAAATTCCCTGTAAACTAGGTTAACACAGAATGCATAAGCATTGGAGGATTGTTGTGATTTAGCTTAGTGATGATATGTACACTATGTACTTGTTTGCGGGGTTTGCGTATGGATGTAACTCCCTTATCGATAACCCTGAACACATCCTACGCTATCCATTAATAGCTCGCATTTGATAGCTTTGACCTTGTTTACAGGCTCCTTGCCTATTCTTTTCTCAGTCAATATCGCCCACGCTGTACGCAGCCTTTGAAGTGTTGATATTAACATTCCTTTTAAACATACATCCCGCGATTTCTGTTTGCACACAACATTGGGTAACTGCCTGATTCTATCGAAGGAGACCCAATTGTGAGGCTATGCGTAGTACCATGTTGCGGCATACTAGAAACACAATTATTGTCACTAAAACATGTCGACAATGGTAAGGTCTATGCAAGAATAGCAATCAACAAATCATAACACATAGAAGTGCCCTTTTTCTTAATCTTGTTTTGTTCGCTAGGTCCGGAAACTGGTGTTTCTAGCAAGAGGCAACCATGAAATGCAACACATAATCAGAAGTTTATGCAATTAATACAGTTATGCTCAACTCTTGAGTTGCATTCAGAACGGCTAGAGCACAATGATCATTAGCAAAACACAATATGTCTTGTGAGTTTTTGTGGATTAGTTTTTTTGTTTTTGTCTCCAACGTCAGAACAGAATCGACGAGAAAACACTGTTATGTATGGTGGTGATGAATTGGGTTTGTTATTACGCTGAAGAAGACTCTAACAACAGGGACGTTTGAATAGACATAGCGTTTAACTGTATAAGATGTAACATATGTGAGCTTGCCGTGCATTTCTGAATAGAACATATGAGGAATAAATATTTATTACCATCTAAGAAGGTACAATAACACTACTTGTGTGATGGCCTATCACCTGTGAATATCGTAGCGCATGAAAATCTTATGTAACAGCCGACAATGAATCCATGTTCACAAAACTGTGTCTGGTTTGGGATTTAGTAGTGATCCTGGCGAGTGTAATTGTACTCATTGCGAAATCATCGGTCCTGGAAACAAATGGTCCACTTCTTGGGATATTGCTTATGCGTTGATAGAGGGCTACATCAGCTATAAGTTAGCGTGGTTGTGCGTATGTGCAAAAAAACCTAATCTTTGAATCATTACGGGACATAATTGCATTGCGCTTGTTAGCTCCGAAATCTTCCCAGATTTTCCTGTACCTTATTGGTCGATTAAGTCATATTGTTGATAGACAGATCTCACTATATTGAAGACATTGTGCTCTAGACCATTGTTTATTCATGTATATTACTCTAGCTATGCGGCTACGGCAATGAACTCTGGCTTGTTGCGTTGCTTGCAGGATTAAATATCGTGTTGCGTCGACGCAAACGGCTACATAAAAGCCCTTGTGTGCTGATGTTACGTCAGGTTGTCTCTGTTCCCCACCAACGATGTACATATCAGTAATGAACGTGAGACGAAGTTGAGGTATTTATTTTCAGGAGGCAGCTAAAGTCCTCGACGGGGGTTCTATATCACACTACAGTATACTCTAATAAGAGAGACGTTCCAATGGACGTTACATTTGTATCCATTTCCCTGCATAAGGCGTAATATATGAGAGCTCGCAACGCATTTCGAAAAAGCATCCCTGCAGAGAATCTCTCTAGAATATATCCTTGTCAGCTTCTTAGAATGTACATTCAGACAAAGTAACGGTCATTTAGTACACTCAGTCGAATACATTCTTAGTTACATGAAGCTGACAGACTCTAGTATTCGCAAAAGCTTAATTTTATACATCGACTTTGCACCTTTTAGCCTTTCACCGGCCGTTGGTGGTCAAAAGCGACATAAATGCCTACCTTAAAATGACGCTATTTGAGGACGTCCTCAGAGGTGAACATGATCCATTGTTTCCCTGTTCATAATGGCTTAGTTTCGCCGGTAATGAACGGGAAGCCTGTATTCCTTCTGCGCCCTTGTGCTACATTTCTTTTATGTAAGGACAAAGGATGAGTGGATATTGCTCTATGAACAATCTGTTTGATTGCTAGGAGCATCTCTACTCAGCAACAAGTGCGAGGCGTCGTAGCATTTGCGATGAATTGTTTTTGAATAAGTAGACTATTTATTAGCAAAGATACTCAATCGAATCGCATTTATACATGCTAGGTGTTCACAATATGCTCTTTATCAATATTTCGTTTGTCGATATAGACAAGGGTTTCTTTTCTTCATCTAGGTTATAAAAGGAATGCATGCAGACAACTCAAAGTGGGTACTGTCGGTGTCTTGATAAAAAATTTGACTTTATATGCTTTGGTATTTGATTACAATAGCATATGTTAAACAACAACTATTTCAGATGTAACGAGATAAATCATTTGGCCTCCTTAACCCGGAACTGAAGAGTAATTTTGGTTTAAACTGGTCAATTAGGGTGCAATTAGTGGTGATTAAGGATGTCAGGTCAACATTTAACCCACCCAGGTTATTGTGAGCTGACAGTTATACCATGGTGATTGCGCTTTTACAGGATTTCACTGCATGCGTCATCTGCATCGTACCTGGAAGATGCAATATATATCAGCCATAACATCAATATGCAACGAATAGGTATGACGATTGCCTTTTCATGGATGGATGACCAAGGAAGAAGATTTCTCTTATTCATGAGACCTGAACACAGGTGTCGAGGCTATGAATCACAGCTCATAACCTGGAGTTTTTTTTCATAATTGTTCAACGAGTTGTTGTTTACCATTCTTACCCATCTGTAATCAAATGGAAGGCTTTTCGGGCAGAATATTGCAGACTCACCTGTAAACATAGCATTAGTGCCATGGTTAAAAAACTGATTCGCAGTTGTTCCACTTTAATCCATTCTAACAAGAACTTTACCTGATTAGAGCACATACATTATTGTGCTTAAACCGCGGGAGGTAGCTTATTTTCCTAAGATTATCAAATTTCAGAAATACTTCTTTCTCTAGCAGGTGGTACATGCTTAGTAGTCGGCAATCTAGCACAATCGACGAGGGAAGCTTACTTTATCCAGTTCCATGTATCTAATTCCAACCCAATTACACTACCATTCTGAGTAGCATTTAATTACTGATTGATGCTTTGTGAGTTGTGCATATGGCAGGTTTGATATTACGCCAAATGCTTATCTCACGCTTATGATAACAATGATGGTATTACAGTGTTTGGTAATACCCTGCTGCTACGTTTTCAGTCGTGTTCCACGAGTTATGTGTATGGATGTACTATTCTGTAGTTCCTACTTAGAAGCCTTTAATGTACACGCCACTTATGTGCACGCCACTTATGTGCACGCCACTTTAATCCATGAAGGTTTGCATGGTTGTTTGATCCCTATCCTAATTACCAGGGTTAAGTCACAAAAACCTTTCCCGGAGATCGTGCAAGTAATAAAAGGAAAGCTTATGTTTCCTTTAATGTGCCAAATTCACATTGCGTGTATTGCGTTTTACAAAGCCAAAGGATTAGTGGAATTGCTTTGAAAGCAATTTGTATACCTGCGTAGAGCATTGCAACAATTTGCTGTAAGATTTAATACGCTGAATATTCCACGCCTGTTAACGCATTGCTAGTGCAATAGCACGATAACACCGTTGCGTGGAAATGTAACCGCCTGATTCGATATGCACGCACTTTATACCGCCGTACTAAACGCTTGTGCCATTTAATGGACACAACATATGTTTTGGCTGGAGGCGTTCCTTATTCACAGGAGTTTGTTGGAAGGATATCAAGCATTCAACGAACACCCTCACATCATTAACGAAATTCATATTGAGTATTTTAGTCTGTTTTCTAAAATTCGAGAACCAACAAAGCAAATACAGACTTAGCTATCTTTATGTAATGTTTGAACATAGTAATTGAAAGCACTCGACATCAGCGAAGTAATCAGATATTCACCCACCTGTTATTAAACATTTAATTTGACAACTTAATAAGATAGATGTTCTCTGAACTTAATTTGGACATTGCCATCAAGGCACCATAAAATGTTCACAATTATGCAGAGTCAATACAATATTCCCATCTTTACCGAATAATTGAAAGTTAATACTCAGGGAGTAAGATGAAATGATTCCCAGTCGATTGCCATATAACCCAAACAAACGGCTCTAGGCGGAACACTGAAATGTCGTCGCAGTTTCCTGTTCTATTGGTGAGAATAATGACATACCTTACAGATCATGAGTGGCAACATTATATCCCATGATAAGGATAATATTTCTTGAGATCAAATCAGCAGGGCAATTGCGTCAAATGGTTTAATTTATACTCTTAGGAGGAGTCGGATCTCGCCCTGAATAAAGATATATTCCTAAACATCGCCCATGTATGATGCCTGCATCAGTTATTAGTGTCAGTACTTCAGGTTTGAAGTCATGTGTGAAGATTGATACACGTCATATCCAGCGAGAAAATAAAACATACGAACGTTTATTATTAAGTCATTATGCCATTTTACACTGTTACCATTTATACCATAAATAACAAGATATGAAGAATGAAAATGCATCTTCGAACGTAATAACATTCTCATTCAATTCATATTGCTATATACTTTGGCATTGCATCTGTAAATTCTGAAACTATCAATTCATTTCAGAGCCACTAAATATTTGCTCGATGATTGAGATATACGCCTGTTGTTGTGTTCTCTGAATATGAATTGTGTGTGGGTGCCATAACTCATACGCCATGGAGATTCAGTCGTCTACGGACGGATGACAAAATGTTCGAACTGGCGCAATCTTGATACACCTTGGCAGCTCTATATTACGCTCGCAATTTACTGCTGGCTCTCATTTTCTTAATTAAACGTATTGCAATGACTAGGAGAGATTATTTGTGCAAGCGGATGTAATGGGAGAGACGGTACGTGCGGGGCTGTTACCTTGATATATTGAGCATAAGCTTTCGTTTTACACCTGCTCTAACTCCCTGTCAAGGCTAAAATGAAACGTGTGCCTCCATAATTAAGACAGAAGGCCATACAAATACACTCTGAGTTAGTCTATTCATTCACACTGCCGTAATGTTTTTATCAGTATGTGATTTTAAGAAGAAAATATGCCGAAAAAGTGTACTATTTATGCGGCTATCTGATATTTTTACCAGAATTCTTTCTTTCAGAACCGAGCTTATTTAAACAATGCCATCGATTGTAACTTGGTGGGAAAAAGCGCCATATTGATAACGCTCTAAATACAGTAATCTCTAGTGGGAAGAACGGGGAGAGCGCTATTACCGAAACACATTGTCGATATCGAATCTCTTTACCAGGATATCACCTTTTGAAATAGATAATGATCATTAAAGCAAAAAGGATAATATTTTAAAACATTTTCACCACCAATCAGCAAGGTACTAGCCTGTTGACTTGTGATCACGAAAATTAATGACCAAATGCTGCAATGTTGAAGACTTCAGAGAAATATAAATCCATGTGATAAATTTGAAGACTGAAGAGAGACGTAAATCCACGTGATACATTTGAGGTATTCAGAGTAAATTATCCATTAGATACCTTTGAAGACTTCAGAGTAATATAATTCCATGTGATACATTTGAAGACTCCAGAGAGATATAAATCGACGTGTTTCATTTGAGGACTTCCTTGAAATTCAATCATGAAATACCTTTGAAGACTTCAGAGAAATATTTATCCACGTGATACCTTTGAAGACTTGGGAAAAATATAAATTCTTTGATACCTTTTAAGACTTCAGAGAAAATAAAATACATGTCTTTGAATCGGCATATACGGCATCCAACATGCAGTTTGAAGGGATCAAGGATATAAATAGCCAAAAGTATATGCACTGAGATTTGTGTGTAGCTCCATTGGTGATATGGTGACATTGTTGACTCAAATACCTCGCTATATCAAAGACCATTGGGATAAGTCCTTTATTTCGTTCAACGGATGTCCATAAACAAACCAGGTTTGGTCTCCAAAGACTGCAATATAGCATATATATATATATATATATATATATATATATATATATATATATATATATATATATATAGAGATATATATATATATATATATATATATATATATATATATATATAGATATATATATATATATATATATATCTCTATCTATATCTCTATATATATATATATATCTATATATATATATATATATATATATATATATATATATATATATATATATATCTATCACGTGTATATATATATATAGTCACGTGTTAGTCTTGGAATAATACGACGCGATGCACGATAAATGAGCTATGCACCCATTGATGATAGTGCAATTGATCCTAATTGTTCATATCGCCCCAATTGATAGGGATGGGGCATTGCGACCAAATTTCCGTAGCTTTTGCTAGGCCCCAACCAAACGATGCTGTATCGACCTAATTTATTATTGTACATCAAAGTGAATGTACATCAGTAACCACCTTGTAATATAACAGTCAGTTGGAATAGTTATTGATGTCTTTTGCCAGTTAATCAAAACGGCAGCTAAGAGTTAATATGGTTTCATTAATCAATATATTCAAATAAGCAGCTACTGTACAAGGGACGACGAGTTGCTTTAAAGGAATGATCAATAATCACCTCTCCGACAATGCAGTCCCACTAAATATGATATAGGAACAAGGTCGGCATGAAAGCTCGGCCTTTTGTAAGTCTAACGAAGAACCAGTCATGCGCTGATAATCTGCAGAATCTTACGGATTCCATTTTACATCACGTGCTACATGGCTACTTACAACTACCTTGAACCACAGTTTTATCTGTTGTTGCACGTTCTTTGGCCTATGTCCATTTGCTGCTGTAGCGTTGTGCAGCAGATTTATATCATTACTACTTTATCTTAGATTAGCGGTGAAAGAAATCACATAACATCCACATAGGTCGATGCGGAGTAACATGATAGGTGCAAATACCTTCTATCACAATGCATCAATATGCTGCCGCGCTGTCATTTGTCTTGACTATACAACCAGAATGATTGGAAGACGTATTGAAGCCCTGTTAAGTGGGATTAAATGCTGATTGAGAGATTACGTACTAGATGATGTTATTCCGCTAGTTGCATCATTGAGAGAAATACCATGCACCGAAGAGCATTTGCAACAGCACCATGCTTGTTAAAGGGACTGCTCAGTCTCATATTTGTAACGAGGTTGCTTAGCAGTTTACAGACTTTCAGCCGCTACGCGGCGCTGCGGTCTCCGAAAATAGATCCTTACTTCGGCTATCGCCGTTTTTGTTGTCGGCAATTACCCTTCTTGCTCGTCGGTGTCATTTGTGCGCAGTGATGCCCTCAACTTCAAAAAGTAACAATTCGATGAAATCTACATCTTGTAACCTAAGCGGTCGTAAACACATCGATAGCGAGGTAGTTATGTAACAGCTAACATTCGTATGGTTTATAGTTTTATGAAGGCACCGTTATCGATGGAACGACACAACTTTAAAAAAACACTTCAGTACATCATGAATATTTCCATTTCGATCAAGTAAAATTAGCGGCACAAATTAAAAGATGGCATTATTTATGTGTGCGTTATACGTAGCAATGAATTATCCAAATGATCTGGTTGTGCCCGATATGGGGGCTGATCAGCCTCTTTAATGTTTACTTAACGGAGAGATTGGCGTTGACTTAGTCTATTGGATTGTGACATAATCGATAGCTGTATTGCGTCGATGTAATTGAGCTAACTAAGCGTACGTCAGTTGGTTACTTTACCGAGCGTGTAAGACCATTGTTGGAGTAGCTGATACAACGATAACATTCACTCACAAGCTGACTATATATCTCACCATAGACATGCATAACCACACAGGCGGTAATGCTCCTGGGACTAATTTTATACATGAACTATCAGGAAACAAACATATAATTCAACTTGGGTTCTCTATGATGCTGCGGTATAATGTGCTAAACTAGACTCTTTGGACACAGTATTTGTATCAATTTCCCTGCATTAGGCGCAATACGCGCTCGCCATTCATGCGTACAGAGTGTCTCTGGAGAAAACATCCGAGGGAAAAAATGCTAGCTTCTGAGAAAGTACATACACAGAGTAACATTGATTTATTGCGTCCATTTGCTGACATTGTTAGCTAAATTAAGTTCATTGGCTTATAATCGATTACACAAATAAGCTCAACTATGTACATACATCAAAATCACACACATCATGCATTCCCTAAGAATTCGTTAGAATTATCAACAATTTAGCATTTCCCTGTAGTGGACGATAGCATCATAGATGGGCACAGCGACTACGAGCCATACAGCGACAAGCTCTGAATCAATACAGATGATAAACAAGTGGTATTCAGCAATCATCTTTCATACTCCACGCATCGATCAGCTACCGCCTGTTGCATCCAACTATGGATGCGTGTCATTCCCAGCTGCCATGTTTTAAGTCGCAATCTTTGTGGTAATATGGGGGCCCTGTGCATGGTGAACAATCAATCATGTAGTTTCTTTTTAGGAAGCTATCATATACATATTCACGTATGTACTCCCCACAAAATTCCACGAGAATGAGCATAATCCAAGATTTCCCTACATTATGTACAATATCTCACCCGGATTTCGTGCTGACAATGAGAGGTAAGCTCACACATCCTCCTATGCGCCTACGTGCTATTGTAATGCCTTGCTCTATGCAAGGTCGATAGATGGGTAGTGATTCTTGTACGAGCAATTCTTTTTTGTTCTTTCAAAGATCTTATCACTGTAAGTCGTGCCTAAGCTTCCAAGTGTGTGAGATGAACTGATAAAGCGCTACAGTAAGGCTACATTCTTTATCTGTTTGGTGATTCTCAAGTCCGAAAAGAGTTTTCGCATTAGTGCATGCTTCATTCGTAATAGATTTTGCAACAACGCTATATCCATCCTGCCAGCTGGCCTTAGTCGCTACATGACAGCTATACTTAGCCAGAAGTTGTTATTGCACAGCGCAATATTTCGCTCAGACTTAATGGCTGACATGCCAAACATGAAATGAACGAATGCACGTGCATAGAAGATACGTTGCTATGTTATAAGCATATGATTAGCGTTGCCAGAACTACTTGCCAACTTCTTCAAATATTCAAAACGTTTTCAATTGACTATACACAGGATGAAACCCGTATATTAGACCTTAAGGAATCTAAATAATCCTACCTGCCAGTTAACCTTACCCGCGACATGCCAGCTGTCCATTGCAAGAAGGTTACTATTAAGCAACGGAATATTCCGTTCTGGCCTATAGACCAAATGGCTCATGTGCCCTACATAGAATGAGTGAATAAAACATAGAATGAGTGTCTGGAGTATACCTTGTTTATCTTTAAGCACATGATTGAACATAATGTTTCTTAATACAGTATATGCATGAGAATACCGCACAACAAGGGGGATTTGTAAATGCCTAGATGAAGTGGACCTAGCTTCGGTATGTGGCCATTCTGCTTATCTGGTAGCCTCATGTATCCTGGGCGAGGAGCGCCCGTTTTTACAGCTGGACTCTGAGCTGCATTTTAGAGCCGATTGTTGATTAGTCATATTATTATCTCGTGGTTAACCACAGAAGGATTGTGATGCGTGGAGTTGTTCACCACGATGGTAAGAGGGCTAGACTCTCCATGTGAATCGAATGCTGGTGCTCTGACATGAGGTTTATGCGAATGAAACTGGAGTTGCCTGCATGCAAAATTGTGCCATAAACTCTGTCTGTGATGTGGTCATTAGCTAGCGAGAGACCAATCGTTGAAATGCAATGTAGAATGCCTGCTTCTTTTTTCAAGTTGTTTTCAATCATCGGCATGTTTTATAAGCGCACAATTGCTGAGGCATTTGGCGGGGTGGGGGCTTGGGTTAGTGTTTAAGGAGCCATAAAGCCATAACGCTAACAAAAACGGTGCGCAATTCACAAACGTGGGTATATGATTTTTACTTCTACTAATAGCTATACGTCGATGGCTACACACCGAACATGGATGGTTACACACCGAGCATTAATGGTTACACACCGAGCATAGATGGCTACACACCGAACATGGATGGTTACACACCGAGCATGGATGGTTACACAACGAGCATGGGTGGTTACAAACCGAGCATGGATGGTTACACACCGAGCATGGATGCTTATACACCGAGCATGGATGGTTACACACCGAGCATGGATGGTTACACAACGAGCATGAATGGTTACACACCGAGCATGGATGGCTACACACCAAGCAATGATGGTAACACACCAAGCACGGATGTGAATATATATTGATAGCGTATTAAAGCATGGGCATTGTTTTACCCGATTGTAAAAATGTTATATTAGTAAATGAATTATGATGATTGTCCCAATCGTACATGCTTGTGGCTTAAGTTGTTGCTTAATCTGTTTTTGACGGCATTGCTCCTGATATACTATGCAACGTTACGTGCAATGCTATCCAACAAACTTCAGATCGCCATAGCTCATTTACAAGACCTCCACAATATCTGCACACGATTAAATGTCATCATCTATGCAATTGGTGATCTCAAAGATTCATTGAATTTCACTGAAAGCATAGGATATATCAAATGATTAGATTTGTCCATTAGCGAATGCAAACATTTGTTGAGTGAGAAGTTGAAGTCAAGTCTGAAGTCTGTAGTCTCATAGATATTGAATTACATTTGGTCTACAGAGATGCTCTTAAGGGTTGCCACTCACTGGATAGCATCAAATGATCCTTGGTGTCTTCCCTTGAGAGATCCTCCACTTTATGACAGACTAATGCGATGCTCAAGTGAATGCAAATCTTCTGAAGTGCCATTAGCAGGACATTGGCAGCTAATGTCCCTTGCTAATAGAAAGAATGCTGGCTACAGCGGATATCTATGTTGGCTTTGAAAACAACGATATGCTCTTTTGTGGCATGAGTTATTGGATATTTTGCCTAGTTTCTAGTTGCAAAGTATAGTATGGAAACACGGTACAGAAACCACGAAGCGGGTTGAGATTCTTGCATTTTCTTTTTAGCCTCATGCTGCATAAACAGCCAAGTAGGAGCCGTGGAAATTTTTTACTTCATTATTATAACCGTCCATTACTGTTGAACAATGCCAAAGCCAAAGTCAAACTCCTACAACAAACAAACAAAGCAAAAGCAAAATAATCTTCTGGTTGCAGACTGACGAATAAAGGTAGCCTAGATGTGTCAGTTTGGAGTACCAATAACAGATGTACAAATAACATATGTAAAGCAATGAAACTGTAATTAGATATTACGGACAAAATGCACATTCAGAAAAACTATGGTATGTAATTGCAATTGTAAGTTAATACAGACCCTTGTCACACTCCTAAAATTGAAATCAAAGAAGTTGAATTAAACTGTTCTGGTAAACGTTAAGACGAGAGCGTAGAAAATAAGGACCTACGACCATTCATATGCTTGTACGGCATACCAGAGATAATATAGTAATCGCTGTTTGGCAGATAATTCATGATATGACAACTTTACTGAAGGAAACATTTCATCAGCCCAACAACATTAGCCACACGATGCAACATTCAAATGGATTCTTGCATTAAATGCAACACCATGCATAGCTCATTAAATAAAATAACTAATATCTCAGCATACAAACCAATGTAAGAATTTATGGCACTTGAAGGAAATAGACGCCAATTGTAAACGCACCACCAGTTCCTCTAGATTTATGCAATAAAAGCGTCCTTTTATCGCTGGTATAACGTCCTGGCAAAGGCCAAAGTGTTTGCTTTTGTGAAGCATAAAACATATTAATGACTGCTAAGGCAGCAGGCGTTAAAGTAACGCATGGCACTGATGGATCGAATATGCCATGTGCTTTATTTACTTGCCAGTGCTAATTGAGCTTATGTAATCCGACACTCTCTGTATTAGACAACAAACATAACCAGTTATACAACCACTAGCCTGGTAGTGTGAGCTTCGACAAGCTTGTGTATGTACCACAGACGAGCACAGCCACATTGAGCGAAAAACCATTACAATAAGAGTCAGTTAGCTTCTTAGAAATTGTTGGGATTTCCATATGCCATCAAATTTAGAGAAACAAACGGCAGATGGAAAAGCATGTACACACGCAATGTCACGTTCCTAAGAGGCACTTGAATTAAATGACCTAAAAACTTGACTTCGACATTAACGTGATTCAATTGCAAATACCAAGCAAAGGCACTTTTTCATCTAAGGAAGAAAGGAGAGTTTCTTACCAAAATTGATAAATAGACCGATATGGTGTCATTTCATTAATAAATACCTGTACCCGATTCTAAGACATGATACAACATTAGGAAGACTAGAACCGTTTGAAAGCTCCATGCGCCAATTCGTCTTTTTTCGTGTTTACACCAGTACACAGCACCTCGCCGCACTGCTTTATAAAACGCTTGACTAGACAAGGGTTCACCCTCATACAAGCCTTACTCTTGCATTATTGATCTTGATATTCACCTTGATCCCTCGAATATTGTAATGGGTGAGGTCAAGAAAATGTTAATTGCTGATAAAACCTAACCATTTCCATGACATTTCATTTTTGGTCATGTAGTAAGCATATGAGCATTTGTTATTTAGCCGTTTTTGTGCTAAACAAGATGAAAGATTAGACAAGGGAAAACAACTGTCACGCAAAACATCAAGTCGCTTTCTTGTGGTTAGGTTTCATCGTAATTTATATCGTCAGAAGTTCAATCAATTACCCCCTGTGTGGATTCAAGTTCCGACTCTCTTTAGCTGAATAACTAAGAGAATATATTTTGATTTAAGGTGTGGCACGGTCGATATTTTGGTTATTTCCTGATCACAAAAATAACGAAGCGTTCGTTATATAATATACACACAAAGCATGATCTAAACAGCTGTCAGGATCTAGTCTACGGGACCTGTCATATGCTCCCTGTAAAAGTGTGAAGTATGAGTATTTCCAAGCATAGAGACTAGTTCAACCTGAGATCAACGCGGCATGCTGCTGTCTGCCCAACGCCTACTTCATTTGCTTATGTCCCTTTATGTTATACATAATTATCTAAATAGCAAAAGAAATAACATTTATCCACCGGAAAATGCTGCTTACAAAAACATAATTGCAATTAGCATTTTTTAGGTATCTCTACCAGTAGTCAGGGAATGAATCATTTAGCATCCTGGAGGCAAAACTGCATATTCACGGTGTATTAGGAACAGCAATTTGCATTCTTGAAGCTAAAATGCTCTCACATAACATGCAGGCGCATAAGTTTGCAATGAGGTGTGGAATGTTTTAGGTATCTCTTGGTCAGTTGTGACATTATTAGATGGTCTTTCCATTCAGAGCGCAACATTATTTGTCTCGCTGCTGACGGTTTACCAGCAGCCGATGATAATCAGTGTGCTTACATCTGATTGATATAAGCACACTGATTGACCCAAATCGTTTCGTAAGTTTACAGTCACAGGCGCGAGGCTATAAGCTTTATATATCTAGCGATTCTGTTGTATATGATACTGCATATTGCTATGCACTGAACAGTGTAATCTCACTCGCCTTATCGATATACACACGTATTGCCATTTGTCGTGTAATTTAAAATATACTGCCCAAATCATGAAACCCTACAGAATGGCCAACGGATAAGCTGTCCTGTGCAGATCGGTAACCGGTATTGTTATGGGCAGAGCTCCGCTTGGAAATCCCTACATACATCTGGTCTCAATAACAATAATGTTAGTAATTTGTTTTCTCAATTGCAGAACGGAATTTCAACCATTAAGTAGAAGACAATGCTTGCTTTGCAATCGCTCTAGTGCTACGTTTTGTCATTTACCATTTGCAGGATAACTTCTGTAAGTTGCCTTCCGTTAACTATATTACTTACTTGTATCTAAAACATTGCTCTATTTGCAGTCACTCAAGACTTGTACAGCGTGGTCATTTACGCTGCAGAAACAAAATCGCAGATAACATATTCAGTAGCAATGAAATACACACCAAACGCTAAGTGAGACATAAGTTTGCAACATTAATATTAGAATGATTGCGTCACGGAATGGCTGCAATATATGCAGCAATGATTTAGTTGTTCGGCGTTCGTTCCAGGCATGTTCAAACTGCTGTACTTAAGCAAAGAGGCATCATACTTTATGCAATAGAATATCTTCAGATGCTATCACTCTCAGGCTGAATGCAAAACACCAAGTTGTAAAACAATCCTCTGCATACTTGAAAGCATATGATTGCTCGGAATGTATTTAATTCCCTTTCCGTTCCTCTAACGTGGATACATGCAGGATGGCCCTCTGAGGCGCGTGGGCAACAAAAGAATTTCATTTTATCGAGCATGTGATGATTGCTTTTATTAAAACTATGTTTATCAGAAACCAACGTCACATGTCAAAATTCTCGATTCAGATATAAACGTTTCCAGTCAGAATCGAACATCACCAGATTAAGAAAAACTATTTGTCTCATTACATGGGTGGGGTTAATTCTTGCCCGGTAATGGAGAACCTCTCTTGTCAAACGAATAGCTATGTAAGTGAAGCACATGAGATGATATCTCGTTGCCTGACATGGCCGTATAGGAGAATGACGTCAGTATATATGGCCACTGTAATAGATGCATCATACAGACATATTTCCATTTGTACAATAGATTTTTTGTTATTTATTATGGCATCGTACATCACTTTTCATACCACTATGAAACTAATTGACACAATGCAGAATGAATTGATAATGCACACACACCCAATACTACTGTGTGGTTGTTTATCACACTTTTACATTTTATTCGTTCTCATTTACTTGTATTGTAAAATCTTCACTACAATAGATGAGGTGAAAGGTACGGGCAGGTAATACATGGGACCGTTTGTGGATGCATGGAATACTAGTCTCCGTTTAGTAGCTAATGTAACGCCCTCTACAGGCTATTATGCTACGCTTGTCTCAATGATTAAAGAGCAAAGGAATAAATGTTCAAAACGCATCCTAAGTATGTGTTGTCATTTCCACTGCCAGTGTTACATACCTATGGGGAGACAATGGCCCTTCTTAAAATTGCTTCACTGAAATTTGATAAATCGTTTCACCGAACACTCCGGTTGCGCGTTGATTGATCGGCCAAATACTAACATTAATTGAAGGGGATCTGGGCAAAAGAGGAGAAGAGCCGTAGTGGGCGGAGCAAAATCGGATTGAATAAATGTTATTACACTCAATATTCTCTTATTATACAAGTAAATCTCTTTATCCTCGTAGTTATTTGTAGACGACATAGCACTTAATGAGTTAGGAACGCCCAAATGATGGATAATGTTTTTAAATATACTGTTATGTCTATGGCATATAGATGATGCCATGACTATAAGTAACAGATCACATCATCTGACAACGGTGCTATATGATGCTGTAGTTTACTGTAGTAAAAGAGACGTTTGAACCATTTTCCTACAGTAGTCGCAGTGCACGAAATCATGCCGCTAATTCAAAATAACTCTTCTGAAGCGAACCTCCGAGGAATATATTCTTGTCAGCTACAAACAAAAGAGTTACGTTTATCACGCGCCTTGTGCCATTTACATTCATTGTCACTTTACGAAATGAGAGATGCTAGCCAATGCTCGATTATGTAAATCAGCTTTGATATTATACATCAAATAAAACTCAAAAGCAAATGGCCCCATATTCTGTTAGAGTGGAGCATTACTTACATGCAATATGCGATGTACCACAATATATTACATCTAGGGTTTTTGTACCTCAAGAATGAACTCCTAATTACAAGCATTGGCTATTTGTTGCGATTTTTATTGTAAAGGATCTGGCGCATAAATAATGCTATCTGCACAATAATTTGTTTTCATTCGTCGGCTACATACATCGACGATACAAAGTGGTTTAAATAAGTAACGCTATCGGGGTTCTGCATCGGGTCTGGAGGTCAAAAATGTGTTTTGCTACTATGTAGTAAGCAAGCTTTTCATATGTTTGCCAAACCCTCGATATTGATCAGTTGTTCATGCTTTTCATCACATAAGACATATATATTACGATATGAAAACGACTGCAATGACAGTTCGCAAATCCCCTTCAGGCTAGAGTACATCTCAGCGATGCATTTGGTGACATTGAGGGATGCTTTCACAGTTGACTGCAGACAATCTACGAATGCTGCTTGTATACAACACTGGTTGAAATATCTAAAAGTCGTGAACATGATGATATGCTGTGTGCAAAATGTCATATATATCCTCCAAATCACAGCCGAATCTGGTGGGACCGAACCAAGGCGATGCTTGTTAATGGCAGCATGATCAATATCACGGAACATGAAACATCAACAAATAATTGGCACAAAGGGGCGTAATATTTCTTTTTAGATTTTTGTCAGTATATTTTCCAAACTGATTCTCCGAACAAGAAAATATGCGACTAACACTATGAGACTGAAAATGATATAAATGTACAAAATAACATGTACTATAATGGCAAACCTCCCATGTTGACCGGTGATTTGCAAAAGCTAATAACATTAGAAACACACCACCGTTTGAATGAGGATTATTTCATATAATAAAACAGCACCTGACTCCAGGTGTATAATCAAGAGGCTAACGCCATTTAAAGCAATAACAGAGTCCTTTTATCGCTGATGTGGCGTCCTGGCAAAGCCAAAGTGCTTCGTTTTCAGAGGCATTAAAATCATTAACAACCAAAGCTGCAAGCGTAAAAGTAACGTATGGCACTGACGAAACGAGTATGCCATTAGCTTCATTTAATTGCCAATACAAAATGAGATTTTGTAATGAGAACTCATTGTGTTCGACAACACTTATAGCCGGTTATACAACCACTACCCTTGTAGTGTGAGCTTCGTTAAGTGTGTGTATGAACCGCACACGAGCGCGTCCACATAGAGCCAAGACCATTACAATAAGCGTAAGATCGGAAAGCATGTACACACGCAATGTGACGTTCCTACGAGGAAATGACTTTAAATATCCTAAGTACTTGACCTCCACACTGTAATGATTGAATAGCAAACACTGAACTAAGGCACATTTCCACTGCAGTTGAATCTATTCATGAGAACAATCACATAAAGAACACAATGAGCTCATAATATATATATATATATATATATATATATATATATATATATATATATATATATATATATATATATATATATATATATATATATATATATATATATATATATATATATATATATATATATATATATACATTTGTATATATATATATATATATATATATATATATATATATATATATATATATATATATATATATATATATATATATATATATATATATATATATATATAAGATTTATATATATCTAGCGATACTGAGGTGTTTAATACTGATATCGCTGGACAGTGCAATCGGATCCATACACACACGTAGAGCCATTGGTCGTTTTATTGAAAGTATGCATGAAAACGTGCAGAAAAGCTAACGGATAAGCTATCCTGATCATATTGGCAACCGGAATAATTATTGGCAGTCTTTCCCCTGAGCATCCCGACATTCAAGTGGTCTCAATAACAATCACGGTAGTAAGTTGTATGTGTTCCGATGTTACTAGTTTTGAACCCAGTCTCACATGTGTGACTTATTTTCTCAATTGCAGAACAGAATTTCGACCATTTGGTGGAATCCAATGCTTCCTTTGCAATCGTTCTAGAGCTACGTTGGTCAGTTTTCATTTGCAGGATTACTTTTGTTAAATTCCTTCCATTAATTATATTCCTCATTTGTATCTGATATATTTCTCCGTTTGCAGCCACTCAAGACTTGTTCAGTGTGGTCATTTACGATGCGGGACAAGCATCGCAGATAATATATTCAGCAGCAATGAATTACAAACCGAACATCTCTTGCGCGCCATATGTAGGCAACTTGTCCTAAGTTTGTGACATTAATATTGGAATCATTGTTTCACAAAATGGCCGCAATATATGCAGCAATACTTTAATTGCGTCGTAAACGTAGCGTGTTTAGGCATGTTTTAACTATTATACTTAAGCAAGGAACCATCATACATTATGCAATTGAATATCCCCAGATGAAAGCACTCTCAGGCATAACGCAAAACACCAACTGGTAAAACGCTGCATACTTGAAAGCATGGTATTGCTTGGAATGTATTCAATTACCATTAAGTTCCTCTATCGTAGATGCACGCAGCACGGCCGTCTGAAGCGTGTGTCAGCTGGCCATAAAAGGGAGGCTTTTCACGTTTTATGTGAAAAAATGGACTCCGCAATTGTCATTCCTGCTTAGTCCATTCTGCTCTATTGATTACCTAACATCTAATTGAGGGAATGAGGGTTGATGACAAGCGTGAGTTGGTGATACATGTTCATTAATTATTAGGTTACCTCGCTTGTTCACTTTGCGACCATTTTATTTTACTTTAATGCGCAGGGAGCAATCAATTGTTAAAACCACTGCAAATTTACCGTTCGCCTTACTGATCGCGAGAGTTGTTAGATAAATTATAACTCAGCGTTGAAACTTATGTCTCAGTTCGTCATAAACTTTGCCGTCTTTTCATTCATAACATACTAAGTCGTGACGTTCGGCGCCTTCACAAATGTAAGTCTAATTTTATCCAGCATTTATTGATTACGTTATTAAAACTATGTTTATCGGAAATCAACATGACAAGCAAACAACTTCATTGGTTAAGATATCACCTTTTCCAGTCTGAATATGGTATGTGAATTGGAACGCACTATCCGAATAGAACAATATCAGATTACAAAACAAATAGTAACGCATCTCAAGGATGGATGGGTTTTATCCAGGCTCTCTAAATTGACGGAGTCTATGCGTGAGCTCGCTACTGGAGACGCTCTCTTGTCAAGCGCATTTATATTGATGTGAAGCACATGATATGATGTATCGTTGTCTGACATGGTCGTGTACGATATCAGTATATATGGCGACTGTAAATGATGCATCATACAGACATATGCCCATTTGTACAATATATTATCTGTTTTAGTTTTTGCCATTGCACACCACATTTTATATTACTTTACTATAGTTGGTCGGGGAAGATTCCTGTTTTCATCGATACATTACATATATGTGATAGAGGAGTCAATATTATTGGAAGGGTTGATTTTATAGTTTTAGTACTGATTTCGTCGTGGCCATAACTTGTTTTCGGTTTTAGGTTATTTACTACAGTTGCAACTTCATTTTCAGTTACTTCTTCTAGGTACATCGAGTGTGGCAGTTGATTTGGCAAATAGGAAGTGAAGTGTTCATTAGGTAAGGGTAAGCTTTCAGATATTGTTTTACATGTATTGGTAAAGTAATTGTTGATCTTATTGGCAATTATACTTTTATCTGATATTTGTTCACCATCAAACTATTGGGCATTTTTTGTTTTCTTTTTGCATTTCCTATTGTTTTGTTTAGTACTGACCATAAAGACTTAGTGTTCTTTTTGTATTTTTCTATCATTTCAGAATAGTAATTTCACTTGAGCTTACGTTTAACCTTGTTAAGAAGGCTATTGTATATTTTGTATTTCTGTGTATTGCGCTGTGACGGGTTTTGTTTGTATTTCCTATATAATTTTAATTTAGTTTTAGTTGAAGCTATCAAACCAGGAGTCATCCATGGTTGATGCATAATACTTTTGCGATTTTTCTTTTGCCCTATAACCGGAAATGCTTGATCAAATGCACATTTGTATTTATTTATGAACACATCATACGCCTGATTAGGACATTCATGCTCTGAGACATTCGAAAAATCGGTTATTTCCAAATAATTAATGAAACTGTTGAAATTGTTTGGGGAGAAATTGCGTCTTAGCGTAGGATCTTCACACGTGCTGTCAGTTTGCTCTGTTTGTGTCATATAAAATGTGCCGAAATGGTCTGAAATGTCGGTGATGATTATTCCAGATGAAGCTTGTGTTAGGTCATTGCTAAATATGTGGTCAATGAGTGTAGCTGATGTAGGTGTCACCCTTGTAGGTCTCGTAATCATTGGAACAAACCCATTCACAAAAAAATTCTCAAGATAATTGTCAGTTTTCACATGCATTTTGAACTTTAAAAGATCAAGATTCATATCTCCAATTATACAACATTTTGTTTTCTCACTGCTTATCTTGTTTATAATATCTAAGATAGTGGTAGAAAATACGTCGGTATCGGCAAGAGGTGCCGTGTTTGGTCTATAAACTATTCCAACTATACATTTGGATTTAGAGCTGTTTTTATATTCTATAAACAATGTTTCGATAACATGAGGTATGAAGATCGATAAATCATCTCTTCTACAAAATCCAATATGATCTTTGATAAAAAGGCCAACGCCACCTCTTGCGTTATCATTACGTGTATTTGCAATGAATTGGTGATAGTTAGAAAGGTTTAAGAACTTTAGCATTGAACTTTAAAAACTTCGGTTAAACCAATAAAGTCGAATGAAAATACATCAGAAGACAGACTGCTTACCAGTTCTGTGAACTGTTCCCAATGTGATACTAGTTCTCGGCAGTTTAAATTAAAGAATGATGTTCCATTTTTGTGTGTTTCAGTTTGTTTCACAAAATCATCTGGTTCATAATACGTGCAATTAGAATGCGGAAGGTGTTCATGCAAACATTCCAGTTCACCACTATCTCCAAACTGGTTGACAGATGAGTTTGCTAAGTCCACCATTTGTAGCTGATGATGTACCTCACGTTTTTGTGCGTTTCGTTGACGGTCATGTTGTCGAGATCCTCTAGTAGTGTTTTACAGGCGAGGCTAGCTCGCAGAGCTGGTGACGATGATTTTGTCATCCTGAGGTTAATATCCCCTTGCAGGGGCACTGGTTGTTTTCAAGATATTGTCTATTTCAGCTGGTCAATTTCGTCAGGAGATGAAATCTTTTTGATTGAGCTGTTCTTAAGTTTCACAAAGATATTTCCATCTCGAACCCAAGTGTCATTTATTCTTTTTTCCTTTTTAAGAGATCTACAGCTTTGGGCCATTTCGTTTCGTTTCTTGGTTAAATCGTCGTTGATGTAGATGCCTGTTCCTTTCAGACGATATCTGTTTTTCATTATGGATGACTTGATGATGTAGCTTGTGAATTTGACCAATATCTGTCTCTTTCGCCCATCCGATTGAATTTTTCCAACTGGGTGAAATCTGTCAATGCTGTTGGTGGTGTCGACATCGAACTTGTCTTTTATGAAAGAACAGACATCTGCGTCTTCTTCCAGACCCGTTATTCGAACACTATTGCGTCTTCCGTACTGCTCATGGTCGTCAAGCCTGTTTTCAAGGTTGTTAACTTGGTCTTTAAGTTGTTTAATTTCGACGTCCTTTTCATTTAAAAGGTCAAAGAAATGTTTCTTCAGAGAAGCGTTTTGAGCCTTAAACAATATTATTAATAGCTCCAGTTAAATTCTTCAGGGCTTCGTCCAACGGGTCAGCCGATGACGCAGCTTGCTGACTGGGCGTGGCCTGCCCTTTCTGGTTCCCCTTTCCTTTGACCATCTTTAAACTGAGATCCTATTCCTCTCCAGATCCTCTTTTTAATCCGTGCTTGATTTGTCGTACGTATGGCCCCAGGATGTTTATGAATCTTGTTGACCACTTTCTTGCCTATTTCAAGTGCCCCATACAGGGGATATTATCGCTTTTAACGAGAGACAAAAAACTGCCTTCTCCATTCAGACGAGACGTTATGATAAATTGATAATGCACACACACACACACTCGATACTACTGGGGATATAGTTGTTTATATTATATTTTACCTTTAATTCGTTGGCATTTACTTGTATTGCATTGGCTTAATCCCGGTGGAGGTACAGGTGAATGGTACAGGCAGGTAAAACGCGGCACCGTTTGTGGGTATATGGAATACTTGCCGCAGTTTGGTAGCTGATGTAGCGCCTTCTCCAAGCTATTATGCTACGTTTGTCATCATGCTTAAAGCACAAAGGGATCACATACTGCCCATGTAGGTGAATGTATAATGATTCAGAATTATTCGGGTTACCAACTGTATAAATGAGTTATGATAATGATGCATGCAAGACTTGTAACATTGCCATTATAAGAAAAATGGAGTGTCTATTGCAAATGGAAATAGAAACAGGCTTTCGTGGGTACATGTGTAGTCGTAAACAAAAATGCTTTATATAGATATTTCACAATAGTGCTAGGCCTTCAGTAACTAATGTAGGCAAATTCAAAACATTGCCTCAAGCGGAAGCGAATCCCTACACCTTGCCTTGAACCACGCGATGCATGAGCGTCCACATGTTATGAGAGGTGGTAACGACACCATTATAACCGAAAACACATTGTCTTTTATTTGTTATCCAAAGAGCAAATATATGATCAATCAAAATAAATCAAACATAAAGCCACAACAAGAAACATTCATACGATTCAGTAAATAATTTACACAAAGCAGGTAACTTATGCACATAATCGGTGCCAAATTTGTTCGAGAGCGCATGAAAGGGATGAGAGTAAACCGAAAATACCATAGGAGTAAATCCACCGACCCATAAGTTGCTAGCCTGCTAAATGGAATTTGCTTATGTATAATATATATTATGTATAATCTCATGCAATTGGTATTACTGCAGTTTGTACAGCGAATATTGATCTGACTTGGTGCAAAACGTATATCTACAGCAGGCTTCGTTATCTTTAACCATGCAAAATAACTTGAACTTCAATCAACTGACATGGCATGTGAGTGAGCAGCACAAGAGACGCTTCCATTGTAACCTGTCTACGTTGGCTGTGCTCACATACCTAATTGACAAAAGATCAATGTGCATCATTGCATTGTCATTAGTTAAACAACCATTCTCACATTTGATTTTGATTTTTTAAATCCCATTGTGGAGCAATAACGTGGATACACACGACGTTTGATCTGACAGGGGCACTATACCATCGGTTGGAAAGAGAGCTGTGTCATTGTATAAATATTCAACGTGGCATCTGTTGCTCCTGATTCTCAGACATGACATAGCATAGGGGAGACTAGAGGCACTTTGAAACTGCGATCCGCGATGCATACATCTGCATGTTATTGTATACAGCATCGCCATTCGTGTCTTTACCAATGCAAGTGAGTAAAACGGGAAAATAATACCACAGTTTAATGCTTGAGCCGCATTTGCTTCGACACTCGTCCATTCATATACACTTCTTAACATGTAACATATGTCATTACGGAATTAAATGTTCATCGTGGTTATCACTTGATTGTACAACATTGGCACGTTTCAAAATTCTATTCCTTACAGTATCGATATACAATACATAATTCATCTATGATACAGGATGCATATAAAATCTATTTTGCACTACGTCGCTATTGTATCAGAATCAATGCTGCACTAGTCGTCGACAGGCACGCGATCGTTTCAGCGTAGTTAATATTACTGCTAGACGTCAAATAAATTAATCAATATCAGTCATAACGTTCAAGGAATCACTTCCCACTTGGCGCTGGGCACCGCGTGATAACCGATAATTTGCAATGTGTTGCGTTGATAAGGGTAATTTGACACGATCCACTGATAGGCACACGATCTTGCCGATTGAGTAAATTAGTAGTAGCCCAGTCTGGCTAGAGGGGAACAGATGCTGGATATGCCATCGACGTGTTCGCGAAGAGACAAGACGTATTATGGATAACTAACGTTTAGCATATGTTAAACAAATGGACGGAGTTAAGCATTGAAGCGCTGCTTGTGGTGGATAATACCTTATTCAGCGAACTGGAAACTCAGTTGTGAGTTCAATGTGGCATTGTGAGATCTATCCCCCTTCCTACGAACAAATTGCATGTGGGCTTGGCAGTGAAAATTTTGACTCTTTTGTACTAATTGCTACACACAAATGACCTCACTACCTTATACTATGGATATTGACATAAACGACAAAGGATTTATGTTCTAGTTCATGGAACGATGGCCAATGACATTGAGCAATGCGAGATTGCTCAGAAGGCGGGTTGGCTGGGAATGCATTTGATTCTTATTCTGTTACCGATGTCGTGCGCATGCGTAGCACGTCGGTCTTAATTTGGCTAATTACCAATCCTATATTCTGCTCTGTTCATTTCCAAACATTTGGATAAGGGGACGAATGCTGATGTTACAAGTGTGAGTTTGTAATAAATAGCCTTTGCTTTCTTTATGTATTAGGTTGCCGAGCTCGTTCGCTTTGCGACAATTTTGTTATACTCGTTAAAATGATCAAGCATTAATCCAATTAATCAAATGTAAAAACCCATGACAACTCTAACGCCCATTTTATTGCTCATGAGCGTGGTTTGATGCATAATAACTCCTTGTTTTGACAGAAGTCGATGGTTGTTAATTCAGTTTACTTGGCATTCATAATCCACAGCGTCTACGCCTCCTCGCCACCTGGATGCTAGTCTTGTGAGAATGGCGGCTTTATTCGCTTCTTCTGCGAAATCAAATGGTCTTAGAGATCAAATGCAACGTGCGCAAGCATTTTAAAACTATGATAACATGCAGCCAACGGTTATATATACACCACCATGCGGTGCGTTTCATTGCTCATGTACGACTGGCGAGTTCCTCTAGTTATCAATTGCAGTAAACTTAAGGGGAATGAATTAGTACAGTCGCTACGGCTGGCATTACTCATTCCGCTTACATCTCCCTGACACTAGTTACATCCTCGCCGGTCTATTAATAACTCCCTCTGTCCATTAGGTTAGAGAGCAAATGAGTGTGGTTGGTGACTTTTTTGCACCACCAGCATTTAATTAGTATGCAATGTTTCTGTAAGTAAGAATTCATAGATCTATTTCTGTTGCCAGCTCTTATAGGTGATTATCAGTTGAATATCGTTGAGCACCTACGTGAAATCATATCATAGATTAGTGAGCTATTAAGATATATCCATTTTCATTAACATTATGCTGATCACAAGAACAAAATCGGGATGTCGCTTCCAACTTAGCATGAAGCAACAACGGCAACGCTTCTTCTACATCTGGTCAAACGCGACGGCCAGATAAGTTTCATGAAAATGTATGTACAAGCACTTAGGTTATTCAACAGATCAAATTTAGCATGTGACACTAAAGTAGGGTCTAGGGTATATACTTACATAGTTGTTTTACCTTAGGTTTCAGCATTTTGTGGAAGTGATCAATGCAGCAGCGACAACAGACGTTTGATATCTACTGCTAACAATATTTCAATCAAAATATTACCTATCTTGTATGCATACCGCGAGACGTGGCAATAAGCTTGTTCTCGGTCACATATGGATAATGTTAACGAAGCAGATATGCTATAGGTTAATATTGTATGTATTTTGCTATAATAAGCATTTTGATTCTTGCAACCGGGTTGTTACATAAGCAGCAATAATTGTATTGGGTATAATTAAAGTGTCTCATTATTAGTACCTCGATCTTCTGTCTACGTTCTGTTTCCAATTTACCCAAACATTCTTAATTAAGACCCTGAATGCCTAACTTGTTCAAAATCAAATACAAGCTCAAGTGTTTATGGGTGAAAGTATCTGTGGATACAAACGTCAGAAAAGCTTTACGCAATTGACCCAAATAGAACGTCGAACGCAGATTATTCACAGAATAATTTGACCAGCCTTGGATCTGGCTCTAGAACTACGAGAACAATTAATAACCCTTGTCTTTATCATTCATCATAAGTTTGCACTTGGCATGTACACATACTGAAAATCAGAAATCACCTATTCGCCGTGGTTTTAATTCATAATATGACGATTGTGGATTTATCAAATTTAAAATCATATTACCTGCGAGAAAATCTGCAAGCCGTCGTTTTTACCCGGTTTTGGTGAGCTTTTATGGTGAAAATAACCAACAGGTTCAATGAATGTAACTCTGACAGTTAAACGTTTGTCATTGGTCTCTATAGACCGCAGTATACTCCCTAAGGGTTTTACAAAGTGCTGAGCTGTCATCAATTTGTATGGTATGCTCTTGAATGGCCTAGAGGTTTCATCTACGTTTGGGGAAAAATAAAGAGAGAGACAAGTTCAAGACGAAGGACGTATTTTACTTTAAGACGCAACACCTAGACTAAATCGGGACATTTGCAGTTGATAGCCCTGGTCAGAATCAAAATATATATTATCATATCCATAAAGGTAAGCGGCAATACGGCTGACATTACAGTATTACTGTCATTGTAGCATTATGTCACGTTAAGCTAAGACTAAATTAGTCTCTGAGCTAAGGAATACTTCCATTTCACCGATGCACCGACGCGTCGATGGAATTTCCAGCATGAGTCTATCTCTGGACAAACCAAAATCCTCATAAGTGCTCATTAGATCAGGCTTTGTTTAAATATTTAAAACTAAGGACCCATCCATTGTTGTGCATAACACTGAGCAAGGTATCACACAGTCGCTCCCTGGACGTCGTTGGGGCCAATTAAGCATGACAATTATCGCGCACTGCATTTATCAAATCTTTGGTGCCGTAAATGAGTGGCTAAAGAAAGCGTGCATATTTGTTCCTTTGATGTGCACCTCATTTGATTAACACAACAGATGTCGCAATTATGTATACACCCATAGCCTACTCCACACAAAGACACCGAAAAAGCAAGTTGATTTGTTTGGTAATTGGTTGAGCTGCTTTGTAAGAAGTATTTTCCAAAAACACCATTATGGAATAATGGATCACGGAATTCGTTCTAAGATATTATATCAAATGCATTTGCTACTTGCTCTCTAGTACATTTTGTAAAGCATGATATTTGGTATTGTGAAGTGGTGTTGGAAGTATCCCTACAAATCAACTACGATCTTGTACCAAGTACTATTCCATTAACTGCAATACAAAAAAGTGTCAGTTGACGTTCCTTTGAATACATCATCCTAGCTTCATCCATTTACAGTGATGCTGATGAAGCGATTAATATAAGGGATATGCTAAATAGCACATCTGTTTGCATTCAAAATCAACATTTATTAGTGCACAGGGACGGTTAGTAAACATTGTGGATAATAAATTGCACATTTTGTATATGTCTTGGATTTTGATTTACCAGATAACGTGCACTTTTTCTAGTGATAGCAAAATAAGCATTATCATACTGTTTTGTGCATTTGAACCTCTTTGTGTAGCAATCAAGCGAACAAGTACGGCTCTGATAACAGCGGCATTTCATCCGTACAAGGATAGCTTCCAAAACAAACTAATGGACTGGTGCATTGTCGTTACATCACCGTTCACCGGGACTTCTCTTGTATATGATAATAAGATATGATATTTCATTGCGTAAAAGCTTTATGCCTCGTTTAAGACATACGTTCCTTATTGATGTACAGCCTGATTGGTAGTCGTGTGTACACCACTGCAAATGAGGGATGATAACAACATGATGTACCGAGTCACAAAACTTTTTCTGATAGAAGGATCCATTCTCATACACGCCTTGTCCTTGTGGCTATTTCAATACTGGTCCTGATTTTCACCGTACTCACCGAAATATTTTACTGCACTCTTTAGACAATTGTAAAGCAGTGGTTCGTGTTATGGCCAAGACAATTATTTGATGCAGCTCACGATTATATACTTAGCATAAAGTATCTATGTTACGTGTGCCACGGCTGTATATGCTGGTTAGGAGGACAGGCGCTCATCGGTGCCAATGAGCCATTTACATCTGGTTGGGTGCGTTTATGAAGAACTGCACATACCTGTATAAACGCAATATCTCATCCCTTTTTATGCTGTTGAATAAACCTGTTATATTTCGCAGAATATCATGGATAAACCTTCCTGGGGAAGATGTATTTCACTTCTTTCACTTCTAGGCAAGAAACATGACATCAAATAACTAATCCGCAGTGATCGATTTACATATTGTATTTAATGGTACATACTTCAATAATCCAATTTACATATTAGTTTTTAAAAATACGCGACAAAAATTTGCTGCAATTGAATTCAGCTTGACGCGTATAATGTTACTACCAAGAACTTTACGATGACAAAGGAATTCTCTGGAGCCTCGTACTCATTATCTGAAGAGAATAAATCCCCCAATCAGAATATTTCACGGCCTGCTTTCGCTCATGTTTGGATTATTTTGTTTGTTGGATATTTACCAGGGCCGCTCACGTTAAACTGTTTCCCTTCGCTATGTGCTGCGCTCGTGCAAGTAATATTTCTTTCCTGCCGTCAAAAAGCGCGCAATTGTTCTAGCTTGGTTAGTAAAACTATCACTTCCATCAAGAAATATTTTCTGCCATAACATGCATGGAGAGTGTTTGCCGTGTCATACAAACGACGGTAGCTGCGCGTGATGTCTACTCGATGTTAATCGTTTTAACCGTCTGTGACTTGTATTCCTAAGTCAGGGCCCAATCAATGAATAATAATTGGGTTTGGTAGATATATGCAGTTGTTGTCAATATATATTGTCCTGCTTATTCATATAACATATTGATAATATTACTGAGACTGCGTCCTCCACTATTCATTGACTCACCACATATTTTCAACCTGAAAAGTTAACTTCGTATAGGATCAATAGTTCATCTCCTATAACCACTGATGCTGCAATTTGAACAGAAGATATTTGAAGTGTCACGAGTCCATTTTGAAACATTTCGGTCAAAACCCATCCCTTCCCTGTTTGACTACGAAGCGGCTTATCAGATGTAAAAAATGTGATAGCAATAAAGTTTCAGTATGTATAACCTCTACTTGGGTAAATGTGTCTTTTCATACCGGTAGTATATGGGAGGCTTGGTAATTGCATTGTGGATTTATGACACGAGATCAACATGCAGGTGTATATTTTATTTTATCTAGATGGGATCCACATCACAGCACCACTATTGTCTACAATGGAATCACACGGCTATGATAACGGAAACGATCCATGCACCGGTCCTTGCAGCTGATGTATAATATTGAGCACCTTAGGGTTGCCAAATATATTACTCATGATTGTGATTGGCTATCAATATGAAATATTATCCAACTGTACCCACCCCCCCAAGAAAAGCTGGGCTCTTAAGTCCCCAGTACAGATGATGTATGGAATTCAATTATCAGGAATTACTAATCTTATACTTGCACACCAGGAGAACAACGGATATTTTGTCAAGTGACCCGACTAAACCGTTCACCATCCATTAGACCATCAGGGATTTAGGCATAGAGAAGATAATTCGCTGTTTCCACAACATTTAACGTGAACAGCTCAACATCTACGTGATTTCAGTAAAGACGCTGCCGTAATTTAGCAAGCAGGCCTTCATAAGCCCATATTTGGACATAAAAGTAGTAAATTGAAATAGCTTAATATTATGCAAGAGATATTTTATCATATGACAAATAGTATCCGTGCAATTACTTAACTTTAATTATTATTGCTTTTGATGTCGGTAATTTCTATTCATATCTTGTACATGCTAAATGGATACGCGTTGTTTTTACGACATGCATTAACACCATGTACTTTAATCGTGATGCAATACCCAGGATGCAACATTTTAAGCAACGCTTTTAGTAATATGCTTTTAGCAGATCATCGTTAAAAAATCGAAGAATCATACCCTATACAACTAAACACTAACATTCATGCGACTGAATAAAAATCCAACCGAGTATAGAGTTCATCTGTTCATAAGAAAGAACGGGTTACACGGAATGCATTTGTCACCCATTAAGCTCTGTGATGGCGCCACCTAGCACTATAGTCTTAGGTGGCTGTTAGATGGGCTATTAAAGGGAGGCGTGTCATCCATAAATCGATAAAATGGACCCGGCCATTGCTGTTCCCTTCACATAAGTTAACCCCACAGGCTTTTCATGGCGTGACTCTGCAGGTAGCATGTACTGTTCTGCCAACATTTGGGATTTGATAGCGCTGAGGTGCGTATCTCAAATATAGCTCACAGTTGTACGTGATTTTTGGCAAAAGCTTGTACCCATCCATATATACTTAATGTATCAAACTGTCTGCAACTTATATTGCATAGCTGCTTAGCTCCAAATGGCCGACTAGGGAATTTGTAAACAATACACGGGTAGCAGACTCATGATTCCTCCAGGTTTGATATGTTTACTGTGCACAAAGCAGAACAGTTACATATTATCTAAGACGGAAAGTATAAACCACCACTGTAGGCTCACGTACATGCCATAGCGATCATTGCTTTTATACTCTATTGTAAGCATTGAAAAAAGATACTGAATAAGCATTGCCGATGAATTTAGCAATGTTTGTCTGTTTGAATCGACAAAAAGGTAAGTACTTGGGCTGTAAGTTATCTTGCAGACATTCTGTATCGGCACATGCGCCCCGGAATGCAAGGGAATACATCTGCCTCTCACCGTCAGTGTCTCTCTCAAACGTAGGTGATAAGGGACCGGATCAAACAAATAGATGACTAATATATTTTAGTTCGTCGTCAGCCATCGGGGAGTGCAATAGAGAGCAAAGAGCGAAATGAGAAACATTATTCGGTCAATGTCTTATACCATTGACCCTAAAGAGGTAAAGATGAACATGCATCATTCACCATCTCCATGCGATTAATAGCTCTTTGATAAAATTATAAATCAGGCATACCTTGCCGATAAAATGTCCATTGCCATTGCCAGCTAGTAGACAATGCTCGTCAAACCGTAATTGCTTTCAAAACGCTGTTGGCATCAGTTATCATAGAGCGATTGGCAATGTATCATGTGGACGAATTAAGAAAGTATAACGTTCGTCTTTACACCCGATGGAGACATGATATTATACGACTATACGGTAATTAATGATTTCACCTGACGAGCACTGTATAAGTGTCCCACTGATCTTCAAGATGCATTACTTGCATTGAGCCGACCTCAAACGATTTATGTCACTAAATTTCCATGCTATATCAAGTGATAAATTTAACATCGTAGCCAATTAGCCGTTATTGTATGAATGAACACCTAAAAGTGAAGGATCCTTGTTTGATGCGCTATTGCAGCTTGATCGTCAGAACGTGGATGGAACTACTCAGTATATCCCGCGAAATAAACAAATTGCTTGAACACCATGGATCTTTGCGGTATATATATTTCTATTTCTGCCCTCACATAGTGAAAGTGTTGGTTTGAAATTGCTTGTTCCTGACAAAAACGAAGCGCATATCAATGAATAATGGCGTAGATGATAGCATGACCGAACTGAAAGACAGAAAAAGATTTGAAATCGTATTACTCCAACACAACATGATATCAGGCTTACTGCGATGTGAAGGGAGACTTGCTTACACTGTAATCATAGTCATAATCAACATGGGATGAGTAACAATTGAGTGGCAAGTCGGGGATTGTGCTATATTTCGATTGCCCATGTATTGCTTAAGAGGTTTACTCGTAGTCCGATTACCGCTGTAAACTCTGCTATTCATTCAGTCACTTCAATTGTTAAGAATATTGAGAAAATAGACGCAATATACTCGTTACAAATCATAATATAGTGCACACGAATTGAAATGCTTCGAAAAAATGGAGTTGACGGCTATAGGAGATAACATTACCCACTATGAATATAATAAACAGAGAGGGAGCTCTTGTATCAGAATAATATACGCCTTGCAAACCGTCTGAGTGTGGCCCCACTGAAAACCATTTAATTGATCCCACATCACCTGATAGCTGACCAAGTGATGCACGCACTGTGGCGATCAACACTGGTAAATATTACGCCTCCCTCTAACCTTGAATGGATTATCAAAGGGAATAAAGAAAATTATGATATTAATGTTTTTATTATCTTGACGCTGGAATTGAAGTCAAGAGGGGCATCATATACCTCAACTCTACACAGCAGAAGGTTATCCTGCAATGAAGTTTATATGTATGGATTCATTACGGAACAAGGCCAATGGTGTAATTGCCAGTAGTTATTCAGTGAAGAGCACGGTCAGGTAACAGAAGTGCACTTGAAAAATAACAATTTCCATACATTCATAATAATCAGAAATTGTTACAATCAGGTGCATTGGTAGATAAAGAATAGGTTGGGCCACGAGTTGGTGGTGTGCGTAGCTTAATGGAAGACAGATTTCGTGTATACTCTATTGAGTTAAGTAAATAAGCAGTTACTTCGTACCTAATACTTCTCCGATGCTGCGCTCATTCGACACATTAGCCAGCTAGAAGATATAGAGGTGAATCATCCGACATCAATCTTTATCGAGTAATTGCATTGTAGCCATCTAGGCATTCATTTCTTCATGATTCTAATTCGTCACAGTGTGTAGATGGGATTCAGAAGACAATTACCCGCCTGGCTATGTCAAGTCTGGTGGCGCAGTGTCGCGCTGAATTCGTGCGAGCTGCCACAAGCGCATCCCGCTGTATCTGTCACTTACGGCCGTCTTTGATTACCATTTGCTGCGGCATTACTCACCCTGTGGCAAACTGCATGGGACCACATGTTGCTGACGTCACCTGATGGCTTCTCTGCTCTACTGCACTCTAATTTACTCAGTAAATGAAAGGTTCCGCGACAGATACTGGTCGTACTATACTGACGGACATAGAATGCAATGGATGTCACATTCTCTGCCTACACCATAATCACAACAACAATTGCATGCTTACACACAATACATATTCTGTGCTTCTAAATACACGTTAGGCGTGATCTTTATTTCCTATGATACTGAGAAGTGTGGGTTGGATTAGTAACGGGACAAGGGCTAGTATTCTCAGTGGGGAGGTATATAGTCCCTAAGAAGTTAACCACAATATTTATGTTCGTTGTGGTTGACCCTGTCATTTGACATAATAACTCACGAAGACTTTAGATTGACCTGTAGCAGTATTTAGAACTGCCACAAATATATCCGCCCATAATTTTCCGATTTAATGTAAATAATAATTGTCATGGCAACCTGGACCTTCACAACACAACAATATTGCGATGAGTTGCCGTGTCCTACATCAAGACTGAAATATCTTTTACTCAATGCATATTGCTGGTAATACAGCGACGCAATATTCTGTTGTAACCTATTAACACGCACAAAAAACAAGTGCATCATTGTCACAGCACTACGGAGCTTCACCTGTGGTTTTCTTCATTGTTGCAGTTCGTCTATGACAGTTTGAATCTCACATTGGCATGCTAATACAAATTGAGGAAATCGTCGATGCATCATATTCTACACATGACGGATGGCATACTACCGTATAGGGTTTCAAACTTCATTCAACCTTGCCTCTCAAAAGATTTCTCTCGGACATTGCATTATCGACGAATGCATGGAGCTCACCAAATTAGCGATGATCGCAAAATACTCCCAAGCCGCTAATGATGCCCCCACCCACCTAAAAAACCCTCCGCAAAGGATGAAGTTGTTCCTTTTCTGGTAATTCTAGGCCGTTGATGAGTTGATGACTAGTTTTCTAAAACCAAATGTTTCTGCGATTAGAATTGTAATTCCGCGTATTATTACTAAGCATCTGTACTCCGAACCTGGTTCCACTATATACTGTACCCCTTGGCCCGGGCTTGGTGCGGGGAATAGCGTTGTTTCTTCGTGGCGTGACTGCTTCAACGACTAGGGATTTTGATATGCGCAGCGTAAACTGTATACACGGGTTTTGCAGCTTGTGAAAGGTCATTTGTGTTAATGCATACATTTGTTCACTTTCCCCTGAATGTGACACTCACGCATTCGCGTAAAGACGAAGCTTTTTGAGCATCTCTTAAGTGCTTTTAGAGAGCATATCGTAAATATAAATTCATGCCAGCTATATTTCCGCTCGTGTGTTTTACATGGGAATATTAAGTTACTCGTGAAATTATTATTTACAATAGTAAACGACATACAAAACTAGAAATTATTTAATACCTGCCATACATGTGTCGCATATAATATGACATGATAACTAGTATGGATCACACTGATGCGATTCCTCTTGTTGGGCAAGCACCTAGTCGAAGTCTGTCCTGAACCCAATACATCACGGCCTAGAACTGTAACGTTGATTTGTTGCGAAGAGACTCCACAATCTGAATTAAGAGTGGTATTTATGTCATAATATTCGTTGCGTAATTTAAGAGTTAAAGGTGTGTCAAGCAGGTCGGAACCTTCATCGTGTGATATTAAGTTGACAGTTGTGATTTGCATGGCGTCATTATACAAAGCGGCCAGTCGTGATCGGCAACTTATCATGAAGTTTCTATTGCAACTCATTTTACGCAATGTCGTGGCATTACTAGTGTACTATGAATCTGAAATACGTGGTTTGAAATATGTCATGATATTTCTTGTGTAATATGAATCTGAAATTGACATGTGAATTGTAAAGTTTGTGTTTTGCAAATTCATATTTTGCAGTACATTATTATATAACGGAAATTCGTACTTCAAAATATGTGTTGATATTACCTGTTTAATATGACCCCAAAAGTAGTGATTTACAACATGCCATTTATTACTAATGTAACATGAATCACAAAGAGGTCATATCTTGAAGGAGGTCACCTTATCAATATTGTTGCATACAGCCTGCTTTTGTGTTTCACAGGTGATTGCTGTATTCCTAGTGAGATATGAAGCGGGCATTTGTGTCTACCAGTAGGTCATTCTATCAATGAGGTACGATGTGAAGCTGACATTCTTCGACCACATAACATCGGTACTTTAGTTGATAAATACTCACAAGAACGCAATTCCAATGGTAGTTTATTGATTTAATGTTCTCCACGGACATGCATGTGTAACGACCTTATCTCGTTAATGATTTTTTTTTACAACAGTTCGTTAAAAATATTTCGCCATTTGTCGGTTAGATTTCCAATTTGCTTCATGAACCATTCCACAAAAGCTGTTGTATTTTTTACATTCGGCGTAATTTGTTACCAGCCATGGGGAAGTTACTGAAATATGTAAAGAGCAATGACAAATGTTATGTAATCAAGGATTTATTCCATTGATGCTACAGAGTAAATGACAGCGTCACATTTAATATTGGGAAATAGTTCGACGTGTGACACACCTAACATATGCCATTATATGTTTAGACAAGGCGAATTGGTGATTTCATTATCGTGAGCGGCGAAAAGCTCTCTACAATCTTCGGTTGACTGCAGACTAATGGGAAAACTAGTTTTCGTTTTTGGGCTGGAGCAATTGCCCATAATATTCTTCGCAGAGTCTCATACGGTAGAATTTCGTGAACCAGCCCAGTTAATCATCATACTGCCGCCTGGCAAGTTCTTTGTTCCCATTCACACAACTCTAAGGTGATTGATGTGCAAATGTTTCCTATTGACCATGCATTTACCTTTTCGATGAAAAAGCGATTTACGGTGATGGTTACAGAAACTGGTTGGTTGCCAATGTTGGTGAGTTTCTTTCTATTCATGCAATAACCATTTATCGCTCCATCTAACCCGACCGTGTATTGAGTTGCGTACACAAAAAAGTCTGTTGTTCACATTCACAACGTCGGTTGACTTCATGAAAGTATTTCGTTCCCTTTTGTCAATGCGGTATATGCCATGGGCATCCGTAGTACCTAAAGGTAATCACGTTGCGATTAAAGCGGCCACTGGTTCATCAACGTCAGAATGGCTGAACACTATGACCCGATGGCAGATGTCACTACATTTACGAGCAATACAGTAATGGCACACTCATCGCCTTTATATAAGTGCTTTGCGATGTAGCATTTTATGCTTTGAGCAATTTGTATTTGTATATCAATGGTGCAGTTGATGACACATGATGCTGATTATACAATCGGCTGTGTAACTCAGAGAAATGGATATCAAAATAGTAAAGGAGAGTGTGAGTATAATTGTCATTTGCACAAATACGATGCATGTTGATATTCCAAGCAAAAAATGTTTTCTTAATGGAAATGCCACGTCGACTGAAAACATGCATACATCAAGCATGTAAACTGAATATATATATGTACATATATATATATATATATATATATATATATATATATATATATACATATATATATATATATATATATAATATATATCCATATATATACATATATATATATATATATATACATATATATAAATATATATATATATATATGTATAAATATATATATATATACATATATATTAATATATATATATATATGTATATGTATATATATCTATATATATATGTATTTATATATGTACACATATATACATATATATATTTATATATATAAATATATATATATATAGATATATATATCTATAAATATATATATAATCTATATTTATACACATATATATATATATATATGTATATATCTCTCTGTGTATATTTTATGTATATATATATAGATATATATATTTATATATATATTTATATACATAAATATTTATATATGTATATCAATGGTGCAGTTGATGACACATGATGTTGATTATACAATCGGCTGTGTAACTCAGAGAAATGGATATCAAAATAGTAAAGGAGGGTGTGCGTATAATTGTCATTTGCACAAATGCGATGCATGATGATATTCCAAGCAAAAATATTTTTCCTTAATGGAAATGCCACGTCGACTGAAAACGTGCATACATCAAGCATGTAAACTGAATATATATATATATATATATATATATAGATATATATATATATATATATATATATATATATAGAGATATATTTATATAGATATATATATATTATATATATATATATATATAGATATATATATATATATATATATAGAGATATATATATATATATATATATATATAGATACATATATATCTATATATCCATCTATATATATACATATAGATATATATAGATATATATATGATATACATGATATATGCATATATATATCTATATATATATGTAGGGAGATATATATACATAGATATAGATATATATTCTCTATATAAGATAGAGATATATCTCTCTCTATCTATATATCTCCCTATATATAGAAATAGATCTCTCTCTCTCTCTATCTCTCTCTCTATCTATTTCTATAGAGATATATAGATATCTAGAGAGAGAGATATATATATATATCTCTATCTCTATATCTCTTTCTCTATATCTCCCTCTATCTCTCTCTCTCTCCTCTCTCTCTCTCTCTCTCTCCCTCTCTCTCTATATCTCTCTATCTCTCTCTCTCTCTCTCTCTCTCTCTCTCTCTCTTTCTCTCTCTCTCCCTGTATATATATTTATATGTATATATTCTTTATATCCCTATATATATATAGATATATATATTTTATGATTTCACGGTAGCTCTCAGGCACTAGCTAATGTCAAGCAAACCAGTCCATAGTCATTTTGCAAAACGTCTATGTAATCAACACAAGCACACGATGCAAAAGTTCCGTGTACAGCGTTAATATATAAACAGAAACATGATTGTGATCAGCTACCCAGTCCCGACAACCTTCAGGAACATATCTGCTTTGTTGTCATGTTAAGATAATCTGTGATGGCGTAAACTCACAAATCAGCCACATCAAGGGCAGGTTTCTACTAATGCAGTCTGGACGTCTGCGCCTTTCTATGAACCTAAGAGCAACGTCGCAGTCTGGGAGAGCATAGGTACAGTCTTATGATTGCCTTAGAAAGTAATTCATTTAATTAAAGATAATGCAATACATATAGGAAAATAAATATGACGGAAATGGCAATACGTCTACCCAATTTCAGTGTTAATGGGTGGAGATCCTCTCTTTTATCTCTCACAGAACAACAATTAAGTCTAAAGATGTGATGGTGTCTTGGAAGAGAAAGGGGAAACGAATTCAATCCTGCACAAGCATAAGGTTTTTAGTGGGCTTCGTTGCAGCCAGTTAGAAGAATGTAAGTATCTGGGAATATTGCATTACCTGATTATTTCAAGTTAAACATATCTGGATCAGATGTATCTTAATAACAAGGAATTACCTCAATTCGAAGGGTGGCTTGTAAATCGTGAATGATGCGATGTTTGATCAATCACATCCATGTTGTTGAATCGCGAGTTTTGATGAGAATTGACCTAATTTTTATTTTTCGTTAAAATTCCAACTAATATTTCATTGAATACAAGCGTAAACCAAATATCAGGTGTAGGAGATAGAGAAGATATCGAATGCATCAGCATTTAGAGAGGCAACCATGCAGAGGGCACTCATGGGTTACACCGAATGCAAAACATCCACATATTCTTGCTCTGCTCCTTTCTTCCGGTCAGTGCGGTGTTGCTCGAAGTACGTCAGGTCGTCCTGGCAGGTCTTTCGCCACAAAGCTCTGTTTCTGATGTGTCTCTCCCATGTGGCTGAGCCGATGTAACAGGAGTTCAGCGTCGCCTTAAGGACGTCTTTGTACCTCTTGTATTGGCAGTCCTTGGGCCTCCGTAGAATAGAGCCTTTGGTATTCTATTGCCTTCCATACGCACCGGTACACGGTCTATCCACAAGATGCTGCGGGTAGCGGCTCCCGAGAAGTTGTCGACAGCGCTTTGCAGGTCATCTTCGGTGGGGGCCATAAGCGGCAGTCGTCAGCAAAGATAAGCTCGAGCAGCAGCAGGAACGACACGTTGGTCCTTGCCTTCAACCGCTGGAGGTTGAAAGTACAGCCGTCACTTCTGAACCGGATCATGACGCCCTTGAGGCTGTTCTTAAAGGCGTCTTGGAGCAGTGCAGAGAAGACGATAATAAACAGGAACGGAGTTATAACACAACCTTGTTTGGTACCGTTCGACACTGGGAAGGGGTCTAAGGAGTTTCTGTGGTCCTGAACGCGTGCCATCATGCCGTCTTGGAAGGATTAGATGATATTGACGATTTGTTTAGGGGTCATATCAATGGTCTAAGTTGAAAACCCACAAATACTGTTTATCATATATAAACTGATGCACTTTTCTGCAATATGGACTGTTCTTATTAAAGTCGTCAAGCAGCGACCTCTGTCAAAAGCAATCATTTTTATTGTCGTGGTGCTTTAATATCCACCAACGTAAAATAAAAGCAAAACATCAAATTGCTAAGAACAACAAAACGCATCCAATACTTACCTGTGCTTATTCCCATATGTGATATACCGAGAAACAAATGAACACCCCCCTATACAAGCACCATGTGTGTACCTGCTCATGATATTGCACGTAGCTCTTATGAAAATGAAGCGCTCTAATGAGATGCCCGACGCTAAATGCAGTTGAGTTAGCATAATTATCTTTCCGTTGCTTGATATATGTGCATTTCATAAAATATAACATGTGTTTTCACTTTTTGTGATTTTACGAGAACTAGGTTATACTGTGCCTTACTTAAATACAAATATTTGGGTTTCGCAGATATTAAATATAACTGGACAGTTGAAATACCCATGATGAGAACATATATGACTGATATTCCTTATAGTAAAAGTGTATTCATCGGAGATTCTCGTCACAAGAATTCTTTCGAAATGTGTACTGAGCTCCCCGTATATGGCGCCTAATGCAAAAATAATTGATACAAACGAGGGGTCTATTGAAACGTCACTTTAAGCTACAGCATCAAATGGAATCCATGTCGTAATATAAAACCTCTCCATGATAATTAACGTTTCAGGTACATAGCTGAGAGTATATATATATATATATATATATATATATATATATATATATATATATATATATATATATATATATATATATATATATATATATATATATATATATATATATATATATATATATATATATATATATATATATATATATATATATATATATATATATATATATATATATATATATATATATATATATCAATTTGGACCGGTTAATATTTGATTGCCCTGAAAAATCTTGTCTTTATTTGTTGCAACGTTCAAAGATAGTTTGCTTGTGCACAAACTGTCATATGTTGTAGGTAGTCCATGTTTCATTGTGTGTCTTGTAATTGTCGAGATTGTGAGGAACGTAAACTTTCAATATTAAGGAAATTACCGACAATAACGTTGTGAATAGCTTTATCGATTCACCAGACTTCAGAACAAGGATATAACGAGGCCAAATCAATCAAGCTGGCTTCAATTATACTGTTTACTTAGTTGTGAGACAGCCTAGCTTTTATTGTCTCTTGAAGGAGTGCTGTTTCATGGGATTTCTGAATCATGCTTGTCAATGGTTTAGGACGACACAATAGAGAATTTTATCAGCGGGATCTATAGCAATCAAAACGGCTATTCAGGAATGCGTTCGATACCCAATCACAATGCACAAAGATCAACTACAGCATGCACGTTGATGACTACGCAACAATGCATCCAACATCCTTCCATTTGTATTGTTCGGCTTATCATTGGTCTAATCGCTGTTTATTTTCATAATTCGTAATGTTCATATGCACACCTAAGTCACTTATAGCTTTCGGCTCCATATCCCAATTGCCATAAATAAGCATGGTGCCCTATGAGTAGTCACTGAATGAATGCTTGCAACCTCATTAACATTACTCATGTGAGTCACATCATTAACGCCTCTATTCATATGAGTCACATTTTTACCGCACGCTACCTTAACTCATAGGATTTGTATTCATTCTTCTCTACGGGGAACCAACTTAGCCTTTGACAGGCCGCTATATCAGCGATGCGATGACGTCTCGCATATATCTAAGAACAATGTCCTTTCAGTTCTATTGTGGTGACAATCATTCGACGACTACGATATGACATCTGCTTACATATCCCAAGAGTATAGCGGGTTCTTATATTTGTTTGCATGCCGAATGGCCAGTAGTTTAATTCAATGAGCTGTGGTATTGCGTTTGATGCACGAACCTGTTTAATTATGTAACATGTTGTAAATGATCATCTAGGCTATAGTAACTTCCTCCTGTATTAATGGTGCGACATCATGCATTATTGTACAAGCAGCGATGTCCGTTATACTCTGATGTATGATTGCAATTCATATTATCCTTACAATAGCGTTTTATGTTGCTTTAATGCTTACCACGACAGCTCTTCTAAACTGTTTCCAATTCATTACAGAAAAAATGTATTTTAATGAATCTTTGAATGTAACACTTGTCCGTGGTATTTGATGTCCAGCATAGCACTTGTTGCCGTCTTCTATTGATTCCACATTGGCATGTATTGTCTGTCATATTTCTTTGTTTGTAGGCATATAACCCGTAGTTATTCGCTGATTTGAGTTAGTTTTGTGGTAATCTTTAGTTGGGTTGCATATTTGGTTGTAGGGAAGATGCTGAGGCTTTCGGGTAATGTCAACGAATGGGTAGTTGCTGAAAGAAAATGTGCATCGACTTTATGTGGACATAGTGGTAGATCCTTTTGTTGACCCAATTCTATATATATATGTGCGGTGTGTGCGTGCGTGTGTGTGCGTGTATGTATATGTGTTGTGTATGGGGATAACCTCACAGCGATTATTATAGACCGAGAAGGTGCTCTTTCATCAACAATAACCGCCTCGTAACCGATTGAGCAAATTAAACACAAATTATTAATCATTAAAATATCGACTATTGACGAAGGACAATTAACTCATCCTACTTCTCCCGAAAGCTGACCCTGTGATGCATGCACTGTTGTGATCACCACTGATAAATATTATCTATCCCCCTATCGAACAATAAATCTTCAAAGGGATCCACGTGACTCCCTGACTGCAACATCACAACCATTTAAATATGCAGGGGTAACTTCAAGAATATTAAGTGATTAATGTTTGTATTATCTTGACGCTGAATTTGCAGTAACGAAAGGCATATTATACCTTAACTCTACACACCAGTCGGTTATCCTACATTTACCGTTTCTATGTATAGATTATTACGGAACCAAGAGAACTATTTCCATAGATTTAGTACAATCAGACGTTGTTATAATCAGGTTCACTGGTGGATAAAGTCTGGCTTGGCCCGCGAGTAGGTGGTGTCTGTAGCTAAATATAATACATATTCCGTGTATACTCTATTTTGTAAAGTAAATAATCCGTTACTTCTTAACTAAATACTTCGCAGATGTCGCGCTTTTTCGATACATTTGCCAGCTAGAAGATAAAGGGGAGAATTATCCGCCATCAATCGTTATCAAGTAATTGCATTGCAGTCTGGGCATTCCTCCCTGATCCTAAATCGACACAGTGTGTCGATGGGATCCAGCAGACAATTACCCGCCTGTCCATGTCTAGTCTTGTGGCGCAGTGTGGTGTTGATTTCGTACTAGCTGCCACAAGCGCATACCGGTTTATTTGTCACTTACGGCCGTCTTGCATTACCGTTTGCAGCGGCATTATTCACGGTGAGGCAAACTGCATGGGACCACATGTTGCTGACGTCACCTGATGGCTTTCTACTGTACTTCACTCTAATTTACTCAGTTAATGAAAGGTTCCACTACAGGTACTGTTAGTACTTTACTGACGGGCATGGAATGCAATGGATGTCACATCCTCTGCCTATACCATAATCACAAAAAACAATTGCATGCGTACATACAATACACACTCTTTGCTTCTAAATACAGGTTAGGCGAGATCTACATTGCCTATGATAGTGAGAAGTAGGGGTGGGATCACTAACAAGACAATGACTAGTATTCTCTGATGGGAGGTATATAGTCCCCAGGATGTTGACCACAGAATTAATGTAACTTTTGCTGCGTAACGTAAGTTCCGCTTTCGCCGAGGTTGGCCCCAGTAATTTATCATAATTACTCACGGCGGTCTTAGATTGCCCTGTAGCAGTATCTATAACTGCCACAATCATATCCGCCCATGATTCTTCTTATTTAAGGTGAATAATGATTGCCATGGCAACCTGGACTCACTCCTCTTTCACAACACAACAATATTGCGATGACTTGACATGATATCACAACTCCTCATATATGTAGGAGCGTAGGTGGAGTTTTGTGAGTAACTTTTGCGTTGTGGCCAAGTATATAAGAAGTTCTCTATATGCTGTACGAACATGGCGGATGCTTTGGTTTTGTATCGTTGATATAATTCAACAAAATGAGTATGGTGTTTAGATATCTTTGGCGAGATCATCGCCATATTATCGTTTGTCAGTAATACACACCCGACCGGAAATCAATTGTTTGGTTATTCCGTGGTGCTGAATCTTTGATACCTCATCGATCACGCGTTAACATTACATCAATTGAGAGGCAATTATGATGAAGGTGTGATTAGCCCAGCGAGAAGCCATTTATGTTACATAATGGCTTCATTTCGGTTATTATTCATTCGGCTCGCAAATAGCCATATGTTGCCGATATTGTTCTAAAAATCGTAAACAATAATCATCTGTGCATCTCTATAAGACATCTATCGAGGGTTATAATGCGACGAATCCTTTTGCACTTATTGAACAGCACGGTAGAATGGCGCAGCCAATAATTTAAGATGTCACTCATTAACATAATAGCTTTTGCTTCTGAAATCGTAATCACTTGAAATACAAGGAAATAAATCTCCCTGGAGCGCTGGTTCGTGTATGGGATCAGATGAGCTAGGATTTGCCATTAGATTGTGTGAATTACGTAATATCTACCCAAATAATACTGAAATGAAAAATAGTTCCATGAAATTAATATTTTTATATGATTTATACATGCAGCTACACATATAATTTATCAGGATGTTACTAGTGCAATATGCAATATTCATCTTTTGCAGTATGTCGTAGTATTACAAAAATTAGTGCTCTGAAGTGTGTCATGATTTCACTTGTTTAATATGAACCCGAATGACATTTGTTACTCACGTCACATGATTCTTAAATTCATGCTTTCAATTATGTCGCGATATTGCAAACATGGTAGCAGTATAACTTTCAAACGTTGAAGTATGTAATGATACTGCTTGCGTGAAATGTTTGTATCGCATTTTATCGTAGTATGAAGCTACGCGGTATGTTGTACATGGTGCCAGGCCAGCAATGACATATGATGCAAACGTTAGTGTTCAGCAGGGGGTCACAATCCCGCCAATGTGACACCAAGCTGGATTTCACGTTATATAAAGCGAAATGATGTGCCTTGCCTGATACGCTGTCATGTTTTGAAGAAGGTCACGTTATCAATGGTGTGTTTCATAGGTTATTGCTATATTCCTAGTGAGATATGAAGCGGGCATTTGTGTTTACCAGTAGGGCATGCTATAGATGAGGGGCGATGTAAAGCTGACATTTGTCGTTGGGACTGTAGTTGATAAATACTCACCAGAACGCAACTCCAGCGGTAGTTTATAATTTTGATTTCCTCCACGTACATGCATGGTTAACGATCTTGCATTCGAAATTGATTTGTTTTACTACGGAACTTCCATTTTCGTTCGATAGTTAGCCTTCTAAAGCTGATAATTGTCTGTATCCTTATGTGCACGTCTGTCGCAAAGCCGAAGGTGGTATATCGTCTGGCTTTATTGTAAGTTTTATAGCTGATCCATGCCTTGGCTCGTCGCTGATTGGCTTAGTGCTCACTTGCGGGTTTGGAAAGTCGTCTTCGTACAGCTCAACCAAGCCAATGTTTCCGAACGTACGTTTGTGCACTATGCATCGGATGCAAATGTCTCCTTTAATGGTACTGATATTGTTAACGCCCATTGTCAGAAAAAGGGACATTAACTTATGTGCTCCACATTTGTTTCCTTTTACTTGATGATAGCAATGTCTCCTGCAACTCTCTCGTTCTGAGATTGCGTTAGTTTAGTGATAAAAGCCATGAATTACACCGGTCAATCCTTGAAACTAATTCACTCAGCAGCCTGATGGTGCTCTATATAAGCATTAACTGAAATCATAAGTTGGCTTAAAACGGTGTTACCTGAATAATTCGAGGACTAGCCTTGTGCCGTTGTTTCCAAGAATAACGTAAACTACGAATAAAATATGCCCCGTTACGATGCGAAGAGGGTTTTTTTCCAACATTAAATCTGTAGCTATCGATTCGAGTCTGCGCTAGAAGCAAATAAGATCTCCGCTCATAACAACTTCGTGAAATTCTCATTTTTGATCTTGCGAACTTAAACGATGGCATATTCAAGCGCTGAGTAGAAATGCAATAATAATTACAATAAACACGCGTTGATTTAAATTGGGTAATTTCTCGATATGAGTTCACTTCCCATAAACTGTCATAATAGTACAATAATATATGTTCAGTGCATGTGTCACATTACTGATTACCATTTGCACTGTATCGCTTCTTGAATACGTAATAAATACTTTCTGCTAAGTATAAATAGTACAGCCTCATTGGGGCGATAACCACTGAAACTAAGCAACATGGTTCGTAATAGCGAAGAGAATTGCTGTCAGATACCAGATATCAACGTGACTGTGATTTTTACTTTCATGATGCATTCTAAAAAATAACATAATCGTTGCTACTGATATATGACCGTAAAGAAATTATGATAATAATACAAATTGACTCGTCCCATGAGCGGTCCGCCCTAGCATGAATTCAGTTGTTCTTAGCCCTTTTTAAGTTCATTGCTCTCTTTCTGTTACGTACGATAAACGGGATTGCATTGCAGTTGAAAGCTATTTCTCATTCATGGCATCATGCATGGTAAAATATCAGTTAAATCAAGATACACTTATAACTCCACCTTGCAAAACAAAATGCTGTGAAGGTCAAATAGTAATTGGACATATTGAAATCCGTTAAGGTGAAATAGTAATTTTTATCGTATATCATCTACCGCTTGTCTCGTTCATTGTCTTCTCTCAAACGTAAGTACAATCCCTATGCGCGTCATGGACCATTCCACAAGAATTGTTGGACTTGTGATATTCAATGATTACATTGCGATACAAGCGACCACTTACCTTCCATAAAGGTCAGGATGAAACTTATACCACGCTGGCAGATGTCACGACTTCTACGAGCAATACAGTGATTGCCGAGTCATTGCTTTGATAGAAGAGTATTCCGACGTAGCATAATATGCTTTGCGACAATAAATATGTGTATATCACTGTTGCAGTTGATGACAAATGCTATATATAACGTTGGCTCTAGGGTCAGAAGCTGATAAACTGCTGCTGTCGATAGCAAATTTGACTGTGTAACTCAGGTGAATGAATACCAACAAGAAGAACGTGCTTATAATTTTCCGTTGCACAAGTGAAACGCAAACAATATTTGTCCAATTTGAAAATAACACACAGCCTTAAAACGTGCATACATCAATCAAGTATACTGAATGGCGAACGAATATAGATACATTATATGATTTGCTATATTTACCGTACACATCATTGCCACAGATCCCACTACTCATTGACGATTTGGTATTGTCTATAACTGATAAAGATTACGATTTCGGTTGTCGTAATTGCCAAATAAAACATTTACAAAAATCATTGGTTATCAACATATATAAAACACTACAAACACACACACTCACACACACAAACACATTTACATTACATATATATATATATATATATATATATATATATATATATATATATATATATATATATATATTATATATAAATGTATATATATATTCATAAATATATATATATAACGATATATATATATATGTATATATAAAATATATATATATATATTGATAAATATAGATAAAGATATATATTTATATAAACACACACACACATATATATATATGTATATATATATATATATATATATATATATATATATATATATATATATATATATATATATATATATATATATATATATATATATATAAGAATATATCAAACGTACAAGGATGGTCAAGCATGAAGGGATGAGACACAGAATAAGGGAATAAGGAACATGCAAATACATGGGCGGATAGGATGGACAATTAGACAGATTACGATAAAGACGGCCAGTAATGATGAAACCACAAACTGTCAAATACAAATTTACATATTCTACTCAGTAATATGACAATGGTTTCCCATAAGTATTCACAGAACTCAACTAGCACGAGGCAGTGAACAGACACATACCACCTTTATTCCTTCCTAGCCACATCATTAACACCTTCACTCGTGTGAATGACTTCATTTACAACCGCTGCCTCAACTCATGTTATTTGTATTTATGCTACTCTAAGGAGAAACACCTTGGCCTTTGTCAGACTGCTAGATCAGCGATAAAATTAGGTAGTCTCGCTTATATCTAAGAACAACATCCATACAGTTCCATTGCGGTGACAAGTATTTGACGTCTACACGATTACATATACTTCCACATCCTAAGAGTATCATGGTTTGTTTGCATGCCGAATCGCCAGTGCTTGAATTCATTGAGCTGGGATATGGCCTCTGATGCATGAACCTGTTTATTTATTTAACATATTGGTAAAGATCATTTGGGCTATTGTAATTTGCTCCTGTATTAATGGTGCGACATCATGCGTTATTTTACAAGCAGCGATGTCCGTTATACTCTGATGGGTGATTGCAATTCATATTGTCCAATGGCGTCTTATCGTGCTTTAATGGTTATCAAAACAGCTCTTCTAAACAGCTTACAGTTTAATGTAGAAGAGGTGTATTGGAATAACTCATTGCATCTTATATTTGTCCGTGGTATTTGATATCTTGCATAGCACATGTTGCCGTCTTCTATTGATTCTGTAATCACTAGGCATTCGCTGTTTTTATTTAGTTTTATGGACAGTGTTAAAGTCAAGATCAGAGTATGGGACAAAACTATATTGCTATCGTTTTGTTCGCCATGATATAGCCCTGTGCCTTCTGTTGAATTTGGTGGTTATGTACGAATTATTGAACGGATAATCTGCATCAGACATAGAAGCTACTTTCTTACCGACATAATTTACGTAGAGCATACCGATTACGGACATGTTTACGCTATTAAAGTTTACAATATATTGATTGCCCTTACTTGTTCTAGACTACTCGAAGATAAAATTGAAAGTTATATCAAGTTGAGCACCAGTAGTGTAGTATGATAGTGTTATCAACACCAACCGATTTCGAAAATACATTTCGACATCTACTGTAGATCTTGACTGTGTTCAGTAACCAAGATAGTTGGTCATCTACAATGTTAGCTAGATATTCATAATTTCAACATTTGACCCTTCAGCACCTTAGAATAAATAATATAACAGTAACACCTTTATCCTCATGAATATAATCCTACTCATTATTTCGTAACATCTCACCTATGATAGCAGTGTCATCAGCCTATGTTATGATAAAACGAACGACCTGCTTAGCAATGAGAATGTTAGCATAAAGTATGAACCCAGCAATAGACACCACACAACCAACTTTAAGTTGGCCCAATGCTTTATACAGTTACAGGAGATTGTTTTCTGTTCATATTGTTTCCTTTCACAATCACGAATGAATTTACATACATTGATAGACACTTAAAGATCAAATATTCGTTTCTTTACATATTCATGTTTAATGGTTTCGAAGGCAATACAAATGTCAATGGAGAAAGACCTAACGTAAACACTGTATCGCGTCGATACAGTGAGATTATAGTTCATGCGTGCACCTTCGGCAGCCTTGGGCTGTTTTGGCGATAAGCAATGGACACTTGCTTCCATTTTTGTTACAATGGCACTGTCAAAAGCTTACGTTCATTTTTATTGAATTCGTCCGTTAGAATTGGTGCTCTTGCTGAGCCTCTGAACGCCATCCGATGGGATCCAATAAACAGCACCTCTTAAAAGCATCATTGAAAACTAAACATACTTTAGAAACTAAGGGACCTCAGACTTAGAAAGACCATGCTTTTATTTTACTAACTAACAAATTTTTACGCCACACAAATCAAAATCGTGTTCTAATTATGATATAACCTTAAACTCTACTCAACTGCAACCTCATATATGCTTGTGAGCATGAATGTCATGACCGAAAGCAGAAATTAAGTGTCCGAATATTATCCACAACATGTATAAGATTCGGCGGCGATCTGTATTCTATTGGACAGCATAGTATATGAAAATGTACAATGGATAGTAAACCAGAATTTACGTAGTATCTAGACGTAGAAACACGATAAACCTCGTCGGGGCACCAACATAGATTGATCACTGAAAGTGTCATGTTGCTCCTTCTGAACGGTACCATAGTACACGCATTTACGTTTTTATTTGCACGCATCAGTATCACTACATCTCCATGGTCACTGGATTGAGACATATCCGTGCTATACTCTTATCATGTGACTCTGACATAGGCTTTAACAACCCAAGAGTGATGTTTATCATTGCATGATCCCTACTTGCATGGGCTAGTTGGGTAAGGTGTTGCAGAATGTTATTTGGTTCTATTGTATGATAACTGATAGAGAGGAGAAAGTTACTTTAATTCATGTTTGTCGTCCAGTGCGCTGAGCAATGATGCTACTGCCTTGTCCGTGTGGATACATGATGAAAGCCTATGAAGGTTTGTAATGTGCCATCTATAACACCTGTCGCATCAACTTAACACACGACGCATCTGATGTTTTGTTTATTGTTGTGTTTAATGGGTTTGATGTGGAAATATATCCTGTTGAAGCCACGTGTAGCCCAAAAGTGATACCAGTCGATAGCTAATGTCTAGCATAACAGGCTAAAGTCATATTGCAAAACGTCTCCTACTGTGTAATCAACACAAACACACGAGGCATTACTCAAGCAAACGCCGAGTGGTCAACGTTAGTAAATGTACAGAACCATGTTTGTGATCAACTATCACACTCCAGATCTCCCACATAAACATATCTGCTTCGATGTCGTGTTACGATATTCAGCGTAAACACACAAATCAGCCACATTATGGCCCAGTTTCTACTGATGCAGTTTGAACGAATGCGCCGGTTTATGTACTCAGGGACAACATTGAAGTCTGGGATAGCATAGGTATCTATCACAGGCTTACGATTGGCAGAGAAATTAATTTAATTAAAGATAATGGAACAAATATAGGAGAATGAATACGACAGTAATACCAATACGTCTACCCACTTCCAGTGATTATGGGCGGATACCTCTCTTTTATCTCTCACCCACCCAACAACCAATTTAGTCTACAGATATAATGGTGTTCATGCTATTGGAACAGAAGGGGAAGCACCTCACCATAGAGGCCTGTGTTGATCGGTTTGATCAAAACAAACATGAAAGCCAATGGGCGCATGGCGTGAGATAAATATAACTCTGTATTCGTAATTGCTAAGTACTTGCGCAAAACTAATCCTCGGTGATTCCCTTCATACGTGCTCTTTAGAAATTTCTCACTAGCTTGCATATATTGGGGATTAATGTAGTGAAATGGATACAATAATTGTGTCGTTGAAATATCACTGTTATCAGAGTAGATTGTAACATCAAATGGAATCCAGGTCAGAATAAGATATCTTCGCTTTGATAGTTAATGCATTCACGTCGTTTCAGGTACATTAGTGTCTGCCTGGTTCATCTTGGAACATAAAGATAGCCCTTCATCTTGGAACATAAAGAGAGTGCTGTTGTCCGTTGCACATGCATCATCACCGAGAGTGACCGAGGTCATTTAAGGGAGTAGACTACCAGCGTATATGCGATAACCGCATGCTGTATGGGTTGAGAAACAAATCATTCTTATCTGCTTAATGTTGGTTATATGCATATATATATATATATATATATATATATATATATATATATATATATATAGATATATATATATATATATATATATATATATATATATGTATATATATATATATATATTATATATATATATTTATATATATATACATATATATATACATATATATATATATATATATATATATATATATATATATATATTACATTATTAATGCATCGCTGTACAGATTTACACACACACACACATATATATATATATATATATATATATATATATATATATACATATATATATATATATATATATATATATATATATATATATGTAAATATATATATACATATATATATAATAAGTATATATACACGCATATATATATATATATATATATATATATATATATATATATATATATATATATATATATATATATATCTCTATATATATATATATATATATATATATATATATATATATATATATATATATATATATTACATTGTTTATGCATCTCTGTACAGATTTACTCGTGGTTTGCTGTTGTATTCAGTTTGGATTGGTTATCTTTGACATGCAAAGTCAAAAGCAGCATCTCAGTGGAGGGCACGGCAAGGCCAGCAAGTAATAAAATGCACTCTGAACAAAACTATTTCCATAGATCTGATACAATCAGAAGTTGTTCCAACCAGGTGCATTTGTAAATACGGCTCGCTTGGTTCATCGGAAGGCGGTGTCCGTTGATAAATGGATATCAATTTCCTTGTATACTTGTTTGCTGTGAGCCGCGAGTTCCGCTTTCGTTGAGTTTGACGCTGTCATTTGGCATAATACTCTCGTCGACCTTAGAGTGACCCGTAGCAGTACCTAAAACTGCCACAATTATATTCGCCCATGGTTTTCGCTACTTATTGTAAATCATTATTGCCATGGCAACCTAGACACACTCAACTTTCACAACGCAACAATATAACGATGACTTGCCACGTTATGACATCAGGACTGAAGATCAAATTTTACTAGGGGTGTTTATAACGTAACATTATATATATCATCTAGCCTAATGACAGGTATACATACTGCGACAAGCAGGGCCGTGTATCAGGCTGAACGTGTATCCCACAGCCCTCCCAACAGCTCCATGATGTATCAATAATTTATAAACTAGTCGATTACGGGCCTATCTTCCTGAAAGTTTCTTTAGCTTCGTGTTGAACCAGAATCAACCTTTAAATACACAAATTATGCTTGTAGCTATCAGTCCAACATATGACCAGGCCTTTGCTTACTGTACACTCCTCATATATTTAGGAGCGTGGGTGGATATAGTTTCAAGAGAATGAGTATATGGTACGGTCATTGTGAATGCATCCCGTGATATATTTCAAGAGATCATTGCCATATTTGCTATATTATCATTATATCAATTGGCAGGCAACTATGGTGAATGTTTGATTAGCCAAGCGAGAAGCCATCGTAGTTTTCTTAAACACCATTCAAGTCATCCCTCGCTTAGCGTTCTCTCAGATGATGCATTATCGACGAATGAATGAAGCTTACCAAATCAGCGACGATCACACAATACTACCCAGCAGTTTTTACACCCACCATCCCCCGGAGGAATCATCGGCAAAGAAACGTTACTCCGCTATATACCATTTCCCTTACCCCAGAATAGCGTTGTTACTTCGTGGCGCGGTTGCTTCAACGACTGGGTTCTGCGACTCATCTGAGCTATATTTCTAAACCAGCTGATTCAAACAGTTAAGCCAAAATAGCATATATATGGTCTGCCATTAACATGTCGGTGTTCGTGAAACCATTATTACTTGAAAAACAAGGATATAAGCTTTCCTGGAACCCTGGCTCGAGGATGGGATAAGATGAGTTAGGGTGTGGTAATGGTATGTGTGAACTACGTTATATGGACCCATCTAACACCCAAATGCCAAATAAATCCATGCAATTAACATATAATGTGATATATATGTGCAGCTTTACACATACAGTGCTCAAAGCATATATTTTATATATCGTGCTTGAGCCAGCAGTAGAGAAAACAATTGCGTGCGACGCTTTGTATAAGTGAGAGTCAATACTTTTAATATGTGGAGCACAAACTGTATACGCGTGTTTGGCATCTTTTGTAAGGTCACTTGTGTTAACGCACAAATTTGTTCCCTTTCCCTTAAATGTGACCCTCTTACGTTCGTGTAGAGACAAGACCCACTGAGTATATCTTTAGTGCTTTTAGAGAGCATATCGTAAATAAGCATTAATGCCAGCATTATGTGTTGTCGTGGAATTATTATTGAAAACAGCAAACGACGTATACAATTAGAAAATATGTATTATCTGCCATTGTCTACAATTTAGCATGATTGCTATGGTTCCTCTGGATTTGGTCAGTGATTAACAATGTCTTATCTTTACCAGTGCCGGTCATTTCTTATTGGAAACATTACGCTGATAGGTTGCAACCTCGTTGGTGTTCTACGATGAACTCCATTACGATCAGTGTTACCAAGTCAATACCTCTCATGGTTCGTTTATACCATTTAACACGCTAGTAGTTTTGTTTCGATCGGATGCTGTCGCAAGCGTTGAATTATGAATCAGTTCGAGTCTTGAGTCCCTTATGACATGACATGATTAATAGTATGGATCTTGCTAAATCACACTGATGCGATCCCTCGTGATGGCGCATACACATAGTTAATGGCTGTCCGGTTCCCAATGCATCACGGCCTAGAACGGTAACGTTGATCTCCACAGTGTGACTTCAGTTCGATATTTGTGTCAAGATGTTCTTTACGTAATTTAACAAATAACGGTGTGTCAAGCAGGCTGTGAGCGTTCATAGTGTGATATTAAATTAGCACTTGTGTTTTGCATGGCGTCATAATACAGAGCTGCCAGTCGGAAGCGTGTCATGAAGTTTCGGTTGCAATTCATTTTATGCAATGTCATAGCATTAATAGTGTACTATGAGTAGGCAATTCGTGGTTTGAATCTGAAGTAATGACCGCCTGAATCTGCTCTTCAAGCTTATCAATTCATGAACACCAACCGTTAACCATAGTTTTGGTTGTCAACTAGAGCAGCAATGTCCATATTCTCTTTGAATTGCACACTTAATTCGTACGGATAACTTTCCTCGCAATATAACTGTTAAGGTGTCTGTCTAAAGAGGTATGCCGTTATCAATACCATGTGATGTTCCATAACACAGTTATAGCACAGATCAAACACAATGAAGGCCAGGATGTGGATGGCATCTTATCACTCCACAAAATAAGTCGCCAAACCCATTTTGTTCAACCGAGAAAGCCAAGAATGATTGAGTCCGAAGTGCACAACTGCAGGTAACTTGTCATACAAATTAGGTTAATTTTTTTGTCATAGACAGCATCAATCTAATCGTAATATCTCCTAGATGTCGAAGACGCAACTTCCGGTTCCGATCGCGCTTAAGTAACATCGAAATCACTATGATCCTAATCAACATTACCATTGTCATCACAATCAACATCATCAACGTATTGTAAGATTTTATGAATGTCGAGGGCGTCACTTCCTGTTCGGAACGCACGAATGTAACCTTAACATTCGTATTTGCGACCTTTTCATTTGATGGTACTGGTCATTTCCTCCTTTAAATTCAGTATACCTGCCCGCATCTGTCAACAGCAATCAAGATATCTACAATCAAGATGTCTACATCAATGTTATAATGCAAATAGTGAGGTTTTACAGACAAAGAATAATTTGAAGTACAGTTAATACTTGAATGTTGCAGAGGAAATATGGCATACTGTGATTGAATGATGAATTATTTAATTGTATTATCTAGCGCCGATGTTCTGTGAAAGGAGTAAAACCATTAAAGCTATGCGGTAAATGTGGTGTAACTCCGTTATTCATGCTTGGTCTGTTTTATAGATATTATGCTTGCATAGGAAAGTGCTGAATATTAACGAGCATTATATGTAACAAGGCCATTAATTATATGCATGCTAATAAATGCCTGTTGTCCTTAACAAGCAAAAAGGCAGGCATAGCCAGCGGGGTTTTGACAGATGGGGGCGTAATAGTATATTCTGCTACGAATAGATAGTAGGACTCATTGGGGCGATCGCCATTGAATCTGAGCAACATTGGTCGTAAGAGCGAGATGGTCGCCTGACGGTAAATGCAATCAGATTCATAACATCATGCATGGTAAAATATCACATATTTCACGGTTCACTTGCTTCACAAACTGACAAAACAAAATATACACGTTTTCCAAATTGCAGTTAAGGTAAATTAGTAATTGGATATTTACTTGATAATGACTGATGTCTGTTTACTAACAAGCGTTCAATTGGGTCTCCGAATAAATCCTCAGGCTTTACTTTGGCTGTTTAACCCCGTTATGATGACCATTGTCTCGGTTGTCATAGAGTAAAATAGAGTGCATATCACTAAAACAATCCTACATACCGCCGCACGTCACCCATAATCAATACCACGTAGTATTGCTAACATAGTAAATTCAAGCGCCTGCTAGACTCTCTATCAATATATCTGCCATGGCGACTTGGTGCACAACCCATACATTCATTTGCCTGAGGGCGCTTAGCTGCTCAAGTACGTTTGCTTTTCAAAGATGCTTGATGAGAAAATGCTCTTCAGAGGCACAGCGAAAGACTCAATTCTAACGGTCAAATGCAATACAAATAAATGAAAAGCTTCTGACAGTGCCATTGTACAAAAAGTCGAAGCAAATTATATGAAAAAAACCCCAAAAATTCCGGTGGCACGTGCATCATCTATAATCGGTTAAATATATTCTGTAATTGTGTTAAGCATCGGGCCAACTAAAAGCTGTAAGTTGCCTGTTGCTCTAATCACAGTTTATACTAACTAATGTACCAATAACATCCAGTCAAGCGAACAAAATTGGACGATTGGCAAAAACAGCCAGAGCAGTTTCATTATACACCAATATCAATTTGGAATTGATAATTTGCTATCACTACCTAATGCAGTAAATACACAGTGCAGCTAGTTATCATGTTAACATTACAACAAAGCTATCCAAACAGCGAATGACTACGGGTATATGCCTCGTGATTAAAGACAAAAGAATAAAACAGACAAGATTTGCCCATTTGGGATCAATAAAATACGGCAACATATGCTAGATATCAATTACCACGGACATGTGATACATTCAAAGAATTATTCAAATACACATCTTCTTGAACTGAAAGCAGTTTAGAAAGAGCCGTTATGGTAAGCATTAAGGCACGATAAGACGCCATTGTTGGGAAATATGCATTGCAATCAGCGATCCGAGGATAACAGACAACACTGCTTGTAAAATAATGCATTATGTTGCATTATTATTGCAGGAGGAATTTACAAAAGCTCGAATGATCATTAAATATATGTTACATTAATAAACAGATTCTTGCAGCAGAGGCAATATCCAAGCTCATTTAGTTAAATCACTGGCCATTCGGTGTGCCAACAAATATAAGAACCAACGATACTCTTGGGATATGGAAGCAGATTTTATGGTGTAGTCGTCAATAATTGTCACCACAATAGAACTGAAGAGACATTGTTCTTAGATATATGCGAAATGACGTCATTTTATCGCTGATATAGCCATCTGTCAAAGGCCAAGATGTTTCCCTTACTTGAGCAAAAATACAAATCGCATGAGAACGAGTTAAGGAATCGGGTGTTTATGATGTGACTCACGCGAGTAAAGGCGTTAATGATGTGGCTAGCATTAGGTCAGTGAATACGAATGGGGCACCTTGCTTACTCATGCCCACTGGAACATGGAGCCGAAAGCTACCATGACGTGAAGTGATGGACATAACGAATTAGCAAAAAATCATACAGCAATTGGACCAATCGTAAGCCGAACAATACAAATGAATGGATGTTGGATGCATTATGGCGTAGTCATCAACATGCATGCTGTAGTTGTAACAGATGTTTTGATCTTTGTGCATTGTGATTGGGTATCGAATGCATCCCTGAATATCCGTATTCAAGCCATTTATTGCTATAGTTCCTGCTGATCAAATGGCATAATGACACTGCTTTACACAACATTTTAACCTGACATACAGACGATATGTAAACGAGAGGTCTGTGTCTTGGCTCGCAAATATCTTCGAGTGGCTCTGGCTAAATTACAGGTGATATATATGAATAGTTTAGCCCGAGACACTCGAAGATATTTGCGAACCAAGACACATACCTCTCGTTTACATATCGTCTGTATGTATATATATATATAAGCATATATGCATATATATATATATATATGCATATATATATATATATATATATATATATATATATATATATATATAAATATATATGTATATATATATATATGCATATATACATATATATATATATTTATAAATGTATATATATATATATATATATAGAAATATATACATAGAAATATATATATAGAAATATATATATAAAGAAATATGCACAGTACCAAATCGTACACGAGTTGTGAGAGGCTTGGCAATGGTATGTACAATAAATATTGCAGAATGTTGAATGTATATATAAGTTAACCAATTAGCATACATGCTTAATGTATGCATGTGTTCAGTCCAAGAATATTTTCAAATTGGTCAAACATCCTTTGTATCGAATTTCCCCATGCATTTCATTTGTGCAAAAGCCAATGATGAGCAGACTCTTCTTTTTTGTATTTATTTATAACAGTTACTCAGTCAAGTTGAGCATCTACAATAGCAGTTTACCAGCTTCTGGGCCCAGATCCAGTCGGGTACTTACCCCCCCTCCTATTTGTAGCAATCGTCATCAACTGCATACAATGATACATCGGAATACCCTTCTATCAACGCAAAGACATCTGCCAGCGTGGCATAGTTTTCAGCCATGCTGAAATTGATGGACGACAAGAGGCCGCTCTTGTCACAACGTGATCACATTTAGCTACCAGAGATGCCGTTGGCATACGGAGCATTTACTAGGTTCCGTGAAGTGAACCTATACTGTGAAAGTAAACAGCAGACATTTTTGTAAATACCTACTTAATACACGGCCGGTTAAGATGGAACGACAAATGGTTATTGCATTAATCGGAAGTAACATGTAACATTGACACCAGACTAGCTATTGTAAGCAACATCATAAATTACTTTTCCATCCAAAAGGTATATGCAAGGTAAAAGGTACACATGTGCAAATAAATCGCATTAGAGGTGTGCGAATGGGAATGAAGAACTCACCAGTAGGTATTATCGCAGTGGGCACAACACGTGGAATCCACGCGGAAAACACGCGGTGAGACCACGTGGACAATACGCGGATTTTACGCGGGGATTTCAATCGGAAATCACGTGGTTATTTCCACGTGGAAATATCCGCGTAGATTCCACCAACTTATTATGCACTTTTTCAACGTGAATCACAGAAATGAGACATAATTGTCATGAATAAATATTTATTAGTCCCAACACATAAACAATAGCGCTCAGTAGCAAAAAAACTAACAAACTAACACCCCCCCCCTCCCCTCTTTGCGTTTCGGAGCATTCTTCAATTTGTTTCCCAACTGGTTTATCACCATGGACTCTGTTGTGATGTGGCTTTGCAGAATGCTTTCTGAAACACAACACATAAATGGAACAACATTTTAATAATATATGAACCTTAGTTTTATAATTTATAATATGAATTTATACTAGTATTCTATATTTCATTGTAAAGGGATCTCTAATGTCATTTGTATTCAGCAGAATAACAAGAAAATATTACTTTAGGATTAAGGTGAACATCAATTCAATCTCTTACCAACAATCATCTTGCACAAAGTTGAACCCAACTTTGTTTCCCCGGGAGCCTTTCATATTGAGACAACTCACCAGATCCTTTGTCATGAGCCGGCAAATGTATCTAAAATAAAAGAAGATCATATCAAAATCATGAAAATTAAATTCATCCAATCATCTTTGTCATATCCACTCTAATATCTTATGTCATATATTCGTAATAAATGATTCAGTCTCATGCAAATATATTTTATGCAAGACGTGTGTACCTGCTTGTCACGTTATTGGCCATGTCCTTGGTATCGGTCCAACTTCTGCAGCTGCAATCATATGTATATTTTTGTTTAAAGAGCCACCAATCACCATAGACATTAATATGAATTAACTATAAACTATGTTCAAGCTTATTCTCTTTAACCACATTTGACACAATATTATCAATGCTCATCAAGGAAAACAATTAATGTTCGTGCATGATGATGCAATAGAAGCCATAAATTGAAAACGAAATTCACCTACAAAACACAATAACTATCACCTAGCACAATTATATAGCCAGATAAAAATATACAACGATTAGTTTCAACAAATGATTCTAAAGCCTATTCATTTGTGAGTTATATGGCCAGGCTGTGAATATAGGCCAAAATTAAAATTCAGTTCTTTGAAGAGAAGAAAAGCCAATCTATAGTAGTAAGTGTTAATTAACCAAGTGCTTCCAACTTCAGTGAATATTTATTAAAACTAATACTTACCCAAGCAAGCAGTTCTCTGCTCTACATCGACGAGTTCAATTGAACTACTTCAGGCAGGTCTGTACAAAGGCTCACTCCATCCTTCTCCCTTTCCTTCACTAAGTCTCTTATTACCTTCAGAAAGTGTAGACATCGTTTCATCAAAAGAGCAGGTAGGAAACATAAGTGTTAATATAATCAAATAATAATAAAAAGCAAATTACTTGCCCAAAAGTTACTTATTTATGCTGTGGTGAAATAGAACTAAAATGACATTCGCAAAGATCTGTATGCATATGGAGGCAGCAATACATGTGACAACTACATGAAACCGATGCCTCCTTACAACCAAACCTAACCTAACCCTGCCACCAACAACCCCATTTCACAGTCACATAGTGACATACACTCTCAATGTCTCTCGCAGTTTAGCCTTTCTCCTCCTCATGAATATGCATGAGTATGATAATGGCGCCGCCGGCATTTTTGTAATCTGTTCATGCTTAAATAAATCAAATAGACCGACTAGCCAAGTATTCAGGTTCATTCAAAATGTCAAATAGACACAATAACGACCGAATTACCCTCTCATCTCGTTCATTATTCTATAGCGGTATGCACAGATGCATTGACGAAGTCTGATGCTGTGATAATAAGACAAGTCTACCACAAACCACTAACACAACATAAATAATCGTCACTCCATAAAACATATTATTTCATTTTACTAAAATTGGCAATAATCCGATCAGTGTTGAAGGTAACAATCGTGAGCATGTCATTCAAAATTCAAAGAGTTGTTTTCCCGCTGAGATGCTGCTGAGACAAAGAATGATGGCGGACGGAGTCAATGCGCTATTCTACCTCCGATTAAAAAACTTTCGTATAATGTTTTACATGTATACAACAAAATCAAAGTACATAACAATTATTCTTTATTTCTTTTTAATTATTTGCTAATTTATGGGATTATTAATTTGTCAATTGCAAACTTTTTAATACACTTATTTTGCCGTATGCATGATCTGATATAAGTCAAGTATGCTAAGTCTAACGTCTGAGCTGTGCTTAACATTTGTTACGTTTCCCATTCAATGATGGGTATCATCGATTTAACACACATAATCCACCAAAAATAATACCCCCGTTATATATACCTAGCACTACCCATGCAAAATGTTTTTGCGATGCTGCATAATTAACATTTTGCATTAATTGACAATATTTTGGTGAGTTATGTTAAAATTATAGATCAGTGGATTTATATGAACAGAATCTCCTGAAAATAAAATTCCACGTCTTTTCGACGTGGATTAATCCACGTCTTTCCACGTGGATACAACCTCGTGGAATCCACGTGGATATTACTTGGATATTGGTAGATCCACCTATCCACCAAAATTCCACGTTTTTTCGACGTGGATTCTACGTGTTGTGCCCGCTGGGATGTTGATTGACTGGGCTGGTCAACGCCATTTTACCATATCAGACGCTACGAGTAATATTCTAGCCATGTGCTCTTGTCCAAATTAGAAGAATAGCTCATTACTCTGTGGTCAACCACCAATTTCAGAGAGATTTTTGCCGCTCGCGATAATGATATCAACGATTCAACTTGTCTGAACGTATAATTAGCATATGTTCGGTGTATCATTCTTTCACACTATTACACAATACTATTTTCCAAATGTGTTCGTTCATTTTCCTCGGATAATCCATGGAATAAAGCCTTTCCACATAATTTTTGTTTCATTGTTCTGTGCATACACTAGTTTATTCCCCAAGGCTGGTAACAAATAACGCCGAATGTCACAAATAGAACAGCTCTTGCGGAATGGTCCATGAAGCGTATTGGGGTTTTACCCACGTTTAAGAGAAGATAATGAAAGAGACCAGCTATATATGCTTAAGCGGACGGTCCACCGTCCCCTGGGGCCATCCTCAATTGCTGACCCTGTTCAATGTCAAAGTAAGCGGTGATGCGAGTGTGATTGTGGCATTGCTGTCATTACAGTGTTATTGGCTAGATGTCTGCCTAGTGCAGCTCAGACTGAACTTGTCTCTGAGCTAAGATATAATTATATTTCACGCGTATGCACACTTCAATGTCATATCCAGCATAAGTACCCATTATATCAGGCTTTGTTGCTTGAACAGTCAAAATGTATACAACACTGCAGGAGGTATCGCTACTTATGCACGTTATAGCGCCCTCTAGTAAGTGTTTCTTTTTGTTGTGCACCCATTCACCACGGCAGTTAAAGATACATTGATTGAGCGCATAGCAGGCGCTTGAATTTACTGCGTTGATAGTATCTTTGGTATTGTTTACGGGTGGCGTGTGGTGGTGTGCGCGATTGTGATTGATATATGTACTCTATCTTACACTTTGATGATGTAAATTGTCTTCATAACGGTGTAAAATAAGCCAAAGTAAAGCCAGTTGATTTGTTTTGAGATCCAATAGTTGTTGAAAACCATTCACCTCAGCCATCTCACGCAAGAACGGATTCCAATATCCAATTACTATTTGACCTTAACAGCGTTTTGGAAAACATGTATATTTTGGTGTGCTTTTAACAGCGTGTGCCGAGACATGGGTCCATTCTCATGTAACTCGTATCATTTTTTTCTATTGACTGTAAAATTCATCATAATCCTAGGAATATAGTTAAGCACTCATCATAGAATGGTACAATATATGAACAAGCCGTTGTCCAACGGTATGTGGATCTTCATTGAATGAGGCACTGGTTACAATAGTTCTTGTATTGAGTTTATATTACCTATAACAAAATAGTTTATTGTCAATCACCGTATGCCAGATTTCCCGGCCGAAGGAATTACCGTAACTTCAATTATTCATTATCTGTAATACCTTGCTCTTTTCTCTATGAAATTACCGTACACATGGTTAACATCCGCCTTATGTTGCGTTATAGACAGAGATCGTTTGTAGGTATGTGGGCCTTGATTCGCGACTACTTTGATTGCTGTTGACATAAACGGGCACGTATACTGAGTTTGGAAGAGGAAGCCGTTAACAGGAAATAATCAGTGTCATTAAATACACCGGTCGCAAATACTAATGTTAAGGTTACCTCATTGAGTTCCAAACCGGAAGTGACGTCCTCGACATCCATTAAATCTTACTATACATTGGTGATGGTGATTGTGATGGCTATAAAGATCATGAACAATATCATGATCATGATGATTTCGCTGTTTCTGTAGTGCATTCGGAACCGGAAGTGACGTCTTCGACATCCATAAGATCTTACGATAAGATTGATGCTGTCTCTCAGAATAATTATCCCAATTGGTATGACAAGTTAGGTGCAGTTAGGCCCATGGGACACTCCGAAATTACTCTTGGCTTTGTTGGCGACTTACTTTGCGGAGCAATAAGTTTCCCTGGTTGTCTATCAATCGATTAGCTACAAGAGTAGAGTAGAGTGTTTATTACTTCAAATGCAATATACAATATGCTTTAATCAACAGATTCGCTGTGGCTCTCTATTGGTTAAATCCACCGCACAATGATTTAGTATCTGACTTATCTTAGGAATATATATGTATGAATATGAAACAGGATCTCCGCTATAGCTAGGAGAAGGTTTATTGATTGGTCTATACACCCATATACCTAACGCTCTGTTGATAATAGACTCCAGGTCATGTGTTACGTCATGAAACATTTATTGTAGGTCTCAGAACTGCGCTGCCAATATTTGATTTGTGTAGGTAAAAAGCGTCGTTTCATACAACTCATAGTAATGCTAAGATATATGATTGTTGTGATATAATAAACTAAATACAAGTAGGTTTAACGTCTGTTGATTTAACAAACACTGCTCTTTCTATTGCCAGAGGATATTATACTACATAGTATCCTCTGATACATTCGTTTCTCCGGCTGGATACCAAATGACCAGCACCAGAAAAGATGATACATTGTTAGACACTGACCAAATTCAGAGGAATCAATCTAATCAAGACCAAGTCTTGTCGTGTATAGACACTGACCAAATTCAGAGGAATCAATCTAATCAAGACCAAGTCGTGGACTCAGCCGCGCCACGAATTAATAACGCCATTCCCAACAACAAGGCTGGGGTAAGGGGAATAAAACATAGCGGAACAGATGATTGTTTCGGGGTTAGTATTGTGAGATCGTCGCTTATATTTTACGATATATGTATAATTATTTATATATATATAAATATGTATATATATATATATATATATATAGATATATATATATATAGATATAATATATATATAGATTTTTATATATATATATATAGTATATATATATATTTATACATATATATATATATATATATATATATATATATATATATATATATATATATATATATATATATATATATATATATATATATATATATATATATCTATATATATATATTTATATATAAAGATGTACATATATATTTTGGTGCCTAGGCGTTGTTATAATTGTAACTGTCCTTCTTCTAGTTTTCAGTCAGTTGCGGAGGGGTAGCTGTCAGAATAGGCGAGAGAGAGTAAAATCGAAAAGCAAGAGATACAATGGACTGTGAAGTGACTATTCAATGTGCTGCGATTCCGGCTTGTGTTTATAAGATATGCAGCAATATTCTAAGATAAGCTGTGCATTGTGCTGACTATTCAATGTGCTGCGATTCCGGCTTGTGTTTATAAGATATGCAGCAATTCTCGTGCTTTACTATTTTGTCACGGTCAATTTATTACAGCAGATCATATGCAGAATAACAACTGAATGTACCATGCCAATAATCATTTATGGGCCGTACAAAATACGCAAGATAAATTTGCATAGCTTACTCAAGATCACAGGGGTTAGTAAACCATGACGTGGATAAATGCAGCTTCAGAATCTCTAGCGCTGCATGCTGCAGTTCTCTAGCAGAGCGAAAACTTCACAACGATTTAATGGCTAGGGGACTAATACAAATGCCTGGCATTAGGCGTACTGATCATGTGACATTTTAGTTCATTGTAGCTGAGCATCATATCAGCATCCGTTTTGTGAACAATCGTTTCCTCCATAATCCATTTCCCACGGTGCAAAAGTCGTGTACAATGATTTACATCAAAGTAGAACAGTATGAAAAGGCTGCAAAAGTAATCCTGGTGATTTGTACATATACAGAAACTGCGCAATATTCAGTGACATGTGACATGTATACATAAATGTTTACGGAATGGAAATTGACAAACGGCACCCTCCGGTGACTGAAAGCTATCAAACTTGAGCTCTTAACTAATGGCGCTGGATGTATCGATAGCTGCTGATTGGGGGATCAATTCATTTTAGCGACTGAATACAGTACTACGATTGCGATTTAGGCATAACAGAGCCTAAATAACTCTCATTGAACTAAGGCGAGTAGTGCAATGACTGGCAGTGCATGTCCCCCTGTTGATGTCCGATATCTAGCCTATTGCGAAGCACGCGCAGCTGATAGCGGTGAGCCTTGTTTTAGTCTTGTCGAAATTATACTAACAAACATGCGCAAATGCGAAAAATAAGGCGACATGACTAGGTAAAATGTACATGGCATGGAATATGCATAAATCATGCCGACACAACATTTCCATCCATTTACAATTTTGCACTGAGAATTGCGCAATAAGAGATTGATTGCCTTGAATTGAATCTTACCAATGTGGCTGTGTAATGTGGTTTGTGTAAATAGATGCTCTTCTCGATGCTGTAAAATAACAAACCCGGTCCCCAACAGCAATTAGACCAAAACAACGGCCATTCAGTATGTTTATGTTAAAAGAGGGTTGTATATATATGTATATGCATATATATACATATAAATATAGGAGATAAAGGGGTACATATAATATATATATATAAATATATATAAATTAGTTTATATATATATATATCCGTATATATATGTATATATGCATATATATATGCATATTTATATATAAATATATAGAGGATAGATATAGATGTATATATATATATAAATATAGATAGAGAGAGATATATAGATATAGATAGAGAAATATAGATAGATATATACAGATATAGATATACAGAGATATAGATATATACATATATATATATATATATAAACAGAGAGAGATAGATATAGAGAGATATATATATCTCTCTATCTCTATCTATATATCTATCTCTCTCTCTCTCTCTAGATATATATATATATATATATATATATATATATATATATATATATATATATATATATGAGTATCGTGGTGTGGTAACAGGACGAGGACAACGGAATGTCTCTTGTTATTACCATCGTGCACTTGTATGCAATCTGGTACTGTTATCAGAATGGTCGTAAGATAAGGCAACGGAATGTCTCTCGTTCTAAAAATGTAAAGCTGCTGATAGTAATATCAATAATGATCGATTCACTGTTTCGTTCATTGGTGATGCTAGTGGGAATACGACCCTTAGTGCCATAGACGGGACACTGTTTTTGGAAGCCACGCATTGTTAATGTGTGCACGTTTACACTGTGTCGACTAAATGGATGAAATAAAACGGAAATACAGCAACTCGGTATCGGTAGGTCTCGACGATTTGACATTGATTGTATGGGCCGATATTTGGCTGGTGATGAATGGGAAAGTACTGTAGTGCTTGCAATTGAGAGCAACAGATAAACATCTGGACCTTGCAACAGATAACAACGAAGCAATATCGTAGCAACTTTGCCAACAATATGCACCAAATGCCTCTTACTTATTGACCAGTGGACCGGAATTCAAGCGCTTCTGATCATCTTTTGCATCTATTCATGTTTTTGTTGCACAACACTCAAAACAACACAATGCCGAATAGCTACAAACGACCATACTTCCTGTGTTCCATTATTCGATTATAGGGCTTTTGAGGGGGAAAAACATCAAACGCCCGTCTTAGTCTTGTAAAGTCTGCGGCTTAGCAAGCGTGCCACCGCACTGGATGCCTCCCGGAAGTAAATAGATTGCTGATTAGATGCATTTGTATGACATTTTTACCACACTTATCATCAGCCTCAATTTGCTTTGAAAGTATTTACGTTTGAGATTTCTAGATTCAGTTATATCACACCAAAACGTGTCCTTCGCGTTCCAATGTTCTCCATTTCGCCGTTGATGATGTTTTCGTGAGGTCAGATGGTTAAAACAATGTATACGAATGCAAGAATATCCATCACGCTGATGATTGCAGTCAGGAGATTTCCATCTTTGCAATTTCTTACAGAGACAGATCATTATTCAATGTACATGGCGGCTTACTCTCTACCATTTATATTTTGTAGTTGGGACGCAAGTGCATATGATCGATTGAATTTATGATTTATTGATTAAGTTATGCAGCTATCACAAAACATATATATTTTGATTTTCGTTATTTTAATTTCGTAGGCGAATGCGTTGCTCAGCCGACATCATCAAGCTACAGATTGTGAAAGCATTCCGAGCGCTACTGCTTAGTAATTTACCTGAATCTAAGATTCTACAAATAAAGATTGAGATGCGTTTAGATGCTTACTAGTAATAAGAACAAATGTTCTAACATCCATGATATTATTTTAGTCTATGCATTAAATCTTATTTTGGGACAATAATTGTGTCCTTGAAGAATACGCAACAATCTACATTGTAACTAAAATAGACAAAGCAAATGTATCTCCACTTCGTGTAGGCGGGGCAAGTTAGGTAATACTGCCATGCATACCATGACGGTTAAGGATTATAAAACCTATCTGCGTTAAAAATAAAAGGCCTTTTCCACACGGTTTAGAATAGCCATCATGTGCTCAATTTACGCTAATGACGCCACTGAAGGCAGGCTGCAGTAAATTTACCACTCAGACAAGCGTATTGACACACCGAAATACCATTTAGAATTTCAATGAACAGTTTCTTACAGTTAAAGGCACGACCTTTTAGAGTACATATTCTGCGCTCATATTTTTTAAGAACGGATTATAGATTGCAAGTAACCATGCTTCAAATTCACATGATATATATTTTGGAAACCCAAGAACAAGCAATACGCGCCTCTGCAATTTCCTCTTATTAATATTCATGTGGATAACAATTGACGTCACAACAGGGAGATCTCAGTATTATGATCTATGACCACAGGAGGATTACCGTCACCCGTGATGGTGTTTTATCGATTTATATCAGGAAGGCAACGTATCCCACTGTCGGAAATATTGTTGTGAATGCTTTTTAACTGCCTACTGACCGACATAATTTGTTTCAAAGATAACTATATAAAACCAGCATTTTGATTAGGAAACATACTATTTAATGAAATACAGATCGAATAAGTCTTCCCCAACCAAATCAGGTATCTTCGTTAGGCACGCGTGTCTATCAACCAATCATACACAGTGGCACATATCAAAAGCTTTGTTTGGAAAATATTCCTATCTGAAATGTTCGTATTTCACCCTCATTAAGCTGTCATCATAAACTGATGCCGCATATTACTATTCTAGATAACACAACTTCCACTATTGCCAGATTGCTGCTCGAGCATAGCAGATTTCTTCAGATACAAAAGGGCGAGCTCCGGGAGTCATATCTAAGATGATGGATTTAGACTAAATTCGATCAAAGTTAATATCAATATTGCTATAAGTCATTGTGACTGCTGTAAGAATTGTTAACATTACATGCTTGCGATCACCTATCATAACAGGAATTACCTCTGTCATTGCCGTATCAGTACGACCCAAGACAAATTGTGCCGCATTTCGCACAACACCATCTACACATATGGCGCGAGGCCAGAATTCTTATGTTTGGACAAAGCTTACAGACGAGACACTCTTAAGGCTAATGTCTTATCTGCATCATTTATTTTGTCTCTCAAAGTGCCGCAATCAATAGATATATGCATCGTGTGTATGTATATATGCATATATATATGTATCGATTTATGTACACATATATATATATATTTGTATATAACAACATATATGAATATGTATGTGTATTCTTACATATACATATGTATGCTCATATGTATATATGTATGTGTATATGTCAAAATTTATGTAAATAGTTACATATATATAGACATATACATATATATACATATATGGATGGATGGATATACCCTCCTATGCAATGCAGGATCCTCCTGGAGCAACAGCATGAGCCATGGTGTTTATGCAATGTAATGAATCCCCTAATCAAATGCTATCAGAAAGGCACCTTTTACTTTGGCAAATAATAGGTATGGTTTGGCACTGTGATTAGCGGCTCACTAGTGCTATATCCAATTACCCGCTTCATTGACATTATTTAGAATCTAATTGTGTATAACAATTGTGTCCTTGGCGTATATGCAACTAATTTCGAAGTAACTATGAGGAGACCAACAACTGCGCTGCAAACAATACGCCTTAATATAGGTGCAGATTACAACAGGATAAGTCCCTCATAACCAGCGTTTAGATCATTAATAAAATGTGTCCTCCTCTTATTTTGATTAATATATGATTTTAGATTATGCTTACATCGAAGCTTCAAAAACAGCTTACGCCTAAAGCCTTGATACTTATTTCGCACACAAATCTACTCCTAACCAAGCGCTATGTTTTTGACAAGCCATAAACTGTTGCAGGTATTCGCGGCACATGCCTCTCTTATTGTCTTTAACTTACACGCACGTTGTTGGCAATACAAGTAGGCAAAGTGATGACGGGCACCTTCATCACCTTCAGAATAGAGACAATAGGGGGAGACATTCATATTTCACACCAAAACGGCATTCTTTTTATAATGCTTAATACATTTCGTACTATCTAACAAACTTCGTTAATTAAATCTTTATATTGCAACATTTTGAGCAGAAAAGGCAGAATATCCTTTGATCAAAGGCAGATGAGATTTATCTCTTCTCCCTTCTTATATTACGGTTAGTTATGCTCACTTTTGCTGTAGTTTCGCTGTAGGTAACGTTAAATACAGCCCGAGTCCCAAAAGACCTGGTTGGAGAGAAAGTTTTAGAAGACAACTATTTACCGCAATCTACCATATGAAATCGTATATCAATCTGGTTTTTGTAGCTCATTTATCACATTTGCTTTTAAATAGACGGTCATCAACTCCTTGGTGGGTAATCGGCCAGACTGTGCTTCCAGGCAGAATACGACATACTACTGAGCATAGGATAAATGAAGCGAGCAAATGGTGTTAACGAAAGTACTATGTGTATGCATTGTGGTGCGCAGCTGGGAAGCCTTAATGACTAAAAGGGAGTCAATATTGCGTCTAACTCTAGTTGGCTGGATGCAGAGATGTCGAACGTGTTGGTATGACTTTTCCATGCATTGGTGATATTTACGTGGGAACGCGATCCACTCTGCCATGGACCAATTGACACAGCTACGTATGGCAGTTGTGACAAGTTAAGCCATATTGAGCGGGTTTTGAAAGACATCATGTCTAGGTACCACATTGCTCTCCATGATTATATTTCAATAAAGTGTAGGATGCGCTTGTGTCGAATACAGCATCTGGGGTGTGTCATCTGGCGATTTCCAAATTTAGAAAAGGACAGGAATATTGTATTTCGTTTGTATTGCCAATATCTACGTGACTCAATTGCATATTCTGTTTCACAATAAGAGCGGAAAAGATTAGATTCCATGGTAATTGCCCGTTTGAAATGCGGGACAAGGAAACAGCAATGTAATTTCCAATGTATTCCATGGCGGCTCGGATGGCTGGGTCGATGGATTCGTCCATTCAGCATCGTTTAAAGCCATCCATCTAGTAATCGTACTGGAAAATCAGGTTATTCGTCCTTTATGGACGACATCAGGCCCGTTTTAGACAGCTCTTGTCACCACACTAGCTTTATTAGACACCGGGTGTTGACTTATGACGCCTCGTTATGTCTGAATGATCTGGATTGGATACGTCCAACATTAATTAATGATACTGGCGAGTGGTACACTCGGTAATGTCGCCGCTATGATTTCTTGTCGCGGTCTGCATTCCATATTCTTTGGATATGATATGATATTTAAGTGCGTCGTCTTAGATGAATATTTTAATCATGATGCCAGCAGAAACCATTTTGGTTTGGCCACATATAGTAGAGTGTAAACAGCTAAGGAAAATGCATACGGTGGCATCTTGCTGATATCTCTACCAACACTGACATAATCTGCAACTTAGAATGAGGCATTGGACTTGTATGGCTTCTTGCATTAGATAACATAATGAGAGAACCAACTCTGTATGCCTATACGCGGCAACAATAGCTCATTATTACCAATAGTATTACAAGTTTTGCATGCTCAATCCATTGTCACAACAGCTCAATACAACGTTCAATTTAATACCTTCAAACGACCTCACGTCCTGCATTTTAATTAAATGATTAGAGGTCTTAAACGATATCAAACACCCTTTGTAGGCTAGAAAGCTCGCTACGAATAAAGTAAAAGACTAAACTTGCTACCTTAATGGAGATCTAGCGGTAGTCATTTGACTACAGATTAAGCTTTTTAAAGGTTGGCATTAACTTGAATGAGGTGATAAATTCGAAGGAAGCGAAACATTGTTTGTGTCAAAGTCAATATCAAGGAGTTATTTTTATTGCTAACTAAGCGCCCAGTGAAGTCAATGGTGATTAGGTAAATTATGTATATGAGTTATGCAAATCATTACCGCAAATAAATATGCTTCTGAAGGGCACCTTACGAAGTGAAGGTGGTTCGTTAAGCTTCACTGTCGATATTAGATTGTCATTTACATAAATCGACTTGACCACCAAGTGAATACACTTGTTCAGATGACTAAAAGTCGCTAAATGTCTTCGGGGTTTAGAAATTGCCTTGTATAATTGACATAGGTGTAGTGACATATATTGAGAAATGATAATGAACATCTGTTTCTCGGCGAGCATAGGTTGTTTTTGTTTAAAAAACACTTGTTATCCGCGACAAACAAACATATGAGCTTACTTTTAGTATATGACATTTTGCGTACTGGGTATCTCTGACAGCACATTCAGACAAGCAGGTACCAACCTGTATGTGATTCGCATGTACCAGAGGCAATCGCAGCATTCTAACGCAGTTATTCAACAATAAATGTCAGGTTTCACTGCAAATTAAACTCTGTAACGAGTACAATAATTTTTTCTGCCGATTTTAAATTCAGCTCTCAGAGCTAATTTGAGCAAAAATAGAAAGTTAATGGGTCAAAGAGGTAATGCAGCTTCTTGCTATTGGGATATCTACAGCACCAACGATCCCGGACTTTGTGTTTTTTAAGTTAGTTGTGATTGTGTGCGTTCGTGACAACACAACGAGCTCGTAAATAGAAACCTTGTTTTAAGCAATATTCATCACAGATGCGCATTTTGAACAGCATTCATCCCTGAAATTGAATGTAATGTAAGGAATAGAAAAAAAATGCATGCAATGAGAGAGGCAATTTCGCGAACCGTTTTTATGGTCTATCTAACACCCATTAAAGACTGTGGAGCTAAATATGTCTGCGATACGGGAGCAGAATCGGGAAACAAATGCACTTCGAGCAATATAAAGCTTTAACCTAGGCAGAGGAGGATTTAATTAATATTCATCTGAGTGAGTGTGAGCATCGGGGACATTTTGTTACATAGTTTATGATGGTTCTTTGTCTGATAAATGACAGCTTGAACATGAACAACTGGAGTAAACTTTGCGCAATCAACATTTAATTTACTTAAATTATTGCGGAGTATAATATGTCCGATGTGCAATATAGTATACAGCATTCATTTGATAAGCTTGGAATATATGTTATTCCAAAATATGAGCCACGATAGTTGTAATTATAATTGGGATAAAGAAAGTTACGGCAGATTGCTATTGATGCATATGTCAAGAGCAGCTAAGGATTAAGTCGAAAACCAGACAACTGTGATTTCTTCATTTGCTCGCTTATTATTGAATTCCATAGGTATGTATGGTCATTAAACATTCTTGATTTGGAGTTGCAGTCCTATGACGCTATATGTTATACATAGACAGACAATGATATATCCGGACTGTGACACTCTTGCGTTGTGCATAACTTACATATAGTTATCAAATTGCATGTGGGGCTATCTATACCTACAAAAGACATCACGGTCTTCTTTCGTGTGCATTAACATGAAAGACGAATGGTTGTTCTGCAGTGTCATGTGAATGAACGCATCAGCCTAGAACTGTAGCCCCGCAGCGCGTACGCTAGTGACTGAAGACTATTACTGGCCATTGGGTTCGATATCACCGTGGGCGTCAATGTACAGTTGAAGTCGCAAACCAAATATTCATGGACTGTTTTCAAATGTGCTGTATATGTCATGTTTCAAATGAAGCACCGTGCCAAAATCGAATAAAGTTGACCTTGTGGAAGTGGCGGAGAATATTGTTCTATTTATGTTTACACGATCGCCCGTGTAATATGTATATAAGCACAATGCAACGGTCAACTAGACATTTAGAGGAACAGGGTAATGTTCTCATTTAAGCCTCCATCGAACTATGAATGGGATGTGCAGCTTTTATTTTTATTCATGTATAATCGAGAGATAAATCAGATACATACTTTATGTGCGCAATCTGACCAGCAGTGGCAGAGAAGGCACTGTTAAGACAGAAAATACATCAGTACAATTGCAATACCGGGGCATCTGAGCATAATGAAATAAACTGTTGTAGCATTATGCATTAATGACCGTCGTACTGTACACTATTAACCGGACACTTTTAGCATCATAACTGTTGTCGAAGGTTCCTAGTGGAAGTAGTGTAAAAGCAATGTATCAGCAAAACAAGCTATTAATGATGCACTTGGCTGTCGTAACAGTAATCAAGTGGAAAACACTATTGCGATCGGCTACTTTGGTATATTGCGAATGTTTTGAAGGCTTGTGCACTGGTACTGCTAAATAAATGTTTTGCTTCTGGGGTTCGTCAAACAAAGAGCTGTCTGCATATACGAACCAGAAATCAGCATCCACGGCATTATTTATGCCAAAGTCTAAAATATAATTTGTGATATCAATGTCCTTGGAGAATGTGCAGATAATTACGCTGATATTAGAAAGTAAATTTAACTCCGAAGGGTGGGAAATATAGGCAACACATGTGTGCAATGCGAGTTAATGATTATAAATGAAACAGCGATTGAGTTGCAAAATAATAGACTTTCGCAAAAGGAGTTACCAAATTACCGTATCTGTCCTTGCCAATAACCCAATGAAGCACATTTTTCAGGAGCCTCGACGACAATTATTTGTGCAACCCAGTATCTGAAGATAAGGCTTTTTCTGAAATAAGAGACATCAAATACCCTTTGGAGGTTTCTCAACACCCTGAAAACGTAGTTGAATGAGTGCGCTATCCTAACAAACAACTCCCGGATGAAAATTGGTCAATGATTAAATGCATGTTTGTTGGAGGAAGTGACATGCATTAGATGTAATGTGCGAATTAATAATAATAATATATACATATGTATATATATATATTTATAAATAGTTGTAAATACGTTTATCGATACATATATATCAATATATATATATATAAACATTATACAAATTATACAAATATATATAAATATATATATATACATATAAAAATATATATATGCATATATATAGTTACATATATATATTTATAAATATACATGCGTATACATAGTAAGATACAGTTATATATTGATATAATCAAATATATACATATATATTGATATAAATGTAAATATACGCACGTAGCATATATATATATATATATATATATATATATATATATATATATATATATATATATATATATATATATGCACATATACATATATGTATATATATATATATATATACATATATACTATATATATATATATATATATATATATATATATAATATATATATATTTATATACAAATATAGTAGTTGAATGAGTGCGCGATCTTAATAAACAACTCCCGGATGTAATTTTGTCACTGATTAAATGCATTTTTGTTGGAGGAAGTGACACGTATTTGATGTAATGTGTGAATTAGTAATAATAAAATATACATATGTATATATATATATATGTATATAATAGTTGTATATACGTTTTTCGATATATATATATATATATATATATATATATATATATATATATATATATATATATATATATATATATAGATATATATATAAAACACATACAAATATATATAAATATACAAATATAAATATATACATATATGTATATATATATATATATTTATATATGTATATTTATATATATACATGCGTATACATAGCAAGATACAGATATATATTGATAAATGCAAATGTATATATATATATATTGATATATATGTAAATATATATACCATATATATATATATATATATATTATATGCATATATATATATACATATATATATATATATATATATATATATATATATATATATATATATATATATATATATATATATATATATATATATATATATATATATATATATATATATATACATATATACATATAACTATATAAACGGGATTAGGTCGAAGGAGCGGGTTTAAGGCGAAGGGGCGGCATTTAGGCAAAGGAAACGTAGGTTTGTCGTACTTTTCAAACAGCGATGCATATATTCTATCAGTTCATTGAAATGATATCTTCACCATATATTTGACATCTATTACTGTTTTTTAAGAGTTATTTCAATAAATAAAAGATATACGCGTATATTTCGACATAATTCCTTCGACTTAAATCCTTCGACCTAATGCCAAATTTGTTCTACAATACACACGGGATTATGTCAATGTTTCGAAGATATGATATCGGATGTTTGTTTACTGTTAAATTGAATCCTGACCTTCAAAAGGGTAACAGTTTTCATAATCATACATTATATATCCTGGTTGGATTACAAAAAGCCCAAAATTAAGCAAATTGTGTGAGAACTATTTTTCTGGAAAAACCACGCAAACAGACTAAGGCCGAATCTAGACACGCGGAGTATAACATGATATCGGTGAGATAATTCGACCTTGTTTACCTCGTGTTCGACTCAAACCGGTTGATATTCGTGCAAAATATAATATTCGTAAGTTCACGCAGCATGGAATCTACCCAGGAAAATGATCTGCATCTACTTGATAGAGCGTCGTCAATCCTATATATAGGTCTACGGGGGCACCTAATACCAGTTTTATTTTATCGTAGGTTTAAATGTATTAGACGGGTAAGTAACTGTTTAATTAACTTAATCAAGGGCTTGAGAGCTTATTTACCAGACATTAAAAACCACGAAGCTATATGTGTCCGATATGGCAAGGGACAAGTTGAGAAAAAATCCGGAGTGAAATGGACCAGTGGCGTGGTGGTTTACTGCCTCGCATTTCGACCCACATAGTGTGGGTTCGACTCCAAGGTGTGGCAACTGACTGGTTACTCGTGACTCTGATGATCACGTAAAAATGGCGGTCCCATCTCTGAAAGGGGATGTAAAAACATCCTGAGAGGACGACGTGCTCCCTGGCAGTGAAAAGCCTCTGAGATACCCTCACTGCTAGTCGTACATAGCCTACGTTGCTAAAAGCGACTATAATTGGAACAAACAACAAACAACAACAACAACGCGGCCCGGGCTCGCTGCAGATTGCACGGTGTGACTCCGATCAGCTGATAGAAGTAATAAGGCGAAGTTTAGGTACGATTTGGTGTGATTGATCAGATTAATTCAGGATTTTATAATGTTCTTGTTATAGTGCTTATTTGTCAATTATGACCATATTTTTATCTACCCACAAACTCTAGGTTAAGCTGTTACTGGATGTTAAATTTCTAGTAAACTGGACTTTAGCTTGCTTACAATGAATGCACGGTTAGCTAAAATAGGCTATTTTCGAGCCTTATTTATTGACATTGCTAGTTTTATGGATGTAGTTGGGGGAGTGGAAAGGGCAGTATAGGATAGCCCCCACAGCATGCGGAGTAAGTTGAAACCTCAACTGTATTGATGTACATGCTAAAAAAAGCTATACCTCTGATATGATTTCACAAATATTGAATCAATTGCCTATAAATACACCATTAAAGGCCAACATGTTATAATGAACTGCTTTCAGATAAATTCAATATGCTGCTTATCTGTGATTATTTAGAAACAGAGTAAACAATTTTGGTTCTACACTCTTATATTTATAGGGCATATATTTTGATGATGCAAAATTAAAGTGGAATACAAAACAACAACAAGTTATTTCCAGATGTTGTTATATTGCAGCAACATATACAGGCATTATTAGAGTGTAAGTGCCAGCAGTTTTGGAGAACTGGTCCTGTGTAAAAAAATCTGTTTGAAGGTTTTCCACAAAGGATACTAGCTGTGGCTGCAATAACAAACTCATTTTGTCTTGTAACATTCACAAATATCTAATGTATTTGAAACATTCAAGTATAATTAAACCAAAAGAAACGGAAAACTTCACTTTCCTCTAAACTAAATATCAAGAGATATAGGTCAGGTGTATATTAAAAAGCATAATGTGTGCTATAGATTATAATATGTCCCCCATTTGTTTACAACAAGGTACCCCTGTCTTATTGTACATCCAGAAAATACTGTCCGTGTTAGTGAGACTGTAAGCACTGGACACAAGCAAAATTGGATCTACAATTTACACGTATACACAATGCCTTTTGATCAAGCCATGCAGGAAAATTAACCTACAGCTCCAATATAGACCAATTACATGTTATGTACAGAAAATCAAATCCATGCAGACTAAAAGATGATTTGTGTTTGTTGATTAACCAATGGCCATGTACCTTATGATTTCCCTTGTGGCAACTGGGAAGCCATGTCTTCTCCTTGTACACCTGTTTATATTTCTGTTTATGTCTCCATTCTAAAGCAAAAAATAGGGTCAAATATTGACATAATATGAAGGAATAATGGATATGTTGGCATGACAGGTGGGAAAGAAGTACCAATGAATGGATAGAATATAACATCCAAGCACAGATTATCTGGTCAGTAATTGATAGTCATGCATAAAAGGACTCACAAGTTCTCGGTGACTTACCCGATATTTAGACAATAGTAATGAGGAAAGTTCTCAAAGTAAATAATAACAGCAAACACTCCATCACACACTGATGTATGACTGGAATTGCTTCATATACTCCAGAAAATCGACCATATTTCAATGCTCTGGCTGAGTAGTAGAACCTATTAAAATGGAGCAAAGTACTTATATACCACACTCAAATATTTGAAACTAGCAATATACCACATTTCAGTAGCCATTGATCATATTTCAATGGACTTGAAAAGTAAGTATAGGGTTTAACGGTACATCAACACTCATGTTTTATTGTGCCAAGAAAGGTTAATAGATAAGATTGACCTGATTTAGCAGCCGCCTTATAGTATAAATAAAAATGTAAATGGAAAAGATAGAAATGGAAAAGATTATCCTAGGTCAAGTCGCCACAATCCGATTGACTGGACCATGCCATTCCAGCCTCTCGTCTAGGTAAAATCCAGTCCATAGTGGCGTGTTCAATGGACTGGAGCAGCCATACTTCGTATTTCAATGTAGTGGAGTAGCTGCACACCATATTTCAATGGACTTGAGTAGCCATACACATCATCTCAATATATTGCAGTAGCTGCATACCATATGTAAATAAACTGGAATAGTCAGGGTTCATATGTACTGGAGTAGTCATACACCATATTTCAATGTACTGGAGTAGTCATACACCATATTTAATGGACTGGAGTAGCCTAACACTATATTTCAATGGACAGGAGTAGCCTAACACCATATTTCAATGGACAGGAGTAGCCTTACACCACATGTCAATGGACAGGAGTAGCCTTACATTATATATCAATGGACTGGACTAGCCGTGCACCATATTTCAATAGACCGGAGCAACCATACACCATATTTCAATCAACGTAAGTAGACGTACACCATATTTCAATGTTATGTCGTAGCCATACACCATATTTTAATGGTCTGGAGTAGTCAGGGTTCATAATTAAACGGAGTAGTGGTACATCACGTTTCAATGGAATGTAGGAGCTGTACATCATATTTCAATCAACTGGAACAACCATACACCATATTTAATGGACTGGAGTAGCCATGCACCATATTTAATGGACTGGACATCAAATCAACACGGGGGTTGCATATACATATTCATGTTTTACTTGTTACTAAATCTAAACACAACCTGCACTCTCAGATGGTCGCTAACTCACACAATTTACTGTGTTCATAAACGGCACGATTGTTATAGAGAGCGCTAATACTCAATGCAACGGGTTCACTTGCATCCTTGAATTGCTGATCTGGAAGCGTCACCGTTTACTGATGGAAGGCATTTAGTTCTTGCCTTACCCTTCACAGACTAAATATGTGTATACCATAACAACCGCGAGTGTATGATAAGAGGTCCTAGAGTGATTGGCAATGTATTATGTGAACGAACTAAAAAAGTATAACGCACCATAGATTGATTTTCTGTGTCTTCTACTTAGTTTGTCTATTTTGGACCACAAATGAACATTGAAAAGACCGTGGCACATCTAGAGTGTGTGTGGTTCGAGAAAAAACACTTGCTCCTGATCGAACAATCTCGTCGTTTTTATGGTTAGGCTTTGTGGTTTTATACATGGCTCTTTTCATGTCACAAATTATGTAAGTATACTGCATCGATTTAGCCAATGATGACTACATCACTCGTAATCAATATCCCGCATTTCCATGCGCAAGAAGGTCAGAACACTTCTCTTATCGTGGTCATATGTAACATTGCTCGCAATTATCACACAACACAATTAGTCATGTGTTCAGTTGTCTGAATTCGGTTGAGACATATAGGATGTTAATTCGGTTTGTAGACGTGCCACCTCGTTAATATATTGATAGTTCATGACAGTTAATTTTATTGGTAGATAACTCGGCCGAAATGCCAGAAACCATGTGCCATCGCAGAAATTGGACAAGGGAACATTTAACCCGTTGGTAAACGGTGTCACGTTATAATTCCTTCTCAGAAATAGAGCTATGTAACCGATGGCAGGTAATTATCGATTACAAATAAGGAGCACTGTATACGTGTCCCAATCATCGTCTTATAACATCGGCACGATACAATCCCTGGGTTGAGCCGACCTAAAACAACTGATTTGTCACTACATTTCCATGCTATGTGCTTGTTCTTTACTGAAAACGAAGCGCATATCAGTAAAAATGGCTTAGATGAGAGCATGACCGAACTGAAAGTCAGAGAAAGGTTTGAAGTCGCATTACTCCGCCACCACATGATATCACGCTAACTACGATGTGAAGGGAGACTAGCTTAAACTGCAATCATAGTCATAAATAACAGTTGTGTGGAAAGTTGGGGATTGTGCTATATTGTATCGCTTAAGAGATTTTCTCCTAGTCCAAATACCACTGATTCATAAGTAATCCTGCATTTAACGTTTCTATGTGTGGATTCAGTACGGAACAAGGCCATTTGTGTAATCGCGCGTTGTTAGTCAAGCACCCAATCAGGTGCATTGGTAGATATAGGCTCGCTAGGACTACGAGCAGGCGGCGTTTGTATTTAAATGGAAGACATATTCCGTGTATACTCTATTGGGAAAAGTTAATAAGTAGTTACTTCTTAAACATATATTTCTCCGATGCAGAGCTCACTTGACACATTAGCCAGCTAGAAGATAAAACAATGTATCATCCGCCCATCAATCTTTATCAAGTAATTGCATTGCAGCCATCTAGGCATATCTCCCTGATCCTAAATCGACACACTGTGTCGATGGGATTCAGCAGACAATTACCCGCTTGGCGATGTCTAGTTTGGTGGCGCAGTAAGGCGATGATTTCGTACTAGCTGCCACAAGCGCATCCCGGTGTATCTGTCACTAACTGCCGTCTTTAATTACCGTTTGGTGCGTCATTACTCATGCTGTGGCAGACTGTGTGGAAACACACGGTACCTAATTCATATGGACATGGCGGATGCTCTTGTTTTGTAACGTTGATATATTTAGTTCAAGAAGATTGGTAAGGTTTTAATATATCAAAGGCAAGACCAACGCCACATTATCTATGTAGATCAATGCCAGTCGTTCATACCCAGTCGGAAACCAATCTGTTGGATATTCAGTTGTGGTGAATTTGTGAGACCCCATTGATAACGTGTTAACATTATTTCTATTGAGAGGCAATTAGATGAAAGTTGTTCGTAAGCATCGGCTATGTTGCGGTATGGCCTTATTTCGGTTATGGTTCATTCGGAACGCAAATAGCAATATGATACCAATAATGTGCTGAAAGCATAACCAATACTCATTCGTGCATCGCCAAACGAAACCATCTATCGAGAAATATAATATTGCGAATCATATAGCGCTTATTGAGCAACACGGTAATACGACGCAGACAATAATTTAAGACTTCACTCCTTAACACAATAGCCCACCGAGTGTGCTTAAGTCATCTCATCATATGTAATGCTGGTAATACAATGACGCCCTGAATCTTCAATTGTAACCTATTGACACGCGTAACAAATACTTGCATCGTTGTTACAGGACTAAGGAGCTACACCTACTGTGTCCTTCAATGTTGCCGTTTGTCTATGACAGTTTGAATCTAACTTTGGCACTACTCTAACTACATTAAAAAATGCTGCGTAATGCTTTCTCTCAGACGTTGCAATATCGAGGAAAAAATAACGCTCGCCAAATAAGCGAGGTTGACAAAAAACCACTGCTAGTCGTACATAGCCTACGTTGCTAAAAGCGACTATAATTCGAACAAACAACAAACAACAACAACAACGCGGCCCGGGCTCGCTGCAGATTGCACGGTGTGACTCCGATCAGCTGATAGAAGTAATAAGGCGAAGTTTAGGTACGATTTGGTGTGATTGATCAGATTAATTCAGGATTTTATAATGTTCTTGTTATAGTGCTTATTTGTCAAACAAAACGAAATTGATAGTACTGCGCATATCTATTATGACCATATTATTAAACAGATTATCTACCCACAAACTCTAGGTTAAGCTGTTACTGGATGTTAAATTTCTAGTAAACTGGACTATAGCTTGCTTACAATGAATGCACGGTTAGCTAAAATAGGCTATTTTCGAGCCTTATTTATTGACATTGCTAGTTTTATGGATTTAGTATGGGGAGTAGAAAGGGCAGTATAGGATAGCCCCCACAGCATGCTGAGTAAGTTGAAACCTCAACTGTATTGATGTACATGCTAAACAAAGCTATACCTCTGATATGTTTTCACAAATATTGAATCAATTGCCTATAAAAACACCATTAAAGGCCAACATGTTATAATGAACTGCTTTTAGATAAAAACAATATGCTGCTAATCTGTGATTATTTAGAAACAGAGTAAACAATTTTGGTTCTACACTCTTATATTTATAGGGCATATATTTTGATGATGCAAAATTAAAGTGGAATACAAAACAACAACAAGTTATTTCCAGATGTTGTTATATTGCAGCAACATATACAGGCATTATTAGAGTGTAAGTGCCAGCAGTTTTGGAGAACTGGTCCTGTGTAAAAAAATCTGTTTGAAGGTTTTCCACAAAGGATACTAGCTGTGGCTGCAATAACAAACTCATTTTGTATTGTAACATTTACAAATATCTGATGTATTTGAAACATTCAAGTATAGATTAAACCAAAAGAAACGGAAAACTTCACTTTCCTCTAAACTAGATGTCAAGAGATATAGGTCAGTTGTATATTAAAAAGCATAATGTGTGCTGTAGATTATAATATGTCCCCCATTTGTTTACAACAAGGTACCCCTGTCTTATTGTACATCCAGAAAATACTGTCCGTGTTAGTGAGACTGTAAGCACTGGACACAAGCAAAATTAAGTCTACAATTTACACGTATACACAATGCCTTTTGATAAAGCCATGCAGTCATTGAATGGATGATCACTCAAGTTGCTTCAAAGGATGTCCTTCTTCCAAATGCCCAAGGCTGGAAAATTAACCTACAGCTTCATTATAGACCAATTACATGTTATGTACAGAAAATCAAATCCATGCAGACTAAAAGATGATTTGTGTTTGTTGATTAACCAGTAGCCATGTACCCTTATGATTTCCCTTGTGGCAGCTGGGAAGCCATGTCTTCTCCTTGTACACCTGTTTATATTTCTGTTTATGTCTCCACCATAAGGCAAAAAATAGGGTCAAATATTGACATAATATGAAGGAATAATGGATATGTTGGCATGACAGGTGGGCAATAAGTACCAATGAATGGATAGAATATAACATCCAAGCACAGATTATCTGGTCAGTAATTGATAGTCATGCATAAAAGGACTCACAAGTTCTTGGTGACTTACCAGATATTTAGACAATGGTAATGAGGAATGTTCTCAAAGTAAATAATAACAGCAAACACTCCATCACACACTGATGTATGACTGGAATTGCTTCATATACTCAAGAAAATCGACCATATTTCAATGCTCTGGATGAGTAGTAGAACCTATTGAAATGGAGCAAAGTACTTATATACCACACTCAAATATTTGAAACTAGCAATATACCACATTTCAGTAGCCATTGATCATATTTCAATGGACTAGAAAAGTAAGTATAGGGTTTAACGGTACACCAACAGTAATGTTTTATTGTGCCAAGAAAGGTTAATAGATAACCTGATTTAGCAGCCGCCTTATAGTATAAATAAAAAAATGTAAATGGAAAAGATAAAAATGGAAAAGATTATCCTAGGTCAAGTCGCCACAATCCGATTGACTGGACCATGCCATTCCAGCCTTTCGTCTAGGTAAAATCCAGTCCATAGTGGCGTGTTCAATGGACTGGAGCAGCCATACTTCGTATTTCAATGTAGTGGAGTAGCTGCACACCATATTTCAATGGACTTGAGTAGCCATACACCACATCTCAATATATTGCAGTAGCTGCGTACCATATGTACATAAACTGGAATAGTCAGAGTTCATATGTACTGGAGTAGTCATACACCATATTTCAATGTACTGGAGTAGTCATACACCATATTTAATGGACTGGAGTAGCCTAACACTATATTTCAATGGACAGGAGTAGCCTAACACCATATTTCAATGGACAGGAATAGCCTTACACCACATGTCAATGGACAGGAGTAGCCTTACATCATATATCAATGGACTGGACTAGCCGTGCACCATATTTCATTAGACCGGAGCAACCATACACCATATTTCAATCAACGTAAGTAGACGCACACCATATTTCAATGTTATGTCGTAGCCATACACCATATTTTAATGGTCTGGAGTAGTCAGGGTTCATAATTAAACGCATTAGTGGTACATCACGTTTCAATGGAATGTAGGAGCTGTACATCATATTTCAATCAACTGGAGCAACCATACACCATATTTAATGGACTGGAGTAGCCATGCACCATATTTAATGGACTGGACATCAAATCAACACGGGGGTTGCATATACATATTCATGTTTTACTTGTTACTAAATCTAAACACAACCTGCACTCTCAGATGGTCGCTAACTCACACAATTTACTGTGTTCATAAACGGAGCACGATTGTTATAGAGAGCGCTAATACTCAATGCAAAGGGTTACTGGCATCCTTGAATTGCTGATCTGGAAGCGTCACCGTTTACTGATGGAAGGCATTTAGTTCTTGCCCTAACCTTCACAGACTAAATATGTGTATACCATAACAACCGCGAGTGTATGATAGGACGTCCTAGAGTGATTGGCAATGTATTATGTGAACGAACTAAAAAGGTATAACGCACCATAGATTGATTTTCTGTGTCTTCTACTTAGTTTGTCTATTTTGGACCACAAATGAACATTGAAAAGACCGTGGCACATCTAGAGTATGAGTGGTTCGAGAAAAAACACTTGCTCCTGATCGAACAATCTCGTCGATTTTTATGGTTTGGCTTTATGGTTTTATACATGGCTCTTTTCATGTCACAAATTATGTAAGCATACTGCATCGATTTACCCAATGATGACTACATCACTCGCAATAAATATCCCGCATTTCCATGCGCAAGAAGGTCAGAACACTTCTCTTATCGTGGTCATATGTAACATTGCTCGCAATTATCACACAACACAATTAGTCATGTGTTCAGTTGTCTGAATTCGGTTGAGACATATAGGATGTTAATTCGGTTTGTAGACGTGCCACCTCGTTAATATATTGATAGTTCATGACAGTTAATTTTATTGGTAGATAACTCGGCCGAAATGCCAGAAACCATGTGCCATCGCAGAAATTGGACAAGGGAACATTTAAACGTGGTAAACGAGCTATGTCACGTTATAATTCCTTCTCAGAAATAGAGCTATGTAACCGATGGCAGGTAATTATCGATTACAAATATGAGCACTGTATACGTGTCCCAATCATCGTCTTATAACATCGATCACGATACAATCCCTGGCAATTACTGATTGACCTTCAGAACTAAACTGAGATAAAACTACTCAGTATACTGAATAGCTTGAACACCATAAGTCTTTGCCGTATGCTATGTATATATATATATATATATATATATATATATTATACTGAAATATAATATATATATAAGCGCATATATATATATTCATTTTTCAACAAAATGAAAGTGTTGCTTAGTTGAGAAGCGCATATCAGTTAAAATGGCTAGATGAGAGCATGACCGAAATGAAAGTCAGAGAAAGGTTTGAAGTCGCATTACTCCGCCACCACATGATATCACGCTAACTACGATGTGAAGGGAGACTAGCTTAAACTGCAATCATAGTCATAAATAACAGTTGTGTGGAAAGTTGGGGATTGTGCTATATTGTATCGCTTAAGAGATTTTCTCCTAGTCCAAATACCACTGATTCATAAGTAATCCTGCATTTAACGTTTCTATGTGTGGATTCAGTACGGAACAAGGCCATTTGTGTAATCGCGCGAACAAGTCAAGTGCCCAATCAGGTGCATTGGTAGATATAGGCTCGCCAGGACTACGAGCAGGCGGCGTTTGTATCTAAATGGAAGACATATTCCGTGTATACTCTATTGGGAAAAGTTAATAAGTAGTTACTTCTTAAACATATATTTCTCCGATGCAGAGCTCACTTGACACATTAGCCAGCTAGAAGATAAAAAAATGTATCATCCGCCCATCAATCTTTATCAAGTAATTGCATTGCAGCCATCTCGGCATTCCTCCCTGATCCTAAATCGTCACAGTGTGTCGATGGGATTCAGCAGACAATTACCCGCTTGGCGATGTCTAGTTTGGTGGCGCAGTAAGGCGTTGATTTCGTTCTAGCTGCCACAAGCTCATCCCGGTGTATCTGTCACTTACGGCCGTCTTTAATTACCGTTTGGTGCGTCATTACTCATGCTGTGGCAGACTGTGTGGAAACACACCGTACTTAAGTCATATGGACATGGCGGATGCTCTTGTTTTGTAACGTTGATATATTTAGTTCAAGAAGATTGGTAAGGTATTAATATATCAACGGCAAGACCAACGCCACATTATCTATGCAGATCAATGCCAGTCGTTCATACCCAGTCGGAAACCAATCTGTTGGATATTCAGTTGTGATGAATTTGTGAGACCTCATTGATAACGTGTTAACATTATTTCTATTGAGAGGCAATTAGATGAAAGTTGTTCTTAAGCATCGGCTATGTTGCGGTATGGCTTCATTTCGGTTATGGTTCATTCGGAACGCAAATAGCAATATGATGCCAATAATGTGCTGAAATCATAAACAATAATCATCCGTGCATCGCCAACGAAAACATCTATCGAGAAATATAATATTGCGAATCATATAGCGCTCATTGAGCAACACGTTCATTTGACGCAGACAATAATTTAATACTTCATTCCTTAACATAATAGCCCACCGGGTGTGATTAAGTCATCTCATCATGTGTAATGCTGGTAATACAACGATGCCCTGAAACTTCAATTGTAACCTATTGACACGCGTAACAAATACTTGCATCTTTGTTACAGGACTAAGGAGCTACACCTACTGTGTCCTTCAGTGTTGCCGTTTGTCTATGACAGTTTGAATCTAACTTTGGCACTACTCTAACTACATTAAAAAATGCCGCGTAATGCTTTTTCTCAGACGTTGCAATATCGAGGAAAGAATAACGCTCGCCAAATAAGCGAGGTTCACAAAAAACTACCAAGCCTTAACACACTCACCACCCCCGAAAGAATCATTTGCTAAGGATGGAGTTATTCATTTTCTGGTCATTCTGGTAGGTTTATTCTGAAACGCCGTTGATGAATTGATGACAAGTTTTCTAATACTAAATGAGCCTGCGACTAGTAATTTATTTCCGCATAGCGGTCAATATGAAATAGTGTTATTACCAATATCTGTCCTCCACTATATACTGTTGCCCTTGCTTCAGGTTTGGTGCGAGGAATAGTGTTATTACGACCGGGCTTACTGCGACTTATCCGAGCTATATTTCTAAACTAATGGACAGTTATGCGATAAAAGCATGTATATGGTCTACCTTCAAAATGTCAGTGTTCGTGAAACCATTAATATTTGAAATACAAGGACATTAATATCTCTGGATTGCTGGTTCGTGTATGGAATCAGCTGAATTAGTGTTTGCCAATGGTATATGTGCGTTACGTGATATTCACTCAACTAACACCGAAATGCAATATATATCCATGCAATTAACATGTAATATATATATTTGCAGCTTCGCGTATACTGGGCAGCACAACATCTGACAGTCAATACGTTCCATAAGTAAAACACACAGTGATTACACGGGTTTGTCAGCCTGTGTTATGTCACTGGTGGTAATGCATTCATTTGTTTCCAGCCCCCTAAATGTGACAACCTCACATTCGCGTAAAGGCGAGACCTTCTGAGCATCTCTTAAGTACTTTTAGCGAGCATATCGTAAATTTAAATTCATGCCAGCATTACGTGCTATGGTTCTTGTATATTTCTGCACGTGCATTTAACACGGTAACATGAAGTTGCACGTTGAATTATTATTTATAACAGCAAACGACGTACAAATTAGAAAAACATCACGCCGATAAGTCTACGTTGGTCTTCTACGATGAGCTCAATGGCCACGAGTTTAACTTGATATCAATACCTCTCATGGTAGTATTTTTGTTCCGATCGGATGCAGCTACAAGCGTTGAACCATAAATCAGTCCGAGACATGAGTCGCATTCGACAAGGCATGATTGATAACATGCTTCTTGCTAAATCACACTGATGCGATTCTTCTTGGTGCACATACAAAGTTATTTTCTGTCCGGAACCCAATACATCGTGACCTAGAACGGAAACGTTGATCTATTCCGATGAGACAACTGGTATCTGTGTCGAGATGTTCTTAGCGTAATTTACGAAATAAAGGTGCAAGAAGCAGGCTTGTGTAATATTAAGTTGACAGTTGTGTTTGCATCGCGTCATGATAGCAAGTGACCAGTCTGGTTTGGTCGCGTTATATGATGTATCTAATGCAATTCATGCCATACAAAGTCATGACATTACTGATGTACTATGAAATTGAAATTCGTTGTTTGTAGTATGTCATGATATTTCTAGCATAAAATTATTCTGAAGTTCATATTTTGAAATATATCATGATACAATATCATTCTATGATACATATTTTGCCATATTTTAAAATATTACTTGAATGATATGAAAGTTCGTGTGCTGCAATAAGTCAGGATGTTACTAGTGCAATATGTATCTGAAATTCATCTTTTGTGGTATATTATAATATAACTGAAATTCGTGCTATGAATTATGTTGTGACATTGTTTGTTTAATATGAACCTGGTACTTGTGTTTTGCAACATGCCATTTGTAACCCATATAACATGAATCTGAAATTCATGCTTTGCATTATGTCGTGATATTTAAAAGATAGCAGTAGTATACTATCATGCTTTGATGTTTGTAATGATATTTCTTGTGTAGAATTAGTGTTTTACATGAGTGGTATGAAGCTAACCACTTTATTGTGCAGGGTGTCAGGCCAGCGTTAGCGTGATATGAAGCAAACTTTAGTGTTCAGCAGAAGGTTACAATCCCGCCAACATAACACCAAGCTGGATTTCGTGTTTTTTTAAATGGAGCTACAAACTTTCTAATGTTATATAAAGCTGAAAACGCTGGTTAATGTGACGATGGCCCGATATCGCTGGAATAATATGAACCTTGCATCACTGATTTAAATGTGGTTGCAATATCCTGGCGATCTACAAAACTTCATAATATGCCGTGCATGATACGAGGCAGGCAGTCACGTTTAGAGGAAGGTCACGTTATCAATGGTGTTGCATACATTTGTTTTTCACAGGTGATCGCTGTATTCCTAGTGAGATATGAAGCGGGCATTTGCGTTCACCAGTAGGTCATGCTATCAATGAGGTGCGATGTATAGCTGACATTCGTTGACCACATTGCATCGGTACTTTAGTCAATAAATACTCACAAGAACGCAATTCCAATGGCAGAGCAGCACTGCGGGTATTCCATTTAAATTGCACTCTTAATTCGTCCAAGAAACTTTTTGACCTAGATAACATGTCCTTACACTACAAATGTTATGGTGTGTGCGCATAGAGGTATAGAGGTATGCCTTTATCTATATTTGAAACACAGTTATAGCATAGTGTTGTTCCTTGCGCAGATCGAATGAAGGCCAGGATGCGGACGACATCTTACCACTCGACAAAATTAGTCGCTAAAACCGATAAAGCAAGAATAATTGGTTTTGTGTTTCAAGTGCACAACTGCACCTAACTTGTCATGCAAATTATGGTGTGTGTGCGTAGATGTATGCCGCTATGAATACTATGTGATGTTCCATATTTAAAACACAGTTGCATAGCATAGTGGTGCTCCTTGTCCATCAAATGCAGCGAAATGAAGGATTCGAATGACATCTTATCACTATTCAAAAAAAGTCACCAAACCTTGTTTCTTCTACCGAGAAACCCCAGAGCAATTGTTTTTGTATTTCAATTGCACTACTGCACGTAACTTGTTATAAACAACATCAATCTTATCGCAAGATCTCATGGATGTCGGTTCCGATCGCGCTAAAGTGACTGCGATATCATCATCATATCCTTAATCATCATCATAGACATCAAAATCACTATTTTCAATGTATCGTAAGATTTTTATTGATATCGAGGACCTCACCTAACATTCTTATCTTCACTTGCAACGGATATTTGTTACCTACATCATCCTTCACATTCAGGCCCACACATCTACAAACGAGCGATGTCAATAACGCAACATCAGTCGCGGATGTTACCAATGTATACAGCAAATATACAGAGAATACAGCGAGGTTTACAGACAAAAATGATTGAAGGTACAAACATTCCTTCCACCATGAAATGTTCAAAAGAAAATCTTGTAAACGGTGATTGAATGGTAAACTATTCTGCTATAGGTAATATGACACATTACATGAGCTTATGTAACCAGTGAACGCAGCAGTCATGCCGATTTATTGGTAATATATCAGGCTTATAAAGGAATAAGTGTTTGCAAAGCAAACACATTGTAAGCGACAAGAAGCAGGCTGTTTATATGAATAAGAACAACAACAGTCCAGCAAAAACTATCTAGTGCCGATGTTCTGTCAAAGCACTAAAACTTTTAAAGCCATACGATAAATAAATAAATGTGGTATAAGTCCGGATGCATAGCGTTAGCCAAGCCTTTTTTTATATATGGTTGTTGCGTATAGCAGGTTCTGTGGCGGGATAGAGAACTTCACTGATTAGAATGGCCGTGACATGAGTATAAATGTCTTGCAATAGGCATACTAGACATGCAGATCTTGGGCCGTATCCACAACAAATCTTAACATGAGTCGTCTAAACTTGCGTTGGCGAGTTTAGCTTAGTCCGCGAACTCAGGCGTATCCATAAAACAAATTGTTAGCGAATTCAGCTGAGACCGCCAGCCCAGGGCTGGCAAACAGCCAAGACAATTAATGGCTGTAATTTTATTCAGATACCATTTAAATCACAGTTAGCTCCTTACAGAAAAAGAGAATACTCATGTTAAAATGTGTTCAGTAGACAGAACATTGAATAAAATGGCGAAGAATGATCGATTTTGACGACGGAATAAAATTAGCTGACTACTCAGTAGTCGACTTGTCTACCGTCGTTATCATTTGTCAAAACAAATAAACAATATATCATAACCAGTTGTATATGAATATATCACGCACCTTCATTCAATCAGACTTTACAATATTATATGATATCAAGTAAAATATTTTGATTAGCCATTGGTTGAGTTTCACTTACACATATTCCAAAGCAATCCGAACTTGCTCTTTCGAATCAAGTACGAACTGCTCTACGGCATTGTTATCCATTAACTGGTAATCCGCAACTTAACTTATCGGTTCATATGTAAATTTGATCAATCCGACAATAAGTTCATTATATTTTGAAACATAATGTACTGCATCTCCATCCAAATGTAATGTAAAGCTAGTAAGGTCGTTTCAAATTGTGTTTATGCAACTCCAGTCTATTGAAATATAGTGTATGACTTATCCAGTCCAATGGTATTTAATGTCTTGTAGTGCATTCTAGTGCATTGGCAAATGGTACTTAGTTCATTAAAATATGGGGCTAGGCTATTTAAGCCCACCTACTGCAAATCATTGAATTATGGTGTACAACAGCTCCAGTCAACTGACATGTGGTGTACTGCTAATAAAAGCCCATTAAAATATGGTGTATGACCACTCTTATTCATTTGCTCTTCTGATAGGCAGAGCTTACCATATACCGCTGCTTCATTCTCTATCCATTCTGCAGCTGGAAAACATTTAATTGCACCTTTTCTATTAACAAACTCCCTAACGTTTACATGGTCTTGATGTTGAGCATTACCAACAATGAAATATATGAACCATATCACCTTTTCCCCCAGAGTTTATATTATAAAACCTCTGGTCTAGACCCAATAGAAAATAACATTGAAAGCGCCTTCCGTATACAGCAAGCTACCTGTCCCATATTAGTCCATTGAAATATGGTATTTGGTTACTCTGAAACATTTGTAAGTGTAGTATACTTTGAAAAGGATCTACAGCTCAGCCAGTGCATTGAAATATTGTCACGTTCTGGAGTTTATGAAGCAATTTCAGTCACACATCAGAAAGCGATGGAGAGTTTGCAGTGGATTGCTGTTATTACTTACTTTGATTAAATCTCCATTTTACCATTGTCTAAATATCGAGTCATTCATCATGGATTTGTTGTGCCATTCTATGTTTGACAATTATTTACTGACAATATTATCTGTGGTTGGATGTTATATTATATCCATTCATTGGTACTTCCTTCCCACCAGTCAAGCCAACATATTCATTATTCCTTCATATTATGTCAATATTTGATCCTATGTTTCGCTTCACTGGTGAGACAGGTGTACAAGGAAAAGACAGGACTTCCCACATACCACAAGGAACATGGTCACTGGTTAATCAATAAACACAAATAATTGCTCGCATGAATTTGTGTATTTAATTTATATTGAAGCTATGGGTTAATTTGCAAGCCTTTGGTATTGGAAGGTACGACATCCTTTGAAGCAACGATAGTGATCATCCGTTCAATGACTGCATGTCGCTTCCTGTCCAGTGCTTACTGTCTCGCTAACATAGACACGCTGTATTAAAATAGTTGCAGTATTTTCTAAAAGTATAATAAGGCAGGGGTACCTTGTTTTGAGCAAATAAGGAACATATTATAATCTATGGCATACATTATGCTGTTTTATATACAGCCGACTTTACTTGAATGTTTTGATGTTAATTTAATATTTTTGAGTGTTACATGACAACATGAGTTTGTTATTGCAGCCACTGCAAGGATGCTTTGTGGAAAAGTTAAGAACGGAATTTTCAACGCCAGTTCTCCACAACTGCTGGCACTTCCACTGTAATAATGCCTGTACCTGTATAAGTAATATTACAACATCTGGAAATAACTTTGCATTGTCAAAATACATGCCCTAATAATAAAAGACCGTCACTGTCTGTTTGTTGATTTTGCCTTACTTCAAGGGTGTACAATCAAAATAGCAGCGTATTGTGTTTATCTGACAGCGGTTAATTTTAAAATGTTGACCTTATTTGGGAATAGGAAATTAACTTAACTTTACTGATAACATATAAGAGGTGTAGCATGTACTTTTAAGTACAGTTGAGTTTTCAACTTCCTCAACATGCTGTGGGGGCTGTCGTATGCTGCCCTTTCCACTCCCACAATACATCCATGTCAGTCAATAAGGCTCGAAAAGTCTCGTTTAGCTAACCGCTCATTCATTGTAAGCAAGCTTTAGCTTTACCTAGTCCTCTGTATAGTCCAGTTCGTTGAGAAATGTAACAGTTGCAGTATAAGCTGAACTTGAAGTTTGGGGATGGATAATCGGTTTTAAAATATTGTCATAATAGACATGCGCAGTACTATCAATTACGTTTTGTATGACAAAGAAGCCATATAACAAGAACATTATAAAACCAATAATTACACCATGTCGTCCCTAGACATCGTCTTATAACTTTATTACGTCGAATCATACGCGTATATCTTTTATTTATCGAAATAACTCTTGAAAACTGTGTAATCGAAGTCGAATAAATGTCAAATATGTCATTTGAATGAACACATAGCAAATATGCACCGCTGTTTGAAAAACACGGTAAACATACGTTTCCTTCACCTCAATGCCGCATATATATATATATATATATATATATATATATATATATATATATATATATATATATATATATATATATATATATATATATATATATATATATATATATATATATATATATATATATATATATATATATATATATATATATATATATATATATATATATAATATATATATATATATGTATACATACATAAATATGTATATATATGTATGCATTTATAAATGTATATTTGCATATACATATATATACATATTAATGCTTATGTATATACATATATGTATACATATGTCTATACATATATTTATATCCAAATATTTATATATTTATCTCAAATATTTATTTCAATATGTAGATATATATATATATATATACATATATATATATATATATGTGTGTGTGTGTGTGTGTGTGTGTGTGCATGTGTATGTGTGAATACATATATATATATATATATATATATATATATATATATATATATATATATATATATATATATATATATATATATATATATATATATATATATATATATATATATATATATATATATATATATTGTATATATATACTTGCTTGTCAATCCACACAACATGCAGATATTACATATAAGCCCGTAGCCTACAGCCCGTCACTTTCGCTAGTGATGTATCCGCAAACGACACAAACGTTATTTCTATATTCCTAGCCGAATGACTCAACCAGGCAGGTAGTGTTGTACCTGGAACGAATTTCATTCATTAACTATCAGCGAGCGGATATATCATTTGATACGAATTCCATGTGATGATACAGTCTACCCTGAAATCTGTGACATTTCAATAGACACCGCATTTGAAACCATTTCCATGCGTTAGGCGCAATATATGAGAGCTCTCCACGCATTTCTAACGAGCTCTTCTGAAAGGAATCTCCGAGGAATAAATTCCTGTCAGGTTCTTGGCAAGTTCAAATACAGAGTTACATTCATCGCACGCTATGCTCCCATTTGCTTGCATGCTTTGTTTTCTTAAGCCGAAAAACACAGTCCTATATCAGTGAAAACACAGATTATATTTAATGGAACGCACATATATCACACAAAGGAGAGTTAATTATGCTAACTCAACTAAAAGTGACGTATGGCATCATATTGCAGCGCTTCATTTTCATCTGAGTTACGGGCACTATAATAACATGGTACATATATGATGATTGTCGGGATATTGATCTTTTGCTTGCCGTTATATTACATTCGGGTATCAGCGCGGATTGGATGCGTCTATTAATTCACGATATTCGATGTCATGCGTTTCGCTTTTATTTGATGTCGTTAGATATATGACAGTAAAAATGATGGCTTTTGACAGAAGTCGCTGTTTGCCGAATAAAATATGTACAATGAATCTTGCAGAAAAGTGCGCCTGTTTAGATATAATTTAAAAAGGTAGTGAGGTTTCCAACTTGGACCATTGATATGATAGAGATTATAAAATATGGCAAATTTACTGCGGCAACTACATGTAATCGTATATTTGTCTATATGTTGGATTCTAACGCTTTAGTCCTGCAATGCAACTCAGCTGCAGCATTGATTTGCATAGCACAGCAGATAAAAGTATGGTTTGTTATAATTTGTGTACATCATCGATGTAGTTTTCACGCATAATTGACAATGTGTTGACAAATATTGTGCCACCCCACCCCTGAAACCAACACAAGTTTATCCCACACCCATCATTATCAATGAATATGCATATATGAGTGTTTGGCATCCTGTGTAACCCCAGAGTGCCCGCTGCATTGCTGTCTCTCTAAATAATGTGTTCGATATATTCTCTACCTCCTATATCTGTGTTGATTACACTGTAGGAGACCTTTTGCAAAATGACTATAGCCTGTTATGCTCGACATCAACTAATGCATACCATGTGGGTACAACACATGGAATCTACGTGGTAAACATGCGGACAGACTACGTGGAAAATACGCGGATTTTACGCGGGAATTTCAATCGGAAATTACGTGATTATTTCCATGTAGAAATATCCGCGTAGATAAATCTGTATCACAGAAATTAGATGTACTTTATCATGAATAATAAATATTTATTGGTCCTCACACATAAACAATAGCGCACAGTAGTTAAAACCGAAATAACCCCCCCCCACACCCCTCCTTTTTGTTTCCCATCAGGGTTATCACCAAGAACTCGGTTGTTGTATTGCTTAGCAGAATGCTTACTGGAACATAACGGATAAATGAAACAACATTTTTATAATATATGAAAGTTAGTGTTATACTAAGAATAAAAATATATACTAGTATGCTATGTTTTATTGTAATGGGATCTCTAATGTATTCAGCAGAATAAAAAAGAAAATATCGCTTTAGGATTTAGGTAAACATAAATTCATTCTCTTGGTTCCTACCAATAATTATCTTGCCCAAAGCTGTGTCAATGAACCCTACTTTGTTTCCCCGGGAGCCTTTCATATCGAAATAACTCATCCGATAATTGGCCATTACCCTGCAAATCTAAAATAAAAGAAGATCATATCGAAATCATGCAAATTAAATTCAACCAATCACCTTCGTCACATTCACGCTAGTCTTATGTTAATAAATGATTTGCTGTATCATGAAAATAGGTTCAATGCAAGACATGCGTACCTGATTGTCACATTATTTACCATGTCCGTGAGATCAGTCCCAGCAATCTGCACAAACTTCTGCAGCTGCAATCATATGTATATTTGTGTTTAAAGAGCAACCATTCACCATAAAATTTTATATGAATTAACTATAAACTATGTGGCACAACATGACGAGATGCATAAACTGATCACATTTCGCGACAGTGATTCTGCTAAAAGAACAGATGTATTGCATTAGGAAGCATATAGTAAGCAATAACGTGATTACAGGCGCAGACTTGCGAGGCTTACTTTACTACAGACATCAAGTGGAGTTCGGAATGGTTATAATAAGGCAACAAGCGTTATAAAAGACGGTTGAACACAGAAAAGATCAACTGTGAATGCCGATCTTGAAATCGGTTTGTGCTGATCACAATATTATACTATCATACTACATATCTAGTTTTCAAAGTGCTATAACTTCCACTTTTATCGTCTAGAAGTAAGGACAATCAGTTTATTGGGAACAGAATAAGTAGGAAAGCTAATAAATATGTCCGTGTTCAGTATGCATGTTCTACGTAAATTACGTCTGATGAGGATCATCTTATCGGGGAATCAAAGAGAGGATTGTTTGGAGGGCCGTCAATCATCGCCTGGGGCCATCCTCAATCGATAACCGTGTTCAATACCAATACGCAAATTAACATATCGTCGTAATGGTAGGAGGTAATGCGACTGTCATTGCGGAATTGACGTCATTACAGTTTTGCCAAGTGAATTCCCTGTGTTGATAAGTGAATTCCCCGTGTTGATAATACCTTATGGTGTTGTCAATGGGATGCGTGCGGCGTTGTGTGCGGTTGTTCTTGTGATGTGCACTCTATTTTACTGATTATGTAAATACCAATTCATACAATAGTCATCATGACGGTGTAAACCATCCAAAGAAAAGCCAATTGATATGTTTGGAGACCCAGTGGGACGCTTGTTGAACAATATTCATCTGTCGTTATCTCGTAAGAACGATTAATTTTTGATGGATTTCAATATGCCAAATTACTATTTGATCTTCACATCATTTTGGAAAACATATGTATTTTGTTTTGTATGGTGATGTTGCGAGTGTACCGTGGAATAACTGATTATTGAACATGCATGATGTCATGATTGACGAATGGATTTTACCTGAGGTGAAACGGAGATGATCCTGCACGACAGAGTGAGAGCAATGCCCTTACAAAACACAAGTCCATTTGCATAATTACCATAATAAGTTTACGGTCATATATCTGAAAAATATAACAGTAGCAAAGTTGATATTTTAACGAACGCATCATTAAAGTGAAACTAACAGTCACGTTGATACCTGATATCTGATTGCTTTATTCGTCAGGCAACCATCCCGCTATAACGACCAATGTTGTTCAGATTCAATGGTGATCGCCCCAATTAGGCTCAACTATTTATACTTAGCAAACTATATCTATTACGCCCCCATCAGACAAAGGCTTTGGCTGCCTTTTTGCTTGTTTGGGACAACTGACGTTTATCAACATGCAAACTGTAAGCTGCATATAATAGCTACCCTACGTTCCATATGATGCTCTTTTACATTTTGCATTTTCCTGTATAAAAATATTATTTGTCAGTCCATAAATGTGTAGACCTCAATTGTGGAATGTATAATGCGGTCAAGTATGGCAAGCTGCAGCAATATTTAATCATTGACAAAGCTCATCCTTGAGGCGGCCAAATATTGTCGTCCTGTCTTGGCCCTTGACAGCAGGATTTCTTTAATATATTTGATCGCTTAAAAATCGTCAATATACGCTCGATGCTGATAGAAATTAGGTAAATTGCGGTTGCCAATTATTTACAATCCATACTAAATTGGTCATTAATTGGCTGATACAGTTCGCCAAGTCCTCCCATGTACCCATGAACATCTAGCGCTTAACGTTGGTAAGCTTTTAGATTCATGCTTGTTTTGCTTATTCGTCTCGTGATACAGAAAGCACTTTTCAATATATTTTTATAATTATTTTTGCAATTTAAGAGGTCAAAGATGTGCAGAACCCAGAGGTTTAATGTGACCTTGATTGTAAACTTAGGTCAAGGTTATCGAAGGTAATTATAGTTCATCGATAAATCCATAATGATTTGGTCAATTTTTGGACGATTTTTAATCCTGATGTAGTTCACAAAGTTTTCCCATGTACACATGGGCCTCTTGTTGCTTATATTAAAATGCATCCTATACAGTGCGTTAAAGTCGCTAACACTATTCTACTTGCATTAATAATACAAGCGATCCTTGCAGGGAAGATATCTCGGTTGCTATCTGACTCAGAACGGACCATCTCGCACAGTACTACTACACACTACTCTTCTAATGCTGTATGCAGTAGCAATGAATCTCCAGATCTGCATGTACATTATGCCAAGTGTTAGACATTAGTACTAGTTTGTTTTCTTCCTAACACAGTACCTTCTATCCTTTGCCATAACTTCTAATTCTGTGTAGTGCGTAACTATCGTCGACAAATACCACATTTCTTTGAAGAATCAAGTGTGCAATTCCAAAGATATATACACCTTGCTGCTCTAGTTGTCTACCAAAACTATCGTTTACGGTTGGTGTTCATGGATTGATAAATAAGAAAACCAGATTCAAGTGGTCATTACTTCAGGTGCTTTGCCGAGGCTCTCTATTGTTAGATCCACCACACAATGATTTAGTATCTGATTTAAGAATGCGTATAAATGAATATGGATGAGGATCTCCACTGTAGTTCGGTAAATGTCCATTAATGGGTCTATGCTCCCATACGCCCAATTCCCTATTGGTAATAGGCTACAGATCACGTGTTACTACATACAACATTTATTGTAGGTCTCAGAACTGCGGTGAACAATACTTGATTTTTGTAGGACATACTCCGAGGTACGAAGTTTCGTGGCATACGACTCATAGGAATTGTAAGATCTATCATTCACTAACGTTGCTGGACAAGTACAATTAACGTCCATAAATCCCAACACAACGTACATACTCCTCTTCAGAACATTGTAGATATCTGGTTGCTCATTCATTTAGAACTTTCTAACTTGCTCTTGCATCATGTTGTCGGTGGTTGCTTTAACGTTGCCGCTACATGCACTCATAGTATCAGACCCAATAAGGTGATGAATGCAGGTGACAAGAGCAAGTGCCGGAAAGATTCCGTTTACCATCCCTGCAAAATAAGTTAGAGATCTATTGACTCAGATTAAATTTGCCAGATAGAGGCGCATCAATTTCTACAGCAACACTGGGCCTTGTATTTACCATTAATCATTGTTTCTAATTTAGCACCTTATTACCTAGGTCTGTTAATTAAATTTAAAATAAATGAGGTAGGTGGGGGCGAGTGTGGCTATCTATATGCAGCGTTTGCCTAGAACCAATAAATAAGCAAAATGTATCGAGTTACATACTATGCAATTTATGCCTAAAGTAATATCCTCAATATCTACAGCACTATCACTGAAACGATACAAGGCAAACGGCCATTTTCCATAGGGAAAGCAGATACAATAAACACTGCGAATAAATGCTGTTCTTTGATGAAATTTTTCGTATCAAACTAACATCTAATCTATTATGTGGTATATGCACTGGCAAAAAAATTTGCATACAATTATTACAGTTTATCAGAAGTTAACTTATCAGCGAGGTATTACCCAGTTTTACATCAACGCATGTTTATTGTGGTTGTTTTTACGCACTACTGTGCTTGAAATGCTATCGCTAAAGAATGATTATATCACGAGCTATGCTATTTGATACATTAAACACCCTAAGTTTATTGAATTAATACGCTCCTAGTGCAGGCTCAAATTGATGGTTGCAGATATAATGTCGGAAAGAGCTTCTTCGCATTGTAACAAGGGCTTATTTTGATCGCATTTTATGTTATTCTAGGGAACAACAGCACAAGGCTAGCAATTTAATTGATTCAGGTAACACCGTTTCCAGTCTCCTGAGTTAATGCTTAATCACGATATGGCCCTGAGCGCTCTGCTTATAAAGAACACCATCAGACTGCTGCGCTAATAAAACAAGATTAGCCTCAAGGATTAACGTGATTAATTGCGTATTTTATCTCTACACTAGCGCAACATCTGAGTGAAAGCGTTGCAGGAGACATATTATATTATATCCCATTGTCTTACAATGAGCGTTAACAATGTCAGTACAACTAAATGAGACAATCGCAACACATGAATTTCAGATTCATATTATTCAAGACATATCATGACATATTTCAAAATGTTAATTTCAGATTCATATTACACTAGAAATATCACGACATATTGCAAACCACGAATATGCATAACATGAGATGCAACAGAAATATAATGACACGCTACCAAACACCACTAGCCGCTCTGTATCATGTCGTATCGCATAACAAAACGGTCGGCTTAATATCACACTAGGGACGTTCGCAAGCTGCTTTATTCACCTTTATTACGTAAATTACCGTGACACAAATACCACGTTTAACTTTCAATGTATAGACTCGTCGCATTAGAGTTACCGTTTCAGGCCGTTATGTATCGGCTTCAGAGCAGCCATTAACTATGTGCATGCGCCAACAAAAGGAATCGCATCAGTGTGATTTAGCAAGATCCATATAATTTACCATGCCAAGTCATAAGGGACTCATGTCTCGGACTGATAAACTGTTGACGCTACAACAGTATCCGATCGAAATAAAAAAACTAGTGAGTTAAATGTTATAAACGAACCATGAGACGTATTGACATTTAGTAACGCTGATTGACGTTGAGCTAATCGAAGAAGACTTATGCGGTAAGATCTATCGGCGTAATGTTTCCATTGAGAAATGACCGGCAACGAAAAAATTAAAAACTTTTAGACACTTGCCAAATGCAAAAGAACTAATGCAATCAAGCAAAATTGTAAATAATGTGAGACATTAAATATCTTCTAATTTTGTACGCCGTTTGCTGCTATAAATAATAATTTCACAAAGAGCTTTATGTTCCCGGATAAAACACACATGCAAAAATATAAAAGAACTGTGACGCATATTTTGCTTTCACATAATGCTGGCATTAATGCATATTTACTATATGCTCTCTAAAAGCACTTTAGAGATGCTCAGAGGGTCTTGTCTTCACTTGCATGTGAGAGGGTTACATTTAGAGGAAAGGTAACAAATTTATACATATTCTCAAGTGACCTTACACATTACAAGTATTGACTATCACTCAGACGATGCATCACATGCAACTGCTTTCCCTACTGCTGGCTCCAGCGCGATATGTCAGATATACTGTGCTTCTTTGCGCGCAGTATATGTGAAGCTGCACATATATATCATATTACATGTTAAATGCATGGATATTTTTTGCATTTCGGAGTTAGATGAGTAAATATATAACGTGACTGATCTGATCTCATACACAAACCAGCGCTCCAGCGGGATTATTTCATTGTATCTCAAGTAATAATGATTTCAAGAACGCTGAGACCATAGATATGCTTTGGTGGCTTAACGGTGCCCATTCATTTAGAAATGTAGCTCAGTTAAGACGTAGTAAGCCCCAGTTGTTGACGCAGTTGCGTCTCGAAGTGATAACGCCATTCCTCGCACCAAGCCTGCGGCAAGTGGAACAGTATATAGTGGAGCAACGTCCAAATGAAAGATGCTTGTTCATAACACTATTTCATATTCAAAGGTGAACGGAGTTGCTCTGTGTGCAATAGGTTACAAATGAAGATTCACTATCACCATAGAGATTATGCCGAACATCTTATATGCTTGGCCGCAATGCTTATGCTATTCACAAAACTACACCTACTCTGCTACATATAAGGAGATGAAATGTATCGATTGCAGTAAATCTCACGTGTATTATTTATACATCACACATTTATTACCTGCCATTAAGCTGGATGATAGATATCATGTTACATCATAAACACCGATACAAATTATTGTAGCAATAATGTATGTTATGTAAGAGGAGTGGATCTAGATCGACATAGCAATCATTATGCAACTTAAATTGGAATTGCCATAAGTGAATATTACTGGTACAGTTCTAGATACTGCTATGAGTCAATCTAAGGCCACAGAGAGTAATTATGCCAAAATAACCTAAACGAAAGCGGAACGCGCGGTTAACAGCAAAGATTACGTTTGTCAGTCCATAACATCAATAATGTGGTCAACATTCTAGGGACACCTCTCCGCATAGAATACTAGTTCCGTTCCGTTACTAATCCCGCAAGCAAGCATCGTTGACACCTCTCACTATCATAGGCAATAAAGACTTCGCCTAGCCTGTATTTAAAAGAATAGAGTATGTATTGTGTGAACGCATGCATTTGCTTTTGTGATTATCGTGTAAGACAGAGGAAGTGACGCCCGTTGCATTATATGCCAGTCAGTAAAGTACTACCAGTACCTTTCGTACATCCTTTCATTAACTAAGTAAATGAAAGTGCAATAATTAAGATAAGCCATCCGGTAACATCACTAACGTGTGTTCCAATGCAGTTTGCCGCAGCATGAGTAATGCTGTAGCAAACGGTAATTAAAGACGGATGTATATGACTGATACACCGCAATGCACAAGTGGCAGCTGGAACGAAGTCAACACCACACTAGTTCCACTAGATTTGGCATGGCCACGCGGGTAATTATCTGCTAGATCCCATCGACACACAGCTACGATTTAGGATCAGGAAAATTAGCAATCATATACATATATATAAATATACACACACATCCATATATATATATATAACAAGTGAAAAAAACAGGTTATATGTTATGAAATACACATATATCACGCAATGGAAAGATAATTATGCTTACTCAACTGCAATTGGCGTCTGGCATCACATTGGAGCGCTTCATTTTCTTCTAAGTTACGATCACCATCATGAGAAGGTACACACATCATGCTTGTCGGGATATTATTCATTTGATTTCCGTTATATCACATACGGGAATAAGCACAGATAAGTATCGGATGCCTCTATTCATTCACGACAATTTGAAGTAATGCATCTTGCTTTTATTTTATGCTGTTAGATATACGGCAGCACGAGAGTTAAAATGATGGCTTTTGACAGAGGTCGCTACTTGCCGACTGAAATAAGATCATGCAGAAAAATCACCAGATAAGAAATAATTAACAAGGTTGTGGTTTACAACTTGGACCATTGATATCATAGAAAATATCCACTATGGGAAGTTTACCACAACAAGCATGCAATAGCATATTTGTCCACGGATTCTAACATGATGATTATCCACCTATTTGTATTGCATTATCTTGGTAATCGTAAGTCTGTGATAGGTACCTATGCTATCACAGACTGCTAAGAAATGTATCCCCCAGGTACATCAATCGGTGCAGTCGTCCGAAGTGCATCAGTAGAAACTTGCACATGATGTGGCTATGATGACGCCATCACAAAGAATCGTAAAATGACATCAAAGAAGATATGTTCATGGCGGTGGTCGTGAGTGATGATCACATTCATGGTTCTGTATATTTACTGATGCTGAACACTGAGCTTTTGCTTGAGTAAGCCTCGTGTGTGTGTGTTGATTACATTGTAGGCGATCTTTTGTTATTCCAACAGGTTATCTTTCCGCGGCGAGCCCATTAAACACAGCAATAAACAAAACAGATACGTCGTGTGTTGAGTTGATACGTCGTGTGTTGAGTTGATAATAAGGCAGCAAGTGATATAAAAGACGACTCAATTGAATAGCGATGATTGTTTGTCACGCGCTTTGCAAGCTTCAATCAGTATTCACAGCCAGCTGTTATAGGATATTACAATGAATTCCTCTGACGATGCTTGAATATACGGAATTGCCGCATCGAGCACCTGATAACTGTTTATGTTTGCCAACGCATGGGTCAGAACGTAATGATTGGTGCGTTATATTACGGTAAAGGATAAAAAGAGCTACAGTATTTAGCTTTTTGGGGAACATGCGAGGCATTGCTAGTGAGCAGTGGAGATGTTGTGATACTGATGCCTGCAAATAAACACTTGACCGTCGGTACTACGGTGCCATGTAGATTTATCAACAAATTAATCAATATATGTTGGTGAATTGAGGAGGTTTATTTGGTTATTACCTAAACTCCGATTTGCTTTGTGTTATACATCTTCACATACAATACCGTACTGCAGCTTTTGCATGTTTGGATAATATTCGAATACATATTTCTGCTGTAAATCATGACCGCTGAGTAGTATAGAAACAAAATAACGACACCGTTCTACAGGGTATAGGGCTCTCACCTCTAGCACCGACGCGAAAATACGCGGCCTTATGGACCTGTAATAAATCACAAGTTGGAAGGGAATGTGCAAAATACTGCTTCTTGTTATTGCCTACCCAAGATTAGACCGCAAAACCACTACGGAACATATTTATTTGACTCGATGATTAGTTTGCACACTGCATATAGTGCATGTTCATAATCAATACCAATTATTCAGTCAGTTTGTACTATCAACTAGGTTGCTGATGGTAACTACCAATTGAAGTAAATATGCAAGCAAACTACAGATTCGTCACTTCCCAGCTGCTATCTTTCCCTTTTAAATCCAATGAAGCGATACAAATGACAAAGGCCTACGGATTCAAATATCTACATATAACAATCCGCAAGCAAACACAATTGGTCGATTGGCAAAAAACAGCCAAAGCGATTTCATTATACACCCATATCAATTTGGAATTGATAATTTGATCTCACTACCTACTGCAGGAAATACACAGCGCAGCATGTTGTCAGCTAACGATTACCACAAAACTAAATAAAAGCAGCGAATAACGGGTTATATGCCTGCTGAATACAGAAAAAGAATAAAACAGACAAGACTGAACAATTTGGAATCAATCGAAACCGGCCATATGTGCTATTCAATGGATATCAAAATTGCACCACGGACATTAAGGCACGATAAGATTGTTTAAAAATAGACATTAAAATAGACATCTTTGTTAGATAATGCATGATGGCGGATGATTACAGTAGGAAATTACAAGTTGGATGCATGGTTGCGTTGTCATCAACTTGCATGTTGTCGTTATAACAGATATTTTGAAAATGCTTTAACTACCAGTTAGAGCTTTCATATTTGTTACAAAATGTAAATATTCATCATTAAGAACATTCGTTTGGCATTTCCATCATTTGACATAATTATACCGCAATCAATTAGTCGACAGAATTACCGATCGTATGTACCCTTGTATCACACCCCTTAATATAGTTTTGAATATGTCAAAACCTTTTGACACTATTGACTATTACATATTGAATTACAAAAACTATATCATTATAGAATGAGAGGCAACGCACTTAAACGTATGACAAGTTGCCTGACTGGTCGAAAGCAATATGTCAAAATAAGAAATACCATCTCAGATAACCAGCCAACAATAACAGAAGCTCCCCAGTGCTCCATACTATGACCCTTACTCTTTATTAAGTATCTAAACGATATCACTCCAAGTGAGCGAAGGCCATGATTGTATTTTGTATGCTGATGATGCAACTTTCGCTACTGTATCGCGCAATTCTAACAGCGTACATTCCTCACAATCTCGTCAAGAGCTACCAAACAAATATGTGACAGGCTTCGAACACACATACACTCTCTAAACATTGCAAAATCTAAATACATGCTATTCCAAAGACTATCAAATGAAAAACCGTCCCAATTTAATTTGAATATCTAGGTAATTCCCATTACAGGCAACCACCTTTTAAACTTTTTTAGGCATTCTAATTGACAGGAATAAGACATTTAAAGCTCATATTCAAAAACTTGATTTGCATCAACATACATTAATTACGATATTCAATTGATTAATTGTGCCTCAATCCCATACAAAACAAAGCAATTCGCACAAAACAAAATTATAATGCTCATTCAGAAAACTTAATAATCTTAAAGTTCAAGATCTATGTTAACTACATGAATACATAATGCTTCCAAAATGTTTCCGCGGTGTTCACTCGCTTAGCACACATCCACATCCATTAATCTAGCAAAAACACACTTTAACATAAAATAAAATCATTTGTACGGGAACCACACAAGTAAAATAAGCCATCCCGAATATTACACAAACTACAAAAGACTAAGGCTCAAAGTATCCAATCAATAGCGGCACACCTAATCAATCATTGCCTAAAAAAGTATAAGGCTAATTGTACGCAATCAATTTATAAATATACGTATATAAATAAAGAAATAATATATATATATATATATATATATATATATATTTTATATATATTCACATATATATATATTTATATATATAAATAAATAAATAAATATATATATATATACATATTTGTATATATATATATATGAGAATAAATGTATCTATATATATAAATGTATATATTTATGTACAATTATATATATATATATATATATTTCTGTACATATTTTTATATACATAAAGACATATGCATATATATATATACTAATATATACTACATGAGTAGTGAGAGGCGTGTCAATGATATGCATGGTAATAATTGCTGAACACTTCATGTTTATATATAAATCGCCATTCAGTGCGCATGCTTGATGTATGCATGTTTTCAAACTGTATATTATTTCCAAATTGGACAAATATTGCTCGCTTGGAATACAAACCATACATTAAATTGTGCGAAGTACTATTTTAAGCATACTCTTTTTTTAGATATTCATTTATCTGAGTTACGCAGTCAAATTGAGTATCTACAGCGGCAATTAACCAGCTCCTGCCCTTAGAACCAGTAAGAGACTTTTCACCCCTTACCTGTACCATTCCACTGCACCATGCACATATACAAATTGTTCAAAGCATAAAATGCTACATCGCAATACACTTCTATCAGCGCGAAGACATTACTGTATTGCTCGTAGATGGATGACAAGTGGCCGCTTTTATTGCGACGTGATTACGTTTAGCTACCACAGATGCCCGTGGCATATGGCACATTGACATATGGGAAAGTAATGTTATCTTTAAGTGAAGTGACACTGACTACGAGGCCAGGTAATAAGGTGTGATAAATGATTATCGTAAGTAACACGTAACATTGGCAACCAACTACCTTTTGTAAGCAACTTGATCAATCACTTTTCCATCCAATAGGTACATATGCAATATTGACAGTTCAAATTTACACATCATTCGCATTAGAGGTGTGCAAATGGGAATGAAGAACGCGTCAGGAGGCATTATGTTGATTGACTGAGATGGTCCACGCCACTTTTCCATACTAGAAGAATATTCTAAGCATGTGCTCCAGCCTTAAAACACTTTCCCACTAATTTGTTTATGTTCGGTGTGTCATACTTTCACTCTATTACACAGTATTATGTTCGAAATCCGTCGCAATTATTCTCCTCGGAGGATCAATAGAACAAAGCCTTGTCAACAAAACAATTGTCATTATTCAGTACATACTCCAGTATAATCAGAGCTGGTAACAAATTACGCCGAATGTCACAAATAGAACCGATCTTGTGGTATGGTTCAGGAAGAGCATCACGGTTTAACTCACGTTTGAGAAAAGATAATGAAAAGGAACAAGCTGCAGATGAAATACGACAATCTCTGGTAATTGAATGTTTAGTTTGTCCACCCATTCATCATGGCAGTTAAACATAAATTGACAGAGCGTATAGCAGGCGCTTGAATTCACAGCGTTGATAATACTGTTGGTATTGTTAAAGGGTGGCGTGTGGCGGTGGGTAGGATTGTCTACCACTTTGACTGAGTAAATAACGACCAAGAACATAGACATCATAACTGTGTAGAAAAGGCAGTTGATGTTTAATGATACCCAATTGGACGCTAGTTAAAAAATCATTCGCCAGTCATTATCAAGTTAGAACGGATTCACAAATGTCAAATAACCATTTGACCTTAACAGCATTTTGTAAAGCATGTATATTTTGTAAGGTGATGTTGCAAATGAACTTGGTAAAAACTGATATTTCACCATGCATGTTGTTATAAATGACGAATGGCTTTTATATGTAATGCGATGGAGGAGAGCGTGCGTAACAGAGTGAGAACAATGCACCTACAAAAGGGCTGAGAAGAACTAAAATCAGACTAGGGCGGACAGCACATGGGCCACATTTGTTTTATTACCTTAATATGTTTGCGGTCATATATCTGAAAAATATAACAGTATCAAAGTTGATGTTCATTTCCAATGCATCATGAAAGTGAAACTCAAGGTCACGCTGATAACTGATATTTGATTGCATTTTTCGAATTGAACCTAAGTATAATTTTTTGTAAACTTTTAATACTATTGAGTTGCAGACGTTCTATTTCCAGATTAACACGAATATTGTTTGTTGCATTTGAATACCTTTGTGAGCAATTACCTGGACACCTGCGGCACATTTATCAACGCGTAGATTGTAAGCTGCATATAATTGATGACCTTCGTCCCGTATGATGCTCTTCGATAATAAGCACTATTTCTGTACAAACATAATATTTAGCTGTCTATAAATGCGTGCCCGTAACTAAGATATCCACAACATGACGAAAATATACGTTGCTGGCATGGACAGTGCACTAGAAGGAGATATGGTTTGGAACTTGCCAGGCAAAACTGTTGTATCGCTCTCAGCATAATACAACGCAATCATTAACATAATAGGGCAGTGAATATCTTTTCCATATTGATATATTCCACCATAATATGCAAAGAGAAGAGTGACCATGGAATACACGGTCAACCCACAGTCAGTTTTCGTGCTAATGGACACAAATAAATCTTGCATCGTAATATAACTGTGTGCTACCGAAATCCTATTTAGACGCCTAATGTTGCTGCTTCAAACTTTGTTATACAAACATCACAATACTGTACCAAGTGTTTGAAGTGATTCAATTCCTGAATCAGTAGCCACCAATTCATCCTGTAACCCTTTTTTTGACCTGTTATAAACAATCTTCACTCGCTGGATATTAACTATTATTACTTATGTTTAATTGAATCCTATACACTATTTTACTCGCATTCATAAACGATCCTTGCAGCGTAGATAATTTCGTTGCTATCTGACTGAGGATTGGCTGTTTTACACAATGCACCGACAGTTCTAATGCCATAGCAGCAACAGTGAATCACCTGGGGCCGTGTCCATAACGAAACTTAAATCAGCGAACTCAGGTTTTGGAGACTGCAAGCTATGCTGTCCGTCTTAACCGTATTCATAAAAAATCATGAAGCGATCTCAGCTAGGTAGATGACTTACTCCAACTTATAAATGGCGGTCCACCGGGAAATGCTTACACATATATGAAAAAGATCAAGTAGGTTCTTGAAACGGAACAAAACATAATCAGCCGTTCGTTATGTATGGTACAGCTATGTTGTCGGGATATTCAAAATAATTACGCCGCAAGTTGTTTTTGTACTGTTAAGCAGGGAATATTAGAGTCGTTTTAGACAGGGTGTTGTTTCTAAATGAGCGAGTTGGCTTGCAGTAGATCCGAATTATGTTCATCGCGGAATGACGATGTTATTAGTGCAAGCATATCTGATGTTATTATTTCCTACTCGTGTGGATTAGCCGTCATTATATTTCCAATTATTAAGCCAAGAAAGATAGATAGACAGGCTTTATTTCAGTCACTTCTGGCAGAACAGTGGTCCACAGAAAACTGAACAAGTGAACACTGATTACGTTACAAAGTGTACAAAGAGAAGCTTTAGCCAGTGCAGTCTAATTCTAGAATTGCATCGTAACGTACGAAAGGTACGAAAGGAGTAACCCAACAGACCATCGCTAGGTTATATTAGGAAGTGCAGCGTATCTCCCGTACTTGGTTCGAAAGAGCTAGTTCGGATTGCTGTGATATATGTGCAATTGAAGCCTTGAACTGAGTTCGCTAACAATTTGTTTTAAAGATAATTCTGAGTTTGAGGACTAAGACAAGTCAACTCAAGTTAAGACTTTTGATGGATACGGTCCAACACCTGCATGTCTAGTATTCCTATTGCAAGACATTTATACTCATGCCACGGCCATCCTGCGCAACAATTTGTTTTATAGAACCTGTTTGATAAGACAAGTCAACAGCCAAGATATATATCCAACACTAGTATGCCTATTGCAAACACTCTGCCACGGCCATAGCAGAGAACCTGCTATACTCAACGCCATATATATAAAAAACAAACACCTCTGGACTTTTCCGGATTTTATTTTATCGTATGGCTTTAATGGTTTTGGTGCGTTGACAGAACATCGGCGCTAGATAATCCGAAGTTTGTGCAGAACCGTTGTTGTTCATATCAATATAAACCGCCTGCTCCCTGTCGCTTACAATGTGTTTGCTTCCCGAACACTGATTCCTTTATGAGCCTGATAAATTATCAATAAATCGGCATGACTGCTGCGTTCACTGGTTACATAAGCTCATGTAATGAGTGATATTACCTATAGCAGAATAGTTTACCATTCAATCACCGTTTACCAGATTTCCTTTGCACCTTTCATGGCCGAAGGAATGATGTACCTTCAATCATTCTTTGTCTGGAAAACGTTGCTGTATTCTCTGTAGATTTGCGGTATACATTGTTAACATCCGCGACTGATGTGGTGTTATTGATATAGCTAGTTTGTAGGTTTGTGGGCCTGAATGTGAAGGATGATGTGAGTAACAAACATCAATGTCTTCAAGTGAATATACGAATGTTAAGGGACCTCCATACAAATCTTACGATACATTGATAGTGGTGATGTTGATGGCTACGATGATGATGATTAAGGTCATGATGATGATTTCGCTGTCACATCTTCGACACCCATGAGATCTTGCGATATGATTGATGCTGTTTATAGCACAAATTAAACCAGTTTGTATACAAGTTACGTGCAGGTGGTCACTTGAAACACAAAAACTTTTGGGTTTCTCGGTAGAAGAAACAACGTTTGACGACTTCATTTGAATAGTGATAAGATGTCATTGGCATCGTTGCTTTCGTTGCGTTTGATCTGCAAGTAGCACCACTATGCTATGCTACTGTGTTTTAAATATGGAGCATCACATGTTATTGATAGCGGCATACATCTACGCACACACACCATAATTCGTATGACAAATTAGGTGCAGTTGTGCGCGTGAAACACCTAAGCAATTATTCTTGGCTTTCTCGGTAGAACAAACAAGGTTGTAGCCATTTCTGTTGTAGCTATGGCCTTCATTAGGTTTGATCTGCGCAACGAACAACACTGTGCTGCAACTGAGTTTCAAATATAGATAACGTCATACCTCTATGCACACACACCATAACATTTGTAGTGTAAGGACATATTATCCAGTTCAAAAAGTTTCTTGGACGAATTAAGTGTGCAATTTAAAGAGAATATCCGCAGTGCTGCTCTAGTTGTATAACAATACTATGGTGTACGGTTGGTGTTCATGAATTGATGAGTTAGTGCAGATTAATGCGGTCATTACTGCAGATGCAATATGTAATAAGCTTTAATCAACAGCTTCGCTGTAGCTCGTTATTGGTTAGATCCACCACACAATGATTTGGTACCTGACATAGGAATATGTAAGAATAAATATCTAACAGGATCTCCACTTTAGTTTGGTAAAGGTTTATTAATGAGTCCATACTCCCCTGTGCCCAATTATCTTTCGATAATAGACGCCAGGTCACGTGTGACGTCATAAAACATTAATTGTAGGTCGCAGAACTGCGTGTCATACGACTCATAGTAATGCTAAGATCTATCATTCCATAACGTTGCGATAAATTTAACTAAATACAAGTAGGTTAAAAGTCCGTAAATCCCAAAACAACGTACAGAATTGCCCCTACTTTTTAGTACATAGTAGTTGTCTTGTTGCTGATTCATTTAGAACATGTTTTCTTGCTCTTGCATCTTCTGGCCTGCAGTGACTTTAATGATGTCGCTACATGCACTCATAGCATCAGATTTAATTAAGGAGATGAATGCTGGTGACAAGCGCAAGTCTCTGAGAAAATACGGCTGTCCACATAAATACATTAGAGATCTGTTGAATCAGCTACAGCTGCATTTAAACACATCAATTTTTACAGCAACAAAGGAACATGTATTTATTACTAATTTTATCCTTTAATTTAGTACCTTGTTACCAAGTTCTGTTTATCACATTTGACACAAAATGAGATTGGTGGAGCGTGGCTATCTATAGAAGCGTGTGACGAAAACCAAAGAAAAAGCAAAATGTATCAACTAACGTCGCATGCAATTGATTCCCAAAGTTATATATTCACTTTATATCGCACTATCAATGAAACGATACAAGGTCAACAGTAGTTTTACAGGAAAGACGACGCGTTAAACACTGCGAATACATGCTGGTCTTGGATGTAATTTCCCTAATCACACTAACATGCAATTAATTATGCGCCATATGCACTCAGCATAAAATTTTCAATTATGACAGTTTATGAAAAGTGAACTCATCATCGAGGTAGTTCCCACTTTTAATGAACGCGTGTTTAATTTGTTTGCACTTCAACTCAGCGATATGCAATCGTTTTGATCGTAAACAATAAAAACGGATTATATCAACGAGCTTTGATACTTGATATATTGCAATGTTTATGAGCATAAATATTTGTAAAGTGCATTATACAAAGTCACTAATGCCTAAACCATTAACGACAGCGTCGACCACCCCATGAATTGCAATAGATACATCATGCCACGCTACCAAACACGACTGGCCTCTTAGTATCATGACGCGGTGTAAAACACAAATGTCAATTTAATATCACACAAGCCTGCTTGATACACCTTTGTCTCGTAAATTACGCTAAGAACATTGTGACACAGGAGACTCCGTTTCCGTTCTAGGTCGCGATGTATTGGAACAGACATTAACTTTGTGCGTGCTCCAAGAAGAATCGCTTCAGTGTAATGTAGCAAGAAGCATATTTTTAATCATGCCATGTCATATGCGACTCATGTCTCATAGTAGAAGACCAACATGGACCTATCAGCGTAATGTTTGTAATGAGAAGAGATCGGCACCGAGAAAGGTAAGATATTTTAAAGACACTAGCTAAACCCAGAGCAACTATTGCAATCAAGCTAAATCGTAGAAAATGGCAGATTTGAACTATATTCTAATTTTGTGCGTCGTGTGCTGCTATAAATACTTCATTTTCCCTTGTAAGACACACGTGCAGACATATACAACAACTATAGCACATAATGCTGGCATGAATTTAAATTTACGATATGCTCTCTAAAAGCACTTAAGAGATGCTCGTAAAGTCTCGCCTTCACCCGAATGTGATTGCACATTCAAGGGATAAGGAACAAATAACTAAAGTAACACGCGCGACATTACACAATCTGCCGAAGCCGTGTATTCAGTGTGTGTTTCACATATTGAACGTATTGACTCTCACTCAGACGATGCTTCACATGCAATTGTTTTTCTCCACTGCTCGCTCTGGCACGATATGTAAGATATGCTGTGCTGCTTTGAGCTCAGTTGGGTGAATATAACGTAACTCACATATACTATTGGCAAACACTATTTCAGCTGATTACATACACGAACCAGCGCTTCAGAGATATTATTTTACGTGTATTTCAAATAATAATGGTTTCACGAACACTGATATTTTGAAGGTAGACCATACACATGCTTTTATCGCATAACTGTCCATTAGTTTAGAAATATAGCTCGGATGAGTCGCAGTAAGCCCCGGTCGTAATAACACTATACCTCGCACCAAACCTGTGGCAAGGGGAACAGTATATAGTGGTGGACAGATATTTGCAATAACACTATTTCATATTCACCGCTACGCGGAAATAAATTTCTAGTCGCAGCCACATTTTGTATTAGAAAACTGGTCATTAACCAGAATGACCAGAACATGACCAACTTCATACGTAGCAAATGATTGTTTCGGGGGTGGTGAGGGTGTTGTGGCTTGGTAGTTTGTTGTGAACTTCGCTTATTTGGCGAACGTTATTCATTCGTCGATAACGCAACGTTCGAGAAAAAGCTTTGCGAGGTATTTTTGAATGTAGTTGGAAACCTTACTAGTCGTTTGCCATCCGTTATGTGTAGAATAAGTTATATCGACAATGTTTTTGATATTTTGATGCCAAAGTAAGATTCAAACTGTCATAGACGAACGGCAACAATGAAAGACACAGTAGGTGAAGCTCTGTAGTGCTGTGACAAAGATTTGTTATTCGTGTCAATAGGTAACAATTGAATATTGAGAGCTTGGCTACAATACCTATGCTATTCACTTCCACCGACGCTGCAATATATGAGAAGCTGAACACGAGCATTTCATAATCCTCACAGGTGCTACAACAAAGGCTTGATTTCTCATATATTATTTGCATAACGCATTGCAACCTATCTTCTATAGTTTCAACCATATTTCGCGTATTTAATGGTTGATTCGGGGTCAACTCAAAACAAGAGAACCTGCTGAAGATCACGAAGATGGGCTCCCTTGTATAGATTGCAGTTAATCTCCCCGTGTATTGTTAATACATCATGGGGCCGTCGGGAGGGCGGCTGACTACGCGTCCAGCCTGATAGACGGCCCTACTTATCACACCATGTATACCTGCCATTAAGCTAGATGTTCGATATCATTTTACCTCATAAATACCAGTAAAATATTGTCGCAATATTATGGTGTTGTGAAAGGGGAGTGGGTCTAGGTTGCCATGGTAATCATTATTTATTTTAAATAGATATAACTATGGGCGAATATAACTGTTGCAGTTGTGGATTCTGATACGGGTCAACATAAGGCCATCGAGAGTAATGATGACAGGGTCAACCTCAACAAAAGCGGAACAAGCGGTTTACAGCGAATATTACGATTGTCAGTCTGTACCATTAATATGTAGTGGTCAGCATCTTAAAGGCTATATCTCCTATTGAGAAATAAATTTGCCCTTATATGTGACGCTATTATTAATCCCATCCACACCATTGCCACCTCTCTCTATCATAGGCAATATAAAACTCGCCTAACCTGTTTTTAAAAGCATGCATTGTATGTTCGCATGCAATTGTTATTGCGATTTTTTTTGTGGGCAGAGGAAGTGACGCCCATTACATTCCATGCCCGTCAATAAAGTACTACCGGTAACTGTCGTAAAACCTTTCATTTACTGAGTAAATTAGAGTGCAATGACGTATAAAAGTCATCAGGCAACTTAAGTATCGTGTGTTTCCACACAGTCTGCCACAGCTTGAGTAATGCCGCAGCAAACGGTAATTAAAGACGGCCGTGAGTGACAGATACAACGGGATGCGCTTGTGGCAGCTAGAACGAATTCAACGCCACACTGCGCCACCAGACTAGACATCGCCAGGCGGGTAATTGTCTGCTGAATCTCATCGACACACTGGGACGATTTAGGATCAAGGAGGAATGCCCAGATAGCTGCAATGCAATTACTTGATAAAGATGGATGGCCGATGATTCACCTTTTTATCTTCTAGCTGGCTAATGTGTCGAATGAGCGCTGCATGGAGAAGTATTTGTTTAAGAAGTAACTACTTATTTACTTTACCCAATAGAGTATACACGGAAATACGTTTTCTATTTAGCTACGAACACCGCCTACTCGTAGTCCTAGCGAGCCTTTATCTACCAATGCACCTGATTGTGCACTTCTTTGACTAACAACGCGCGATTACACAAATGGTCTTGTTCCGTACTGAATCCACACATAGAAACGTTAAATGCAGGATTACTTATGAATCAGTGGTATTTGGACTAGGGTTAAATCTGTTAAGCGATACAAGAGTAATACAATATGACACAATCCACAGCTTTCCACGCAAGTGTTACCCATACCATGTTACTTATGACAGTGATTGAAGTTTAAACAAGTCTCCCTTCACATCGCAGTAAGCCTCATATCATGTGGTGGCGGAGTAATAACACTTCAAACCTTTCTCTATCTTTGAGTTCGGCATGTGTGTTCAATCCTCCACATCATAGAATTGTCGATTGTTTTGAAACTAGTGACCCAAAAACAAAAGTTGTGTGAAAGTAGAAATATCTCGCAGATCAAATGCTCCATAAGAACTACAAGCAGTGGACATTTAATAGAGCGAGGGCTTTAATATAAATGCAAATAGTTATTTTCTTGAGTATTCTGCATCGTGTAAACATTTTGTTGGCAAGGTATGCCTGATTTATGATTCTATCGAAGGGCTGTTTATCGCATGGAGATGGTGAATGATGCATGCCCATCTTTCCCTCTATAGGGTCAATGGTATAAGACATTGACAGAATTACGTTTCTCATTTCGCGTTTCGGTCTCTATTGCACTCTCGGATGGCTGATGCCAACCTACAAGACATTAGTCGTCCATTTGTTTGATCCGGTCCCTTATCACCTACTTTTGAGAGAGACACTGAAGGTGAGCGGCCGATGTATTTCCTTATAATCAGGGGCGCATTGGCTGGTACAGAATGTTTGTCAATTAAAAAAGGACCTACATTGCTAAATCCCTCGTCATTGCTTGTGCGATATCTTTTTAGCGTGACGAGATTTCAAAGCTTACCGTAGCAAGCTTACATAAAAATGATTATAAAGTCATGAGTATAATTGCAATGGATTCCTATGACTTGCACATTAGCTTACACTGGTCTTTTAGACTTTCCATCGCAGAAAACATGCAGCTGTTCGGCATATTGTTCAGTAATCATGTTCTAGTATGCGTCTGCTACCCATGTTGTTGTTTACAAATCTTCTCGTTGGCTATTTGGAGCCATGCAGCTAATAAATCTTTCAGGATTTAAAGATAGATACAAGCTCTTGCCAAAAAATACCGTACAACTGTGAGCTGTATTTTAAATATTCACCCTAGCGCAATCCGCTTCCAAATGTTAGCCAAACTGTGTGTCACCTGTAGAGTCACGTCATGAAATGCATGTGAGAGTTTTTTTATGTGAAGGGGACGGCAATAGCCGGGTTCATTATATCGATTTATGGATGACACGCCTCCCTTTAATAGCCCATCTAACAGCCGCCTCAGTCAACCGCGCTAGGCGTGCGAGATTACAGTGCTTAATGGGGGATAAATGCATCCCGTGTAATCAAGTTCTTTCTTTCTAATGAGTAGAGGAACTATATATTTGTGGTTGGTTTTTTATTCAGCCGCATGAATGTACGTATTTTGTTGTGTAGGATATGATCATTCGATCTATTAACGGTGTTCTTCAAATGCATAATACTAAAAGCGTTGCTTAATATGTTGCATGCTGTGAATCGCATAATGGTAGTACCACAAATTAAAGTCCATGGTACTAATGTACAACACGCACTAAATGAATTGAAATTCCCGACATTAAAATCCGTGAGTATTTGCTTGGATACATTATTGAATGCTCAACTCAAGTGTTAGTCCTATGATACAGTTTCGGATGCAATTTAAATTCACTAATGTTATGTCCAATAAAGGCCTTTGACCTGCTAAAATACGGCAGCGTCTTTACTGAAGTCACATGGATATATAGTTGTTCAGGTTTTGTACATGCAAACACCTCACAATCTTTTCCATGCCAAAATCCCTGACGGATGAATCGATGGTGAACGTTTGAGTCTGGTTACTTGACAAAGTATACTACTGTGTGCAAATATAAGAATATTCCTTCCTGATGATTTAAGTACCTCCATCATGCGTCCTAGGTCTTGTTTGGGGTTTACAGTTAGATACAATTTCCTGTTATGATAAGCAATCTTACCAGCAGGAGTGAAATATTTGGCAACTGCGAGGTGCTCAATATTATTAATCGTTTCCGTTATCAAAGCCGTGTGATTGCATTGTAGACTATAGCATAAAGCCACGTTTACTCAGGTAGAGGAATTGCTCATATATAAACTTTTGTGCAATCACCTTTCCCATCTGACAACACCGCTGTGAAGTCGTACCAAAAGGGCAGGGTTTTGGCTAGCAGACATGTATCAAAATGGACACCCGACTCCTCATAGCATCTCTGTTTATATTGCAGCATAAGGTGTCATAGGAGAGGACGCAATGATTTTCTAGAATGCTGGTTCAATGCAACGTGATTTTGTATTCAATGATCAGCAATAATCTCGTGCAGTCGATGCAAACTTTTCTAATTGTTATATGAATAGGCACAAAAAAAAGATTTTGCAAACAATGGCGCATAATTACCAAACCCGAGGAATACAAGTCACAGACGAATGAAATTATTAACATCGAGAAAAAGATCACGCGAGTTTCTGAGACAAAACTCCCCCTGTATGTAATGGCAGTAATATTCTTGTTAAATTCCAATAATAGTATATCTAACCCAGCTGAAACGTTGGCGTACGTGCATGAAATATTCTGATTGGGGGATTCATTAACTTAAGCCACTGAGAACAAGGCATCGTTGAGTTCTTGGTATTCACATTATACGCGTCAAGCCGAATTAAAGTGTTGCAAACCTACCCAAAAGCACATTTCTGTCACGTATTTTTACAAACTATTAAGTAAAGTGGATTTTTGAAGTATAAACCCTTTAATACAATGTGAAAATCGATCACAGGGTATTAGTTGTTCAATGTCGTGCTATGTAAATAATCACTATAGTATTGCTCTGGTGTCATTTGCTACCTCGCTAACACAAGGATTGCAAGTAACAAAAAAGGATTTCAGCACACTTGCCACACTTATTGGTTTACAATGTGTATTTCGTCTGCTTATCTAATAGTATTCTGCAGATTTGAGTTATTGGGTGAAATTCATCATAAACCGACGCACCAACCCAAATATAAACTGCTCGTGTGCAACGATGAGAGCCTGTCCTCCTAACCAGCGTACACAGCAGTGGCCCGCGGAACCGCGCTTGTTAGAGGTAACATTGATACGTTATGCTAAGTATTCAGTTGTGAACTGCATCAAATAATAGCTAAAGTCAGTCTTGGTCTTGGTCATAACACAAACCACTGCTATATAATTGTCTAAAGGGTTCAGTAAAATATTTCGGCGAGTAATGTGAAATCAGGGACAGTATTAAAATATTCACAATGTCATGGCGCGTATGCGAATGGATCTTCCTATCAGCAAACGTTGTGTGAATCGGTAGACCAGGTTGCTGTCACCCCTACTTTGCTTATCCGTGTGATTTCTCCGCTAAGAGATTCAAACGCACAAAACAGTCTTCAGTGCTTCAGATCAATATTCTTCTACATTGAGGAAGTTCTATATTAGTTATATTTAGTTCAAATATTCATCTTTGTTTGTAAATGCAACTTACAATAAACAACCAAACTATTTGTGCCTATATTAGCCGTTTGTGATATGAAACAGCACCGCAATATAACCTGGCATCTAGCGTTGTTAGTGAGCTTCAATAGCACGACATGACACCCAAGATAAATGGATATGGCTATTTCCGATCTTCCTGGTTCTAGCACACGGCCAAAGTAAATGCCGAGAACGAATCAACTTACATTCGTTGTTTATATTTTGTACGAATGGTCTTTGGGACATAGCTGCTGTGTTTGATACGATACATGAAACTGTTCGACCTTACAACGGTTTTGATGCAATAGTCGATATCAATGTGCTTGGTTATCTCATCAAACCTCTCTTAAGCACTTAATATTTGGTCATCACAATAACACGTAGCACCACCTCGGTATTGTCACGGGTTTGCTTCAATACATGCATTTAATGTGGCAATAAATGACAAATTATGTCAGTGTCATGTATTATTATCGAAGGGCATAAAGCTACGCTACGAAGGCTCACTCTGACAAGTTGGGTGTTGATTCTACAAATGATTTGAAAACACGCCCGGCATCAGGTGGCGATACCATGATATCACCAAAAGCACGTTGGATTGTTGATCTATCGCCAAGATGCTACTTGTAGATGTAATCACATGTTATATATAAAAATATTTGATGAATCTAATTCAGGCTTATCTATTTTGCACGAAGGGGCAGCAAGAAGATTATATCAGGGATATACGGACAGCAGCAGCGAATGGCGACTTTGAATGATGGCAGGTGTCCCTTGCTTGACAGATAAAGAATATTTTGGGTCAACTGAAACGCCGATTCGTTATTTTGCATTAAACAGCCGATCTTGTTTCTGAAGTCAATGATTGTGTGTGCGAGTGTTAGAATTTGTAGGTGGTTGTGGTGGTAGTGGGGGTGGGGATGAGTATATGACAACCCCTCTTAAATTATGTAGATCACTTGTTGCAGCATATTCAACTAAAATAACAACACTGGAAACCATAGTTAGTGTTATGGCTGAATACGGCATCATTGTTTCAATCCAGGCACTACCACTGTGAAGTTACATATCACCAGTATGTCCTATGTAATTCAACTTGCTAGTGCACGCCCGGGATAATCAATCCTAATGACACAGCTAGCCGTTGTTCTCTTACTACATTTATCGTTACGTTTGCCACAAACGTCGGTCTGTAAATCAGTGTTAGCGTGGCGTCCCCCATGACGTCAGCTGGGAATATTTGAGTGCTTGGTGAATGAGATAAACCAATGATAATGCATCTCAGCAAGAAAGATATGCTACTTTATGATCACAAATGATGACAATGGCATCTTATTCAGCAGGCGCGAGTACATCCCGTGAATGATTGTTGGCAACCCCGTCTACTGATTATGTACCATCTCTATTATGGGCTGCGTTTTTGGCACTAACTGATCAGATTTGCCTTGCTACAACTTACGAAGCAGAACTGCTAACCATTGAACACACGTTATTTCAAGACGGAACCTTTGGAATTTTTTTTCTGAAAAACTGCATGAGTGACAATAGCTTCTCATAGAACAACGCCTCACATGCTCAGCGTATCCGATATATATATATATACACACATGAAATTCATAACCAGGTCGGCTTTGAAGCAAAACCTTTGCAAGCTGTTTGCAAAAGTGACAAACATATCAAATAACCTACTGTTGATGATACGATGCCATATATGTTACAAATCGTTGTAATAAATGAGCTGCCATGTTTCCGACCACATTACTAAGCGATGATAACATCTCCATATTGCTGAAAGAATATTTCACAAGCTCGGCTGTTGCCTACGTCGTTTCTCAATATAATGTGTCAGGATATTTTTGCGATATATAACATGCCTGAAGAGTTTATATTGAGTCAAGGTGCAGGTATGTTGGACACTTACCTGGGATATCTACAACATCATCAAAATTTGGAAAACGTTATAACAGCTTTCTCTGTAATTAACATACATCAGACCGTCGTCTTTAGATTCTCTAGGTGTTCCCGTCGTTGATGCATGGCTATCGATGTTGGACAGCAAACAGGGTGCTCTTTTAGGCGTCGAAACAAGAGCCGTTACACTGCATTATATCATGCCATGAATAGTCTACTGATACTACGAATAACAATGTCACCGCAACATATGTGCAGCCATTTCGATAGTTATTTAATCTTTCGTATGATTTGCTGTTGGTATTCTACAGTTGTTGATTTGCTGCAATCGTTCGTGTACGACCATGTGAATTCTTCTGACAAGATAAATGGCCACGACGACAGCCCCTAATGCCGTAAACAGATCGCATAGGGAATCCCCGTGGTAATAGCATGTTAACAGTAAAGTCTGTAAGCAAACAGAATTATGCAGAACAAATTGGAAGTTTTCCGGCCACCATGCCTGTGGTTGCATATAATGACAGCTGTGTGTGGACGGGATTGTATGACCAACCAACAGGATGCAATTCATGTGTTTGGACGAGTTTTGCGGCACGACAAACAGCTTTATCTGTTACACATATATCGTAAGGGCCATAAACCCTAGCTTCATGTTTTAAAAATGTGCCTCTGTGTCACTTGGCCAGTCGTTTAGTCATCTATATATTGCTGTATTCGACTCGTCGTACTCTCACAACGTCGTCTGAAGAGCTAAAGACATTTTGCACGTCAAATAAACAATGTACGCAGATTCAATGTAGACTGCTGGTTTTGCCCTTTAACCAACATAACTCTAATAGTCTCCAGAATCTATCATCAACTACTACGAGTTACAAACATTCTACAGCAATTCACAAAACATAATACGTCGGAAGTATAAATAGCTACTGCACTAGTGGTAGAGGTCATGACATTTTCCCGATCAGTATTTATTTTTGACCATCCACCTCATGTGCGCAGACCTTGATGGGGGACATCTGACCAATTGGATGGCCGTCATTGTCACCCAATTTATACTTTCAGCTCGTCAGATGCGTCAAATATGAGACCGGGTTGTATTGGACACGGAAATATCGGTATCTCAAACTTTCAATAAAATAAGAATGTTTGTCCCGTTGGAGCACTGCAAACGTCAGAATGCAATGGTTTTAGCAATACAGCACAAATATGTTTATATATGTATATACATATATATATAAATATATATATATATATATATATATATATAATAGACATATATATATATCGTTATATATATATATATGTACATATATACATTTATATACTATATATATACATTAATATAAATATATCTATAATATTTTCTATATCAATATATATCTGTATCTTAATATGTGTACATATGTATATTATATATATATATATATTTATATGTATATATATATATATATATAAATATATATATATGTATATATATATATATGTATGTATATATATTTATATTTTTATATATATAACTATATATATAAATAAAAGTTTATATATATAAATATTTATATTGGTATGTATATTACTATATATTTACAAATATTTATAAATAAATGCTTACATATGTATATTATTATTATTATTAATTCACGCATTACATCTAATACTTGCCACCACCTCCGACAAACATGCATTCAACCAGTGACTAACTAGCATAAGGGGTTGTTTATTAACTTGGCGAATTCGCATTCGCCAAGTTATGGCGATCGGCCCGGTTTGTAAGTTTGTGTGTTTGTTTGTTTGTTAACAATTTTTTGTTTCGCGATACAGGTCGCAATTTTTGAAATTTTCCAATTTTTTTTTCGCCAATCGTTAGGCGTGATTGATGCGCAGAACCGAGAGGTTTTGTTTTGACCTTGACCCAAAACTAAGGTCAGGGTCATCGAATAAGTGAAAAACTAGTACCTCGAATAACTCCGTTAATAATAGTCTGATCGTTACAAACTTTACACCATCGTGTAGCTCATTCAAATTGCAAACTTTTTCTAAATACTTATACGGCGATCCAACCAATGGTTTTCCCGAGCGCCTAAGGTCGAAAAAAAGTGGTATCGGTCCAAATGGCAACAAAAGTTTCATGAATATGTTGAGCGCCGATGAGATATCATTTGTTGTGATCCGCGATACAGGTCGCAATTTTGGAAATTTTCCAATTTTTTCTTCACCCATCGTTAGGGGGTAATGATGCCCAGAACCGAGAGGTTTTGTTGTGACCTTGACCTGAAACTAAGGTCAAGGTCATCGAATAAGTGAAAATCTAGTAACTCAAATAACTCCGTTAATAATGGTCGGATTGTTAAAAACTTTACACCATCGTGTAGCTCATTCCAATTGCAAACTTTTTCTAAATACATATACGGCGATCCAACCAATGGTTTTCCCAAGCGTCTAAGGTCGAAAAAAAAGTGGTATCGGTCCAAATGGCAACAAAAGTTTCCAGAATATTTTGAGCGCCTATAAAACCGTCAATACATGTCCGATGGTAATAAAATTTGGTTCACATGTTCTCAGCGACATACCAAGACGTATCCTAAAATATCATGAATGTCGATGACGTCACTTCCGGTCACGAAAGCATCAAAGTTTATAAAAAATGACACAAGTTCAATGCTCAATACGTCCATGCTTTAGAATTTAATTTAAAAACAGTTTAGATATTCTGAAAGTGTAATGTAATTGTAAACTTTTTCTAAATATACTTAGTTGTAAATAATGCATTGTTAAAAAAAATTGTAGCAGGTCGAAAATTTCTGGTAACCAAAATCTCTCAACGTTTTAATTTCGCAATAAATTCACTAATTATCGTCCGATCGTAACAAAATTACCATTATCTAAAAGCTGACACAGTTACTAAACTTTGATAATTGACATACGCTATCAAAATATTCGTCGTTTTCAAAGCGCGTTGAGTTGAAAAAACAAATTTCACTCAGTAAATTTTCGTCCAATTTTCGATTGCTAATAAAATCGTAAATATCAGTTCTATAATCATACAAATCTGCTCAGCTGTTGTCATCGACAGCACAAATCGTGTTGTATTGAAATTAGATGAAATAATTGTTGTGGCACGAAAATTCGGAAAAAAATTATTATGTCCGTGTACGGGATTTGAACACCGGCCTCTGGCATGGAAGTCTAAAACATTGCCGCTACGCCACGCGGCCCTAGCACACTAGCATGCATTGTCATATATAAATAGTAAGTATTACAGGTGCCAACAACAGCTAAACACTCAACATGATTGATATATCCATAGTAATTTTGTTAATTATAGGTTGATACGGATTTTTTATTGCTTAATGTTGTTTGGCTTCTGAATGAATGTTTAAGGTTGATAGTTTCACAAAGGTCACCGCTGCTGCCAGCTCGCTTTGCGTAAAGCCGGCAAGCAGCAATACGGACCAGTCCAATTCACTGTAAAAATGAATGTCCTCTAAAAAACTTTGCATATCGATGCAACACATCGCAAACGAAGCCATGCCAGTCAATACTTCTTTATCACCCTTGGTTATCGATGGTTCCCATTAGACATCATAACGATGATAACGTACCTTATGATTTTTCATTTCCCTTTCGTGCTACACAAACAAGATCCCCGTAGATACATGGGGAAACCTCGAGGCGGCCCACAGGCAATTTCAAAATTGGCCCATTAATTCATCTTATTGTATATATCATAACGTAATGGTGATTTACACGTTATGACTTTTCATTTCCCATGAATCACTTTGCAATCATAATGATTTTCAACATAAGAGGCATGATAACTTAGGTAATTTGTGGCCGATTTTGGTCAATTGTGGCCCCATTCTGAAATTGTTGCAATTATTTGGATGCAGTTCGCCAAGTTCCCACATGGCTCCCATGGGCCTCTTGTTAACTTGGCGAATTCGCATTCGCCAAGTTATGGCGATCACCCCGGTTTGTATGTTTGTATGTATGTATGTATGTATGTATGTATGTATGTTTATATGTTTGTTATCACTTTTTTTGTTTCGCGATACAGGTCGCAGTTTTTGCAATTTTCCAATTTTTTCTTCACCCATCGCTAGGCGTCAATGATGCGCAGAACCGAGAGGTTTTGTTTTGACCTTGACCGAAAACTAAGGTCAGGGTCATTGAATAAGTGAAAAACTAGTACCTCGAATAACTCCGTTAATAATGGTCGGATCGTTACAAACTTTACACCATCGTGTAGCTCATTCAAATTGCATGATGACATATACGGCGATCCAACCAATGGTTTTCCCAAGCGTCTAAGGTCGAAATAAAGTGGTATCGGTCCAAATGGCAACAAAAGTTTGATGAATATGTTGAGCGCCTATCCGATATCATTTGTTGTGATCCGCGATACAGGTCGCAATTTTGGAAATTTTCCAATTTTTTCTTCACCCATCGTTAGGGGGTAATGATGCCCAGAACCGAAAGGTTTTGTTGTGACCTTGACCTGAAACTAAGGTCAAGGTCATCGAATAAGTGAAAATCTAGTACCTCAAATAACTCCGTTAATAATGGTCGGATCGTTACACAATTTACACCATCGTGTAGCTCATTCAAATTGCAAACTTTTTTTAATGACGTATACGGCGATCCAACCAATGGTTTTCCCAAGCGTCTAAGGTCGAAAAAACGTGGTATCGGTCCAAATGGCAATATAAGTTTCATGAATATTTTGAGGGCCTATAATATCGTCAATACATGTCCGATGGTTATAAAATTTGGTTCACATGTTCTCCGCAACATACCAAGACGTGTCCTAAAAAATCATGAATGTCGATGACGTCACTTCCGGTTACAATAGCATCAAAGTTTTCAAAAAATTACACAAGTTCAATGCTCAATATGTCCGTACTTTAGAGTTCCATTTTAAAACAGTTTAGATATTCTGAAAGTGTAATGTAATTGTAAACTTTTTCTGGATATACTTAGTTGTAAATAATGCATTGTTAAAAAAATTGTAGCAGGTCGAAAATTTCTGGTAACCAAAATCTCTCAACTTATTTATTTTGCAATAAATTCACTAATTATCGTCCGATCGTAACAAAATTAACATTTTCTGAAAACTGAAACAATTGCCAAAATTTGGATTTGACATATGCTATCAAAATATTCGTCGTTTTCAAAGCGCGTTGAGTTGAAAAAACAAATTTCACTCAGTCAATTTTCGTCAAATTTTCGATTGCTAATAAAATCGTAAATATCAGTTCTATTGTCATAAAAAACTGCTCAGCTGTTGTCATCGACAGCACGAATCGTGTTCTATTGAAATTAGATGAAATAATTGTTGTGGCACGAAAATTCGGAAAAAAAATTATGTCCGTGTACTGGATTTAAACACCGGCCTCTGGCATGGAAGTCTAAAACTATGCCGCTACGCCACGCGGCCTGGCACACTTATCTGTATTGTCATATATATATCATGAATATAACAGGTGCCAACAACAGCTAAACACTCAACATGATTGATAAATCCATAGTAATTTTGTTAATTATAGGTTGATACGGATTTTTTATTGCTTAATGTTGTTTGGCTTTTGAATGAATGTTTAAGGTTGATAGTTTCACAAAGGTCGCCGCTGCTGTCAGCTCGCTTTGCGTAAAGCCGGCAAGCAGCAATACGGACCAGTCCCGGGGGGGGGGGCACTTAATAGTATAGAGGTAGTACATATGTGCCGCGCGACGGGGTATGTTTTTTCGGCCTCATGACTTGTTCGACGGGTTTTTTGGCCTCATACTTGTACGACGGGATATGTTTTTGAGCTTCAATCTGTACGAGGGGTTATACATTCGCAAAATACCTTGTACGACGGGGTATGCTTTTGGCCATTTTGACCTTGTACGACGGGTGCGGGTTTTCGAGGTCCCGCGGCACACCTCTATCCAGAATAAGGCCAAGTGCCCCCCCCCCCCCCGGGGGGCCAGTCCAATTCACTGTAAAAATGAATGTCCTCTAAAAAAATTTGCATATCGATGCAACACACAGCAAACGAAACCATGCCAGTCAATACTTCTTTATCACCATTGGTTATCGATGGTTCCCATTAGACATCATAACGATGATAACGTACCTTATGATTTTTCATTTCCCTCTCGTGCTACACAAACAAGAGGCCCATAGATACATGGGGGAACTTTGAGGCCCATGGGTAAATGGGGGAACTTGGCGAACTGCGTAAGGAAAATTTTAAAATCGGCCATCTAATTCATCTTATTGTATATATTATAACGTAATGATGATTTGTACGTTATGATTTTTCATTTCCCATGAATCACTTTGCAATCATAATGATTTTCAACATAAGAGGCATGATAACTTAGGTAATTTTGGCCGATTTTGGCCAATTTTGGCCCGATTTAGAAATTGTTGCAATTGTTTGGATGAAGTTCGCCAAGTTCCCCCATGTACCCATGGGCCTCTTGTTAACTTGGCGAATTCGCATTCGCCAAGTTATGGCGATCACCCCGGTTTGTATGTTTGTATGTATGTATGTATGTATGTATGTTTATATGTTTGTTAACACTTTTTTTGTTCCGCGATACAGGTCGCAGTTTTTGAAATTTTCCAATTTTTTCTTCACCCATCGCTAGGCGTCAATGATGCGCAGGACCGAGAGGTTTTGTTTTGACCTTGACCCAAAACTAAGGTCAGGGTCATTGAATAAGTGAAAAACTAGTATCTCGAATAACTCCGTAATAATGGTCGGATCGTTACAAACTTTACACCATCGTGTAGCTCATTCAAATTGCAAACTTTTTCTAAATACTAATACGGCGATCCAACCAATGGTTTTCCCAAGCGTCTAAGGTCGAAAAAAAGTGGTATCGGTCCAAATGGCAACAAAAGTTTCATGAATATGTTGAGCGCCTATCAGATATCATTTGTTGTGATCCGCGATACAGGTCGCAGTTTTTGAAATTTTCCAATTTTTTCTTCACCCATCGTTAGGGGGTAATGATGCCCAGAACCGAGAGGTTTTGTTTTGACCTTGACCCAAAACTAAGGTCAAGGTCATCGAATAAGTGAAAATCTAGTACCTCGAATCACTCCGTTAATAATAGTCGGATCGTTACAAACTTTACACCATCGTGTAGCTCATTCAAATTGCAAACTTTTTCTAAATACATATACGGCGATCCAACCAATGGTTTTCCCAAGCGTCTAAGGTCGAAAAAAAGTGGTATCGGTCCAAATGGTAACAAAAGTTTCATGAATATTTTGAGCGCCTATAAAACCGTCAATACCTGTCCGATGGTAATAAAATTTGGTTCACATGTTCTCAGCGACATACCAAGACGTATCCTAAAATATCATGAATGTCGATGACGTCCCTTCCGGTCACGAAAGCATCAAAGTTTTCAAAAAATGACACAAGTTCAATGCTCAATATGTCCATACTTGAGAGTTCCATTTTTAAACAGTTTAAATATTCTGAAAGTGTAATGTAATTGTAAACTTTTTCTAAATATACTTAGTTGTAAATAATGCATTGTTAAAAAAATTGTAGCAGGTCGAAAATTTCTGGTAACCAAAATCTCTCAACTTATTTATTTCGCAATAAATTCACTAATTATCGTCCGATCGTAACAAAATTACCATTTTCAGAAAGCTGAAACAATTGCCAAACTTTGGATTTGATATATGCTATCAAAATATTCGTCGTTTTCAAAGCGCGTTGAGTTGAAAAAACAAATTTCACTCAGTCAATTTTCGTCAAATTTTCGATTGCTAATAAAATCGTAAATATCAGTTCTATAGTCATAAAAAACTGCTCAGCTGTTGTCATCGACAGCACGAATCGTGTTCTATTGAAATTAGATGAAATAATTGTTGTGGCACGAAAATTCGGAAAAAAAAATTATGTCCGTGTACTGGATTTCAACACCGGCCTCTGGCATGGAAGTCTAAAACTATACCGCTACGCCAAGCGGCCTAGCACACTGATCTGTATTGTCATATATATATCATAAATATAACAGGTGCCAACAACAGCTAAACACTCAACATGATTGATAAATCCATAGTAATTTTGTTAATTATAGGTTGATACGGATTTTTTATTGCTTAATGTTGTTTGGCTTCTGAATGAATGTTTAAGGTTGATAGATTCACAAAGGTCGCCGCTGCTGCCGGCAAGCAGCAATACGGACCAGTCCAATTCACTGTAAAAATGAATGTCCTCTAAAAAAATGTGCATATCGATGCAACACACAGCAAACGAAACCATGCCAGTCAATACTTCTTTATTACCCTTGGTTATCGATGGTTCCCATTAGACATCATAACGATGATAACGTACCTTATGATTTTTCATTTTCCTCTCGTGCTACACAAACAAGAGGCCCGTAGTTACATGGGGAAACCTTGAGGCCCATGGGCAAATTTCAAAATCGGCCCACTAATTCATCTTATTGTAAATATTATAACGTAATGATGATTTGTACGTTATGATTTTTCATTTCCCATGAATCACTTTGCAATCATAATGATTTTCAACATAAGAGGCATGATAACTTAGGTAATTTTTGGCCGATTTTGGCCAATTTTGGCCCGATTTAGAAATTGTTGCAATTGTTTGGATGCAGTTCGCCAAGTTCCCCTATGTACCCATGGGCCTCTTGTTAACTTGGCGAATTCGCATTCGCCAAGTTATGGCGATCACCCCGGTTTGTATGTTTGTATGTATGTATGTATGTATGTATGTATGTATGTATGTATGTTTATATGTTTGTTAACACTTTTTTTGTTTCGCGATACAGGTCGCAGTTTTTGAAATTTTCCTTTTTTTTCGTCACCCATCGCTAGGCGTCGATGATGCGCAGAACCGAGAGGTTTTGTTTTGACCTTGACCCAAAACTAAGGTCAGGGTCATTGAATAAGTGAAAAACTAGTACCTCGAATAACTCCCTTAATAATGGTCGGATCGTTACAAACTTTACACCATCGTGTAGCTCATTCAAATTGCAAACTTTTTCTGATGACATATACGGCGATCCAACCAATGGTTTTCCCAAGCGTCTAAGGTCGAAAAAAAGTGGTATCGGTCCAAATTGCAACAAAAGTTTCATGAATATGTTGAGCGCCTATCAGATATCATTTGTTGTGATCCGCGATACAGGTCGCAATTTTTGAAATTTTCCAATTTTTTCTTCGCCCATCGCTAGGCGCTAATAAAGCGTAGAACCGAGAGGTTTTGTTTTGACCTTGACTTGAAACTAAGGTCAAGGTCATCGAATAAGTGAAAAATTAGTACCTCGAATAACTCCGTTAATAATGGTCGGATCGTTACAAAATTTACACCATCGTGTAGCTCATTTAAATTGCAAACTTTTGTTTATGACGTATACGGCGATCCAACCAATGGTTTTCCCAAGCGTCTAAGGTCGAAAAAACGTGGTATCGGTCCAAATGGCAATTTAAGTTTCATGAATATTTTGAGCGCCTATAAAATCGTCAATACATGTCCGATGGCAATAAAATTTGGTTCACATGTTCTCCGCAACATACCAAGACGTGTCCTAAAAAATCATGAATTTCGATGACGTCACTTCCGGTTACAATAGCATCAAAGTTTTCAAAAAATGGCACAAGTTCAATGCTCAATACGTCCGTACTTTAGAGTTCCATTTTTAAACAGTTTAGATATTCTGAAAGTGTGTAATGTAATTGTAAACTTTTTCTAAATATACTTAGTTGTAAATAATGCATTATTAAAAAAATTGTAGCAGGTCGAAAATTTCCGGCAACCAAAATCTCTCAACTTATTTATTTCGCAATAAATTCACTAATTATCGTCCGATCGTAAGAAAATTAACATTTTCTGAAAGCTGATACAATTGCCAAACTTTGATTGTTGACATATGCTATCAAAATATTCATCGTTTTCAAAGCGCGTTGAGTTGAAAAAACAAATTTCATTCAGTCAATTTTCGTCAAATTTTCGATTGCTAATAAAATCGTAAATATCAGTTCTATAGTCATAAAAAACTGCTCAGCTGTTGTCATCGACAGCACGAATCGTGTTCTATTGAAATTAGATGAAATAATTGTTGTGGCACGAAAATTGGGAAAAAAAAATTATGTCCGTGTACTGGATTTGAACACCGGCCTCTGGCATGGAAGTCTAAAACTATGCCGCTACGCCACGCGGCCTGGCACAGTTATCTGTATTGTCATATATATATCATGAATATAACAGGTGCCAACAACAGCTAAACACTCAACATGATTGATAAATCCATATTAATTTTGTTAATTATAGGTTGATACGGATTTTTTATTGCTTAATGTTGTTTGGCTTCTGAATGAATGTTTAAGGTTGATAGTTTCACAAAGGTCGCCGCTGCTGTCAGCTCGCTTTGCGTAAAGCCGGAAAGCAGCAATACGGACCAGTCCCGGGGGGGGGGGGGGGGGCACTTAATAGTATAGAGGTAGTACATATGTGCCGCGCGACGGGGTATGTTTTTTCGGCCTCATGACTTGTTCGACGGGTTTTTTGGCCTCATACTTGTACGACGGGATATGTTTTTGAGCTTCAATCTGTACGAGGGGTTATACATTCGCAAAATACCTTGTACGACGGGGTATGCTTTTGGCCATTTTGACCTTGTACGACGGGTGCGGGTTTTCGAGGTCCCGCGGCACACCTCTATCCAGAATAAGGCCAAGTGCCCCCCCACCCCCCCGGGGGACCAGTCCAATTCACTGTAAAAATGAATGTCCTCTAAAAAAATTTGCATATCGATGCAACACACAGCAAACGAAACCATGCCAGTCAATACTTCTTTATCACCATTGGTTATCGATGGTTCCCATTAGACATCATAACGATGATAACGTACCTTATGATTTTTCATTTCCCTCTCGTGCTACACAAACAAGAGGCCCATAGATACATGGGGGAACTTTGAGGCCCATGGGTAAATGGGGGAACTTGGCGAACTGCATAAGGAAAATTTTAAAATCGGCCATCTAATTCATCTTATTGTATATATATATAACGTAATGATGATTTGTACGTTATGATTTTTCATTTCCCATGAATCACTTTGCAATCATAATGATTTTCAACATAAGAGGCATGATAACTTAGGTAATTTTTGGCCGATGTTGGCCAATTTTGGCCCGATTTAGAAATTGTTGCAATTGTTTGGATGAAGTTCGCCAAGTTCCCCCATGTACCCATGGGCCTCTTGTTAGGATAGCGCACTCGTTCAACTACGTTGCAAGGGTTTTTTTGGGAACCTGCAAAGGTATTCAATGTCTCTTATTTCACAACCGCCCTATCTTCAGATTCTGGGTTGCACAAATAATTATCGTCGAGGCTACTGAAAAGTATGCTTCATTGTTTGGACGGCGGAGGACAGAGACTGTAATTCGTCAACTTCTTTTGTGAAAGTCTTCTATTTTGCAACACAATCGCTGGTGTTGTTTATAATCATTAACTCGCATTGCACACATGACAGTGTTGCCTATGTTTCAAAACATTCGGAGTTAAATTTGCGTTTTAACATCTGCGTAATTAGCTGCACATTCTCCAAAGACATTGATATCACTAATTAGATTTTGAACTTTGGCATAAATAATGCCATGGATGCGGTTTTCCTTTTACTTATTAGCGGAGAGCCCCTTTATATAATTTCGGTGTTTGTTTGACGAACCCCGGAAGCAAAACATTTACTTAGCAGAACCAGTGCACAGGCCTTCAAAACATTCGCATATATACCAAAGCAGCCGATCGCAATAATGTTTTCCACTTGATTACTGTTACGACAGCCAAGTGCATCATTAATAGCTTGTTTTGCTGTTACATTACTTCAACCAAGAACCTTCGACAACAGTTATAATGCTAAAAGTGTCAGGTCAAAAGTGTGCAGTATGGCGGTCATTAATGCACGTAGAGTAAAAACAATGCTTCGACAGTTTATTTTACTTTGCGCAGTTGTCCTAGGTATTGCAATTGTACTGATGTCTTAACAGTGCCTCCTCTGCTACTGCTGGTCAGATTGCGCACAAAAAGGAAGAATTTGGTATCTCTCTCGATCATAAATGAATCAGAATAAAAGCTGTATATCCCATATATAGTTCGATGGAGGCTGAATCCAAAAATCATAAATCCAATATATCATATGCACGTGCGTCCCAGCTACAAAATAGAAAAACGCAAATGCAAGTATAAATGATATAAAATAAGCCACAATGTACATTTAATAATGATCTTTCAAAGTGAGAAATAGCAAAGATGTAAGTCTCCTGATTGTAATTATCCGCGTGATGGATATTCATACATTTGTGTACATTGTATTATCCACCTGACCTCACGAGAACCTCCGCATAGCATCATTCACGGCGAAACGGAGACCATTGGAACACAATTGACACACATGGTTAGTGCCATATAATGCGACAAACTAGTTGGACAGGTTTTGGAATAATCCAGTCGATAACCAGGCAAATGAAATGCACAAACAATTACAACGATTCTTCAAATATTAAGAACAAGAGGCATTGCGTTGACCTTATCGTATGAGAGGACCATGGTACTGCCATTCCGTTAACAGCACCAGATTGCATACAAGTGCAAACTTGCAATAACAAGAGACATTCGTTCTCGTCCTGTATACACACTACGATAATAATTTACAGATCTGCCTAGGTCGATTGCGGCACGTAGAGAGAAGATAAAAGCGATGTAGGTGAAACATATGTCGAGAGCTTTTCTCCTCTATTAGCGTCTTCCAAACATAGGCTTTAGATTGCATAAAAACCATGAATAAAGCAGTTGCTCCGGGATGATCTAGCCTTAAATAAAAAAGAAATTACTGTAAGGCTAAGTTCTTTAAGTTGGTTTTGTGATGAATTGGTCATTACTACTCCGAAACAGCGAGGGTCGTTTTGGATTAGATTGCCAATAGCAATGGGATGGGATCCTTCCTAGCAACAACGATCTTCAGCTACGCGAAATATCAATGTGTGATTGTTTTTGCTCATCAGACCGTGGGTCATATTACATTACTCAGTGACGGAATCCCTCGTCATTCATGCATTCATTGACAGTCCATTATTATCCGACGTTCATGTCTGTATTATTTGGCAGCCTTGTTTATGACCAACCAGACTATGTAAACTCCTGAAATGCGCTTTGTCACAGACGGGTCATCGCCGAGATCACTCTCGTGGTCACGTTCGAAGCGCTTGCTTGGAAGCTGTCAGAACAATAATCACTCGGTAAATATAAATATATATATATATATATATAGATATATATATATATATATATATATATATATAGATATATATATATATATATAGAGATATATATATATATATATATTTAGAGATAGATATAGATATAGATATATATATATGGATATATATATATATATATAGAGAGGAGAGAGATATATATATATACAGAGATATATATATATATATATATATATTTTTATATATATATATACATATATATATATTTAGATAGATACATAAATATATATATATATAGATAGATACTTACATATATATATATATATATTTATATATATATATATATATAATATATATATATATATCTATTATATATATATATATATATATATATATATATATATATATATATATATATATTTATATATGGTTTAGCTGTGGGAGCAGGCTATCAAGCAGTTGCTGGTTGGGTGGTGATATCTTTTGCTAAATCAACGCTTTGGCAGAGGGGGCGGCAAGTCATCGTCCAAGTCGATATTCAGTTGATAAATCAGCTCAGGGAACCTATTTAGCTTATAAGGGTATGTGTCTACGGAGCAGTCATTGCAGCATCATGGGGTCCGAATGGCGTCACGCGAAGTTCAACTTAGTACAAATATTGATTTCGCAAGTACATATAAGAGATGGCACCGTTTCGACTGTTGCTCTCTGGTCAAACAAGTTACCTTTACGTCACAAATGTAACGACCATGTCTATCATAATGTACTCAACACTCAGCAACATTAACATGCCAAATGGCCGATGTTTTGGTCTAATTGCTATTGGGGATCAGGTTCGTTATTTTCCGGCATCGAAGAGAGCATTCATGATTATCGCAGTCAGATAAGTAAGATACAGTTCAAGGCAATCATTCTGTTATGACACAATTCTCATTGCATAATGGTAAATGGATGTTAATGTTGTGCCGGCATAATTATTGCATATGTCACTTACCATGTACATTTTACCTCGTTATGTCGCCTTATTTCCCGCTTTTGCGTAGGCGAGTTAGTAAAACTCCCACTAGGATAAACATGGCTAACCGCTATCTGCGCGCGTGTCTCGCAATAGGCTAGATATATGACATCGACAGGGGGACATGCGTTGTCAGTCATTGCACTAGCAATCCAAGGTACATATTTGCAATAATGCACAAAATTAAGTCATCGCACAGTTTGCCTTAGTTAGTCCAGTAAGAGTTGTTTAGGCTCTGTTATGTCTAAATCGTAATTGTAGTCCTGTATTCATTTGCTAAAATGAATTAATCAACTAATCAGTAGCCACTAATACCTCCAGCGCCGTTAGTTTACAGCTCACGTTTGATACCTTGCACTTACTGGATTACATTTAAGATATCGTTTTTCAATTTCCTTTCCAAATATATTTATGTGTATATGTCTCCTTAGTATCGGAATATTGTACTGTCACGCTTTATGTACAAACCACCAGAATTACTTTTGCAGCACTCTTATCTGGTAATGTGCCTCTCGTGTGCCATAAATGCTGTTCCACTTTCAGCTACTACAATGAACACAACTTTTGCACTGTGTCAACATAAAGTCAAAGCACTTTTTCTTTCAAAATGTTTACTAATATTTTGGTTTGACCATTTTATAATTCCAGTCTAGTCTTAATAAGGTCCATATATAATCTTTTAGGAATTATTTCTTTGAATTTTGAATATTATAGCGAGATTTTAATAACTAACCATTCGTTGACATTACCCGATAACCTCAATATCTTCCTAACAACCATATATACTTTGACCTAAATGGTCAAAATAATGTTTAAATATGATCGTACTATATGTTTATTTGAAGTTGTTAAAGATTTGAATTTTTGTATTATTTTCATACCGAAAAACTATTTTGTATCATTATTCGTCTATTTACAACATTAAATTAGTTCGCAAAACGCTGCCAATGGCTCATTATGATCATATCTACAACAAATATTATAATTCTAATCCATAATGACGGAAAATCATTGCAAAATTTCTGTATTCCGCAAATATACGCAAAATGTATACGGGCACCAAAGGTTGGATTTATACGTATAAATTCGTACCTTGACCATTCGTGGACGACATTTAGAGGACTAAAAGTATATATCAGGAATACAAAGTGACAACAATATTTTATTTGCATTAAACTCTTTCATATATTATTTAAGATATGCCGAATAAATAATTATTAAATAATGATAGTATAAATGTGATTACAAAATTTGGAGTCTGGAGTCTACGAATGGTGGGAATCATCAGGAGATATATATAGAGAGAGAGAGATATATATATATAGATATATAGATATATATAGAGAGATAGATAGAGATAGAGAGATATATATATATATATATATATATATATATATATATATATATATATATATATATATATATATAGATACATGTATATATATATATATACCTGTATGTATGTATATATATATATATATATATATATATATATATATATATATATATATATATATATATATATAGATATATATATATTATATATATATATATATATATATATATATATATATATATATATATATATATATATATATATCCATTGATAATGTGATTTGGTTTCCTGGCAAAAATGCATTACAGGCTGATATCATGAAATTATTTTCCTCCAAAACATGAGCGGAAACTCAGTGGGAGCAATGGGTCACACTTAATACATGAGCCTGGCAACATGAATTATTGATGCTTCCTAGTCTATAAAAAGCATTGACACGATTTGGATCAATGAAGATGTGGCATGCCAATTGTGTAGGGAATCCTGAAATTTTTACCCACACAATCGGCAATACTATCTCTCTTGCATCACAATCAGTCGGTTGTCATGGCAATTCAATTGATCTCTTTGTGTAATGCTGAAGGCCCTAATTCATGGATAAAAAGTGGCTTTTACCAGTCGTGTCAGCAGTTAGCAACGGATATATTGCTTTTGTATGTGCATTAACATATTTCCATACCGGAAGCGTTACGAATTATTCAGATCCAGTTATACATAACCCACTGATTCTGGTTGTATTAGCCGTAGATGTACCCACATTAATTCTTCCACTTCATTTAAAGGGTTGTGTGCATTAAGAAGTCTACGATTGTTGCACATGTATCGAATTTTACAGAACTGTCATTGCTGCTGCCGAATTTACAATGGCTCTAGCAATAAATGGGGAAAGCAAGCTGCAATATATCATCCTGCCAATAAAAAAAGCAGCAAGTGGGAAGAAAATAGCAGATAATATTTACACCTTATCAATAAGAATACAAGCAGACTTATAGACAAAAACGGATTATGTCCATCACGTGGGTGCCAACCTATTAAATTATGCCAGCATTCATTTCTGAGAGTAAACGGTAAAAATTCAATGGTCACTTTACCTGTTATCGGCAACTGATTAATTGTATCGCGACAAAGAACGGTTTACAACATATCAAAAAGCGCGGCGTTAGCTAACTGCCCCTCAGTTATTTGGAAATAGAAACAACGACTAGCATTTAAACAAACCAAATCTGATATATGCAACTATGCTGTCATTAGGTTTACTGCATCAGATTTATCAAAGTGCAATGTTGGTCACGATTCCTAAATTGACACGAGTTACCGGAAATTATAGGTTAAAAACAACAAATATGCAACTGCTTCCTCAGGCACTAATGCTCATTATAATGCTGATGTAAACCGAATGATAGCTTAGCCATAGCGTTGAAGATTCAGTTCATTCGCCATCAATTCTGGTCATTTATTGCATTGGAATCGTCTGGCACTGTTTTGTCACGCCAGCAACAACGATCTCTTGTACATAAGAGAGCGTACTGCGAGTTATAAATGCATTCACTACAATTCTCGTGACTATCGCCGGTAATGACAAAACTGCATACACAATTTACGCAATAGATCTGACTGGCTTCCCTCTTGTCCCAGTCTCAAAGTCATAATACAACTAGGTTGGGGGCTCATCAGTGACCAGTCAATGTACTACACACAAAACTGCCTGGGTTTTATGCTTAAATGGCGAGTCAGAGTTATAGCAAACTCATTGATGTGATGTTTGTAGCACCCCGATTAACTACCAATCTTCGCAGCAGACCGGCTGCATACCATCAATATCAGTATGTCTCCATGGCAATCTAACCATCTGTATATCTTGTTGTATTCCTGGAGGTATAAAAGTGAACGCTCATCACCCATAGAGACTGTTACAAATTCGTATTTGGGTGCCTTAAGTGAAAAGGACATTTTAATTGAGGCAAGGCGCTACCATAATACATATCCAGTCATAAATAACCAACTGATTATACTTGCTTTATTGGGCTGACGTTGAAATAGATGCACCATTATTAAATCGGTTACTCGATCTTTCGGATTGTGCGATATGAATATTCTATGATTTTTATATATGTAACAAAGAATATTTCAGCAATTATTCCTTATTAAGAGGTAAACTGAAAATATTCGTTTGAGTACATATACATTTGCTTGCATTGACCTAACGTTGCCTACTTAGAGATATTGTCAGAGTTTCATGTAGACAACACCAGATGCGGTGTATATCATCACTAGTTGAGCCTTTCATCATCTCTAACTCATCTCTTGATGATCACAAAGTGGGCTATTTTTTCACCATCCCTAAGTGAGCTGGGTTCTCATTCCTAACTATGCTGTTGTCATTAATGGGTACCGCAGTAACTGAGAGGGGAAAAGGGCTAAGAACAGCGATATTGGGTGCTGCGTATAAATGTATTACTTAATTGCTGATGACAGTGAAACAGGAGGCGCAAATAATCAGAGCCAAGACAACGTGCGTGATTCATCCATAAACTTGATATTTACTAATAGTATTCAGGATGTGGCTACGCACCTTGTTGAATCGGACCACACAGACATACGTCGCATTAACGTTAGGAATAAATCAAATGGTTTGTGAGCGTAGTACGCAGAGGAGTTTTTATAACCCAAGTAATAATATTCAGTGCTCAGTATCCCCATGATCAAGTATCAAACCCCACCACCCACCGCTCTGTATACCTATGATCGAGTACAAACGCCAAACATCCACTGCTCAGTATACCTATGATCGAGTATCCACCATAACCATCCACTGCTCAGTATACCTATGATCGAGTATAAAGGCCAACCATCCACCGCTCACTATACCTATGATTGAGTATCCACCCAAACCATCCACCGCTCAGTATTCCTATGATCGTTGTGAAATAATTGGAATCGTGATGAAATTCACGTATTATTAATATCCTATTACCGGGCAAAACACCTGGACAAGCCTCCATGCAGTAGACCAATCGATATGCATCTATCAAATCAGCGTTTTTGTCAGTTGCCTTATTCGTGACGGAACTTGAAATCCTACAGAGAGTGTTTGTCTTATAAGCTCTTTAATCATATACTTTGAAAAATTGCTACCTTTAGCTGTTTTAACCATGGTTTGTGAATAGCATACGCTGCCTGTTTCTAGTCATGCATCAGTTGATTATGAGCTATTTGCGTCACACATAGGTATGTGAAGGTAAGTAGTCTTGGTAAATAGGGCTGGTATTATAATATGCTTTTTAGCGTTTTGTCATTAAGTACATGAAGCAACTGGGTATTTCAAGGGGTGACCAACGCTTCATCTGCTAGCATTTTATGACATAAAAGAGGCAAAATTGATAGACAACGGCTCTGTTAAGAGTGATCATGTTCTAAGTTTTCTTGGCACACGCCCTTATTTAATGTTTTTAAAGGTAGCTGCGGTAGATGGCGTGAAACGAAGCTGACGCTGTTGTTTTATGTGGAGAGGATATTGTAACGATGCTTCCAGTGTGTTATGAAGCTTAGATCTTGATGTCATATCGTCTATTATGTCACAGTATGCTGTTAGGTTATTTACTCTATGTAAGACTTGGTGATAAGAGCGGCTCTTGACGGACGAGGTGTTGTTCATCAAGGTCGGCTTACCTGTTATTCACCACAAGTATTCACTAGGGCAAACTAATTGTGAAAGCTGGGTTCAATAGATGAGGGGCGTTGTATTAGTTCCAGTTCAACAGACGTCAGCTAATCATAATGCGTCGGCAGAACACATATTCAACGTCTTGAACTCGTCGGTCGTCAGTGAATTCATCCCTGTTGTTTTGGCTCTGTTATTCCGATGATTCATCGCCGGCGTAAAGTGAAAGCGTGATTGGCAGTATAAAATGTAGATGTGTAAATAAGTTCACCCTTTAGGTGTCTGTTTAATTTACAGCATAAACATGGGCGAGCACTGAGTGGTTTCAAAGATTACACTTAATATATGAGCTCATCATTGTAAATTAGTCCCACATTGCTGTACGTAGATCTCACTGTCAGTGATGCACGATGCTACATTCATCCTGGGTAGGAAATATTGACACTATGCTTTGCTTCTCCACCTGCAATAATCACTAGTTCTTAAGAGAGCGTGCTGTGAATTATAAATGCATTCAATACAATTCAGGTGTTAACCGAAGGTAAAGACGAAACGGTATACATATGATTTAGGCACATAGGCCCGAATGTCCCTTCCCTTTTGTCCAAGTGTCCGATTGATGGTGCTATAATGCTGTTGTTACTTCAACGGAGGCGCATTTAGAGTTTGAAGATTTTTTAACATATTGCAAACACAAATCCCCGGATTTTGGGCGTAACAAGAAGGTCACAGATGTATATATGACATTGAATTACGTCTACATAACCTCGATTTATCTACTAATCTTCGTAGCACCAATTGTCGAAGGTATTAACTCATACACCTTGACGCCAATCAGTAAGAAGAACAGTATGAAAACTGTGTTATGTCACACTACATACAGTAGTGCAATTTAATATGTTACGTAGGTGTGTCATCTAGCTCCATAGGTTGACTAATATCAAGAAAAGGAAGATTGGTACATCCATCAAACATCGTTAACTTCTCGTTAACAACTTAGCCGGGATATGACAATAACACCGCCGAATGAGAGACAATGAAAATCTGTCATCAAATTGTCGCAGGTTATTTTGCAAAATAACTGAAATCGTAAAGTTATAATTTAATTGCCAATGCCTTATAAGGAGAATACAACAACTTTACTAAAGAATAGTTAGGCATCTATTAAGACAATTTTGTCAGCCTTCGAGGTTACATTCTATGGTAGCCGCCATCTTGTGATGCTGTCAGAATTACTCGCCGATGACTGAATCTCTATTGAATCATCATAGGTATAGTTAGAGCCTAATTATGATTCACATAAATGTTTTGGTTATTCGTTGGCCTCAGCACTGCCAGCAGGTAGATAGCTGTTGATCGGTAAATGGTAAAATTGCTTGTTTCTTATTGTCACCATTCCTGGGCGATATTGACGTCAAAACTTGCATTTGTAAACTCTAACTTCGGTACCAAACATAATACAGGTGATATTTCAACCGAGCCGCTGAGAACGGTACTCCAATACTATGCCTACTGCATCAGTCAGATTGTCAGTGTTTCGGTGGTATATCAGCATTATCACTGAGTGTGAAAATTTAGGTTACTCATCAACTTCTGATTGATGGTATATGGCTACGTAAAGGTGCATCGTAACAGAAATCATAAAGATTATGTTGTGAAATTTCCAATTATTGGAAACAATATTCATCCTATCTTTGACCCCTGCTATTTCTAAGGTTGTTGTTGGGTTCAATTTCTTAATTTTGTAGGATGTAGATAATAACCCAAATACAGAACCTGGTAAGTGATCCCTAGACAGGAGCTGAAATCCAAGGAGACAGATTGATAATGATAATGCTGAGAGATTGTGAAATTGCACAGATAATGGAATTGTGTTCTAGTAGTCACTTGACCAAGTCTTCAATCATTTCTCTATTGTTCTATTCCATGTTCAATGTGGACAAAAACCGAAGCAATTTTAACCTGTCACTAAAATAAGGCATATCATATAGTGACTGCTTATTTTAATTCACTAAAATATTATGTACTGCATATCCATCCAAATGTTATGTAAAGCTAGTTGTGTTCATGCAACTCTAGTCTATGGAAATGTAGTGTATATCTAATCCAGTCCAATGGTATTTGATGTCTTGTAGTGCATTCTAGTGCATTGGCATATGGTACATAGTTAGGCTATTTAAGCCCACCTACTGTAACCCATTGAATTATGGTGTACAACTGCTCAAGTCAATTGAAATGTGGTGTACTGCTAATAAAAGCCCATTAAAATATGGTGTATGACCACTCATATTTATTAGCTCTTCTGATGGGCAGAGCTTACCATATACTTCTGCTTCAGTCTCTATCCATTCTTCAGCTGGTAAACATTTAATTGCACCTTTCCTATTAACAAACTTCCTAAAGTTTACATGGTCTCCTCCGATACTGAGCTTTACCCACAATAAAATATATGAACCATATGGCCTTTTCCCCCAGAGTTTATATTATAAAACCTCGGGTCTAGACCAAATAGAAAATGACATTGAAAGCACCTTCCTTATACAGCAAGCTACCTGTACCATATAAGTCCATTGAAATATGGTATATGGCTATTCTGAAACATTTGTAAGTGTAGTATACTTTGCTCCGTTTGAAAAGGATCTACAGCTCAGCCAGTGCATTGAAATATTGTCACGTTCTGGAGTTTATGAAAGAATTTCAGTCACACGTCAGCATGTGATGGAGAGTTTGCAGGGGATTGCTGTTATTATTTACTTAGATGAAATCTCCACATTACCATTGTTTAAATATCGAGTCATTCTTCATCGATTGTGTGTGCCATTCTATGTATGACTATCATTTACTGAAGAGATTATCTGTGGTTGGATGTTATATTATATCCATTCATTGGTACCTCCTTCCCACCAGTCAAGCCAACATATTCGTTATTCTTTCATATTATGTCAATATTTGATCCTATGTTTCGCTTCACGGTGAAGACAGAAATAAACAGGTGTACAAGGAGAGGACAGGACTCCCCACATGCCACAAGGTTCATGGCCACTGGTTAATCAATAAACACAAATAATTGTCCACGGCTGCATCCAAAAGCATTGTGTATGCATGGAAGTTGAATATCAAATTGCCTTCCTGTCCAGTGCTTATTGTCTCGCTAACACAGACACGCTGTGTTAAAATAGTTGCAGTATTTTCTAAAAGTACAGTAAGACAGGGGCACCTTGTTTTGAACAAATAAGGAACATATTATAATCTATGGCACACAATATACTGTTTATATACAGCCGACTTATATCTTTTAAAATCAAGGTTGTCGGTTTCTTTTGGTTTAATCGTTTCTTGAATGTTTTGATGTTAATTTGATACTTTTGTGTATTACATGACAAAATGAGCTTGTTATTGCAGCCACTGCAAGGATGTTTTGTGGAAAAGTTAAGAACGAAATTTTCAACGCCAGTTCTCCACAACTGCTGGCATTTACACTGCAATAATGCCTGTACCAGTATAAGAAATATTACATCATCTGGAAATAACTTTGCATTGTCAAAATACATGCCCTATAAATAAAGGACACTCACTGGCTGTTTGTTGATCCAGCCTTACCGAATAGCAGCGTATTGTTTTTATCTGATAGCAGTTAATTTTAAAATGTTGACCTTATATGGGGAATCTATAGGAAATTAACTTAACTTTGCTTATAACATATAAGAGGTATAGTTTTTTTGAGCAATTACCTTAAAATATAGTTGAGTTTTCAACATGCTGTTTGGGCTATAGTATGCTGCCCTTTCAACTCCCACAATACATCCATGTCAGTCAATGAGGCTCTAAAAGTCAAATTTAGCTAACCGCTCATTCATTGTAAGCAAGTTTTAGTTTTACCTAGTCCTCTCTATAAACCAGATCGCCCAGAAATGTAACAGTTGCAGCTGAACTTGGAGTTAGGGGATGGATAATCTGTTTTAAAATACTGTAATAATAGACATGCGCAGTACTATCAATTCCGTTTTGTATGACAGAAGAAGCCCTATAACAAGAACATTATAAACAATGAAGTCGTACCTAGACATCGTCTTATAACTTTATTCTGTACAATCATACGCGTATATTTTTTATTTATCGAAATAACTCTTGAAAGCTGTGTAATGGATGTCGAATAAATGGCATGGATGTGATTTGAATGAACACATAGAAAATATGCACCGCTGTTTGAAAAACACGATAAACATACGTTCCTTTCCCCTCAATGCCACCCCTTCGCCTGATACCCGCTCCTTCGACCTAATCCCGTATCGCTACACACACACACACACACACACACACACACACACACACACACACACACACACACACACACACACACACACATAAATACATATATATATATATATATATATATATATATATATATATATATATATATATATATATATATATATATATATATACATAACTACATATTGAAATAAATATATTTAAATAAATACATAAATATTGTATATAAATATATGTATATACAAATATATATATATATAAATGTACACATATATGTATATACATATGTATCAATATGTGTATATGTATGTATATGCAAATATATATTCATAAATGCATACATATGAATATATATATATATATATATACATGTTTACATGTTTACATATATGTATATATATATATATATATATATATATATATATATATATATATATATATATATATATATATATATATACTTTTTTGTCAATCTACACAACATGCAGATATTACATATACGCCCTTAGCCTACAGCTTAAAACGACCTCGCGCGCTTTTGCTGGTGATGTTTCCGCAAACGACACAAACGCTATTTCTATATCCCAAGCCGAATGACAGTAATGTACCTGAAACGAATTTCATGAATTTACTATCAGCGAGAGGGTAGATCATTTGACATGGATTCCAGTACAGTCTACTCTGAAATCTGTGACATTTCAATAGACATCGCATTTGAATCCATTTCCTTGCATTAGGCGCAATATATGAGAGCTCACCACACATTTCTAACGCGCTCTTCTGATGGGAATATCCGAGGAATAAATTCTTGTCAGGTACTTGGCAAGTACAAATACAGAGTTACATTTATCGCACGCTATGCTCCCAATTGCTATCATGCTTTGTTTTCTTAAGCCGAGAAACACAGTCCTACATCAGTGAAGGCACTGATTATATTTCATGGAACGCACATATATCACACAAAGGAAAGTTAATTATGCTAACTCAACTAACATTGACGTATTGCATCATATTGGAGCGCTTCATTTTCATCTGAGTTACGAGCACTATAACGAGAAGGTACATATATGATGATTGTCGGGATATTGATCTTTTGCTTTCCGTTATATTACATACGGTAATCAGCGCAGATGGGATGCGACTATTCATTCACGATTTTTCGATGTCATGCGTTTCGCTTTTATGTGATGTCGTTACATATATGGCAGCTCGACTGTAAAAATGATGGCTTTTGACAGAAGTCGCTGTCTGCCGACTGAAATATGTACAATGAATCTTGCAAAAAGGTGCGCCTGTTTAGATATAAATACAACAGGTAGGGAGGTTTCCAACTTGGACCATGGATATCATAGAGATTATAAACTATGACAAATTTACTACGGCATTACATGTAATCGTATATTTGTCCATTTGCTGGATTCTAACGCTTTAGGCCTGCAATGCAACTCAGCTGCAGCATTGATTTGCATAGCACAGCAGATCAATGTATGTTTTGTTTCAACTTCGTGTACATCATTGATTTGTTTTTCACGCAACATTGACACATTATATGGCATGAGTGCGAAACAAAAGAAAGTTTTTCCCACGCCCGTCGTTATCAATGAATATGTATAAGTGGCATCCTGTGTAACCCCAGAGTGCCCGCTGTCTCTCTAAATGCTAATGTGTTTGATATATTCTCTATCTCTTATATCTGTGTTGATTAAACTGTAGGCGACCTTTTGAAAAATGACTAAAGCCTGTTATGCTTGACATCAGCTAATGCCTATCCAGCGGGTACAACACGTGGAATCCACGTGGAAAACATGCGGACAGACTACGTGGAAAATACGCGGATTGTACGTGGGAATTTCAATCGGAATTCACGTGATTATTTCCACGTAGAAATATCCGCGAAGATTCCAACGTCTTATTATGCAAGTTATTAACCTGAATCACAGAAATGAGATGTACTTTTTCATGAATGATAGCTATTTATTGGTCCTCACACCTAAACAAGAGCGCACAGTAGTTAAAACCTAACGAAATAACACCCCCGCAGCATCCCTCTTTTTCCCATCAGGGTTGTCGCCAAGGACTCGGTTGTGGTGTTGCTTTGCAGAACACAACAAATAAATGAAACAACATTTTGATAATATATGTAACTCAGTTGTATACTGAGAAACATATACTAGTATTCTATGTTTTATTGTTAAAGGATTTCTAATATCAATTGTACTCAGCAGAAGAGAAAGAAAATATTTCTTTAGGATTTAGGTAAACATAAATTCTCTTGGTTCCTACCAATAATCATCTTGCCCAGAGCTGTGTCAATGAACCCTACTTAGTTTCCCCGGGAGCCTTTCATATTGAGATAACTCATCTGATCATTTGCCATTACCCTGCATATCTAAAATAAAAGAAGATCATATCAAAGTTATGCAAATTAAATTTAACCAATCACCTCTGTCACATTCACGCTTATATATTATGTCATATATTCTTTATAAATGATTTTCTGCATAATGAGAATAGGTTTTAATGCAAGACATGTGTACCTGATTGTCAGATTAATGACCATGTCCGTGGGATCCGTCCCACCAAAAAGGCACCAACTTCTGATGCTGCAATCACATGTATATTTGTGCTTAAAGAGCAACCAATCACTGTAGCAATTATTATGAATTAATTATAAACTATGTAGCACAACATGACAAGATGCATAATCTGATCACATCTCGCGACAGTGATTCTGCTAAGACGACAGGTGTATTGCATTAGGCAGCATATAGTAAACATTAACGTGATTACAGGCGCAGACTTTCAAGGCTTAATTTACTACAGTCATCAAAACAAGTGGTTTTGGCAATATATCCTCTGCAGGAGGAGGTCTGAATGGTTATAATAAGGCAACAAGTGTTGTAAAAGACGATTGTATAGCGATGATGATTGCCATGCTTTTTGAGAGCTTGAATCTATTGGAAATGATTCCTCTCACAATAGTTGAATATACGGAATTGCACCGTCAATCATCGCCTGGGGCCATCCTCAATCGATAGCCCTGTTCAATACCAATACGTAAATTAACGTATCTTCATTGCGGTAAGAGGTAATGCCACTGTCATTGCGGAATTGACGTCATTACAGTTTTGCCAAGTGAATTCACTGTGTTGATAATACCTTATGGTGTTGTCAATGGGTTGCGTGCGGCGTTGTGTGCGGTTGTTCTTTTGATGTGCACTCTATTTTACTGATTCTGTCAATACCAATTCATACAATAGTCACCATAACGGTGTAAAAAATCCAAAGTAAAGCCAATTGATTTGTTTGGAGACCCTGTGGGACGCTTGTTGAGCAATTTTGATCCATCATTTCCCGTAGGAACGGATTTCAATATGTCCAATTAATTTGAACCTTAACAGATTACCAAACTTTGATTATTGACATATGCAGTCAAAATATTCGTCATTTTCAAAGTGCATTGAGCTGGAAAAACAAATTTCACTTTTAAATTTTTTATTGCCAATAAAATATTAAATATCGATTCAATAGTCATAAAAGTTAGCTCTGTTGTTGTCACAGACAGCGCAAATCTTTACCGAAAAACTTTAGTGATATCGGTTTTCTCACTTCCAGTTTCGAATGAATCAAAAGTTAATACGGGACTGAAATCTGAAGTTGTCGCGTCGTTTTTCCGTCATTGATGGTCATCGTAAATAAATTTACACTCGAAGGAATTCTAAACATGTAGCTCAAAATTGTTTGTTGTAAATTATCTATAATTATTTTCATAAAGTAAGCTAGAAGTACAGCGGGTGTAATTTCTGCTGGGTTTTCACTGGTTTGTTAACAACACCCTACATATGCAAAGGTCGCTGCTGTTCTCTGCTCTCCTCGCGGCACGCGGTCAAGTATGGCACGCTGCAGCAATATCTAATCATTGACAAAGCTCATCTTTGAGGAGGCCAAAAATTGTCAACATGTCTTGGCCCTGGACAGCATTATATTTTTTTATAAATTTGATCGCTTAAAATATCGTCAATATACGTTCGATGCTGATGGCTATTAAATTGTGGGTGCCAAATATTTAAAATCCATAATAACTTGGTCATTAATTCGCCGATACAGTTCACCAAGTTCTCCCGTGTACCAATCAAGCGCTTAACGTTGGTATGCTTCTAAATCAATGTATGTTTAGGCCCGGTCACACAGCCTTTCGCGTCTGTATCGCTGGTAAAATTTCGCAATTTTTTTTTGCCCGCGGTTGCCCGTGGTGGAAAATGTGCAAAATTGGCTTACCCGCGGTTTACCCGTGGTATGCCCGCGGAACAGACGCCGGCGACTGTTCCGCGTCCTTATCGCGGGTGAAGCATGGCGGTACCGCGGCCTACCACGGGTATAATAAAGCAGCCGAACCGGGCTGTAGAAATCATAACCGCTCAAGACACAGTCCCGTGAAGATCAAGCTATGGCACCGAAGAAGAAGCCCACGTCGAGTTCCCCGGCCAAGAAGAAGAAGCAGCGTGCGAGCAAGAAGCCGAGGGCAAAGGCAGCAGATGAAGGCAGCCCAGTGCCAGTGGAGGCCGCCAAGAAGCCCAAGGCAGGAGTCACAGTGGAGGTGCAAGCTGTCGTCCACTCTGCTGCCGAAGTTCCGAGTGCTCGTGGCGAGGTCGAGGCCAGTCCTGCTGTCAGTCCAAGAGCTTCCAGTCTAGTTGAAGAGGAGGAAGAATCTCTTGATGGACCACCCTCCTCCTCCTCCTTCGTCTTCTTCTGTCAATGAGGAGCTGATGGACCTGTACCACTTAGTTCTGATGCTGCTGGAGCAGCAAGACGAGGTCATTACGGTGACGGGGATCCATGTTCACCCCTTGACGTCTGGAGCACAACTGACGAATGCTTGGCAAATCGCGCTTTTTATATACCTAAAATCAGACGTTGTACGGACGCGATTAGGCCGTGGACAATCGTATTTGGGACGTGTACAAGACGCAATTGAACGTGATTAGGCCGGTATTGGGGCGCGCTGTTTACGCGAAGAAAGGCGTTTGTCCGTGCTTACACGCGGTACACACGCTAATGCACGTGATAACAACGCGGTACAGACGCGGAACAAACGTGCTATGACCGTGCTCCACCCGCGATTACCCGCTAAAATTTCGCGTCCTACCGCGTGTAACCACGTCTTAACCGCGGCCGTAGCACGTCCTAGCACGTTCGTTCCGCGTCTGTACCGCGTCTTTACCGCGTGTGTACCACGTGTACCGCCCGCGATTACCCGCGGTCTAAATTTTTGGGCAGCCCAAAACTTTTTCGCGCGGCCAACCGCGTGTGAATTTCTTACCGCGTGTAACGACGGGTAAAGTACGGCTGTATCGCGTCTTTATCGCGACCTCAAAGCGTCCAACAGCGTCTGCTTCACGGGCAGAAATTTTTGGCCGTGATTCGGCCGCGATACGCCCGTGGAGGGCTGTGTGACCGGGCCTTTAAGTTTATTTGTCTCGTGATACAGAAAGCACTTTTCACTATATTTTTGTTATTATTTTTGTAACTTAAGAGGTCAAAGAGGTGCAGAACCCAGAGGTTTATTGTGACCTTGATTATAAGTTTTACCATGTACCCATGGGCTTCTTGTTGCTTATATTAAAATGCATCCCATACAGCGCGTTCAAGTAGCTAACACTATTCCACTTGCGTTCATAATACAAGCGATCCTTGCAGGGAAGATAATTCTGTTGCTATCTAACTCAGAATTGACCGTCTCGCACATTACTCCTGCTCACTACATTTCTAATGCTATATGCAGTGGCAGTGAATCGCCAGATCTGCGTGTACTGTATGCCAAGTGTTAGACATAATTACTGGTTTGTAAAGTTGTCTTCCTAACACAGAACTTGCTATCCTTTCTTCACTTCTTATTCTGTGTAGTTCGGAACTATCGTTGACAGGTATGTGGATTTTCACTGAAGGAGGCAGCCGTTTGGCTTCAACAATATTGTCTGTTGATTGTCTGCTTGGAGTGTAAGTAATATAGGAATAAGAAATAGAAGCAAGATTTTCCAGTAATGACCAGTGTAAATATAATGCGGTATGAAAATGATGGCTATGCAGATGATGATTAAGATCATGATGGTGATTTCACTTTAGTGCGATCGGAACCGGAAATTACGTCTTCGACATCGATGACATCTAATCGTATGATTGAGGCTGTTTATAATCCTATTGGTATGGCAAGTTAAGTGCAGTTGTACACTTGGGACTCAAAAACAATTACAGTTGGCTTTCTCAGTAAAAAAAACAAGGGTTTGGCAACTTCCTTTGTAGAGCGATAAAATGTCATTCGCATCCTGGCCTTCATTGGGTTTGATCTGCCAATAAACACTATGCTATAACTGTGATTTAAATATAAATACCGGCATATCTCCAGGATATATACACCTTGCTACTGTAGTTGTCTACCAAAACTATGATTTACTGTTGGTGTTCATGAAATTGATAAATTAGAAAACCAGATTCAAGCGGTCATTACTTCAGGTGCAATATGCAATACGCTTTAATCAGGCTTTGCTGAAGCTCTCTATTGGATAGATCCACCACACAATGATTTAGTAGGCCATACTCCCATATCCCCAATTACCTTTTGGTGATAGGCTAAAGATCACGTGTTACTACATAAAACATTTATTGTAGGTCTCAGAACTGCGGTCAACAATACTTGATTTGTGCAGGACATACTCCGAGGTAAGACGTTTCGTGTCATATGACTTATAGTAATGCTAAGATCTATCCTTCCTTATCGCATGGCACCCTACTTTCAGCCAATCAGAGCTCGAGAAAAAGCTCGGTCTTTTTCCCATATCACCTCAAACGCACAGTTTGCCATGCGATAACTGCAACCGTGTCGATATATCACCGAGAAACAACTTCAATTGAGATGGTCCCTCACAGTTCACCACTGCTCTAGTATGCCAGCACTACTGAGGTTCTTAATATCACGCGCACTTTACAAGTCTTAAAACGAAGGTTTTATCAAGAGTCATTTGCTTGCTAGCCGCGAGTGTGGTTGCGTAGCGCTCATCGGGAGGTCACGGTATTATCCCACCTCCCCGGAATCATGCTGAGGAGCGAAATTGTAACACCTGCTGAGCCGTGTCTACTGCGCTACAGTGTTGCTAGTATCAAACAACGACCAAGTCGGGCGGAGCTCTGATTGCCGGAGTTGGGAAGTCTCACACAACAAACTATCGAAGCATATTCTTATAAAAAAAAACAAGTATAGAAACAAAAGTATTTATCTAGTCATCACTTAAACACAGGCAGCTGAGGCCGAATGGGGGATTAAGATCTACCTCTCTTATTAACAAGTCCCATGCAGATACCTTACATAACATAGGTTCACGCTAATTATCGTCATTAGGAGACAGCGTCGTGCTTGATTATCGCGTGTAGGTGCCATCGCAATAAGTATGTTATCGCATGGTCACGCAGATGATATGGAGAAAGATATCACCCAGCTGACCATGCGATAATTAACACATAACGTTGCTGTAAACTAAGCACAAGTACGGTTAACGTCCATAAATCTCAATACAACGTACATAATTAGAATACTCCTCTTCAGTACATTGTAGTTATCTGATTGCTCATTCATTTAGAACTTTCTTACTTGCTCATGCATCCTGTGGTCTGTGGTTGCTTTAACGTTGCCGCTACATGCACTCGTAGTTTCAGATTCATTTAAGGAGATAAATACAAGTGACAAGCGCAAGTGCTCGAAAGATTCCGTTTACCACCCTTGCAAAATAACTTAGAGATCTGTTGACTCAGATTTAATTTGCCAGAAAGAAACACATCAATTTCTACAGCAACACTGGGGCATTTATTTACAATTAATCATTGTCTCTAATTTAGCACCTTATTACCTAGGTCTGTTAATTGAATTGAAAATAAATTAGGTGGGTGAGGGCGAGTGTGGCTATCTACAGCAGCGTTTGCCTAGAACCAATGAAAAAGCAAAATGTTAAAAGTTACGTACTGTGCAATTTATGCCTTAAGTAATATACTCAGTATCTACAGCACTATCACTGAAACGATACAAGGCAAACGGCCATTTTCCATAAGAAAAGCAGATACAATAAACACTGCGAATAAATGCTGTTCTTTGATGAAATTTTTCGAATAACACTAAAATGCAATCAATTATGTAGTATAATCACTGAGAATAAAAATTGTTTACAATTATTACAGTTTGTATGAAGTTAACTCATCATCGAGGTATTACCCAGTTTTACATCAGCGCATGTTTATTGTGGTTGTTTTTTACGCACTACTACTCAGCGCAGTCGTTTTATTTGTCAAAGATAAAAAAGGATTATATCACGAGCTTTGCTATTTGATACATTAAACACCCTTAGTTTATTGAATTAGTACGTTTCTAGTCCAGGATCAAATTGATGGTTGCAGATATAATGTCGGAAAGAGCTTCTTCGCATTGTAACGGGGGCTTATTTTGATCGCATTTTATGTTATTCTGGGAAACAACAGCACGAGGCTAGCAATTCCATTTCTTCAGGTAACGCCGTTTCCAGTCTCCTGAGTAAATGCTTATTCACTATATGGCCCTGAGTGCTCTGCTGATACAGAACACCATCAGACTGGTGCGCTAATAAAACAAGATTAGCCTCAAGCAGTAATCGTCGTTAATTGCGGCTTTTATCCCTACACTAGCGCAACATCTGAGTGAGAGCGTTGCAGGAGACATTACTACTTTAATTGTCAGTGCAATTAAATGAGACAATTGCAACACAAGAACTTCAGATTCATATTATTCAAAATTCGAAAGAAAAGTATTAGTATGTTAAATGGTATAAACGACCCATGAGAGGTAATGACATTAAGTAACGTTGATTGACATTGACTAATCGTAGAAGACCGATGTGGTAGCGATCTATCGGCGTAATGTTTCCATTGAGAAATGACCGGCACCGAAAAAATTAAAAACTATTAGACACTGGCCAAATGCAAAAGAATTATTGCAATCAATAAAAAATGTAAATAATGTCAGACATTGAATATTTTCTAATTTTGTCCGTCGTTTGCTGCTATAAATGATAATTTCATACACAGCATATTGTTACCGGATAAAACACACATGCAAAAATATAGAATAACTGTGACACATATGATGCTTTCACATAATGCTGGCATTAATGTATATTTACGGTATGTTCTCTAAAAGCACTTTAGAGATGCTCAGGAGGGTCTCGTCTTCACGCGAATGTGAGAGGGTTACATTAAGGGGAAAGGAAACAAATTTATGCATGAACACAAGTGTTCTTACACATTACAAGTATTGACTATCACTTAGACGATGCATCACATGCAACTGCTTTCCCTACTGCTGGCTCCAGCGCGATATATCAGATATAATGTGTTGCTTTGCGCGCAGTATATGTGAAGCTGCACATATATTATATAACATGTTAATTTCATGGATATATTTTGCATTTCGGTGTTAGTTGAGTAAATATATAATGTAACTGGACTGATCTCATACACAAACCAGCGCTCCAGAGAGATGTTTCCATGAATTTCAAGTAATGACTAGTTTACGAACGCTGACATTTTGAAGGTAGATCATAGATATGCCTTGGTGGCGTAACGGTGCCCATTAATTTAGACATGTAGCTCAGATAAGTCGCAGTAAGCCCCAGTTGTTGACGCAGTCGCGTCTCGAAGTGATAACGCCACTCCTCGTACCAAGCCTGCGGCAAGGGGAACAGTATATAGTGGAGCAACGTCCAAATGAAAGATGCTTGTTCATAACACTATTTCATATTCACCGCTACGCTGAAATATAATTCGCTTATAGATTTGGTTTTAGAAAACTGGTCATCAACTGTGTGCTACCAACCAGAATGACCAGAAAATGGAAAACTCCATCCTTTGCGGATGGTTGTTTGGGGAGTGGGTGGGGTGTAGTAGCGGCTTGGCAGTATTTTGTGATAGTTGCTAATTTGGAGAGCTTCGTTCATTCGTCGACAATAAATATTCTAAGCGCAAGCTTTGCGAGGCATGACTTGAATGTAGTTTGAAACCTTACGAGTCTTATGTCATCCGTCATGAATAGAATTTGATTCATCGACAGTTTCTTCCATTTGATTGTAAGCTTTAAACTGCCATAGACGAACGGCAACAATATAGAACACAACCGGTGAAGCTCCGTGGTGCTGTGGCAAAGGTGCACGGAGTTGCTCTGTGTGCAATAGGTTACAATTGAAGATTTACTATCACCATAGAGATTATGCCGAACATCTTATATGCTTGGCCGCAATACTTATGCTATTCACAAAACTACACCTACCCTGCTACATATGAGGAGATGAAACAAGTTCTTCATAATCCTCAAGGCATTACAACAAAGGCCTGGTTGTTTTCATATATTGGATAAAACAACACGTTGCCACATACTTCGTTTATTGTATGATTGATTCTGGATCAACTCGAAACTAAAGAACCTTTTGAGGGTAAGAAAGATGGGCTCCCATTGCAGTAAATCTTACCGCGTATTATTGATACATCATTGAATACCTGCAATTAAGCTAGATGATAGATATCATGTTACATCATAAACACCGATACAATTTACTGTAGCAATAGTGTTGTGTTGTGAAAGAGGAGTGGGACTAGGTCGGCATAGCAATCATTATGCAACTTACATTGGAATTGCCATGCGTGAATATTATTGTGCTAGTTCTAGATACTGCTACGAGAGTAATTATGCCAAAACCTAAACGAAAGCGGAACTCGTGGTTTACAGCGAAGATTACGTTTGTCAGTCCATAGCATCAATACTGTGGTCAACATTCTAGGGATACCTATCCACATTGAATACTAGCATATGGTCCGTTACTTATTCCGCAAGCATCGTTGACACCTCTCACTATCATAGGCAATAAAGAATTCGCCTAACCTGTATTTAAAAGAATAGAGTATTTATTGTGTGAACGCATGCATTTGCTTTTGTGATTATCGTGTAAGACAGAGGAAGTGACGCCCGTTGCATTATATGCCCGTCAGTAAAGTACTACCAGTACTTGCGTAAATCCTTTCATTATCTGAGTAAAGTGCAATAAATACGAAAGCTATCCGGTGACATCAGTAACGTGTGTTCCAATGCAGTTTGTCACAGCGTGAGTAATGCCGTAGCAAACGGTAATTAAAGAACGATATATCTATATATATATATAAAACTATATCTATATATATAACTATATATATATATATATATAAACATATAAAACGATATATATATATAGAACTATATATATAACTATATATATATATCTATATATATATATTGTATAAATGTGTATATACATATATGTATATATATAAATACATAGTTATATATATATACCTATATATATGTATATATGTATTTATATAAATATATATATATATATATATATATATATATATATATATATATATATATATATATATATATATATATATATATATATATATATATATATATATATATATATATATATATATATATATATATATATATATATATATATATATATACTTGCACGAACGCAGCCTCAAGTGGACAAACCGCTGGCCTTTCGTAGACATGGGTCCACGAAAGGATATAGTACTATGTCCACATAAAGTCAATGCCCTTTTCTGTCTAAATGATTACATATATTATGGTTTGACCATTTTAATGTGATAGTCTAATCTCAATAACGTACAAAGATAAACTTTTAGGAAGGATTTCTTTGAATTTTGAATGTTTTAGCAAAATTTTAATAAATAACCATTTGTTGGCATTACCTTATAACCTCAATATCTTCCCTAAAACCATATATACGTTGGCCTAAATGGTCAAAATAATGTTTAAATATGAGCGTTTAATATGTCTATTTGAAGTTTTTAAAGATTTGAAAAAAATTATAATCTTTATACCAAATAACTATTTTTTCTCATTTTTCTTCCATTTACAAATTTGAATAAGTTCGCAAAACGCAGCCATAATGATCTTATCGACAACACAAATATTATTATTCTTATACGTAATAACGAAAAAAGATCTCCAAATGTCTTCATTCCGTAAATGTACGCAAATATATACATACACGAAAGGCTGGATTTTTACGTATAAATTAGTATCTTGACCATTCGTTGACGACCTTATACCATTCGTTGACGACCTTAAGAGGACCGAAAGTATATATCAGGATTATTAAGTGGCAAAAAGTTTTTTATTCGCTTTAAACAATTTTGTTATATTGTTTAAGATATGCCGAATATATATAGTGGTGTGAAAAAGCTTGTTGCTGTATATACCCTTCATCCACATCCGCTTGCTTTCGCTGAAGCTCGGTTCAATATATAACAATGCTTATGCATTTCAAGAGGCTCACTTTGTGTAAAGCAATACTAATGCTTATCTCGACCAATAAAATGCACGATCTGTATCATCACACCTGGCCAATATAGAGGAGGTTAATAAGCACACGCTAGAATGACAAGGTTACGGTACCATTAGAATACCTGGATCTTATTCCTATTCCCAGTCACTTCTGAAGAATTATGCTTGTGGATAACTTTCGATAATATTGTTTTTGCAACCTCTTAACACATCACATACATCTACCGAGGTGAAGATGGTCCCTGATTTACAATCAATGATCATGCGGATTGTGTGAAAGCAATCAGAGGAACACTCATTTATCATCCAATGCCCCTTAGTCGGCATGGCTCTCTAATTGATCTGATAATGTGAGATTAATTGATAAAAAAGGGCACATATTGCCCTTTGTTGCCTGCAGTGGTTTTTACTTTTCATGACTTAGCGAATTAATGATGTCATGCACAAGCACACTTGTTGTGATATCGAGTGTAAGATCCAAGCATGCATGGAACCGTTGAAGCAGGACCGTAATACAATCGCCATGTATGTGAAAAAACGTCGGCACAGATTGCATGCCAGCACCATATATTGGTTTGTAATTAGATTAAAGCATGCTGGTGGTTAATACGGGAGATAAGGGATATATAGATATATAGATATATATATATATATAGAGATATATAGATATATAGATATATAGATAGATAGAGATAGATATATAGAGAGATATAGATATAGATATACTATATATATATATATATATATATCTATATATATATATATATATATATATATATATATATATATATATATCTATATATATCTCTATAATATATATATATATATCTATATATCTCTATATATATATCTATATATATATATATATATATATATATATATATATATATATCTATATATATATATATATATTCATATGCACGCTTTTTTGAGTCACGAGCACTATGATGATATGATACTGCCATTGTGCTTGTCGGGATAATGTCTTTTTTCTATATATCACATACGGGAATTAGCACAGATAAGTATCGGATGCCTCTATTCATTCAAGACAATTTGAGGTTATGTGTTTTGCTTTTATTTTATGCTGTCAGATATACGGCATCACGAGTGTAAAATTGATGGATTTTGACAGAGGTCGCTGCTTGCCGACTGAAATAAGAACAGTATATCATGCAGAAATGCGCCACATTCGTTATAATTAACAACGGTTGGGGTTTACAACTTGGACCATTGATATCATAGAAAATACCCACTTGGGCAAGTTTACCACGACTAGCATGCAATAGTATATTTGTCCATGAATTCAAACGCTTCAGACTGGCAATGCATCTCAGCTCTAGCAGTTTTTGCTTTGCACTGCAGATAAAAGTATGCTATGTTTCAACTTCGTGTAAATCTTTATGTATTTCCTATGCTTCATTTACACATTATGGTGCATTATAAGTGTGTTAAACGATATTGTGTGGCATAACCCCTAGCAAAAGATAAAGGTGGTCTTACGCCCGTCGTCATCCAAAAATATGTATATGTTGATGCTTGGTGTAGCCCCAGAGTGCCCGATGCATGGTTGCCTCTCTCATTGCTAATGTATTCGATACCTTCTCCACCTCTTATACCTGATATTTGGTTTACGCTTGTATTCAATAAAATATTCGAGGGAATCTCAATCAACGACAAATAAATAAGGTCAACTGTCATTCAACTGGGCTTCGAATTAAAACTGAAAAATGGCTGGAATTTTTATCACACGTACTTCGACAACATGGATGCAATTAATCAAACATTGCATCACACAATTTATATGCCACCTTTTGAATTTAGGTAAATCTTAGTTGTTGAACCACATCTATATTCAACTTGAGAAACATTTATTATTCAATGCAATATCCCCCGTCACTTAAATTCTTCTAACTGATTGCAACGAAGTCCACTAAAAAACCCGATCCAGAGTTCGCAGAAGAAGATTGCATTCGTTTCCCCTTTTGTTCCAGCAGCATGAACACTATTATATCTTTGGAGCCCATCAACACCGAAAGTGGGTGGATGTATTGCCATTTCCTTCATGATTATCCACCTATATGTATTGCAATTTCTTTTATTACATGAATGAGTTTCTATGGTAATCGTAAGTCTGTGATAGGTACCTATGCTACCCCAGACTGTAATAAAGCCCCCAGGTACATCAATCGGTGCAGTCGTCCGGAGTGCATCAGCAGAAACTTGCACATCATGTGGCTATGTTTATGCCATCACAAAGAATCGTATAATGACAACAAAGAAGATATGTTCATGGCGGTGGTCGAGAGTGATGATCACATTCATGGTTCTGTATATTTACTAATGCTGAACACTGAGCTTTTGCTTGAGGACGTTTCTTGTGGTTGTGTCGATAACCTTGTGGGCGATATTTTGCAAAATGACCATCGACTGGTATCACCTGGGGGCTATTCGTTATTCCAACAGGTTATCTTTCCACGGCGAGGCCATTAAACAGCAATAAACAAAACATCAGATACGTCGTATGTTGAGTTGATGCGTCGTGTGTTGAGTAGATAATAAGGCAGCAAGTGATATAAAAAACGGCTCAATGGAATAGCGATGATTGTTTGCCACGCGTCTTTGCAAGCTTGAATCAGTATTCGCAGCTGGCTGTTATAGGATATTAGAATGGATTCCTCTGACGATGGTTGAATATACGGAATTGCAGGATCGAGCACCTGATAAATTTTTATGTTTGCCATCGCATGGGTCAGAACGTGTTGATTTGTGCGTTATATTGCGGTGAAGGATGAAAAGAGCTACAGTATGTAGCTTTTTGGGAAACAGGCGAGGCATTGCTAGTGAGCAGTGGAAATGTTGTTATACTGATAGGTGCAAATAAACACTTGAACGTCGGTTCTACGGTGCCATGCACATTTATCAACAAACTAATAAATATATGCTGGCGAATATAGGAGGTTTACCTAGTTATTAACTTGTAAATTTAATCTCTGTAATACATCTTCACATACAATACCGTCTAACGAAATACAGATCGCCGCTGCAGCTTTTGCATGTTTTGGATAATATTCGAATACATAATTCTGCTGTCAATCATGACCGTTTTGTTATCACCAGGATATATGTGGTTGCAGTAGAGAAGTGTTTAAGGTTATATCTTAATGTGAGCAAGATTTGTATAGGTGAGGCGAAAATATTTACAATTAGGTAAATAAAAGTACATGGTTTAGTCTCATACTCTGTTGATGATTTTAATGCTGTGTATACCATTGTCTACATCGTTGAGTATTGCGCCATTCGTATGTAAACTAATGCCATATATATCATCAACCTCAATTTGCTTGGTCTCTGCAACAAAGTAAATGAGCTTTGAAAGTATTTAAGTTTGAGATTATTAGATGCAGGTTGATGCAGAGGTTTTCGCTAGGTCAGCTGGTTATACCAATATATACAAATATATGGATATCGATCACGCGAATGATTGCAGCCAGGAGTCTTCCATCTTTGTTATTTTTCACTTAGATCATTATTCAATGTACATGGCGGCTTACTTTATATCATTTATAGTTGTATTTGCGTTTTTCTATTCTGTAGTTGGGACGCAAGTGCATATGATATATTGGATTTTTGATTAATGGATTCTGTTATGCAGCTACAGCAAAACTTAACCATATGCTAATTCAGATAATTGTTCCCAGGATGAACGGTGTATAATGCCAACATATTATTTCATTACCTACATATTGGACAATTGACCCATTTGATTTCTATCATATTATGCAATTGTGCAGACATGAGCATCATTGAATCATACGTCTCCGGTATTTTACGACCATTCCTGTCCTCGCCATGCCATTCCTGGCTGTATCAGAGTGAAACATGACGCAATAGCACACCTTAACTTCAAAAGGCGGTTTGTATTTGATATAATATGCACAGCAGGGATGTGACATTGGTTGCCATACCGCTCTTGTGATAGATGAGAATAGACCTGATTGCTATCGAATGTTGCTCACTTCTCCTACATGTTTAAGAGCTGCTAATAAAAGGGGCAATTCTAAATTGGAAATTGAACATATGCATACCCGCTTGATTTTGTATTGTCACATTACGCTGGCAATATGTCATCGTAACGATATTGTATGGTCGTGAAGCGTACCATATGGTCCCCATAACTTTCAACCAACTACCCTGCTGACAACTGGTAGCCATCCACGATTCCATCGATACCAAAATGTCCCAGTGATTATATTGCCCAAATAAAGATATACTGTATGACCGGACACGCGATCTGAATGATGCCAATCTTGTGCAAAGGGCACTTCAACAGTTGACATCACCTGCGGGTTGATAAACATAATTGGAAAGAGCGAAAGAGAACGGGTTACAATGCTGCTCTATGTGATATGATATTTGCTTTGATAAATACATTAATCCAAACACATTGATCCATAGCAACTGCAATCCCTGCAGTAAGGTACAATAAATGACTGGTTATTCTAAAAATACCATGTGAAGAAAATAAACCTCGTGGTAATTTTCCTTGGGCCTATTATTATATCCTGGTCCGACCTTCCTATTCAATGCCAACACTTTCATCAACCTTGGTTTTCATGTAATTTTCCGACTCTCCTCATCCAACGCAATCATGATATCACATTTAAAGTCAATTAAAGGTAATATGTGCACCCGCAACTTACGTGTTAGCTGTATTTTAGGTGTTGACATGACATAAGGCGCCGGTAGCATCTAAGTTTAAGCTGATGTATGTAATTACTCATAATCTAAATGCAAAACATTTTAATTTCAGTTGCCTACGACAAAGCCGAATGAGTCAAGTTTGTGCACAAATAACACTAGTTAAGGTGCACAGTGTAATTGCGTGAATCAGATGCGGAAGCTTCACGTACATCGTGGTGCGCTTGTCGTTGTTGGGATGAGTCGACTTGTCTGACAAAAATGTGTTCGTGGAAACTTGCTTGCTGAATTACATTAAATGCAATACGAAGATAATTTAATTGGTAACGTACATTGCGTGGATTTGTGGCTTAAAGCCCTCTGCTCTATGAGCTAATTGACTAAATCTTTCTAATGTCTCGTCAATCAAAAAGGACTATATATCAATTTTTATTTTGTTTATTGTAATTGCTCAGCCGACATCCTCAAGCGACTAATTTTGAAAGCATTCCGAGCTCTACTGCTTAGTAATTTATCTGAATCAAGGATTCTACATATAAAGATTGAGATGCGTTTAATTGTTTACTAGTGATAAGTACAAATGTTCTAGCATTCATGGTATTATTTCAGTCAATGCATTTAATCTTATTGTGGGACAATAATTGTATTCTTGACGAAAATGCAACAATCGTCGTAACTAAAATAGACAAAGCAAATGCATCTAAACTTTGTGAAGGCGGGGCGAGTTAGGTAAAACTGCCATGAAAGTTATTGATTATAAAACATATCTGCGTTACAAAAGTCTGAAAATGGCCATCATGTGCTCAATTTAATTTACGCTTATGACATCAGTGAAGGCAATATGCAGTAAAATCACAACTCAGACAGGCATATTGACACACCGAACTTCCGTTTAGAATTTTGATAAGCAGTTTCTTACAGTGAAACGCAAAAACTTTTTAAATACATATTCTGCGCTCACATTTATTAATAATTGATTATAGATTATACAAGTAGCCATGCTTCAAATGTAGCATAAGCTTATTCACATGATATAAATTTTGAAAACCCTAGAATAAGCAGTACACGCTTCTGTGATTGCGTCTTATATGTATGTAGTTACCAATTGACGTCAGAACAGTGAGATCTCTGCATTATGATCTATAGCGGCCAGAATTGTGACCACAGGAGGATATCCGTCAC
>CM067358.1:57720944-57750944 GCA_034190875.2 Urechis unicinctus | reverse complement strand
ATATATAAATTTATTTATGTTTATATATACATATAAGTTTACATATGTTTATAAATATACATAGATATATATATATGTTTATCTATATATAAATATATATAAATAACAAAAATTATATAAAATATATAAATCTATTTACATATAAAATTATATATATAAAAAATAAATATATATATATATATGTGGTTATATATTTTAATATATAAATATGTGGATATATATGTATATATATGTATATATACATAAAAAATTTGATAAAGTGTGCGAATATCCTATTGCGTATATATAAATTTATATACATGCACAAAAATATGTTTATATATATATATTTGGCACACTTATATATATATATATATGTATATAGCATATATACTTTTATGTATATGAAAACATATATGTGTATATGCATATATGTTTATATATTTATTTGTATATATTTATTTATTTATGCATATATACACTTACATATGATGATATGTATACATATAAATATATGTATATATATATATATATATATATATATATACATTTATATATAATATATATATATAAATATATGTACATATATCTATTTTTTATTTGTTCATGTGTATGTAAATATTCATATATGTATATATATACATATATTTCACATGTATATATGCATCAATGCCTCCCTTACATTTATATATGAATATTTGTTTATATAACTATTTATATATACATATATATATATATAAATATATGTATTATATATATATATATATGTATTAATATATTCATATATAAATATTACAAAATAGCACATATACGTTTATATATATATACATATATATATATATTATATATACATGTATATATATATATATATATATATATATATATATATATTAATACATATGTACAGATATATATTGTTTCATATATATATATATAAATTTCATATTTATATATTTATATATATGTATGTTTATATATATATATATTTTATATATATGAATATATATATTTATATATATTTATATGTAAATATATATTTATATGTATATATATATATCTATATATATCTATATATATATATATATATATATATATCATATCTCTCTATATATATATATATATATATATATATATATATATATATATATATATATATATTTTATATATACAGTCAAACCTGTCTAATCAGGTCGGTCAATGGACTTGGCCAGAGTGACCTTTATGCCCAGGTGACCAGATTATACAGGTGACCGCTCATATCTTTTACATACATGTAAATTCTCAAGGGACTGAAACTGAGCGACCGGTATGTACGGGTGACCAGGTTGTACAGGTGACAGGTAACACAGGTTTGACTGTGTGTTTAAATATATATAAATTTACAAATGTATATAAATATATATATTTATATGTAAATATATTTATGTATATATAAATATATATATATTTTGATATTTACATATATGTCTTAAGATATATACATATATATATATATATATATATATATATGTATATTTAAGTATATATTTATGAACGTTTATTTAAATATATATATATGTGTGTATATATATATATTTATATATATTGCATATATATATATAACTTTATTGATATATATATAAATGAATATTGATATTTATATATATATATGTACATATATTTATTTTTTATTTGTTCATGTATATATCAATATATAGGTACATATCAACATGTATATCGATACATATATTTCATATATATATATGCATTAATGCATGCCGTATATATCTATATATATTTTTTATATAACTATTATATATATATATATATATATGTATATATATATTCAAATATAAATATATATGTTGCAATATAGCACATATATGTTTATATATATACATATGTATATATATTTATATATACATATATATATATATAATATATATGCATAGATTTATATTTTTTATTATATATATATTTAATCTTTTATTTAAATAAATCTTTATTTATATATGTATATTTGTAAATATATATATATGTATATATATATATGTTTCTAAATATATATATATAAAATATATGTATTTTCATCTATATAAATATGTATATATATTTATATATTTATATGTAAATATATATATATATTTATATATATGTCTAAAAATATATAAATGTACATATGTATTTAAATATATATATTTATATGTAAGTATATATATGTATATATATAAATATAAATATTTATATATAGATATTTATATATCTATATATATGTATATATATGCATATATTTATATACATATGTTTAAAACATATATATATATGTGTATATATATATATATATTTATATATATTTTATATATATTGACATAAATGTTTGCTTATTCATATAGCATATATATATTTGTATAAATATAAAAATATGTTTATATATATATAAAGATGGCATACTTCTATATATTTATATTTATATATTTTTTATAGCATATATATTTTTATGTATTTAAATAAATATATATGTCTATGCATATATGGATTTATTTTAATTTGTATATATTTATTCATTTTAACATATATACACGTTTATATATGTACATATACATACATAGTTAAATATATATTTATACCTATATATATATATATATGTACATATATTTACTTTTTATATTTTCATGTATATATAAATATATTTGCACAAATCGACATATATATATATACATATATTTCACATATATATAGGTATAAATGCGTCCCGTATATATAAATATAGTGGTATAGTAACTGGTGGTAAGAGCGCACTTTCCAAAATGGATATAAAGACTTATCTAATCGGAGTGATGGTTTGACTACTTGGAGTGATGTTTCGACTACTTGGAGTGATGTTTCTCTACTTAGAGTGATGTTTCTCTATTTGGAGTGATGTTTTATTCAACCGAGGTCAAGTACAACCTTCCCAACCCAGCCCACCAAAAAGGTAGACACTATTGCGTAGAGCAGGAAATAGACGACAATTTGTCGGTTCTGGAAAATTATATAGAAGAGGAACCAATCTAGGAACCATTGCGAACCTAGTGTCGTTTTTGACAAGATTGCAAATGGCAGGATATGTAGGATTTGCCGCATTGCTTGCATGGAATATCTGAAAAATTACAAAAAGCCACATTGAAGCCGCATCGAATTTCCTACCAAAACCAGAACCGGCCCCCAAGCCTACCCCAAGTCGGGACATTGGACCCTGGCCTACGCTAGTTGGGCGGGATCCTTTCTACATGGAATAGGAGCCAGGGTAGGAAAATAGATCGCTTGGGGCAGACCACCATTGGGAGAGGCTATAAGGCAGACCAGGTGTTCTAGGCTGGAGGAGGCTGGCCTGTAGGCTGGAGGAGGCTGGCCTGGTGGTGGAGCACGTTCGCCGTCTGCGACCGGGGGTGGCTTGTCTTGGGTGTTCGCTACCTGCTACTGGGGTTGGCTGGCTCCTGGGCTGGCTGGTGGGTTGCAGGAGGCTGGCCTGGGTGGGGGAGTTGTGACTTTCGTTGCATATCCAGTTCTGTCTTTCTATCGTCTTTCCTGGATGTGTCCGGCGAGAAGAAAAGGTTGCCTAGCGTGCAGGAGAATGGGGTTTTGGCTATTCGGAGGGCTTCTATTCCACCATGTGCTCGAAGGGCTTCTTGTATCCTGTATCCATGGACCCGGACTGCAGTTGGGCTTTCCGAGGTTTCCAAGAACAAGAGTACTCTGTTTTGATTTTGTCTATCTTTGGCGACCGCAAAGTTCCTACAAAGATACTTTCCGGCTGGCAACGCCGATGCTTTTTGCTGCTCCTCCTTTCGAGGTGGTGGTAGTTCTAGTTCTGTAGGGCATCCATAGTTTGGCAATGGTTTTCCGGGGGGTGGTGGTGGCAATTTTGGAAGATCTGGATATTTGTCCTCTCCTGCGATATCTCCAGTGGCAGTCCTTTTGTTGGCATACACAGTTCTCTGCCGGACTCCTAACGAGCTGTGCGTATCGTATGCACCACACAAGGCATTCGTCGTCGTAGAGATTCTGGATGTTTCGGATGCAAGATGGGATTTCTATTGTCTATGGGACTACAAGCGGCAATGGAACCGGTCTGGGTTTGCAGGCAATGTTGCGGTGGCTCCACAGCGGCATTTCTTGCTATCGACACAGAAGTCTGTTGCCCCACATTTGCAAGTACCATCTGGATCCTCGAAGATCTTTGGAGGTGGGCCTAATTGGAGACAATCGCCATCGCATTTGCTGTGTGGTTTGTCTGCTTTTCGGGGCCTCGAAGAAACAATACGAGGCTTGCCGCTGCTGGGGCCCCACTTGTGCAGGTAGACAAAGTCGAGAATATGGCCTGCCTAGACTGGTTCTTAGAATTTTGCAAGATATAAATTTCTAGAAAATCCTTTGGTATCTGGTATCGTTCGAAGATGCCAAACCCAAGGAAATCTACAATCTCTAGCTCTCTTTTGGATAGAAACAAGTAGGGAAACAACTTTTCTAGCAGATCCCAGTTTTCCGCTCATGTTCGAAAGATGGCAGTGCTGGGCGGCCTTCGAAGTCTAGGATAGTATTTGGAGGTGGAACATTTTCTGGGGCCATTTTGTGTACCTTGCTTGCAAAATGTGGTATTTCTCCTTTGCTGCACGAACAGACAGGGCTCCAGATCGTATCTCGGTATAGGCTTCTCATGGTAGGGTTGTTCTTGGCATGGTATATACCTATGTACTCGCATTTGTTCAAAAGGGGGTACATATAGGGTGTTTGGCTCTGTGGTTGGCGAAGGCTGTTCTTTTTTGCACGTTTGTCCCCTGAGCTGGCGCGGTGGAGGATGTTGGTTTGCGCTGGGTTTGGAGGAGGAGGTTGCTTATCTGTGTACCCCCATTGCCATTACCCTGTATATGTGTGATTTCTGGGTTGCTGTACTAGATGTGTACCCGTAAAAGTTTGACCACGGTTGAATAAAACATCACTCCAAATAGAGAAACATCACTCTAAGTAGAGAAACATCACTCCAAGTAGTCGAAACATCACTCCAAGTAGTCAAAACATCACTCCAAATACATAAGTCTTTGTGTCCATTTTGGAAAGTGCGCTCGTACCCCCAGTTACTAGACTACTAATATATATATATATATATATATATATATATATATATATATATATATATATATATATATATATATATATATATATATATATATATATATATGTTAATATAACTATTTATATATATATATAAATATATATATATATGTTTAAATATATTCAAATATGAATATATATATTGCAATATAGCACGTATATGTTTATATATATAATACATATATTTATAAATATACATATATATAAATATATAATTATATATATATACATATATATTTATATATATATATATTATATATATAGATATAAACATATATAGATGGTCTTTATATATTTTTATGTAAATGCATATTTTATTTGTATATATCTATAAATATATATATATTTAAATATATAGATATATAAATATATATATACATATTTATATATATGGTCTATCTATATATTAATTTACATATGTATATATAAATATATATATTTATATGTTAAGATATATATGAAGATCTATCTAGAGATAGAGATTTATATCTATCTCTCTTTATTTATATACATATATATCTACTCAGAGATATCTAAACAAATATAGAGAGATAGATATATCTCTCTATCTATCTATGTATCTCTATATATTGACATATATATATAGGGATATATATAGTTTATATCTCTATATATATTCATATATCTCTATATCTATATCTCCCTATATAGAGAGATATAAATATACATATATATAGATATCTCTATATCTCTCTCTCTCTATATATATATCTCTAGATATATATCTATATCTATATATATATATCTCTATATATATATATATCTATATATATATATCTATATATATATCTCTCTATCTATATCTATATATATATATATCAGTCTCTAGACCAAACGCATGAGACTCTGAATATCAATTCATATCGTTCATGGTCGTCATTGGCATTACAATATGGGGCACATTTGCAACACACCATGGCCCATTCAATGCAAAGTGATATTCCCGGAAGTGATTTGATGAAAATGTGTCGGATGCCGTGGCCTGCTATGAATGGCTGGCATAGCGAAAGCTTACCTCACCGACCGATGGCAATCTTTAACATCTCCGCAGCTGATGTACCAATGTCACGGTACAGGAATCTAATGATGCTCACACAGCAATTTTAATTACATTCACTGCATATGTGAGTTATCCGTCTATCATTCAGTTTAACTGCAAGCTGATTACGCATTGGTTACTTTTAAAACATGGATAACCTTTTGATGCATTGATATTTTGATGATGGTGTAGACATCCCAGATTAGTGTTTAACCTACATTATTTGTGATTAAATAGTAGCATATCCTTCTTGATGAGAATAAATTATCTTTACCTCTAGTGACTTATCTCATGCACCCATCACTCAAATATTACTAGTTGGCGCCACAAGTAACGCCACAGCTAACACTCATTTACAGTCCGTCGTTTGTGACAAACGCAACGGGAACTGTATTAAGAGAACAACGGTTAGCTGTGTCAATAGGATTGATTATTCCTGACGTGCACGCACAAGCTGATTTACATGGGACACACTGGTAATACGTAACTTCACAGTGCTGGTATATGAATTGAGAGCGATCGAATCTGTTGGTCTATGCCTGCCTTTTGATCAACGTGAAACGGCCGCGGCATAACGACATAACTCAAGAACGATAATGGATTAACTTTCGTTCTGCGATAGACAAAGTTTTATTTTCTACTTCTTTGTTAATGTTTTGCTTTTTTGAAACAGCTATTTAAACATGCTGAACACGGGAAAGCACAGAAAATAACGAGAGCCTTGAATATCTAAAATTGAAGCTGTGAACTGAATCAAAATAGTGAGAGAGGCATTGTGAGTTTGGTATTACTGTAAAACGGAATGAGCTGTTGCTGGTTAAGAAGGAATTTAGTCCTAATATCGTAGTCAATCAGTAAAATTAAATTTTCATCATGATCTTATGCTGAATTTTGTTTAAGGCAGAACAATGCTAGTGACATTTTCGTTTATATAGTATTCAGACAATAATTGTCATAAGTTCGCACCTGACTGATACCTAACAGTAGCGTATTGGAGTATATTTGGTTTAGTCTGGAAGTGGCGTATGTACATCAATTACAAACCACGTACGACTGTTGTAGTGGTGGTCTGCCATATCACTTACTATGGTTTCCGTCTGTTTTATTAGTTGAACATGCTGCAACAAATAATTTAAGAGGGGTTGTCATATATCTAGTGCTTAGGAGACGTTTAATGAGATCATCAAGCACATTGAAATCGACTATTGCATCACAACTTGGCATAACCGTTGTATAGTCAAACAGTTTCATGTGTCGTGAGCACTTAGTCAACAAAATTAAACACAGCAGCTATCCCAAAGACCATTCGTACAAAAGATAAACAACGAATGTTAGTTGATTCGTTCTCGGCATAAACTTTGACAGTGTGCCAGAACCAAGAAGATCGGAAATAGCCATACCCATTTATCTTGGGTGTCATGTCGTGCTATTGAAGCTCACTTACACCTGCCTCAATGATGCCGAATATGGCCTAACCAATCTATCTTATGCCGTTTGATGCCAGGTGAAATTGCGGTGATTTGTCATAACCTCAACAGACAAAATAGGCACCAACGGGTCGGTTGTTTATTGTAAGGTGTATTTACAAACAAAGATAAATATTCGAATTGAATATCACTAAATGTAGAAGAATATCGATTTTAAGCACTGAAGACTGTTTTGTGGAGCAATCACGCGGACAAGCAAAGGAAGGGTGACACCAACATGGTCTGCCGATTCACACAACGATTGCTGATTGAAGGATCTATTCTCATACACGCCGTGTTATTATGGCTATTCTACCACTGGTCTTGATTTTCACCTTACTCGCCGAAATATTGTACTGTTCCCTTTAGACAATTGTACTACAGTGGTTTGTCTTATGGCCAAGACCAAGACTGGCTATTATTTGATGAAGTTCACAATTGTATACTGAGCATAACGTATCAATGTTACCTCTAACAAGCGCGGTTCCGCGGGCCACTGCTGTGTACGCTGGTTAGTAGGACAGGCTCTCATCTTGCACACGAGCAGTTTATGATAAATTGTACTCAATAACTCATCCCGTTATCATGCTGTTGAAAATACCGTTCACATCTGCAGAATATTAGTGGATAAGCAGACGAAATACACATTGTAAAATGATAAATGTGGCAAGTGTGCTGAAACTTACTTGCAACCCTTGTGTTAGCGAGGTAGCAAATAACACCAGAGCAAAACTATTGTGCAATGTGATTATTTACATAACACGACATTGAACATTTGATACCCTGTGATCGATTTGGAAAATGTATTGTATATTTGGAAGCGGGTTGCGCTAGATTGATTATTTGATATACAGCTCACGGTAATTTTTGGTAAGAGCTTGTATGTATCTTTACATCTTGAAAGATTCTAGCTGCATGGCTCCAAATGGCCGAAGAGGGGATTTGTGAACAAATACACGGGTAGCGGACGCATACTTGAACATGATCACTGAACATATAGCAGAACAGTTGCATGTTTTGTTAGATGAAAAGTCTAAAAGACCATTGTAAGCTGATGTGCGAGCCATAGCTGCCATAGCTTAAGAACACATTGCAATTATACTATTGCCTCTAGATCTTTACTTTCAAATGACTATTATGTAAGCTTGCTACGCTAAGGTTTGAAATCTCGTCACACTAAAAAGATATTGAAAAAGCAATGACGAGAGATTTAGCAATGTATGTTTTTTTGAATAGACAACATTCTTAAGTAATTCTGTACCAGCCAATGCGCCCCTGATTATAAGGAAATTCATCGGCCGCTCACCTTCAGTGTCTCTCTCAAACGTAAGTTATAAGGTACAGGATCAAACCAAATAGATGACTAATCCCTTTGTAGTTTGCCATAAGCCATCGGGGAGTGCAATGAGGACCGTAGAGCGAAATGAGAAACGTTATTCGGTCAATGTCTTATACCATTGACCCTAAAGAGGTAAAGATGAACATGCATCATTAACTATCTTCATGCGATTAACAGCCCTTCGATAAATTCATAAATTAGTCATACCATACCGACCAAATGTCTATAAGAAAATACTCAAGAAAATACCTATTGATAATTATACCGTCACGCCGTTAAATGTTCTCTGCTGGTAGTTCTTATAGAACATTTGATTTCAGAGATACATCTACCATCACACGCTCGGTCATTGGGTGGCTAGTTTCAAAACGATCGACAATTCTATGATATGGATGGGTGAATACACATTCCAAATTTGTTGACGATAAGAAGCAATTACAAGATTGTAGACAAAACATCTTTTACCGGCATGGATCAAAGTTGTTAGTGGACATCAGATCCAAACGGGGGCTTGTATATATATTTTCATATATTACTTGATACTAACGTGGCAATCTAATTACAACCTGCACTCTTAGATGGTCGCTTACTGATATAATTTACTGTGTTCATAAAAAGCACGATTGTTATAGAGAGCGCTAATACTCAGCGCCAAGGGTTACTGGCATACGTGAATTGCTGAACTGGAAAAGTAGTGGCAAATAAATTGTTTCAACACAGGGATTGTATCGTGACGATCTTATAAGGCGATGATATGTCTTTTTGAATTGACAAAAAAATGTTGTCTTACAGAACATCTGTACCAGCCAATGCGCAAAACTGGAATAGTACTACTCAGTATATACCGGGATACGTACGAATAGCTTGAACACCATGGTTCTTTGCCGTATATATAAAATTTTGTTTTATTTCAACCCCCACAAAGTGAAAGTGTTGGTCTGACGTAGTTTGTTCCTTATTGAAAACGAAGCGCATATCAGTAAATAATGGCTAAGATGAGAACATGACTGAATTGAAAGACAGAGAAAGGTTTGAAGTCGTAATACTCCACCACAACATTACAATCATAAGTAAAATGGTATGAGTAACACTTGTGTGGAACGTTTGGGATTGTCCTATATTGAATTGCTCTTGAATTGCTGGAGAGATTTACCCGTGGTCCAAATACCGCTGATTCATAGGTAATCCTGCATTTAACGTTTCTGTGCGGATTGAGTAAAAAACAAGGCCATTTGTGTGATGGGCGTTGTTAGTCCACTTTAATAGGAGGGCAATTAGATGAAAGTTTTTCTTTAGCATCGCCTATGTTGCGGAATGGCTTAAATTCGGTTATGGTTCATTCGGAAAGCAAATAACAATATGATGCCAATAATGTGCTGAAAATCATAAACAATAATCATCCGTGCAACTCCACGAAAATATTTATCTACAAATATGAGTCATTTTGCCCTTATTGAGCAACACGTTAATATGACGCAGACAATAATTTAAGACATCACTCCTTAAGATAATAGCCCACCGAGTGTGCTTGAATAACCTCATAATATGTAATGCTGGTAATACAACGACGCCCGCAATCTTTAATAGTAACCTATCGACACACATAGCAAATACTTGCATCTTTGCCACAGCACTACGGAGCTTCACCTACTGTGTCCTTCATTGCTGCCGTTCCTCTATGACAGTTTGAATCTAACTTTGGCATCCAATTAAAAATTGAAGAACTGTCGATGTATCATATTCTACACATGATGGATGACATATGACTCGTTAGGTTTCAAACTACATTAAAAAATGCCACGTGAAGCTTCCTCTCAGACGTTGCGTTATCGACGAATGAATGACGCTTGCCAAATAAGCCAGGTTCATAAAACACTACCAAGTCACAACATCCTATTCACACGCGAAAGAATCATATGCTAAGGATGGAGATGTTCATTTTCTGGTCATTCTGGTTGGTCGAACGCCGTTAATGAATTGATTACAAAATGTCTTATACCAAATGTGCCTTCGACTAGAAGTTTATTTACGCGTAGCGATGAGTATAAAATAATGTTATTACCAAGCATCTGTCCTCCGAACGTTGTTCCACTGTATTCTGTACCTCTTGCCACAGGCTTGGTGCGAGGAATAGCGTTATTACGACCGGGACGTACTGCGACTTATCTGAGCTATATTTCTAAACTAATAGACAGTTATGCCACAAAAGCATGTTTATGGTCTACCTTCAAAATGTCAGTGTTAGTGATAACATTATTATTTGATATACAAGGAAATTATATCTCTGGAGCGCTGGCTCGTGTGTGGGATCAGCTGAATTAGCGTTTGCCAATGGTATATGTGAGTTACGTTATAGTCACCCAACTTACACCGAGATGAAATATATATCCATGCAATTAACATGTAATAAGATATATATGTGCAGCTTCACGTATCCTGTGCTAAAAGCAGCAGAGCATATCTGACATATCGTGCCAGAGACAGCAGTAGAGAAAACAATTGCATGTGATGCAATATCTGAGTGAGAGTCAATACTTCAAAATGTGAAACACACACTGAATACACGGCTTCGGCAGCTTGTGTTATGTCGCTCGTGTTAATGCATTCATTTGTTCCTGTTCCCCTGAATGTAACACTCACATTCGCGTGAAGGCTATACCTTCTGAGTATCTCTTAAATGCTTTTAGAGAGCATATCGTAAATTTAAATTCATGCCAGCATTATGTGCTATGGTTCTTGTATATTTCTGCACGTGTGTTTTACAACTGAACATGAAGTTGCTCGTGGAATTATTATTTATAGCAGCAAACGACGCACAAAATTTGAAAATAGTTAATATTTGCCACTATCTGGATTTAGCCAGGGTCTTACAATATCTTATCTCTTCCGGAGCCGATCATTTTTCATTGGAAACATTACGCTGATAGGTCCACGTTGGTCTTCTACGATGAGCTCAATGTCGATCTGTGTAACTTAATATCAATACCTCTCATAGTAGTATTTATAGTCGGATCGGATGATGCTGCTGCAAGCTTTGAGCCGTAAATGAGTCTGAAACATGAGTTGCACATGACATGGCATGATTAATAATATGTTTCTTGTCACATCACACTGGAGCGAATCTTCTTGGCGCACGCACAAAGTTAATGTCTGTCCTGAAACAAATACATCGCGGCATAGAACGGAAACGTTGATCTATTGAGAGTTATCTGTGTCGCAATGTTCTTAGCGTAATTTACGAAATGAAGGTGTGTCAAGCAGGCTTGTGTGATATTAAATTGACATTTGTGTTTTGCACCGTGTCATGATACTAAGCGGCCAGTCGTGTTTTGCAGCGTGGCATGTATCTAATGCAATTCATGGTGTGGTCGACGCTGTTGTTAATGGTTAAGGCATTAGCGACTTTGTATAATGCACTTTACAAATATTCATGCTCATAAAAAGTGCAATATGTCAAATATCGAAGCTCGTGATATAATCCGTTTTTATTGTTCACGAACTGAACGATTGCATATTGCTGAGTAGAAGTGCAAACAAATTAAACACGCGTTCATTAAAAGTGGGAACTACCTCGATGATGAGTTCACTTTTTATAAACTGTCATAATTGAAAATTTTATGCTGAGTGCATATGGCGCATAATTAATTGAATGTTAGTGTTATTTTGGAAATTACATCAAAGAACTGTTGACCTTGTATCCTTTCATTGATAGTGCGATATAAATTGAATATATGACTCTGGGAATCAATAGCAAACGACGTTAGTTGATACATTTTGCTTTTTCTTTGGTATTCGTCATACGCTTCTATAAATAGCCACGCTTGCCCCCACCCATCTCATTTATGTAAAATTTAATATACTAAATTACAGGATGTTCCTTTGTTGCTGTAGAAGTTGATGTGTTTAAATGCAGCTGTAGCTTACTCAACAGATCTCTAATGTAAGCATGTGGATAGCGGTATTTTATCCGGGACTTGCGCTTGTCACCAGCATGCATTCATCTCCTTAATTAAATCTGATGTTATGAGTGCATGTAGCGGCATCATTAAAGCAACCGCAGACCACCAGATGCAAGAGCAAGAAAAATGTTGCTTAATAAATGAGCAGCAAGACAACTACCATGTACTAAAAAGTAGGGGCAATTATCTACGGTGTTATGAGATTTACGAACTTATAACCTACTTGTATTTAGTTAAATTTATCGCAAGGTTATGGAATGATTAAATCTTAGCATTACTATGAGTCGTATGACACGCAGTTCTGAGACCTACAATAGATGTTTGATGACGTCACATGTGACCTGGAGTCTACTATTACAAGATAATTGGGCACAGGGGAGTATGGACCCTTTACCCAACTACAGTGGAGATCCTGTTCCATATCTAATCATACATATTCCTTTGTCAGGTACCAAATCACCGTGTGGTGGATCTAACCAAAAGAGAGCCACAGCGAATCTGTTGATTAAAGCATATTGCATATGGCATCTGAAGTAATGACCGCCTTAATCTGCACTAACTTATCAATTCATGAACATCAACCGTACTCCATAGTTTGATTAGACAACTAGAGCAGCACTGCGGATATTCCCATTGAATTGCACACTTAATTCTTCTAAGAAACTTTTTGAACTGGTTACACTACAAATGTTATGGTGTGTGTGCATAGAGGTATGCCGTTATCTATATTTGAATCCCAGTTACAGCACAGTGTTGTTCGTTGCGCAGATCAAATCCAATGAAGGCCAGAACTACAAAAGAAGTCGCTACAACCTTGCTTGTTTTACCGAGAAAGCCAAGAAGCGCACAACTGCACTTCACTTGTCATACAAATTATGGTGTGTGCGTTGATGTATGCCGCTATCAATACCATGTGATGTTGCATATTTAAAACACAGTGGCATAGCATAGTGGTGCTACTTGCAGATCAAACGCAACGAAAGCAACGATGCCAATGACATCTTGCCGCTCTACAAATGAAGTCGCCAAACGTTGTTTCTTCTAACGAGAAAGCCAAGAGTTTTTGTGTTTCAAGTGCGAAACTGCACGTAACTTGTGTACAAACTGGTTTAATTTTTGTCATAAACAGCATCAATCCTACTGCAAGATCTCATGGATGTCGAAGATGTGACTACCGGTTCCGATCGCACTAAAGTGACAACGAAATCATCATCATGACCTTAATCATCATCATCGTAGCCATCAACATCACCATTATCAATGTATCGTAAGATTTTTATGGATGTCCCTTAACATTCGCATATTCACTTGATGACATTGATGTTTGTTACTTACATAATCCTTCGTATTCAGGCCCACATACCTAAACACTTGCTAAAGCAATAACGCAACATCAGTCGCGGATGTTAACAATGTATACCGCAAATCTACAGAGAACACAGCAACGTTTTACAGACAAAGAATGATTGGGGTATAATCATTCCTTCGGCCATGAAAGGTGCAAAAGAATTCTGGTAAACGGTGATTGAATTGTAAACAATTCTGCTTCAACTAATATAACTCATTACATGAGCTTATGTAACCATTGAACGCAGCAGTCATGCCGATTTATTGGTAAAGTATCAGGCTTATAAAGGAATCAGTGTTCGCGAACCAAACACATTGTGAGCGACAGGAAGCAGGCTGTTTATATTAATATAACCAACCACAGTCCCGCAAATACTTCGGATTATCTAGCACCAATGTTCTGTCAACGCACCAAAACCATTAAAGCCATACGATAAATAAATAAAAGTCCGGATGCATAGCGTTAGCCATGCTAGAGGTGTTTGTTTTGTCATATATGGTTGTTGAGTATAACAGGTTCGGTGGCAGGATGGAGAACTTCACTGATTAGAATGGTCGTGGCAATAGGCATACAAGACATCCAGCAATCCGAACTAGCTCTTTCGAACCAAGTACGGGAGATCTGCTGCAATTCCTAATAAAACCTAGCGTTGGTCTGTTGGGCTACTCCGAACAAATTTATCGGTTCATATGTAGATTTGACCAATCTGACAAAAAGTTCAATTGATTTTGCTTTTGTACGTTACGTTGCAATTCTAGAATAAGACTACAGTGGCTTAAGCCTTTCTTTGTACACTTTGTAACGTTATCAGTGTTCATTTGTTCAGTTTGCTATGGACCTATTCTGACAGAAGTGACTGAAATAAAGCCTATCTATCTATCTTTCTTTGTTTTAAGAGCATACTTGATCTTATTCGTATATGTGTAAAAAAAATCCCGATGGACCGCCATTTACAAGTTTGAGCATGCAAACTTAAGTAAGCTACCTAGATGAGATCGCATCAATACAGTCAGCATAGCTTGCAGTCTCGAAAACCTGAGTTTGCTGATTTAAGTTTCGTTATTGATACGGCCCCAGGTGATTCACTGTTGCTGCTATGGCATAAGAAGTGTAGGAGCATTGTGTAAAACAGCCAATCCTCAGTCAGATAGCATCGAAATTATCTACGCTGCAATGCTCGTTTATGAATGCGAGTAAAATAGTGTTTACGACTCTAACGCGTCGTATATGATTCATTTAAACATAAGTGATAATAATAGTTAATTTCCAGCGAGTGACGAATGTTTATAACAGGTCAAAAATAAGGTTGCAAGATGATTTGGTGGCTACTGATTCAGGACTTGAACCTCCTCAAACACTTGATACAATATTGTGATGTTTTTATGACAAAGTTTGAAGCAGCAACATTGGGCGTCCAAAATGGATTTGGGTTGCCCACAGTTCTATTACGATGCAAGATTTATTTGTGTCCATAAGCACTAAAACTAACTGTTGGTTGAACGTGCATTCCACGGTAACTCATTTCGTTGCATATTATGGTGAAATATATCAATATGGAAAAGATATCCCCTGTCCTATTATGTTGATGATTGCGTTGTATTATGCTGAGAGCAATACAACATTTTTGCCTGGCAAGTTGCAAACCATATCTCCTTCTAGTACACTGTCCATGCCAGCAACGTATATTTTCGTCATGTTTTGGATTTTATAGTTACGGGCACGCATTTATAGACAGCTAAATATTATGTTTGTACAAAAAAGGGCTTATGATCAAAGAGCATCATATAGGACGAAGGCCATCAATTATATGCAGCTTGCATTCTACGCGTTGATAAATGTGCCGCAGGTGTCCAGGTAATTGCTCACAAATATATTCAAATGCAACAAACGATATTCGTGTTAATCTGGAAATAGAACGTCTTTAACTCAATAGTATTAAAAGCTTACAAAACGTGACACTACAGGTTCAATTCGAAAAATGTAATCAAATATCAGTTATCAGCGTGACCCTCAGTTTTACTTGCATGATGCGTTGGAAATGAACATCAACTTTGCTACTGTTATATTTTTCAGATATATGAACGCAAACATATTAAGGTAATAAAACAAATGTGGCCCATGTGCTGTCCGCTCTAGTCTGACTTTAGTTCTTCTCAGCCCTTTTGTAGGCGCATTGTTCTCACTCTGTTACGTACGCTCACCTCCATTGCATTACATATAAAAGCCATTCGTCATTTATAACAACATGCATGGTGAAATATCAGTTTTTACCAAGTTCATTTGCAACATCACCTTACAAAACAAAATATACATGTTTTACAAAATGCTGTTAAGGTCGAATAGTTATTGGACATTTTAAAATCCGTTCTAACTTGATAATGACTGGTGAATGTTTTTTAACTAGCGTCCCATTGGGTCTCATTGCACATCAACTGCCTTTTCTACACAATTATGATGTCTTTGTTCTCGATCGTTATTTACACAGTCAAAGTGGTAGACAAACCTACCCACCGCCGCCCGCCACCGTTTAACAATACCTGCTAGACGCTCTGTCAATCTATCTTTAACTGCCAATGTGAATGGGTGGAAAAAATAAACATTCAATTACCAGAGAGTGTCACGTATATTTTGAGTGTCGGAGCATCTATGTGTGCATAAGTGTATCATTTCTTAGCTCAGCGACCAGTTAAATCATAGCTGTAACGACGGCAATGCCGCGATGACAGTTGCATTGCAGCTTACGATTATGAATGTATAAATTTATTTATTGGCATTGAACAGGGCCATCAATTGAGGATGGCCACAGGCGATGGTTGACCGTTCTCTTTGGGCGGGTTTGTGTCGTATACCCGCTCTGGGGATGTACATAATAATGACAAATGTTTTGTGGACAAGGCTTTGTTCTATTGATCCTCCGAGGAGAATTGCGACGCATTTCGAACATAATACTGTGTAATAGAGTAAAAGTATGACACACCGAACATTACCACATTATAGGATAAGACGAGGCGAATCAGTAATTTCATTATCGTGGGCGTAAAAAGAACTCCCTGAAACCTTTGGTTGTCCAATGGGAAAGTGTTTTAGGGCAGGAGCACATGCTTAGAATAATCTTCACAGAGTCTTGTATGCACGATTGGCGTGGACCATCTCAGTCAATCAACATAGTGCCTCCTGACGCATTCTTCATTCCCATTCGCACACCTCTTATGCGAATGATGTGTAAATGTGAACCATCAACATTACATATCCCTCTTGGCTGGAAAAGTGATTGATCAAGTTGCTTACCAAAGCTAGTTGGTTGCCAATGTAACGTTTTACTTACGGTACGTACCATAATCATTTATCGCGCCATCTTACCTTGCCTCGTAGTCAGTTTCATTTCACTTCATGAAAACATTACTTTCCCATATGTCAATGTGCCATATGCCACGGGCATCTGTGGTAGCTAAAAGTAATCACGTCGCAATAAAAGCGGCCACTTGTCATCCATCTACGAGCATTACAGTAATGACTTCGCGCTGATAGAAGTATATTGCGATGTAGCATTTAATGCTTTGAGCAATTTGTATGTGCATTGAACAATTTGTAGGAGCTGGTTAATGGCCGCTGCAGATACTCAACATAACCGCGTAACTCAGATGAATGAATATCTAAAAAAAAGAGTGAGCTTAAAATTGTCATTTGCACAATGTAATGTATGGTTGTATTCCAAGCAAGCAATATTTGTCCAATTTGGAAATAACACTTATACTGAAGACATGCATACATCAAGCATGCGCACCGAATTGCGATTTATATATAAACATAAAGTGTACTGCAATTATTACCGTGCTCATCATTGACACGCCTCTCACCACTCATCTAGTATATATTATATATATATATATATATATATATATATATATATATATATATATATATATATATATATATATATATATATATTGAGATATATATATATATAAATATATATATATATATATATAAATAATTGTATATATATAACAATATAATGTATGCATATATATATGTATTATAATATATATATATATATATATATATATATATCTGTACATATATGGATTTATATATATACTATGCTCATATATACATGCATACATGTGTACATATAAAACACGATCATATATATATACATATATATGTATATACATATATATATTATATATATATATGTTTATAAATATATATATATAATATAGTTATATATGTATGTATTTCAAATATATTACCGTGCTATATCATATATATATCATATATATATATATGTATATATATATATATGTATATATATGTAAATATATATATATGTATATATATATATATATATATATATATTTATATATATATATAGATATATATATATATATATATATATATATATATATATATATATATATATATATATATATATATATATATATACGTATTTTATAAATTGATTGTGTACAATTTGCCTCATACTTATTTAGACAACGATTGATTAAATTTGCCGCCAATGATTGGATACTTTGAGCCTCAGTCTTTTGTAATTTGTGTAATATTCTGAATTATATTTGGATGGCTTATTCTAATTGTGTTGTTTCCGTACGAGTGATAAATTTGATGTCTAAGTGTGCTTTGCTAGTGTTAACGGGTGCGGATGGTTGCTAAGCGAGTGAACACCGCGGTAACATTTTGGAAGCATTATATGTTCGATTGTATGTTCCATTCATGTAGTTAACATGATCTTGAACTTTGAGATTATTAAGTTGCCTGAATGAGCATTATAATTTTGTTTTGTACGAATTGCTTTGTTTTGTTTCGGATTGAGGCACAATTAATCAATTGAATATCGTAATTAATGTATGTTGAATCAATTCAAGTTTTTGAATATGAGCTTTAAATGTCTTATTCTTGTCAATAAGAATGCCTACATAAATTTAAAAAAGTGGTTGCCTGTAATGGGAATAACCTAGATTCTCAAATTAAATTGGAACTGTTTTACTGAGTCATTCCAAGTCAAATCAACCAGAGCCTCCCGCGAAGGATTTTTGATTTTTTTCTAGCTTCTCACAGTGAAAGTTCCATATATCTGACGGACGTTGGTCAAATAATTAAGCCCAAATATGATTACTTCTTCAGATTCAGCCCATTTTATGATAGGGGGGTCATTTTTTATATTAAGGCCTTCATTTTGGAGCATGTTGAGGCCCCTGGAAAAGGCATTTTAAGAACAACCAGGCCCATAGCTTTCATTTCCCCTTCAGAAAAGTAAAAATATATTTGCATTGTATCATTGTTTCTCACCTTGGACCCTTGGTTATCCTCTCACAAGCTCCAGTAAATGCGAAATATCACCGTGACGCGAATTCGCGAGTGGTTTTTAGTGATGTTGATTTGTATTTTTCTCAAGGAATATTCATGATGGGACCTTTATCTTTGGTATGCAAACTCAGAATCAACTTTTCTAATAGTCTAAGCAAGCCAGAAGCTCTCAGTGATGAATATCAAGATTTATAGTGTTTCAAAGTTGGCTCCAGCCTGAAAAGTGCTATTTTTATCACTTTTCGGGGGTACTTTTCTCAAAAGGGACACATGTTGTCCCTATAATTTTTTTTGTGGTGATAGATAGGTATCTTATCCAGAACATATAAAAAAATTGGAAAAGTAATATGTGTCCTTTTCATTTTACAGCATATTTCCTATAGTGATGTCGTGGAAGAATGTTAGCCATGATTATGAGTGTATTGGTTGCAAATTATGCTGTCTAATACTTTGAGATACTGGCAGATTAATTTTGCATTAATACCTGGACTAAACATGTGTATTTGCAAGATTTATATCATCATTTTCAGCGTTTTTTTTAACATTTCTGTGACATTCCTTTTCTAAAATGGCTACCAGTATATCTATATATAACCAATCATGATTAACATCTACAATAAATTAGAAATGAAAACCTCTATATTCCCCTAAGTTCTATGAAGACAGAATACTTCATCCAATGTCTTGAGAAACCGAGAATTCCCCATATTGGGTTATGAGATTTCTAGGAATCCCACATTTGGTTTCAGTCTACAAAGCACACACCCTATATAAAGGTGGCTCCTCAGCAGAAGTCAACAGGTTTTATTGCTCTCCTAAACTGTTTGCAAATATGGAGGGTTGCAGCATAGGGTTGTATCTTGGAAAAACAGGCGACTGTCACAAAACAACTTATTCCTTATAGGGACAACATGTGTCCCTTTTGAGAAAAGTACCCCCGAAAAGTGATAAAAAGCCAACTTTGAAACACTATAAATCTTGATATTCATCACTGAGAGCTTCTGGCTTGCTTAGACTATTAGAAAAGTTGATTCTGAGTTTGCATACCAAAGATAAAGGTCCCATCATGAATATTCCTTGAGAAAAATACAAATCAACATCACTAAAAACCACTCGCGAATTCGCGTCACGGTGATATTTCGCATTTACTGGAGCTTGTGAGAGGATAACCAAGGGTCCAAGGTGAGAAAAAATGATACAATGCAAATATATTTTTACTTTTCTGAAGGGAAAATGAAAGCTATGGGCCTGGTTGTTCTTAAAATGCCTTTTCCAGGGGCCTCAACATGCTCCAAAATGAAGGCCTTAATATAAAAAATGACCCCCCTATCATAAAATAGGCTGAATCTGAAGAAGTAATCATATTTGGGCTTAATTATTTGACCAACGTCCGTCAGATATATGGAACTTTCACTGTGAGAAGCTAGAAAAAAATCAAAAATCCTTCGCGGGGAATTTTCCAAATTTTGGTTCATTTGAAATGGAATGACTCTACTAGTCTTTGGAAAAGCATGTATTTAGTTTTGGCAATGTTTAGAGATTGTATGTGTACGAAGCCTTTTTACATATTTGTTTGGTAGCTCTTGACGAGATTGTGAGGAATGTAAACTGTTAGAATTGCGCGATACAGTAGCAAAAGTTGTATCATCAGCATACAAAAAACAATCATAGCCTTCACTCACTTGGAGTGATATCGTTTAGATACTAAATAAAGAGTAAGGGTCATAGTATGGAGCACTTGGGAACTTCTGTTATTGTTGGCTGGTTATCTGAGATGTTATTTCTTATTTTGGCACATTGCTTTTGACCAGTAAGACAACTTGACATACGTTTAAGTGCGTTGCCTCTTATTCCATATTGGTATAGTTTTTTGTAATTCAATATGTTATGGTCAATAGTGTCAAAAGGTTTTGACATATTCAAAAATATATCAAGTGGTGTTAAACAAGGGTTAATACGATCGGTAAATCTGTCTACTAATTAATCGTGGTATAATTAAATCAAGTGATAGAAATGCCAAACGATCGTTTCCACTAATGAATATTTACATTTTGTAAGGAATAGAAATGCTTTTACTGGTTGGAAAAGTATTTTCAAAATGTCTGTTATAACGACAACATTCAAGTTTATGACCACGCAACAATGCATCCAAAATTGTAATTACCTCTTGTAATAATGGTGCGCCATCATGCACTATTTAACAAAGAGCGATGTCTGTTATACTCGGCTGGCTGGTTGCAATTCATATTTTTCCTAACAATGGCCCCTTATCGTGCCTTAATGCTTATCGCTATAGCTCTTCTAAACCTGTTCCAATTTAAATTTATTTGAATAAATATCTGAATGTAACACTTGTCCGTGGTATGTGCGATCCAGCATGGCCGTCTTTAATTGATTCCAAATTGGCCAGTCTTGTCTGTTTTATTCTTTTTCTGTAATCATCAGGCATATAACCCGTAATTTTTCGCTGCTTTGATTTATTTTTGTGGTAATCGTTAGCTGACAACATGCTCGCTGTGTGTTTCCTGCATTGGTAATGAGATCAAATTATTAATTCCAAATTGATATGGGTGTATAATAAACCACTTTGGCCAATTTTGTTTGCTGGACGGGTTGTTATTGGTAGATATTTCAATCCGTAGGCCTTTGTCATTTACAACGCTTTATAGGATTTGAAATGGAACGATATCAACTGGGAAAAGTCGAATCTGTAGCTGCTTGCATATTTACTTCAGTTGGTAGTTAGCATCAACTACTTCGCTGAGAGTACAATTGATTGAATACTCCATCAAGAAATATTTGGTATCAATTATTAGCATGCATTATCTGCTGTGTGAAAAACAATCACCGAGTCACATAAATATTTTCAACAGTAGTTTTGTGGTTTAATTTTGGGTAGGCAATAACAAGAAGCAGTATTTTGCACATTCTCTTCCAACTTGTGATTTATTAGAGGTCTGTAAGGCCGCGTATTATCGCGTCGGTGCTATATGTAAGAGCCTTATACCATATAAAACGGTGCCGTTATTTTGTTTCTATATTACTCAGCGTACTGACACTAAGTGTATGGACATGTCAGATAAAATAAGACACTTTAATGGCCCGTTATAGGAATTATTTTACAATCTACAGACCAATATTGACAAATGGCTGTAATACTCAACGATGTAGACAATGGTATGCACAGCACTAAAATCATGAACAGAGTACAAGACAAAACCATGCGCTTTGATTTACCTTACTGATAAATGTTTTACGCCTCACACATAAAATCTTGCTCAAATTAAGATATAACCTTAAACACTTCTCTAATGCAATCACATATATCCTGGTGATTAAAAAGGTCATAATTGACAGCAGCAATATGTATTCAAAACATGCAAAAGCTGAGGCGGCGATCTGTATTTCGTTAGAAGGTATTGTATGTGAAGATCTATAATAAATAATAAACCGGAATTTAGGTAATAACTAGCTAAACCTCCAAGATTCACCAGCATTTATTGATTAATTTGTTGATAAATCTGCATGGCATCGTAGGACCGACGTTAAAGTGTTTATTTGCACGCATCAGTATCACAACTTCCTCGTTGCTCAGTAGCAATGCCTCGCATGTTTCGCAAAAAGCTACATACTGTAGCTCTTTTCATCCTTTACCGCAGTATAACACACACATCATTACGTTATAACCCATGCGATGGCAATCAAACATTTATCAGGTGCTCGATCCTGCGATTCCGTATATTCAACTATCGTCAGAAGAATCCATTCCAATATCCTATAACAGCCGGCGGTGAATACTGATTCAAGCTTGCAAAAAGTATTGCAAACCTCGTCGCTATTCCATTGAGTCGTCTTTTATATCACTTGTTGCTTTAATATTGAGAACGATTAACCATTCAGATCCTCTACTGCCCAAACCACTTGTCTTGATGTCTGTAGTAAAGTAGCCCTTGACAGTCTGCTCTTGTTGTCACATTATTGTTTACTTTATGCTCCCTAATGCAATACATCTGTTTTCTTAGCAGAATTACTGTCGCGAGATGTAATCAGATTGTGCATCTCGTAATGTAATTTATGATCGGTGAGAGTAAAACATTGCGGATTAATGGGATCGACAAATATCTCTTTTTATGTGAAATCCCTACTTCCATGTGCTAAGTGGGTAAGGTGTTGCGGAATGTTATATGGTTTCATTGTTTGATAAATAATATTGAGGAGAAACTTATCATGATTTCTGTGTGCCTTCCAATATACTGAGCCGTGAAAAAACTGACTTGCCCGTTAGAAATGACGAAAGTCATTTTGAAAAAGATCTTTTACAATGTATTCATCACAACACACGAGATGTACTCAAGCAAAGATTCAGTGTTCAGCGTAAGTAAATATACAGAACCATGGTTCTGATCACCTACCACATTCCCGACCACCGCCATGAACATATCTTCTATTTTGTAATTTTACGATACTCAGTGACGGCGTAAACATAGCCACATCATTGACAAGTTTCTACTGATCTACTTCGGACGACAGCGCCGATTGATGTACCTGGGGGCTACATTACAGTCTGGGATAGCACAGGTACCTATACATATAGGTTGATAATTATGACGTTGCAATCAGCTAGAAGAATTCAAGTATCTGGGGTTATTGCATTGAAAGAGAATGTTGCTCCATTACTTGATAATATCAAGTTAAAAGTACCTGGATTAGAAGTGGGTCAACAACTAGAATTAACCTTAATTCAAAGGGTGGCATATAAATCTTGTGATGCAATGTTTGATAAATCGCATCTTAGTTGTTGAAGCTGAGTTGAATGACAATTGACCTAATTTGTTTGTCGTTGATGCTCTCAAATATTTTATTGAATACAGGCGTAAACCAACTATCATGTATAAGAGGCAAAGAAGATATCGAATACATTAGCATTTAGAGAGACAAACATGCATGGGGCACCCTTGGGTTACACCAAACATCCATATATACATCATCTTGGATGACGACGGGTGTTATACCACATTTCCCTTGTTGTAGGGGTGATGCCACACAGTATCGTTAAACATGATTATAATGCCTCATTATGTGTAAATGAAGCATGGAAAATACACCAATGATGAAACATAACATACTTTAATCTGCAGTGCAATGCAATTAACTGCTGTAGCTGAGTTTCATTACCAGTCTAGAGCACTATAATCCATGGACAAATATACTATTGCATGCTTGTCGTGGTAAACTTGCCGAAGTGGATATTTTCTATGATAACAATGGTCCAAGTTGTTAACCCCCCAACCGTTATTAATTATATCTAGTCTGTTGCATTTTTCTACTTGAAAGACTGTTCTTATTTCAGTCGTCAAGAAGCGACCTCTGTCAAAAGCCATCAATTTTACTCTCTTGCCTCCATATATCTAACAGCATAAAATAAAAGGCGTGTAACCTCAAATTGTCGTGAATAGACGCATCCGATACTTATCTGTGCTTATTCCTGTATGTGATATAACGGAAAACAAAAGATCAATATCCCGACAAGCATCATGTGCGTACCTTCTCATTATAGTGTTCGTAACTCAGATGCTCCAATGTGATGCTAGACGCCGATTGCATTTGGGTTAGCATAATTATCTTTCCTTTGCTTGATATAGGTGCATTTCATAACATATAACCTGTGTTCTCACTTGTTGTGATTTTACAAGAAGTAGGTTGTACTGTGCATTACTTAAATACAAATATTTTGGTTTCACAGACATTAAATATAAATGGACGGCAAAAATAAGTGTAGTGAGAACACTTATGTACGATACTTCTTAGTACCATTCTAATCGCTCATTGCACAAAAGTTTTTGTTCGAGTTTTCCTCTGGGACCAACAAAAGCGACTCATACAATCTACCAACGTGCTTAGTTGCTAATATCTATCGTTTTAACCACCAGCATGCTTTAATCTAATTACAGCCCATTATATATTGCTTGCATGCAATCAGTGGCGAAGGTTTTTCACATACATGGCGTTTTTCACATGCTTGGATCTTACACTCGATATCAAAACAAGTGTGTTTGTGCATGACATCATTAATGCGCTAGGTCATGAGAAATATACACTACCATAAATGCCCTTTTTGTATCAATTATTCTCACATTATGAGACCAATTGCAGAGCAGTGCCGATGAGGGGAATTGGATGATAAATGAGTGTTTCTTTGATTACTTTCACAATATCCGCCAACTCATTCATGGTAGATCAGGGACCATCTTCACCTCGGTAGATGTATGTGATATGTTAAGAAGTTAGCAAAAGTTATCAGCAAGGATAAATGTTCTGAAGTGACTAGGAATATGAATATGACCCAGGTATTCTAATAGTATATTAACCTTGTCATTCTAGCGTGTGCTTATTTACCTCCTCTTTCTTGGCCAGGTGTGATGATAAAGAGCTTGTGTTTAATTGGCCGAGATAAGCATCAGTAGTGCTTTCAACCAAGTGAGTCTCTTGAAATGCTTAAGCATTGATATATATTGAACCGAGCTTCAGCGAATACACGCGGATGTCAATGAAGGATGTGTACAGCTACAGCTACAGCCTATTCACACCCCTATATATATATATTGCCTGTGTCGCTTGGCTGAAGAATAGCGCTTTGGAAATTTGTGGCAGAGATAGTGTTGTTGTTCGTTGTTTAAGCATCATTATCGAGGTCTTTGTGGCTGGAAGACTATCCGCGTTTATATATATATATATATATATATATGAAGGAAACTATTTATATATAAATATATATATATATATATATATATATATATATATTTTGTATATATATATACATATATATATATATATTTATATATATAAATATATACATCTATATATATACATCTATATATATATAAATATATATATATATATGTATACATATATATACATATATATTTACATATATTTATACATATATATATATGTATATATATACATATATATATACATATATGAATGTATGCATATGTATATATATATATATATATATATATATATATATATATATATATTATATGTGATTTTTTTATGTGAATATTTATATACATATATATATATATCTATATATATATTTCTTCATATATATATATATGTAAATATCCATTTTCTATATAGATATATAGATATGTGTAAATATATATATATTTATATATACACTTATATATATGTATATATGCATATATACATGAATATACATATATATAATCATATATGTGTTAATATAAGTATATATGTGTGTGTGTAAATATATATATACATATATATATACATATATATGTATTTGCATGAATATATATCGATATATATATATATATATATATGCTTACTGATATGTATATATTATATTCATGCATATATATACATATTTAAATTGATACCTATATATATACATATATGTATATATATATAAATATATTTATATATATATATATATTTATATATATATATATTTATATATATATATATATATATATATATATATATATATATATATATATATATATATATATAAAAAAATTGCTGCGGCATTAATCACGCTGTGGCAAACTGCATTGGAACGCATGTTTACTGGTGTCACCTGAGAGCTTTTCTTCTTTATAGTACTTTAATTTACTTAGTTAATGAAAGGAATCACGACAGGTACTGGTAGTACTCTACTGACGGGTATATAATGCAATGCGTGTCACTTCCTCTACCTACACGATAATCACAAAAGCAAATGCATGCGTTCACACATTACATAATCTGTGCTTTCTAAATGCATGTTATGCGAATTCTTTATTGCCTTTGATTGTGAGAGGTGCCAATGATGTTGGTGAGATTAGTAACGGTATATGGGCTACTATTCTATGTGGATAGTTATATAGTCTCTGGCTGTTGACCACAGTATTGATGTTATGGACTGACAAACGTAATCTTTGCTGTAAACCGCGTGTTCGTTTAGATTTTGGTATAATTATTCTCGATGGCCTTAGATTGACTCGTAGCAGTATCTAGTACTGCCACAATAATATTCACCCATGGTTATTCCAATTTAAGGTGCATAATGATTGCTATGTCAACCTAGACCCACTCCTCTTTCACAACACAACAATATTGCTACAATAATTTGCATTGGTGTTTATGATGTAACATGATATATATAATCCAGCTTAATGGCAGGTAATAAATATTTGATGCATCAATAATACGCGGGGAGATACATGGGATCCCATCTTCCTTATCCTCAAAGGGTTTCTTCGTCTCGATTTGATCCAGAATCAATCACCAAATATACGAGATATGTGGCAAAGTGTAATGTTAACCAATATATGATAAAAACCAGGCCTTTGTTGTAACGCCTTCGAGGATTATGAAGTACTTGTTTACAGTTCCTCATTTGTAGCAAGGTAGGTGTAGTTTTGTGAAAAGCATGGATGTTGCGGCCAAGCATATAGGATGTTCGCCATATTCTGTATGGTGATAGTGAATCTTCGATTGTAACCTATTGACAAGCAGAGCACATCCGTGCATCTTTGCCACAGCACCACGGAGCTTCACCTGTTGTGTTCTGCATTGTTGTCGTTTGTCTATGAGAGTTTTAATCTTACTTTGGCATGCAAATACAAATTGAAGAAACTGTCGATGAATGACGGAAGACATAGGCCTCAGAAGGTTTCCAGCAACATTCAAGCCATGCCTCGCAAAGCTTGGGCTCAGAAGATTCATTGTCGACGAATGAATGGAGCGCGCCAAATTAGCAACTATAACAAAATACTGCCAAGCCTCTACCACACACCCCACTATAAGCGAATTATATTTCCGCATAGCGGATAATATGAAATAGTGTTATGAACAAGCATCTTTCCTCTGGACGTTGCTCCGCTATATACTGTTCCCCCTTGCTGGAGGCTTGGTGCGAGGAATGGCGTTATCACTTCGAGACGCGGCTGCGTCAACAACTGGGGCTTACTGCGACTTTTCTGAGCTACATTTCTAAACTAATGGGCACGTTACGCCACGAAAGCATAATTATGGTCTACATACAAGGAAATAAATCTCTCTGGAGCGCTGGTTCGTGTATGGCATCAGATCAGTTACGTTATATATTTACTCAACTAACACCAAAATGCAAAATATATCCATACAATTAATATGTAATATGATATATGTGCAGCTTCACATAAACTGAGCTCAGAGAAGCACAGTATATCTGACATATAACGCTGGCGCCATCAGTAGGGACAACATCTGCTTGTGATGCATTGTCTGAGTGATAGTGAATACTTTTAATGTGTAAGGTCACATGTGTTATGCATAAATTTGTTTCCTTCCCCTAAATGTTACCCTCTCCCATTCGCGTGAAGACGAGACCCTCTGAGCATCTCTAAAGTGTTGTTAGAGAGCATATCATAAATATACATTAAAGCCAGCATTATGTGAAAGCATAATATGTGACAATGTTCTTCTATATTTCTGCATGTGTGTTTTATCTTGGCACATAAAGCTGTTTGTGAAATTATTATTTATAGCAGCAAACGACGTACAAAGTTAGAAAATATTTAATGTCTGACATTATTTACAACTTTTGCTTGATTGCAATAGTTCCTCTGCATTTGTCCAGTATCTAAACGTTTGTAATATTTTCTGTGGCGGTCATTTCTCAATAGAAACATTAAGCCGATAGATCGCTACCACATCGGTCTTCTACGATTAGTTCAATGTCAATCAACGTTACTTAATGTCATAACCTCTCATGGGTCGTTTATACCATTTAATTCACTAGTATTTTTGGTTTCGATGGGATGCTGTTGTAGCGTCAACATTAAATCAGTCCGAGACATAAGTTACTTTATGATTGGCATGGTTAATAATATGGATCTTGCTAAGTCACACTGAAGCGATTCCTTCTGTTGGCGCATGCACATAGTTAATGGCTGCTCTGAAGCCGATACATCTCGGCCTGGAACGGTAACTCTGGTGCGACGAGTCTCCACTTTTAAAGTTAAACATGGTATTTGTGTCACGGTGTTCTTTGTGTAATTAACGAAATAACGGTGGGTGAAGCAGCTTGCAAACGTCCCTAGTGTGATATTATGCTGACCGTTGTTTTAGCGATACGACATGATACAGAGCGGCTATGGGTGTTTGGTAGCGTGTCATTATATTTCTGTTGCATCTCATGTTATGATATTACAAGTGTAATATGCGCTAGTGTAGCGATAAAAGCGCAATTAACCACGAATACTCCTTGAGGCTAATCTTGTTTTATTAGCGCAGCAGTCTGAAGGTGTTCTTTATCAGCAGAGGGCTCGGGGCCATATCGTGAATAAGCATTCACTCAGGAGACTGGAAACAGTTTTACCTGAATCAAATAAATTGCT